>JALGQZ010000017.1:24554283-25754283 GCA_023105745.1 Austropuccinia psidii | reverse complement strand
ATTTGTTTTAAATAGAAATTCCCTTCCTCTGGCTCTTTTGAAGGTGTTATTTCTCACTTTGAACGAGAAGCAGTGGTCCATATGTAATACAGCACCTTCTACTGGAGTAAATATGTTAATCTGTCACAGGGGCTCTTGGGAAAAACAAGAGTGGCCTGGAACTCAGCAATCAGGGAGCTCACTTGGAAAAATCCAAAGAATAAAGAAAATGAAAATAAAGAAATGAATTTCTCAAAGAAGTATGCAAGTACAAAGATGAGATACAATAAGAGAAATAAGAACCCAAATGGCCAAAGAGCAAACCAAGTAAGTCCTTAATCACTGTTTCAACCTTCCATAAGGAGCAATGGAATTAGTAAAGGATATGACCACCAAATATCCACTGACAGGAAAAAAAGAAAAAGAAACAGGTTCTAAATTACTGACTGCATAATATCAGTATTCACTTAACAAACAAGACAAGATAAATAAATATAAAATAAAATCAAAATATATTAATTTGCTGGGGGAAGAACCCCCAGGGTCAAAGGAGGATGGTATATGTGAAAAGCTGAGCGCTTGACTCCTTCAGGCTGGCAGCTGGTCTGTATTTAATACTGGAAGCTGTATTGATGGTCTGAGGGAACTTATACCTTGCCAAATTGAGAAATGAAATGAGTTGAATGATATTCCCATGTTGTATGAATGAAATAAAGGTCTTGATGAATACAGACTGTATCAAATGAGTTTGGTTGCCAAGGTGGATTGATGGAGCACTCACATTTGGAAAATTGTTTTGGAACTTCCTCTTGATGGTGTCATTGGTATTTGAGATTGACACTTTTCTTTGAGCCTTGATGAATACTCTGGATGATGTGCCTTTATGACCTGATGAAAAGTTGAAATACCCATTTGCTATTGGTGCCATTGGATTTCTGGTGAAAAAATATGCATAATGGTGTATATCACCATTTATGGCACTTTTGGTTATTGGAGGGTGAAAGTGGCCAAAGGTGTTTTGGGATGATTCCAGGAGGATGTGAGTGAGAAATGGGTTTTGGGTGGCTTCAGAGGTGAAAGAGTGTCTTTGGGTGTTTTGGCCATTTTTGGGTTTTCCTCCAAATACAGCTTATACAGCTTTAAAACTTTATTTGCACAAAGTGTGAAGAATTTGCGAAACTGGCAATTAAGTCTCAAATGGCCTAATATGGCCATTTGGGCATATTTTGCATATTACATGTGAAAATGGCATAAAAGACTGGATACAGCAGAAATGTGCAAAATGCGCAAAATATGCAAAACTGTTTTTTAAGCTTAAAAAGCCAAATATGGGCTTTTGGCCTGTATTTTCCCTGTTGACTGAAAAATACCCAAAGGTGCCCAAAAGCATGGAAAGGCCAAGAAAGGCCTGATGATGGTGAAGGGGCCAGGTTGGCCCCAGATGATGAAATGACCAAAAAGTTCATAAAAGTTGAGATGACCAATTTGTCCAAGAATGATGGATATGGCCAAATTTCCACAAATTGGATATGGAATTGATGTTCCATATGGATGTCCAAGAGGGTGATTGCCATGGTTGTGACAGTACCCCCCACCATGAAATGGTGAGCTCCTGAGCACCAATACAAGGTGAAGCCTGTTGAGGAAATTTGTAAAGGATTTGAGAAAGATATTCAAGAGGAATGATTAAGATAGAAATTTGAAACTGATATTAGGAATTTGAAATATGACGTGGGACTTTCTTGATCTTCTTTTTACATTGGCTTCATGATTGATGATGAAAAAGAAAGATTGATCATTTTGACATGATTTTTGATGTGATAAAAGAAAAATAAAAGAATTAAAATGAAAATAAGAAAAGAAAAAGAGAGAAATGGAAATAGTTGAATCTGGAAGATGTTCCAATCTTTATCACGGAGGTTGGTAATTGATTTTGCAATTTCCCAAGGACTTGCAAAGAAAGAATGTGATGTGAGGTGCTCACAAAGTGGCCAAGGTGATGTTTTGAAAGATTGTAGACCCCTAAGGGAAGTGCACACCAGGAGAGGAACCTACCTTTGGTAACTACTACTCCTGCCATTGCCATAAAAGTAAAACAAATTTTCTGAAAGAACTCATTAGAATTTGAGAGACTTGGAAAGAAATTAAGAAAAGGAATGGTCCATTTGTTCAAGTGAAAATGGCCATAATTTTGGAATTGCTGTTGAAATCCAGGCCAAAGATCTGTGTCCAAAAATTGCAGAGTGCTCACAGAGTGGCCAAGGTGATGCTTAAAACAAGAAGGGTAGGATACCTCCAAAGGTGCATACCAGGAGTGGGACTTACCTTTGGTAATTCCTCTCCCCACCAAGCACCATAACATAATCAAGCTCTTGAAGAATTGGTTCCTGGCTTGTCAGGATATAAATAATAAAAATCCTTGATAAGCTCAGGAATATTATTGAGGTTTTCAATTGGTTCCCAAGTGGATCTTTCTGGGTCTTGACTGAAACCTTTCCATTCCACCAAATACCATAATTTTCCTCTCTTGATCTTTGAGTCCATTATTTGAGAAAATTCCCATTCCTCTTCTTCTTCAATGATAATTGGAGGAGGAGGATCTTGATGCCTATTTGGTATTTTTGATGTCTTGACTTGTTCTAAGAGGGAAATATGGAAGACTGGGTGGATGGACTTCCGTTGAGATGGGAGCTTGGGATGGTAGGCATGAGTGCTGACTTTCTTCAATATTTGAAAAGTACCCAACCATCTTTCAGACAGTTTTTTGGTGGTTCTAGTTGACTTTATATTCTTTGAAGAAATCCATACCATTTCACCAGGATTCAAAACAGGTGGACTTTCTCTACTTTTATATGCATACCTCTTAAACCTGTTCATGGCAACATCAATTTCTCTCTTGAAATCTTGCTGTACTGATTGAATGTTTGTTTATAACCTTCCAGAAGTAGTATCTTGAGTAATGTGAACGGAGTCAAAATGAGGATCTCTTACATAAAAAGTGAAAAAGGGTGATTGTGTTGTTGAAGAGTGGTCAGAGTTATTGTAGGAAAATTTAGCCAGAGGGAGCCAGGTTTTATTTGAGCCTTTGAGGTATGTATAACATACCATAAGGCCACAGATGACTTTATACAGGGTTAAATTTGTCTTTAACAGACTTTTCAATTGAATTTAAAATACAAAATAACAAAAAATAAGTATAACTTTTTTTTGGATAAACAAAGCTATAAATATTATGCCATTTTTGGATTCCACACCAAAAATAACCTAGGGTACACCCATAGGGTGGCACCCCCAAAAATACTTCTTTCTTATGTTATTGGAAGATTTAAGAAACTCACAGTACTAATGTAACTCATTTTAACATTTTTGAATTTAAGCTTAAATAATCTTCAATTTGAAGTTGCATAAGGTTTATGCAAACTTACCAAAATATTAGTTGAAATTGAGGCGTTGTGTATATTTATTGAATTGGCTAAGGATTTGCCATACAGGATGTAAATCCTGCGTGGGCTCAATTTAAAATGGTTTAAGGCCATAGTATGGCTTTAAATAAATAAAAAGGCAAAATCCACACAAAAAGGTGGGACAAAGGAAAAAGACCAAATAGAACTGGGGTACCCAGCTTTTTGGATCTGCAAGGATTAAATTAAGGTTGTCCACCTTTATTGGAAGATTTTCAACCTTATTTAAACTTTAAGATTAGACTTTGATCCAACCTTAAAGTTTAAACTGGTTTTATCCCAAATTAGACAGGAATTTTAAGCTGCCACAGGGTAAATCCCTATATGAAAGCTTGAAATTAAGGTTTTAAGAACTTTTAAAACTTAATTAAGCTCAAAAATCTTAAATACAATTGAAACTTTAACATTACAAGCATTAAAACGTTATCAAAAGTTAAGGTTTAGTGTGTATTGCTATTTTATGTTGAAAAACATCAATAACTTCAAAAATTAATTAAAAATCCAATTCTTAATGGATTTGCTTGAAAATTTCACACAGCTTACAATTTAATATTACCTATGTATGAATAAAGCTTTAATTATCTTTTCTAAATAAATTTCCTGGTTAATTAGCCTGGAAATCTACTTGTTTGATTAAGCTCAAAGAAAACTATAATTTCTTTAAAAATTAATTAAAAATTGAGTTTAAGAGATTTATTCTTGAAACTCTATTTTTAAGCTGTTCATGTAATGCGCTTTAATCTAAATAAACTTATTTTATATTAAAACTCAAAATAATTAGTTTAAATGAGGATTAAAGTTACTTGGAGTTAAGAATAACACTGGTAACTTTAAATTGGAATTAAAAAAAAGTTGCCTTAAGTTAAGAACTTTATTTTGAAGCATGGTTTTTCATCTTTGACCTGAGAGCGCCCTCTATATTCATTATGAATCATGAGAGCTGCTCTGTATACATAAAAATAGTCCTTTCATCACTTTCTTTGTCCATCATCATTATCAATCCAGTTATATTAGTCATTTAAACAGGTAAAGTTTTATTATATATATAATCTTATTATTAAAATATTTCTTATAAATTTTATTCTTTATAAATCTTGAATTGAATAATTGAAATCATGGAGATTAGATTATTTTTGTAATCATCTATAATATATTTTATTTTATAAAATTATTGTCTTTAAAATATCTTTTAAAATCCACAAATTCCTCTCAAAACTCTTTAATCATATTTTCTATCATGACAAATTGTTTTATCTTTTAAAATATTGATTTTTGGCCTGTTTTTAACTTTGAATTATTATTCAATATAGTAACTGTTGTTGTTTGACTTGTTTTATTAAACAAATATTATAAGTAAGTTTTCTCTAGAATTCTATATCTTTTTTATCTATTATTAGTTTTTTTTTATATAGAATTTTTCTATAAAAATTTTTTCTGCACAGTGTGTGTTTTGATTCTTTTATAAATAATATCTGTATTATTCATAATTGGTT
Organism: Austropuccinia psidii; assembly: GCA_023105745.1. NCBI lineage: Eukaryota > Fungi > Basidiomycota > Pucciniomycetes > Pucciniales > Sphaerophragmiaceae > Austropuccinia > Austropuccinia psidii. The sequence continues at coordinate 25,749,350 of JALGQZ010000017.1, read as the reverse complement.
AAATATTTTTATTTCCCACGTGTAATTGTCTCATTAAGAGCTTTACACTTCTTATTGTTATAATTGTCAGCAACTATAACAATAATAGAATAATTATAATTCATTATAGCTATTATATTTTTTTTATTATTATATCTTATAATGATAATTAAATTTATTATTTTTACATAGTTATTTTTCATAATTATATTTAAATTTGTGGTTATAATATTTTATTATATTACATTTTTCTACTGAGGACAGTCATAGTACTCTTGATATTGTTACTATTATCAAGAGTTTCATAGACAAACCTTACATTTTCCAATCATCTTGATGATAACTGAAATACATCCAAAGGTACTTTTCTAGTATCTTATTTACCCTCTCTGTCTGTCCATCAGTTTCTGTATGATAAGCAGTTGAAATATCTCTTGAAATGTTGAGCCTCTGAGCAAGATTGGTCCAAAAAGAAGAAACAAAGAGAGAACCCCTATAACTAACAATGTTTTCAGGAAGGCCATTCTTTGAGAAAATATTCTTGATGAATAAATGGGCCAAATACAGTGAAGTTATTTAAGACATTGTTGGAATAAAAACTTCAATTTTTGAGAATCTGTCCACTATGACAAGGATTGAGTCAAAATAATTGGACAGTGGCAATTGAGTGATGAAATCCAAGGACCATTTGGAATTGATAGAGGTTTGAGGAGTTCAAACTTCTTATGATGAAAGTTTTTCTTCTTCAACACTGTTAACAGGATGAGACATAAGCCTTGATAAATTGAGTCATGCCAGACCAGTGAAAATCCCACTTGACAAGTTTGAGAGTCTTCTCTTGGCCAGGGTTTCCAACTAGAGGAGATTCATGCCTCTTTTGAAGTATATTGAGTTGAATTTTGGGGTCATTTGGAACCAACACCAGATCTTTGAAAGGGGAAGTTGGGAAGAGGAATCAATAGAATAATTGTGGACAGATTTACCTTTACCCAAATCTTGAAGAATAATTCTATATTGAGAATCTTGCCATAATGCCTTCTGAATTGAATCAATCAAAGATGAAAATTAATTTGCCTTTAATTCAAAGAGCTTTGAGGCTTTCATTTCATCTTGCTTGTTTATTTTTTGATAATTCATTGGGTTATTGCTGATGAAATCCTCCCCCCTCTCTGGGTAAACTTTGTCCCAGCTTGACAATGCATATGGAAAGGTTGCCAAGCGGCCAGGGTGGTAAGTGATTGAGAAATGAAATTCATATAAGAACTAATCCCAGCAGGCTTGAAGGGAAGTGAGGATCTTTGATGACATGAAATATTTTAGTAAAGAATGATTGGTGATAACTTCAAAAGAGGAAGAAAGAGTGAGGATAAAAGCTCTCCAGCGCTTGAGAGCCCAGAATATTCCAAGATGTTCCTTTTCATTAATCTCATAATTGAGCTCTTCTGGAAGAATCTTGCAACTATCAAATTCAATGGAATGTTTTCCTGAGTCAGAGACCTGACTCAGTACAGCACCCAAGGCATAATCAGAAGCATCAGTCTCTACAATGGTGGGTAGAGAAGGATTGGAGCAGTGGTGAAAGCCTCTTTGAGTTGATGAAACAGTCTAAGAGCTTCCTCATTAGGGGAAAAATTGGAATATTTCTTGAGGAAACTGGTGAGTGAACTAATTTTCTTTGAATAATTCTTGATGAAACAGTGGTAAAAATTGGCAAAGCCAAGGAATCATTGAAGAGCCTTGAGGCTTCTTGGAGGTTGCCAATTGAGAACTCGCTGTACTTTTTCTTGGTCCATCTTGAGGCCTTAAGAAGAAACAATATAATCTAAATACTCTACACTATAAACATGAAATAGGCACTTGGAGGCCTTATCAAAGAGGTTATTGGCTCTGATTCTGGCAAGAGCAGTGGACACATGAGTGACATGTTCCTCCTCAGATTTTCAAAAGACCATAATTTCATCCAAATAAACCACAACATAAATATCAATAAGATCATAAAAAATACTATTGACAAGGCTTTCAAAATAGGCAGGAGCATTGGTGAGCCCAAATGGCATAGCCAAATACTCATAGCTGCCATATTTAGGCCTAAAACAAGTCATATTTTCATCACCTTCCTTGATTATGAGCAGCTTATATGCACCATGCAGATCAATCTTGGAGAAGATAAAAGAACCATTGAAAACAGTAAGAAACTTATTCATATGAGGAACAGGATACTTGTTCTTCCTAGTAACAGCATTGAGTTTGTGGTAATCAACATGTAAATGGAGGCCACCATCCTTCTTTTTGACAAAGAGGACAGGTTCTCCTCTTGAAGAGGAGCTTGGCTGGATGAAACCTTTCTCTACATTATCTGAAATGTAGGCCCTGAGTGTATCTGACTCTTGGTTTGATAAAGAGTAGAGACCCCCCCCAGCTTGATATGATGATCACAGGCATGGTGAGGAGGAAGCTTCCCTGCTTTCACCTTGGAGAATATGTCCAAATACTGGTGTCAAGAAGAAGGAACAACCTTCATCACAGTTTCTATTTCTTCTGGATCTTCCTCTTCATCCCACAACTCCTCCAGGAATTCATGATAAGATGAAAGAGGAAGGCCCATATTCCCAAAGAAGAGATGAAGTGAAGATACAGAATTATCTTCTCCAACATCTTTAATCTCTTCAAAGACTTCATCTCTAGAGGATAGTAATGACTGACAGGAATTAAGGGAAGGAGTATTGATAGAAGATGGAAATGGTGATGTTCTAGAATCACCAACCAGAGCTGCACATTATTTGGAAGAAAAAAGTTATTACTGAAATAATTTGAAGGATCATAATAGTCCTTATGATCAGCTTCAAAGGCAATCAGCCCTTTCCTCCAATAAATAGATGGATTAAAATGATTAAGAAATTAAAAGCCTAATATGAGGTCTTTTCCCTTGGGAGTATCAATGACTAGAAGGTCCCATTCAAATCTTGGGAATGAAGGAAGCAAACCATATATTAGGTATAGTGAGTCACAAATAAGGAAGGGGACTCAGAGGAGTTCAAAATGATAAGAGGAATCTTCTGTGGGAGTTCTGAAATTCTCAAAGAATATTTTTGAGCAAACGTCTTTGCAATAAATGAATTGGTAGCACCAGAATCAATGAGAATACTGTAAAACACATCAGAGAGTGAAGAAAAAACAAATAATTTGAGAGAATTGTTGACACCAGTATCCAGAATGCACAATTTTGCTCTGGGTGGAGAACAGTGAAGACCATTGAACACAACATGATCTTTACTCAGGCTTTCCCCTGGCTGGGAAATTTTCCTGACGGTTGGGCAAGCTGGTTTTGATGTCTTTTGAAACAAGAATCAATGATATTATTCCCAAAACAATAGGTACATAATCCCTCCTTGATTCCTCTTTCCTTTTCAGAACTCATCAACTTTAAATCTTTATTCAACAAAGAAGAATGGGACTTGTCCCTCTTCTGAAAATTCTTCTTCTTCTTTTGACTTGAGCTTAAAGAGCTTTGAGGATGAGAAGAATTTGACTTTTAGGATTCAGGCTTCTTCTCTTGATAATTACTCTTCTCCTTTTGCCTCTCATGGTACCTTGTATCAATCCTCAGGGTAATATCCATTAAGCCTTGAAGATAGTCAATTCTTGAAGGATGAGAGGTCAATTGATCCATAATCCTGTATGGCAATCCCTTCCAGAAATGATGGATGAGGTCTCTCTCTCTCTCAATCTCCAATTCTTGAAACCAAACTTCTGAAATCAGCAATCTATATGTCCACCTTGTTTCATTTTTAAGGAATACAGCTCTGCTTCAGCTTTTCTAACTTCATTTGGGTCCCCAAATAAGGTGAAGAGCTGAGATTCAAATAAAGTCCAAGAATTAAGAAAGTAGCTTGGGTCTTGATTGGTGAGATTAGAAAGATAAGGCTTAATCCATTTTGCAGCCCTGCCAATGTGAAATCAAGTGGCATAAAGAACTTTCTTTCTTTCTTGAGAGAAATTTTCTGGATCATTATGAAAGATCAATTTAAAAGACTGAATAAAGCTGCTGACTTTGAAGGGTTGAGTCCCATCAAAGCATTCTGGTGCCTTCATAGATAGATTCTTGATGCTTAATAAGATGAAGCTGCTTGAAGATTGGGAATACTTTGATTAATTTGCTGAATAATGGCCAATAAGGATGATTCAGACTGATGAGAGACAGGCTGATTATACTGGGCTAGAGCTGGTCCTCCAGTACTTTGCGATGCCCCCACAGGAGGGGGAACATCTTCAGTGCCATCAGACTCCTACTCTTCACCATATTCACCAGGACCTTTGAAAGTGGTTTTTGAAAGTCCTGGAAAGCCACCAACTACTCCTGAAAAATAATTTGATCTTCTTGGCCCTCTTCCTTCCTTCCAAATTGGGCCCTCAGTTGAGGAACTGCTTGGGTGCCGTCAAGAGGAGCTCTTGGAGTTGGAGTGAGAATAGCTTGAAATCTGGCCTGAGATCTTGTCTGTCTTGCAGGAGGTGAATGTTGAACAGGAATGATTTCAGGAATAAAATTAAATGAAATTAATAAAATTCAAAAATTCAAAGATATGAAACTTGAAGCAAATCAACAGATAGCTTGAAGTCAAAATCAAAATCAAAATCAATGTCTTGAAGAAAAATGAATGAATCAAAGTTAAATCTTGAGGTAAATTAATCAATCAAATGTGAAAATAAAATCTTCAAGTCAATAAATCAATATTTCAAATCAATCAAAAACAAAAATCTTGCAGAAAATCAGTCAATCAAATGACTTCTTGAGGCAAAATCAATTGATGTCAAAATTCTTGATGTGAAAAAATCAGCAATATCAATGAAATCTTCAGGTCAATCAATTTTCTTGAAGCCAATATCAATGTATTTCAAATCAATCCATAATCTCAAAATCAAGTTATTTCTTCTTTAAAAATTAAAATTCTTGAAGAATAAATCAATGCAAATCTTTATGTGAATAATGTGTCTGAGTACTTTGATGAGCAATTTGAAAATCAAATGAAAATAAACCTTAATTATGAATTAAATAAATTGGATGATTTGAATAAAGATTTAAAAATAGAAACAAAATAAAATTGGGTCAGCTTTCAATTTTCAAAAATGAAGAATGAATGAGAGAAAATTGAGAGATGACAATGAAGCATAAAGCTCATAAACATTAGAGAGTCCTAATTTTAATGAATTATTTAATGGAATTAGAAAGAAAGAATGAAAATAATGAAAATAAATTATTAGTTAATTATTATAATGTCACAGGCGCTCTTGGGAAAAACAAGAGTGGCCTAGCACTCAGAAATCAAGAAACTGACTTGGAAGACTCCAAAGAATAAACAAAATAAAAATGAAGAAATGAATTTCTCCAAGAAGTATGAAAGTACAAAGATGATATTCAATAAGATAAATAAGAAGCCAAATGGCCAAAGGGCCAACCAAGTAAGTCCTTAATCACGGCTTCAACCTTCCAGAAGGAACAATGGAATTAGTAAAGGATATGACCATCAAATATCCACTGACAGGGAAAAAAAGAAAAAGAAACAGGCTTTAAATGACTGACTTCATAATATCAGTATTCACGTAACAAAAAAGATAAGATAAATAAATATAAAATCAAAGAAAAATATATTAATTAGCTGGGTGAAAAACCCCCCAGGGTCAAAGGAGGTTGGTAAATGTAAAACGCTGAGAGCTTGACTCCTTCAGGTTAGAAGCTGGTCTTTATTGAATACTGGAAACTGTATTCATGGTCTGAGGGAATGTATACCTTGCCAAATTAAAAAATGAACTGGGTTGCATTATCTTCCCATGGTGTATGAATGAAATACAGGTCTTTATGGATCCAGACTGTATTGAATGAATGTGGTTTGCAAGGTGGATTAATGGAGCACTGACACTTGGCAAATTGTTTTTGGACTTCCTCTTGAATATCATTTGAGAATTAACTGCCAGTATTCCCTTGGAGGAATACTGTGCATGAGAAGAACCAATGATTGCTTGATGGTGTCATTGGTATTTCATATTGACACTTTTCTTTGAGTCTTGATGAATCCTCTGGATTATGTGCCTTTATTACCTGATAAAAATTTTGAATAGCCATTTGTTCTTGGCACCATTGGATTGCTGGTGAAAAAAGATGCATAATGGTGTATAACACCATTTATGGAACTTCTGGTTATTGGAGGGTGAAAGTGGCCAAAGGTCATTTGGGGTGATTCCAGGAGGATGTGAGTGGGAAATGGTTTTTGGGTGGCTTCAGAGGTGAAAGGGTGTCTTTGGGTGTTTCGGCCATTTTTGGGTCTTTGGCCAAATACAGCTTATACAGCTTTAAAACTGTATTTTCCCAAAACTGGAAATTCAGACCCAAATGGCCTAATATGGCCATTTGGGCATATTTCCAATATTAAATGTGAAAATGGCATAAAATACTGAATACACAAGATATTTGCAAAATGGGCAAAGTGCGCAAAACTGTATTTTAAGCTTAAAAATCCAAATACAGGCTTTTGGCCTGTATTTTCCCTGTTTACTGGAAAGTACCCAAAGGTGCCCAAAAGCAGAGAAAGGCCAGGAAAGGCCTGATGGTGGTGAAGGAGTCAGGTTGGCCCCAGATTATGAAATGACCAATTTGGCCAAGAATGACGGATATGGCCAAATCTCCATAAATTTGATATGGCATTGATATGCCATATGGAGGATCAAGAGGGTTATTGCCATGGTTGTGACAAATTCTCACTGAAACCTCAATTGAATGTCCTTTAAAAGTCTTCTCACATGTCAAATATCTTACAGTAGCAGTCCTTGTAAAGGTCTGCTACTGCAATTTTCATTGAAAAACAAAACATGAAATAAAATAAACACTAATACATACATATAAGAAAAAAACTAACTCAGATTGAAAAGAGAACACAAACAAGCAAAAGTCATCAAAAAATCAGAATTTCATATCACAATGAAACATGGACAACAAAACTCAAAGAAATGAAATTAACAAATGGGAAAGCTGTTTTGGAGTGTTATAAAGTAAATTTTTGATAGTTATTTTCTCTCACAGATGTGAAAAAATATTGATTGTAATAATAAAATCAAATTCAATGCAACTCTCATAAATAGATTTATACTTCATTGTTTTGAGGTAGCTGTATGATTTTGGATGGATTATTTTTTTTAAAAACCTTTTTTGATATATTCTTTGTGTTTTTTTTGTTTCTGTTTTTTCTATCAACAATAAAACTAAATAATATTTATTCTCAATAAAATGTTTGGAAAAACAAATAGGAGTACATTTTGAGCTTAATATAGTTCCAATAATATCAATGAGAAATGAAAATGATTGTATATTTCAATAAATCAAAACTATACCACTCAAGAGCTATTTTCCCATAAATCATGTTATTATATCAAAAAAAACCTAAAAACTGCATCTCCCTTTAATTCTGGTAAAATATTATGAAAATTCATATTGATTATATTTTTTCCACTTTTAAAAAGTTTAACAGCATTTAATTAAATTTTCAAATAGAAATATTTACAAATTATCATCAAATTCTCATTGATCAGATCATATATTCCATTATTCATTCCTATAATAAATTTATTTCTTGTGAAAAAACATTCATTTCTGGGTTAAAGAATTTCTGAAGAGATTCTTTTCACAGATTCCCATCAAAATATCATAGTGACAGTGTCAATGAAATGGTAAACTCCTCCTAATTTCAATTGAATAATTTGACAATGTTTCAGAAAATGTTTCTATTCTGAGTCAAAATGTCTCTGAAGTGATATTTTTGCCACTTCATAATGAATTCACAAAGGTTTCTAGCTTAATTATGTATCCTCCCTTTATTTAATGCTACTTTGATAAATTCTGTGACCCTTTCATTATGAATAAATACAAAATAAGAACAAGAATCTCTCTTATTATATTTCAAAACCACTTGAAAGATCTTTACATATAATCTGATTAACTATATTCTACAAATAGCTGGTTATTCTCACTCTATCAAGATTTTTGTATTTTCAGATTTATCAAAAAAAAGCGAGCTTCCAAGACTTACCAAAAGCTTTATATGAATATTTTAACAAATGAATTTATTAAAAGGGTGTTGGTAAACACATGTAAGCTTTTAGTAAAAACACGTAAGTGACCTTATTTTTCAAAAAAAATTCCTCAGGCTCAGTTTTAAGGATTTTTGCCATATTTTTCCTGACTTGGCATGTCAATAAGCACAAATTTTTTCAAAAAAATTTTTTGCCAAATTTCACCAATTTGGTCAATATGCCAAAATGGCATATTTCTCTCAAAAATTGATTTAATATCTTCCCACTTATGAATTTCCTTCATTCTTTTTTAAAAATGAAGGGTTCAACGTGAAGAATAAAGCACCAGAATCCCATAATTTTGGGAATTTTTTTGGGTGGGACAAGTGAAGGCACAAAAAGGGTTTTTTTTAAATGTTTTTTCCCATCACTGTAATATGCCCATTTTTAAAAAGTGAATTTAATAACTTCCCACTTATGAATTTCCTTCATTTTTTTTTTAAATTGAAGGGTTCAATGTGGACAATAAAGAGCCAGAAGCTCATGAATTGGGAAAAATTTTTGGTGGGACAACAAGTGAAGGTGCAATGAGTGTTTTTTTTCAACTGTTTTTTTTCTTGTGTGTAATATGACTATTTTCAAGTACAAAAGTTCCACATGTTTGATAAAAAAGGAGACTGACGTGGGATTTAAGCAATAAATATGACTTAGGAGGGGGATAATTGGCATGAACTGTATATACAAAAATCATTCAATCAGAATCAACCTCCAAAAGAGTGGGTTTTTTGTAAGATGTGACTATGAAACTGATGATAATATTACTATTAATCAACAGTAATATGTCTGTTCTTATTAAATATAATAATAAAGTATTATTATAACCACAATTAAATAATTAAATAATTATTTCTTTCACGTGTTAAGCACTACTAGTGATTTTAACAGTGAGCAAGTAATTTTCTACAAGAATCAATTACAAGAAGAATTTAATAATAAAAAACATCTTTTATTAAAATAATAAAATTATTTTAATATATAATTATCTTTTGCAAGAATAATTATAAAGATAATCCTTGAAGAAAACTATTACTAGAGAAAAACTTTAAGAATTAAAGATAAATGACTCACTATTACTCCAAAGAACTTATTGATAGATAAAAGTAGAGAAATTTGACGTAGAATTGTGGATTTGAGAGATCAAAATGATTTATAGCAGGATTACAACAATATATAGTTGAATTCTATGATTTCACGTCTTTCTGATTGATTCTGAAAGATTTAAAACACTTAAGAATAGTTTAACTCATCTTTACTTGTTGGTAACAATGATATAAAATGATAATAAGATGATGATACGGAAAAAACAGCAAGAGAAGGCCGCTTTTAAGTCAACAACAGCTCACAGAGGCGTGCCATGGAGCAAACTGAAAAACCAGTGAGTGAGAAAGCATTAAACCATTTTGGATTAGTACTTACATCATCTGTTGTCACGTAAAATTGTCATAATTGCTTAATTGATGCATTTACGTGACTACCAACCCCAATATGGTTAAGAATAAAAGGAGTAACATGTGTAAATCTTCTTTTATTCCAAATTAATCATTGATTTCCCAAAGTTATCAATGTTATTGACAATTCCATCACAGGTTGTATTTACTGTGAATTTTTGAAGATTCAGTGTTTCACGTAGAATAACCAAAAATGGACTGTAAGTAAAACTATAATTCTTTTTGGTTGTACCATAGATAATAAAGCTCTCAATTGGCCCTGAACGCTTCAGAGAAATTCATTAAGAATTGTATTTTAATGAATTTTTGAAGCTTTTACCTCATTTCTACATAGAATTGCAAATATCAGTGTATAGCTGGTTGCTATGAGGTAAATCAACGGATACAAGTCCAAAAAGGGTTTTAATTACTCTTTTAGGGTCTATCCATGGAAAGTCATTAAGGATTGACATGGTTACAGGAGTCTAAGTAGCTCTTTACCTCCTTGGCACATCAAAATAGCAGGTTATTTGCTATTTTCTTATGATTTACTGTAGTTGTAACATGGTAACCAAGTTCACAAAGTGTTTTAGGTTACTAATTGGGTCAAGATCAGCCATGGAACCAAGCTTTGGAGCTATCCAGGCCTCTGGGGCCTCAGAAGTTGGGTACCCTGGCTCTCTTTGATGTCTTTTGTCCCCCTTGCTTATTTTTGACGTAAAAATAGAAATTTAAGCTTAAAGTGAGATATCCACTATGGGTGTACCAAAAGTGCATGTAAGAATACCATAATATTAAGTGCTCAAAACATGTATAACACTATTCTTAGTGTATATGTAACATGGGATTTCTCACTTTCCCATTATTTTGGCGTAAAATCAAGAAAACAAAAATTTTCACGGATCTTTTATGTGGTATTAATGATGTAGTGTTGAAGTATTTTCAATATTAACACCTCAAGGAGTTAATTTGAGCTTATTCACTCTATGGAGTTACCCTAGGTGAATTTTTGTGTAGAATCCAAATCTGGCCTTAAATCCATGGATTTACTTACTCAATAAAAAGTTATTCATCTTTTCTGAAATCAAAAATGATGAATTTTGAATATATGCATGATTTATGAGTTATGTATAATTCAAAATTTCTTTTTAAGATAATTGTGGCCTATTTGGGTATGTAAAATATATGTCAAGGCTCACATTTTTTCTGAGAGGGGGAGGAAGATTGGACAAATACAACATTCTGTGTTTCTTAAATTTATCAGCCCACCCCAGGGCTTGTTTTTGGGCATGAATCTCCCAGTTCACAGTAATGGGGGGACTGGATAAACTTTAGAAATGATGATGTCCAAAGGAACAAAATGAGCACAACTATTCAAGAAGCAGATTAAAATGGGGGGATTATGATTTGGAGGACAGAAATAAGGGAAAGTAAAAAAAGATTGGGCTGTGGAATGAAAGAAAACTGGTCTTTTATACTGCTTTGAGATTGGGTCCCCCATGTCAGGCATGGACATCCACTTGCTTTTTGGAGCCTGGCCAACATCTTCATACCATTCAATTCTTTCCAAATAAGAGGATACTGAGGTAATCAAGGTGTGCATGGCTTCATAAAGGTCTTGATTTTGGTGAATTTCTTCAGCCAAGTCACCTCTGACATCAGCCCATTGATCTTGAGTCTTGTAAATGAAGTGGGATACTGTTCTGTAGCCACAGCTTCCATCACCCTGGACATTGATGGGCTTGAATGTGTATTTCAATATAAGCTTGGGCAAGTCTTCTGAGCCAGTTATCTGATAAAATAAGTTCCAAAGATGAATAAATATCAAAATAAACAACAGAAAATTACATTAAAAACAATCAGAAACTCACAAAGAGCTTGGAGCATTCATCACTTGTGTGATAATTGCTTTGACAATGCTCACAGGTCAAGTCAATTGCATCATAGATATTCAAACTGGTGGCAGGCTTGTGTGATTTTCTTTGTAAGATTTTGCTTCCAATCGCCAATCTTCTGGACCTTCTAAGGGTTACTTCTGATTTATTTAATTCAGTTGCTGAGGGTAGTGAATCTGATGAACTTATGGATTTAAATAATGAGTCATCAGAATCTTCAGAATCTTCAGATGAGTCCACTTCCATAATTGGAGAGGGGACATTTGACTGTGATCTTGATGTTGTTGTACTGGTCACTTTTGATGGGGGACTTCCTCTTCACTTGGATTGACTTTCAATAATTTCAAATCTTTAAAGTTCTCTTTTGTTTTTATTTTTGTTTTTATTCTTGGCTCCTTGGGGTCTTCCACCGATATTCTTGCATTCTAGAGGGTCTTCATAATATTGATCATCCTCTTGACTCTTGGAAATTCAATCAAATGGGACTTTTGCAGTCAAAACATCTTGAAAATGTTGAAATATTGGAGTGATTTCTGCCATTGTTCTTTGAAACAGGTCTTCCCCAATGTCTTCAAATATTTTCTTGGCTTCTTTCTTTCTTTCTTTTTCAACACTTTGATCATCACCTTGAAAACCAGCCTGAGAAAAATATGACAAATAAAATCAATTAATAAGAAAAAAAATAATAAGAAGAAATTAAAAAACCCTCACAGGAAAATTCAAATGCCATTGAGGATGGAATTCTGATAATTCAAGCCTTTGGCGCTTGGCAAATGCCTTTTGGGTCTTATGCTTTCAAGGAATGCCTTTATAAACGTTGTATTTGTTGGTGCATTTTTCATTTGGAGGAAATTTTGGTTTGAAATGTTCAAAGGCAATCTGAAGAGCATAATGAGACACCTTGCCATTGAGGGCACAGATGTGTGGAGGAAAATTCTTGACATGGACAATCATTTCTTTGGAGATTCTGTTGATTATTTCAAGAAATTGTTTTCTGAATGCCATGTGAAGAGCCCTGACTACCTCCAGGATAGTACCAGTGGACATTTGGAGCCAAGGTTTAGCCATGGCATGGGCACCTTCAACTCTGGAGGTGGAGCCCACACCCAGGTGGCAATGGTGGTTGGTCCAGGCTGGCACATAATACTCCTTTAGAGGAAGCCATGTCTTTTCCAAATATTGCAAGACCTCAGGATTTTTGACTTTCTTTTGAAGCTTCTTCCAGTTGTCTTTGAAAGAATTTTCAGTGGATGAATACATAAGCTGAGAAATTAATCCCAAAGTCATTAATAAAAAACAATAATAAGAAAAAAGTGAGAAAAAGGGAAAGATAAAAGTGTATTACTTGATTCCAAAGGCCCATAAGATTTTCAAAATCAGTTCCATGAGAAAGTTTCTTCATGCAATGAGCAGATACATCCTTGTTTATGTGCCAAATGCATAGCATGACTTTGTAGTCTGGGAAGAGCTTCTTAATAGAGTTCTTCAAGGCCAGATCCCTGTCAATAACAATAACTGGAGGGGGAACAAGATTGGTGTTGTTGAGGACCTTTTCTATGTATTGATTTAATTCCCAAGTAAATGAAGGTTCATTTTCATTCTTCATCAAACAAAAAGCCCCAGAAAAGGTCTTATTTGTTGAGCTGAATCCAACAATATGAAAAAGGGGCATTTCTTACTTATTAGTTTTATAAGTACAATCCATAAGAATGACACAAGGAAAGCCATGAAGAGGTTTTATGGCCAGGGGGTGAGTAAAAACCAAGAAGGTAATGTGTCCCTCAGAATCCTTTGCAGAGGACCAAACAAAATTTTCTTCTTTGAGAGTGTCAATAAGAGCATCAATGGGCCTTCTGCCTTGCAGTTTGTCTTTCTTGATTTTCTTGACTTGGTTGTAAATGTATTGAAGGATTACAGGCCTGTCAGACTCCCTCTGGCTGCATAATTGGGCCTGAATTTGCCTTTGCATGAGCAGTGATTCAGACATTTGAGCAATTTGGGATGTTTCTTGCTCATTGAATTTCCTGAAAGCAGGATGTTCCATGATATTTTCAGTGGCATCATGGCTATGTTCAGGATTTTTGACTTTAAGAGTCCAAGTGGTACTCTTGGCATATTTCCTGGCATAAAGTCTAAAAGGACAGTCAAGCTTTCTTGAGGTGACTGTTTTGGAGGGGCTTTTGTTGGGATTTGGGGTTCCAGACCTGTCACAACATATTTCAATTGGGTTGTGGGTCATATTGGACCTCAAGGTTGACACAGCATACCCCTGAGCCCTGGCAACATTATGCACATGTTGCCAAAGAAGCTCAAGGGTCTGAAATTCACCTTCAGTGGGGGGTTGAAGCATTTTTTAATGAAAAATATGTATAAAAGTGAAAAAAGGGGGAATTGGGGGATTTGGAATGGGGTAAGAACCTTTTGAAATGTGAAAAAGAGGTGAAAAAAGGTGTGAAAAATGAAAAGAAGTGGTTAAGAGTGAAATAAAGTGGTTTAAATGTGGGATTAATAGATGAGGGAAGGTAAAAAATTGAAAATTGAGAGGCTTGAAAGCAGGTTGTGGTGGTGGAAAATGCAGTCTTTGGGGGAAAAAAAAGAAAAAAAAAGTGTGAAAATCTTTGCAAAATGGCTTTGGTAATGCTGTTTTTCCAAAAAAAAAAAAAAAAAAAAGGTTTTGTCTGGGGATAATGTGGATTATTGGGGTTTTTGGGCTTTTTTTTGGGGGGGCTGGGCAAAAAAATCTGAAACAATTTGGAGTTAGAGAGGTTTTGTGGGGAAAAAACCTCTTTTGGGCATGTTTTGGCCCAATACAGGCCCAATTGTGTTTCATTTGTAATTAAAAATGGGCCCAGGGCACCCTTATGTGTTTTTACCAATCTGTTAACGTGTTTTTACCAACACCCTTATTAAAATAACCAACTTCTACCAGTTGTTTTTCCATGATACTATATAGAATTCCCATCATTTGAGAATATCTAATTGAATTGTTCATTAACCTTAGGTTTGTGATTCTTTTCAATTTCTATTGAAAGGTTTTTTTAACTTAAATGAAATTGTGAGTAGAGGTCTATGAAGGGTTCCCCTGTACATTTGGGGAAAGATTACTATAGATAAATTGTAAAATTACTTTCTCAATCATTTTTTGAATATATTGGTTTTTTATTGTGTAGTATTTAGAGAGTATAATATATATGTTTAAATACTGAAAGTTATGCACCCATAAAATTCATAAGAAATTTAAAGTTTTCCAGGCCATGGGGATATTTGCATATACATGCTGATCACTTAAAAATGGGTTTAATAGCAAGGAAATTCAGGTTTAAATGTAGAGAAACAAGAGAATACAGAAAATATGATAAAAATACATTACATAGGAAGCTATAGTGATAGAGTGTTTGTAAATTTTCAAATAGTTTATTTAATCAATGTTTATCCATATTGATAAATGAATATTAATTTTCCTCACATTTCACACAAAAAATTTAGTTATAAATGCTTTATGCCATTTATTGATATATAAAATACCCTAATTTGCTTCAAATAACATCCCAAGTGATCTTTGCATTTCACTATTACAATTATTAACTAGATAAAAATGGTTAAATCAGAATTGGTAATTTCTCCAGAGAAATATACAAAGTGAATCTCAGTTAGTATCAATGAAGATTTATGTTCAATTCTCCAAAAAATAAAAGTAATGCATGTTTCTTACTTTTATGAAGATTTTTAATTCTTTCATTAACAACTCTTTTTTTATTAATACTGTAATAGCTCCTATTTAAAACCCTGAAAAGGTATAATAACAAGGTCTGCAACTTTAATATGACATATCAATAATCCACTTTCAATATTCAGCTTATATATCCATAAGTGTGAAATACTCCTTGAAAGAAGTTGATGGGCTGAAATAGGGACTATAGTGTTTCAATATAAGCTACATTTTTTAGAACTTTCCTTAAAGTGACATCCTTAAAGTGACCTTGTGCCATAAATCTTGAAAGCTTGTTTGAGCTTTGATTAAAATATTCCTTGAAAGAGAAGGAAAAATGAGGGATATAATTTCTCACAAAATACCTCTTATAAAAAAGAGTGAATAGCTCAATTGTAGGGTATATTTTTCATGATATATATTTTTTAAAAAAGTCAAAAATTGGCCCAGAAATTTTACATTTATTGGAAGTTTAATTGAAACTTGAAGGTTTTTAATTTCAATTTTCTTTATATTTGCCCTCCTAAGTGAGCTTGGTAGATAATTCATATTCAAACTGAAATATAAATATAAAAATTTATAAGAAAAACTCCAAAAGTGGGATTATTTGTAAATAAAATGTTGAAAATTAATACAAGAGATCAAAACAAAGGGTAAATTTGAATGATAATTTTCATTATGTATTTCACAATTATTGAACTTTGAAAATACCATTCAAGAGCTGCTATTGAGTCAACTTAATTGATAATTTGTGGCTTGCATATGTGGCTTGAAATTATTCCAAAGTTTCTATTTCCAAATTTAATTTCTGTCCTATTTCCAACCTTCATCCAATCTATCTCCCATGTCAAATTTCAAATGAAACACCTGCTTTCAGGTTTAGCCAGGTTTCTCATGGTGAATATGACACACAACCAAATTAAAATAAGTTGCGACAGGTCTGGGACCCCAAATCCCCACAAAAACACCTCAAAAGCAGTCACTTCAAGAAATCTTGACTGTTGATTTAGACATTCTGCCAGAAAGTATCCCAAGAGTACCACTTGGACTCTTAAAGTCAAAAATCCTGAACACAGCCATTATGCCACTGAAAATATCATGGCACATCCTGCTTTCAGAAAATTCAATGATCAAGACACATCCCAAATAACTCAAATGTCTGAATCACTTCTCATTCCAAGGCAAATTCAGGCCCAATTATGCAGCCAGCAGGATTCTGACAGGCCTGTAATTCTTCAATACATTTACAACCAAGTCAAGAAAAATTAAGAAAGACAAACTGAAAGGCAGAAATCCCATTGATTCTCTTATTGGTACCCTCAAAAAAGAAAATTTTGTTTGGTCCTCTGCAAGGGATTTTGAGGGACACATTACCTCTTTTTTTCACTTACCCACTTTCCATGAAACTCCTTCATGGCTTTTCTAATGTGATTCTTATTTATTGTAGTTATAAAACTGATAAGTAAAAAATGCCCCTTTTTCATATTTTTGGATTCAGCTCAACCAATAAGACCTTTTCTGGGACTTTTTTTGATGAATAATGAAACTGAACCCTCATATACTTGATCATTTAATCAATACATAGCAAAAGTCCTCAACAACACAAATATTGTTCCCCCTCCAGTTGTTTTCATTTACAGGGATTTGGCCTTGAAAAATTCTCTTAAAAAGCTCTTCCAAGAATCAAAATTAATTTTATGCATTTTGCACATCAATGAAGGTGTATCTCCCCATTTTATGAAGAAAATTTGTCATGGAACTGATTTTGGAAACTTCATGGGCCTTTGCAATCAATTCATATAATTTCATCTTTCACTTCTATTCTTATTATTGTTTTCATTAATGAGTTTGGGATTCATTTCTCAGGTTATGTATTCATACACTTAAAAGTCTTTTAAAGACAACTGGAAGAAGCTTCAAAAGCAAGTCAAAAATTCTGAAGTCTTGAAATATTTGGAAAAAAGCCTGCCTTCCTCTAAATGAGTATTATGTGCCAGCCTGGACTAACCACAATTTCCACCTTGGTGTGTGCTCCACATCAATAGTTGAAGGTGCCCATGCCATAGTAAATATTTGGATCCAAAAGTCCACTGGTACTTGTCTGGAGGTAGTTAGGGCTCTTAACATGGCTTCAAGGAAATAATTTGTTGGAATAATAAACAGAATCTCCAAAGAAATGATTTTGAATTTCACAAGTTTTCCTCCACACATCTGTGCTCTCAATGGCAAGGTGTCTCATTGTGCCCTTCAGGTGGCCTTTGAAAACTTCAAGACCAAATTTCCCCCCAATGACAAATACACCAACAAATACAACAATTATCAAGGAATTCCTTGCCAGAACAAGAGCCAACAGGCAATTTTCAATAACCAAAGGCCCAGATATCAGACTTCCATCCTCAGTGGCATTTGAATTTACCTGTGAGGATTCTTTAATCTTCAAACTCTTAGTTTTTTTCTTATTAACTGATTTTATGTGTGAGATTCTGCTAATACTGGCTATCAAGGTGATGATCAAAGTGTTGAGAAAGAAAGAATTGATGAAGCCAGAAGAATATGTGAAAATATTGGGGAAGACCTTTTTCAAAGACCAATGGTAGAAATCACCCCAGTTCTTCAACATTTTTAAGATTTTTTGACTGGAAGAGTCCCATTTGATCAAACTCCCAATAGTTAAGAGGATGCTCAATATTATGAAGACCCACAAGAATGCAAGAATATTTATGGAAGACCTAAAGGAGCCAATAATGAAAATAAAAAAATAAAAGAGAACCCTCAATATTTGAAACCATTGAAAGTTAATCCAAGAGAAGAGGAAGACCACCATAAAAAGTGACCAGAAAAACAACATCAATATCACAGTCAATTTCACCCTCTAAAATTATGGAAGTGGATTAATCTGAAGATTCTGAAGATTCTGAGGCCTCATTATCCAAATCAATAAGTTCATCAGATTAACTACTTTCATAGACTAAATTGAATGAATATGGCAAATCAGCAGTAACCCTTAGAAGGTCCAGAAGATTGAAAATGGGTAGAAAAACCTCACAAAGAACTTCCCACAAGCCTGCCACAAATTTGAAGATATATGATGCAATTGACTTAATATGTGAACATTCCCAAAGCAATTATCACACAAGTCATGAATTCTCCAAGCTTTTTGTGAGTTTATGATTCATTTTAATGTATATTTCTTTTGTTCATTTTAATATTTATTGATTTTTTTGACCTATTTTCATCAGGTACCTGGCTCAGAAGACTTGCCAAAGTTTATATTGAAGTACACCTTCAAGCCCATCAATGTCCAGGATTATGGAAACTGTGGCTACAGAAAAGTATCCCACTACATTTACAAGACTCAAGATCAATTGGTTCATGTCAGGGGTGACTTGGCTGAAGAAATTTAAAAAAATCCAGACCTTTATGAAGCCATGAACACTTTTATTCCCTCAGTATCCTCTTCTTCAGACAGAAGCAAGTGGTATGAAGATGTTGGCCAGGCTCCAAAGAGCAAGTGGATGTCCATGCCAGATCTGGGGGATCCAATTGCTAATAAGTATCAAAGACCAGTTCTCTTTCATTCCACAGTCCAATCTTTCTCTTTTTTTCCTTCATTTCTTCTCTCCAAATGATAATTCACCCATTTTCATCTGCTTCTTGGACAGCTGTTCTCATTTTTTTCCATTGGATATCATTGTTTCTAAAGTTTACCCTGTCCCCCCATCACTGTGAATTGAAAATCTCATTACCAACCACAAGCCTTGAGGTGGGCAGATAAATTTAAGAAAAACAGGATTTTGTATCTTTCCAATCTTTCTCCCCCCTCAGAAAAAACCAACTATTTTGGAGGTTGATTCAGATTTATATAATTTTTTATATACAATTTATGCCAAGTATCCCCCTCCTCAGTCCTATTTATTTCTTACATCCCAACTAAGTCTCATTTTTTATCAAACATGTGGCACTTTTTTACTAAAAAATATTCATATTACTAACATGAAAAAAAAATTGAAAAAAAGACCTTTTTGAACCTTCACTTATGTCCCAAAAAAAATCCCTAAAAATATGGGCTTATTTTTTTTGATTGTAAATATTGAACTATTCATTTTTCAAAAAAAAAATGAAGGAAATTCATAAGTGGGAATATTTTAAATGAATTTTTTAAACAAATATTCCATTTTTTTCAAATTGGCTGAATTTGAGAAATTCAGCAAAAGAAATTGAAAAAAATTGGAGATATTGAGATCCCATGTTGAAAAAAATATGGCAAAAAAAATAAGAAAATCCTCAAAACTAAGCCTGAGGAATTTTTTTAAAAAAAAAATAGGTCACTTATGTGTTTCAGCCATAAATTGGTAAAGACACATAAGGGCTTATGTGGGTTTACCAGCACCCTATATATATCCATCCTCATTTTTATTTTTTGATATGAATTTTTTTCAAATTATTAATCTTGAGAATCCATTGAGCTTGAGCCATATACACCCAGGTGATTTTTTAACCTTAATTTATATATATATATATATATAATTTTTTTTACAAGTATATTAGTTCATAAAAACAAAAAAAATTAAATCATCATCAAAAGTTGAAATACTTATTATAAATAATATTTTTTCTTTAAAAAAAATCTCATACTCTCACAAGGCGCCCTTTTTTTTTTGACTCAAGAAAACACAAAAAACAATATTTTTTTCATGTTTTTTTTTTGTAAAAACTCCATATTATTTTGAAGAATCAATCCAAAAAATGTATAAATAAATAATAATTTATTGAGTAAAAATGACACCATGTTCAAAAATAAATAAATAAATTTTCCTTTTCATAAAAAAACCAATTGATCACAAAAGATAAAAAAAATGAAAAGTGGAAATATTGCCTCAAAGCAATAACTTAATAAATTTAAGAGGTCAGAATAGATACAAGGGCCAAATAGGTGATAGAAATTAGGACTGAACATTATTAAGAGAGGTAAGTTCACTTTCTTGATCAATGACCATTTTTCATTTGATATTGAAAGTGAAAGAGTAGATTATCCAAAGTGCTTTGAGCGAAATTATCACATGTGACTTGGATTAATCTTTGTAGTTCTTTGGATTTCTTTTCCTTATAGAATTTGAAGATTTCACTCTTTATAACCTTCTATATTTAACTTTTCACATAAGGCTGAGATGAGGTGAATAAGTGATCCAGTTAATCTTTGTTAATCTGTTTTTCTCTTGCCATTGTTGGCTGATTATGGAGGTGTGGAAAGGGGGATTATCTTCCATTAATATCAGTCAATATCTTCCTTGGATCCATGATTCAGTATTCATGGAATTGACAAAGGGGTTCAGAGAAGTACAATTTTCTTAATAAATAATTTTATATGAGGTCAGGTGTACACACATATATATTATATAGCAGCAATGAACATTCAGTCCCTTTATTCAGTTGTACTGAACCCCAATCCTGTCAACCCCATGATCTATTTGGGCCATTACCTGTTCAATTTTTAATTTCAGTTGTGGAACAAATATTTGGAAATAAACCTACTCCCCAACTAATTCCAACACCACTATGCGTTGCAACCAAGCCCAACCAAACTTGACCAAGCCAGATTTAATCTCTTTCATCACTCCCTGCTCCAAAAACCCTTTTTACTAAATTTCATTCTTAGATATCCTTTAGGACAGTTCATTTTGCTCCAGTCAAATAATGCAACACAATATTTGGTTGAACTTTTGCACTTGGGTAGTGTATGTATTCCTTCCATTTCTTCATATCCCCTTCCAGAATAAGCCTCACCAAATATCTTGCATAATGAAACAGATCAAATTTTTCAATTTCTTAGCCCCCTTTAATATAAATGAAGCATTGCATATCTCCCCATCAGTTCACTCATTCATCTCAGCTCATCTCTGTTACCACACCCCAATATCAAAAACTGCAAGGTCTCAGTTTTGTCATTACCCTGAAATTCCACCTATCACAGCCCATGGTGAAGTTGAAGGCCATGCACTCCCCAGTCAGAGCTCTTCACCCAATTCATCATGAATTTATGAAGATGATGGTCCATAACCATCCTTACACAAGGAGGCCCAACATTCTGATTCATACAAATTTCACCATGTAAGTGTCTCCTTAAATTATTTGGCTTCCCATGCAGTATGCTAATGCCTGCTTTTTTTCACCACAGGCCATTGCCTCCAATGGGGTGGGGAATCCTGCTAAGCACCAGACCTGCTTCATCTATCACTGAAACCACTGCACATCCCCAATATCAATAATTGGTCTCAATACCTCGAATCTAAACAAGCATCAGAATTGCTGCCCTGGCCAAAATGTGGCATGGCAGCAGTGTACACCAGGTGCTATTGATCCTCAGAAGAGGAACAGAATGTTTGTCCTGGAAATGCAAATTTATCAACAGCTAATCATTGAGGGTATTGTCTGTTCACAGCTCTTATTCACAATTTTTGAGAATGGTAAATTTCAGGACATATCACAAAACTTCTGTCCTGGATTTGAACAGCCAAGGTTCAAACAGATATCCTGTCATGTCAAGAAGATGTATTATACCCACAAGGAATCAATTGTGAGTATTCTTGAAAGTCTACCACACTCAACAAGAATCTCATGTTCTATTGATTCATGGATGACAAAATACCAAAGGGAATTGTACCTGGCCATTGTGATACATTGGTTTGATGAGGCTTTCTCCCAATATAGCTTGAAATTAGTTTCATTTGAGGACATTGAGGGAATTCATTCTGGAAATTTCCTAGCCTCCTGCTTCTGGGATGGTGTGGAAGAGAAAGGCCTAATTCATTGCCTTTATGCAATCATTGGAGATAATGCAGGAAACAATCTCACCATGGCTACCTGCCTTCCATAATTGTATGGGAAAAATTTTTTTGGTCTTTCCTGAAAAGGACCACTATCATTAGTGTGCATGCCACATCATTTTCCTTGTGGTAAAATATTCCCTCAATGAAATGGTTCAACTCACTGCAGATTATTATGTATTCTTTGATCATTATTTGTCAAATGATCAATTCCCACTTGATAATAGGGATTACAAAAGTGACACCCCAATCCTCCATGTTAAATGTGAGTATTGGTCTGCTCTTCTGAAACATTCTGCATTTGATTATGCATCCAAAGGAGTAGCTTGTTGAAGAATTCTGGGGAGAGCTTTTTCCATTCCAACTGAATGGAAGCTTGTAATTTGTCCATTTTGTGAGGCTGGTGATGCTTTTCAACTCATGTCTTGATTGTTTTCCACATGTTCTTGATTGGATTCAGATTGGGGGAGTGGGATGGACAGGGCATTTTATCAATCTGATTTCTTGCACACCATGCATTTGAGATCCTGGTTTTTTTGAACGGGAGCTCCATCTTCCATCATTGCTATGCCCTCTTGGGTACAAATGCAAGGGGCATCCACCATGAAGCCATAAAAAGGTTGTAGATTTGGTTCATATACTTGTTGAATAAAGCTTTCCACAGTTTTGTTGCCATCTAAAAATACTAGTGGGCCTTTTTTCCTTCCTATGAATGCACCTCAAACCATAATTTATTGGAAGCCTGATTTATGATTAACTTGAAGATTCTTGAGGATATGCTTTTCTTGAGTTTTGTGCCAAGCACATATTTGATCACACTTTTTCCCTAATTTGAACAATGATTCATCATTCCAAATGATTCAGGCCCACTTCTGTATTTTCCTATGGCCAAACCGTTGCACAAAGTTCAATTTCCTTTTAAAATCCAAGGCTCACAAATATGGTTTTTTGGTGGCAATACATGATATTTTCCCAAAATCATGTATTTCCTCACTGAATTCCTTTGGAATTGCCTGTGAGATATCCCACAGGTCTGCTCTCCGGTTCTTGGTTGTGAACCTGTCTAACTTCTGAAAGTCTTGATTATTGAGGATTTTAGGTCAACCAGGATTCAGTTTATTTGTACATCTCCCTTGGTCCCAAAATCATTTGATTGTATTGTATATAATTGATTTTGGATGCTCCACTTTCAAAGCAATCTGTTGGATAGATAGGCCAGCATTTCACATGCCAACAATTTGACTCTGATTCTCAAAACCAACATGTTCAGGCATGAAAACGAATCAAATGAAAAGCACTAAAGATGAAAAAAGAAGCAGCCCAAATCAGTTTACAGAATCAAAAGGAAATAATAGTTTGGGTTAAACAACAAACCAACAACCAACAACCAATAAAGAATACTCTCAACAAGAGTTTCTGATGGTGAGAAAAAAACAAACACCACCAAAAAAAGAACTGAACTACTCTCACCAAGAGTAGTTGATAATGAGAAAAATTGTAAGAAAAAAAGGAGAAAGTTGAAGATAGTATAAAACAAAACAAATAGTCTTCAAACAAAGCAAAAACTGATTTTTCACAGGAGGCACAGTTTCTATCCATTCATAAAGTGTCTAAATACATGCTTTGGGGCACTGCACATTCAACCTAAGCCTTCCCCTGATGGCAATACTGCAGAAAATTGCCTATTCCCCACCCCAGACTTTTTTGTTTTGAAAGGCTATACTGGGCCATAACTGACGAGTAGAGCCTGTATCAGGAGGGGGGAGCAGTGAGATCAAAATATTCCAGTCACACCTCCCTTCCGCCCCACTGCTTTTATGTTTCTCTTCTTTACTTCACCTCCCTTTTCGTATTATTTCTTTTTCTTTTTTTCTGTCTCTCTTGTCTCCAAGTTTTTTTAATCTTTAACCACCTTTCTTTGTTTTTTTTAATTCATCTAATAAGAATTTCTTTGTCTATTTGGGCCACTATGTCTCAGCTCATTGCCCATAGTGAGATGGAAGAACTGACTCAACTATCTAACAGTGAGAAAGCCACCAAGAAAAAATTGTGGGTATGGGTCTACTTTGTGGAGCTCAATGGAGCATTTATTGAATTTCAGGTGATGGAAAACAGTGAAAAACCATTCCAAAAAAATCAAATGTGATTAAACAGGTAGTACAAAAGATATGGCAGATCATCTTATGGGTATTCATCAATTTGAGAATCCAAATAAGAAAGAAGTACAACCTTCTTCAATGCTTGATTGATTTTTGAAACATGGGTTTGCAAAAAAGTTATGTACTCTTCCTTTTTTTGGGTACATACAACAATGCTAACTTTTTTTTCAAAAACCTTTAGCCTTTGGGTCCAGAGTCATTTAAAGCTTCCCTTTTGTACTTTATTTCCCAAAGTGATCTCCCACTTTGAATTACCAAATCAGCATTGTTTCAAGTTCTACTTGAGTTTTCCCATCCAGTGATTCTCAAGATATTAGTTTGGCAAAATTCTTTGATGGCACATCTTTCCAATGTGTTTTTCTTCCATAAATGACACATTCACAATATCTTGGCTTCCAGTTTGAATGGAGTATCCCTCACAATGGATGTGTGGACCAATCCACATGCAATTTCCTTCATCAGTGTTACTGAAAATTTCCTGGACCACAAATTCCAGCTTATCTCTGTCCTTCTTGGTCTCAGTTAAATCAAAGGTAAGTAACATTCTTTGACTATAAATTTTAACCAACTATTTAGTGCAATACTAATTGGTGGGTTTGATTACCACCTAAAGTTTATCATTCAGGAGCTTCACTTGTCAAACTCTTTGTAAGGTTTGTCTATGAAACTCTTGATAATAGTAGCAATATCAACAGTACTATGACTGTCCTCAGTAGAAAAATATAATATAATAAAATATTATAACCACACATATATATAGTTATTGGAAATAATTATATTAAAAATCAATAAATTTAGTTATTATGAAATAATTTAATACTAAAAAAATCTTAATAATTATAATAAATTATAATTATTCTATTATTGCTATAGTCACTGACAATTATAACAGTAAGAAGTGTAAAGCTCTTAATGAGACAATTACATGTGGAAAATATTAATATTTCACCACTCATAAATAATATAAATATTACTTATAAAAGAACTATCACACACATGGTGCAGAAATAATGCTTATAGAAAAATTCTATATAGAAAACTAATAACAGATAAAAAAATATAGAACTTCAGAGAAAAACTTACCTATAATATATATTTAATACAACAATTTAAATACAACATTTATTATATTAAATAATTATTATGAGTTACAAATATGCCAAAAAATCAATATTTTAAAGATAAAACAACTTTCTATAATAAAAATGTGATTTAAAGTTTTTTTAAGAGGAATTTGTGGATTTTAGAAGATATTTAAGATGATAATTTTATAAAATAAAATAAAATACATTATTGGTGATTACAAAAATGATTTGAATTCTATGATTTCAATTCTTTAATTCCATATTAATCAAGAATAAAATAATTTAAGAATTACTTTAATAATAAGATTCTATATTTGATAAAATTTAACCTGTTTAAATGTCTAATTTAATTGGATTGATAATAAATGATGGACAAAAACAGTGATTAATAGACTCTTTTTGTGTCTGCAGAGAAGCTTTCATGACTCATAATGGATATAGAGGGCATTCTCAGGTCAAAAATGAAAAACCATGCTTAAAAATAAGGTTCTCAACTTCAGGTAGCTTATTCTTAATTCCAATTTAAAGTTACCAGTGTTATTCTTAACTCCAATTAGCTTTAATCCTCATTGGGGTTAAGTATTTTAAGTTTATTTATATTGAATTTCATCACATGAGAAACTTGAAAATAGAGTTTCAAGCAAAAATCTCTTAAACTCAATTTGCATTGATTGTTAAAGACATCATAATTTTCTTTAAGTATAATTAAAAGAGTAAATTTCCAACCTAATTACCCACAAGACCTGTTTATTAAATATAGATAAAATTTGAATTATGTACAGATAACATTAAATTGTAAGCTGTGTGAAAGTTTCATGCGAATCCGTTAATAATTGGATTTTTAATCAATTTTGAAGTTATTGCTATTTTTCCACGTAAAATAGCAATACACACCAAGCCTTAATTTTTGATAATGTTTGAATGCTTTTATCTTTAAAGCTTTCAGCTTAATCAAGCTTTTAAAGTTCTTAAAACCTTAATTTCACACTTGCATATTGGGATTTACCCTTTGGAAGCTTGAAATTCCTGTCCAAATTGGGATAAAACCAGTTTAAAATTTAAGGTTGGATCATACTCTAATCTTAAAGTTTAAATAAGGTTGAAAATACTCCAATACAGGTGGACAACCTCAATTTAATTCTTTCAGATCCAAAAAGTTGGGTACCCCAGCTCTGTTTGGTCTTTTTCCTTTGTCCCACATTTTTGCATGTATTTTGCCCTTTTATGTATTGAAAGCCATACTATGGCCTCTAAACCTTTTAAATTGAGCCCACGCAGGATTTGCATCCTGTATGGAAAATTCTTAGCCAATTCAGTAAATATACACAACACCTCAATTATAACTCAAAGTTTTGTATGTTTGCATAAACCTTATGCAACTTCAAATTTAAGCTTATTTAACCTCAAATTTAACTATTTTTAAAAAATGTTAAAAAAGGTTGCAATTGTACTGTGAGATTCTTAAATATTCTAATAACATAAGAAATAATCATTTTTGGGTATAACACCCTGTTATTGTACCCTAGGTAATTTTTGGTGTAGAATCCAAAAATGACATAATAATTATAACTTTGTTTATCCAAAAAAAAATTATACTTATTTTTTATTATAAATTCAATTGAAAAGTCTGTTAAAGACTAAATCAATTGTATATAAAGTTATTTGTGGCCTTATGGGTATGTTATACATACCTCACAAGCTCACATTCCCTACTACTAAGCAAATACCACAATTCTTCCTTTGTGGTATACCCCCAATTCATTTGGGGGGTATAATCCACTTTCCAACCTCTCTAATTATACTTTTTAAGTAAAGCACACAATTCAAACTTTTTATTGAGGAATTTTTCTTCTCTCATGTCTTAATCCTCTTCCAAAATTTTGGGAATAAGGTATTTTACTTTCTGCAATCCATTCAGCTTCATGTTGTGGATTCTTGTACCTGACTAAGTATTCTCTTTCATTTTTTCCCCTAAGTCTTCTTTCTCTCAAGACTTTCAGTACTTTTTTCTCCTCACTTTGATCAAGTGGGGGTACTTCTAGGGGTGTTTCATTTATCAAAGGAAATAATTCCTTGTCACTTGAAGTGTAATGCTTTACTAGACTGATAGGGAAAGCTAGATGTTTGTTTTCCAATTCTCCTGACAGTTGTACTTGTACTGCATTTTTCCCATGAAGGGCTTTAATAATGAATGGTCCTTCAAAGGAATCTTTCAAATTCTTTGGTCCTTTAATATTATTTTTGTGGATGGTATGCTGTTGAGAATGATAGTTTTGTACCCAAAAGCTTATTTAAATTAGTTCATAAGGCTGATTTAAATTTTAGGTATCTATTACTAAAGATATTTTTAAAGAGACCAGTGTGGTATATGACTCTGTTCCAAATCAAAAGATCTGTAGCCATAGCTGTGTCATCTTTATGAAATGGTAAAAAGAT
This sequence comes from Austropuccinia psidii, assembly GCA_023105745.1. Taxonomy (NCBI): domain Eukaryota; kingdom Fungi; phylum Basidiomycota; class Pucciniomycetes; order Pucciniales; family Sphaerophragmiaceae; genus Austropuccinia; species Austropuccinia psidii. The sequence continues at coordinate 25,721,718 of JALGQZ010000017.1, read as the reverse complement.
TTGAGTTTTTCCATATCTGTCTACAATAACAAGACATGCATTTAACTCTTATCACCTCAAGGTGGTAAAGCAGTTACCCAATCCATATGAACCACTTCCCATAAGGTACTTGGTTCTTGGATATGAATCATTAAACCAAATCTTTTACCAGTAGCTTTATTGGCTTTCTGGCATCTATCACAACTATCACAGTACTCAATGACATCTTTTCTCCAAGATGGCCACCAGGAACATGTCTTAATTCTTTCCATTGTTCTGTCTTCAGACAGATGTCCAGAATAAATGTTATCAGGGAATTTTAATAGTATGGTGTTGATTAACATTCTACTACATAAGACCATTACACATGGGTGTTTAGATCTATGATATAAGATACCATCAAATGAATGGAATCTTCTGTTGTCATGAGATGTCTTCCAAATATCATCCTCAGAATTAGACAAATCTGCATCTTTGCAATCTTTGTCAAGTAGATTAGTAAGAATATGACAATTCTTATCTTGCTTATAGCTTTCTCTAACTACTTCAAAGAATTCTGTACCCACATCCGTGATGTTAATTCCTTCAATTGGAATCTGAGGTTCTGCACTTGTAGGAACATAGGAAGGAATTTCAGGTGTATTGGGTAAGTCCCATCTACTCAATTCATTGGCATTCTTGTGAATATTTCCAGCTTTATTTACTATGATCATATTACCTCTATACTCCTGTATAGCAATCTTCCAACTTAACATGTGTCTGTTTGGAGTTTTCATGTTAAGAAGTGATTTTACTGAATGACAATGATTAATTACTTCAAACACACTACCATCAATATAATAATGAAGTTTTTCTAGAGCACAAACAAGGAAAAGACACTCCATTTGGCTAGCTCCATATCTGGCCTAAGTCGGTTTGATTTGTCTCGAGATAAAATAAATTGGACCTTCATAAGGTTTGTCATTGACAATTTGAACTTGATGAAGAGCTGCACCTAGACCTTCACCACATGCATCAATTTACATCTTGAAAGGAATTTTCCAGTCTGGAATCAATAATAATGGTGCATTAGTCAAGGCATACTTGCTCTTTTCATATGCTTCAATCCTTTCCTGTGTCTTCTCAATGACAGCTTGTTGATCAAAAGTTCTGTACAATGATTTTCAAAGGATTGAAAATCTTTAAGTTTTTGCCTGTGATAACTGGAAAACCCTAAGAAAGACATTCATTTCTTTTTTGTTCTGGGGCATTTGTTGCAGTAAAGCTGCAGCAACTGGGTTTTTATCAACACCAAGGCTCAGTCCTGAGACTACATGTCCTAGAGCTTTCAACTCATGAAGCCCAAAATTACATTTTTTAAGAGATATTTTCATTTTCACTTGAAGAATCTTTTCAAGTACTGATTAATATCTCTCTAAAAAAAATTCCAGTTTTCTGAACAAATGATAATGTCATCAATATGAATTATCAACCATCCCTCTGATAATTCATGTGGGAAAATGGTATTCATCATTCTTTGATAATGATAGGGTGCATTTTTAATACCAAAAGGCATCCTAAATTATTCATAAATACCACAATGAGAAATTATTCTCAATCATTTCCTAGCATGAGGTGTCAAAGATTTCTTATGAAAACCTTTAAGGGAATCCATAGAAGTGATGAATTTTTCTTTTTATAATTGAGTCAAAATCTCATGGATTCTAGTGATTGGACACCTATCTGGAATAGTGTAGGTATTCAATTCTCTAAGATCACCAACCATCCTTTGTTTATCATTATGCCAAGTTATTATCACAGGAGTTGTTACTTCTACTTCTTCATTGTGCCCAACTTTTCTAGGAACTCCCAGCTTCATCATCTCATCAATAGGAGCTTCCAATGCTTCTCTAGCTCTAGCGCTAGCTTGGTAAGCTGTTCTTCTTAATAGTGGAGGTTAAGGTCTTTCCGCATTAAGCATAATGTCCACTTAATGGCCTTTGATGGCTCCAAGTGGTTCATTATCAGAAGAAAAGGCTTTCTTGTATTGAAATGAAATTTCAATAAGTTCTTCCTTCATTTGGAATGTTAATTCAGGGTTAATTTTTGCTTCAATTAATTGATATGACTCAAATATGTCCTTATTACAATTATCTATCTTTCTAATGACAGTTATTTTTTTTTTCTAGAGGAAAAGCAGATTTCTGCATTTTATTTTCCCCTATAGTGAAATATCTGTCTTTATGATTATTAATATCAATTCCATAAATATTAATATAATCATTTCAAGGTATAAAATGATGTGAAGTACAATGTTTCAGTACAACAAATTCAACTTTCAATCTAATACTTCCTGCAGGATGAGGGAATATCACTTCTGCTTCAAGAATGCCCAAGGGATGCATATCTTGGCTAGCACTGCTGAATTTTATACCTTCAGTTGGAATTAAGTTTTCTTGCCAATTGGTATAAATCATTCCAAGATAATATTTTCCAACACAAGTACAAAAAGCACCTGAATCAAGATGTATCTTGGCTTCTTTGTTTTTTATCACAATATTAGTGATGCAAGATGATCCAGCTGTATAAAATTTACCTTTGGCAGGTTTTTTTTTCTGCATCTTAGCATCTTACACATGTATGAGATCCATAAATTCATCACTTTACTGTGGTAAGTTAGTATGCACTTCTGTGACCTCAAAGGAAACATTAATTTTTTCTATACTAAGCTTTCCTGTTAGTTCTTCTTCTTCAGAAGGCTCAGAGTCACTTTCATGTAGAGATACATCATTGGATTCTTTTGTGTCATCCTTATTTATAATTCCTATCTCATTTATTCTTGTCTTTTTTGGACAATTATTGGTAAAATGAGATGTACTTCCAAATTTATGACATTTCAAAGGAGCTTTGTCATGTGGTTTATTGTGTTTTGAAATTTGTTTTCCACTAGTCTTGTTATCTATTGGGGGTTTATACCAATTTCTTCCAATTTTTGTTCTGGTTGTAATGTCTTCCATGGCATTGATATAATCTTCTGTAGAGCAAGGCTCAATACATCTGCTTCTAATAGCATTCTCAAGGTCACCACCACATCTCCTTGATATCCTTTTATGTATCATTGTTTCAGAAATATCAGGATGAAGCATAGTTAATATATCCTTCTGCTTAATAAACCAGGACATGGGCCTGTCCTTTTCAATATTAAATATGGATTCTTCAAAGAAATTTTCCATTTTAAATCTCCAGGAATCATTTTCCCATTTGGAAATAAGTTTCTCTTTCCACCAAGGCTAAGAATGTTTACCATGGGCTTGTCTAATCTTGTAATACCATTTTTTTGCTGATTTGGTAAACAATTAGTGTAATATGGCACTTGTTTATTCATCTGGTATGTTAAAGTCTTCTTTAAACATATCAATTGTTTTCATAAATTCTATATGATTATATTCTCTTTCACAACTGAAGGTTGGCCATTCCTCTAATATTGGAATGTCTTAAAAATGACAAGCAGTCTCCACTTCTGCATTACTTGAAATTGTATGATGTAAATCATTGTTCAAGTTCACCACATTTATGTCAAGAATTGGTGTGGACTATCTTGGAAATTCATTCTTCAGTGATATATTATTAATACTTTCTTTGATATCTTCTGTTAATTTAAGTCTTGCTTTTCTCACCTTTTTCCAATTGTTCTTGGAAAAGAGCTGCATTTTGACCAGTTAAATTTTCCAAGTTCTGTAATTGTATTCTTAATTCTCTTAATTTTTTAGTAATAAAAGAAATAGAATTTTCATCTGGTTGATTGATTAAGGTAACTTTGGACTCAATTCTTGCACAAATTTGCGTCAAAGACAAAATATTGTCTTTATTAACACTTTCTAGACCAATGATAGTCTTTTGTGACTCTTTTCCTTGTAAAATCTCTCTACCCAAATTTTGTTGGATATACTCAGAATTGTTGAGCTTTGTTAAAATCTCTTTTATACAAGTCTCAAAATGATTTACAAGCTTTAAAAGCTCTATTTCTTTGGAAAGGATTGGTTCATTCTTTCCTTCTCCTTGTTTTTGAATTCAATCAGAGTTATTGCCATATTGAACACATTGTCCATGGCTGTCTTCTCTTTCTTGAGAGTTCTGTAGTTCTGTGGGTAAGGCTTGTTCCACTTGGGCTTTGCCTTTCCCTTCTGATTTTTCTTTGGGGTTGGCTTTCCCTTCTTTGGCACTTTTTGAGGATTTTTTTTTGCTTTTGGAGGCTTGGGGAGCTTCCACTGGGCTGTTTTCCTTTCCTTGGGACAACTTCTTCTTGTCCTCTGACAACATGCTTTGGTTTTTCAACCAAGCTTTTATCTTTTGCACTTTTCCTTCTCAAGACATGGGTGTAAAACCCTTCAGAAGATCCTCTGTCTTTTCTGGGACAATGAACTTCTTCACTTGAAGATATGAGTTCATTGTGCCTATCCAAAGACTTGGCAGAAGTTCCCACTCCTGCTTCTTTGCCACCATAAGCCAGTTCTTTTATTGAGACTGGTATATTTCCATTGTGGCCTTTTCAAAATGATTCAGGTCTGACAACAGGAATAGCAGTTATGTTGGGTTCTGGACTCTCAATAAGAGTGTTAAAGGTGCTGGCTAACCTTTGGGAACCAGTGGAAGCTCTGGCATATTCCATTTGTGCCTCTCCTCTGGGCTGAAAATCTTGTCCTTTGGATTTATGACTTGAATTTCCTGGTCCCAATCCATTTCATTGGATGGAGTAGTTACTTCCACTCCTAGTAGGATTCATTTCCTATCAATTTCAAGGAAAATTGACTAAGAAATTGATTGAATTCACCTGCTGGACCCTTAAAGGGTTCTTTGGTAATTAAACCCCTTGGTGCTGGGGTGGTTTGAATTTAAATACTAGAGTCTGAAGAGCTTTCTCTGGTTGATGAAACTAGAGAAAATAAATAATATAAGTTATGTTATCAAACAATAAAAATAACTTATAAACTTAACTTATTGGATAAAGTTGTTTTAATGTAATTTATGGAAAATTACATCAAAAATAAAGAAAAAATGTCTAAATATTAAATAAAATGTTTTTTAGTAAAGATTTTTGAATTTTTTGAATTTTTTATTTGATTTCATATTTTCATTTAAAGAAATAATAATTATGCAATTAATAATTTATTAATCAAAATTGTATTATTATTCACTTTATACTAGAATAACTCAAAGAATAAATTTCAAGTCTGTGATGTGAAAAAGCCACTAGTTAGACAAGAGAAATTTATTTCAAATTACTCAATAGTATATTGTTTCAAACAATATTCTTAATAAAAAACAACTTTATTAATATTATAAATATTATTTATAAGGGATAAGTCACAAAAAAGCCAAAATTAAATTAAATATGGCAATTTTATGTTGAAAAAGAGTAAAATGAGGTCTATAATATGATTTATGTCACAAAAATTGGTTGAAATCATGTCCAAACCCCCATATGTAATTTTTGTCTATTAAACCCTTGATAATAGCAGCAATATCAGAAGTACTATGACTGTCTTCAGTAGAGAAATATAATATAATATAATATAATATTATAACCACAAATTTATATAATTATTGGAAATAATTATATTAAAAAAAAGTAGTTTAATTATGTTTAAATGATTTAATAATAATAGAAATCTTTTTAATTAAAATAAATTGTAATTATGCTATTATTGTTATAGTCACTGAAAATTATAACAATAAGAAGTGTAAATCTCTTAATGAGACAATTACATGTGAAAAATATTAATATTTCACCACTTATAAGTAATATATATATCATTTATAAAAGAATTATTACACACACTGTACTGAAATAATTCTGGTAGAAAAATTCTATTTAAAAAAACTAATAATAGATAAAAGAAAATATGTAACTTCAGAGAAAAACTTACTTATAATATATATTTAATACAACAAGTTGAATACAACATTTATTATATTAAGTAATTATTATAAGCTGAAACTAAGCCAACAAATCAACATTTTAAATATAAAATAGCTTTTTATAATAAGAATATGATTTCAAGAGTTTTTAAGAGGAATTTGTGGATTTTAAAAGATATTTAAGATGATAATTTTATAAAATGAAATATATTATTGGTGATTACAACAATAATCTGAATTCTATGATTTCAATTCTTTAATTAAAGATTAATAAAGGATAAAGTAACTTAAGAATTACTTTAATAATAGGATTCTATATGTAATAAAACCTTACCTGTTTAAATGTCTAATATAATTGGAATGATAATGAATGATGGACAAAAACAGTGATGAATAGACTCTTTTTATGTCTGCATAGCAGCTCTCATGATTCATAATGGATATAGAGGGCATGCTCAGGTAAAAACTGAAAAAACATTCTCAAAAATAAGGCTCTTAGCTTAAGGTAACTTATTCTTAATTCCAACTTAAAGTTACCAGTGTTATTCTTAACTCCAAGTAGCTTTAATCCTCATTTGGGTTGATTATTTTAAGTGTTAATATGAGATAAGTTTATTTTTATCGAATTTAATGAGATTAGCAGCTAAAAAATAGAGTTTCAAGCAAAAATCTCCTAAACTCAATTTTTAATTACCTTTTGATGAAATCTTAATTTTCCTCAAGTATAATTAAAATAGTAAATTTTCAGGCTAATCATCAATAATACCTGTTTATAAAATATAGATAAAATTTTAATTATACACAGATAACATTGAATTGTAAGCTGTGTGAGAATTTCATGCAAATCTATCAAGAATTGGATTTTTAATGAATTTTCAAAGTTATTATTATTTTTCCATGTAAAATAGCAATACACACCAAACCTTAACTTTTGATAAGGTTTTAATGCTTGTAGCTTTAAAGCTTTAAGATTATTTAAAATTTTAAAGTTCTTAAAACCTTAATTTTAAGCTTGCATATTATGATTTACTCTTTGGCAGCTTGAAATTCCTGTCCAAATTGGGATAAAAGCAGTTTAAGCTTTAAGGTTGGAGCAAAATCTAATCTTAAAGTTTAAATAAGGTTGAAAATCCTCCAATAAAGGTGGAAAACCTTAATTGAATCCTTGAAGATCCAAAAAGTTGGGTACCCCAGCTCTGTTTGGTCTTTTTCCTTTGTCCCACATTTTTGTATGGATTTTGCCCTTTTATTTATTTAAAGCCCTACTATGGCCTTAAAACCTTTTAAATTGAGCCCACGCAGGATTTGCATCCTGTATGTAAAATCCTTAGCCAATTCAGTAAATATACACAACACCTTGATTTTAACTAAAATTTTGGTATGTTTGCATAAACCTTATGCAACTTTGAAGTTAAGCTTATTTAAGCTTAATGTTAACAATTTTTAAAAAAAATGAAAAAAAGTTGCAACTTTACTGTGAGATTCTTAAATCTTCTGATAACATAAGAAATAATCATTTTTGGGGTTAACACCCTATGGGTGTACCCTAGCATATTTTTGGTGTAAAAACCAAAAATAAAATAATAATTATAGATTTGTTTATCTAAAAAAAATTATACTTATTTTTTGTTATTTCTTATTTTAAATTCAATTGAAAAGTCTGTTAAAGACTAAATCAACTGTATATAAAGTTATTTTTGGCATTATGGGTATGTCATACATACCTCACAGACTCACACTCTTCCTGAGTATCTTACAGAAATACAACATGGAGTCAAAAATTCTCTGAATTACAACTGATAATTCTTTGTTCAACACTTTACTGGCTCAGGAGATTGGAAAAAAAACTCTTGTGTTGGATCCAAATCAGCAAGCCATTGGCTGCATGGCTCATAGAATACATATTATGGCCTGTGATGGTCTCAACACTCTAGGATCTCAACCCAATTCAATTTTTGAAAAACCTACAAGAGTGATAGGCCCTATGTTGATTTCCAACCTAGTTTATCCTCCAGATTTACTGAACCTCAACTATAACTCCATTGTCTCTTGCATAGCATGGCTTTCTTCATACATCAATAAAAGCCCTCAGCAATGAGAAAATTTTCTTACAACTGTTCAACTGGTATATCACAAATACAAACCCACTCATGCAGCTACCATCCTCAGGCATGTTGTGACAAAATGTAGTTCCACTTTTGAAATTCTCACAAGAGCATTTGCACTTAAAGATGCTTACCATCACTTTTGTACCATACTGAACCTCAAATCTTATCAATTGTTGCCAATTGAATGGGATAAGGTCAATATGATGATTGAATTTATCCATCCTCTTTATGAAGCTACAGTAATTATATGTGGGTCTAAATACCCAACAATTAATAATTGATTTCTGCTATATATACTCTTAATTATAAATATCCGACAGGTATGTCTGTTTTCTCTCTTTAGAATAATTGATTCTAATTACTCTCTTACAGGCCTGTAAAAAGTATGACATGGTGCAAATAGAACCAGCAACAATCACAATGACCACCAAGATCTCCAAATACCTCAAAATCTTCCTACAGAAGACCTCAGTTATATGTGAAACAATTTTGGATCCTCAATTCAAGATTCAATTCTTTAAACTGCATAAATCAGCTTTGGAAAAATTTGGTACATGTGCAAAGGATTTACAAGGATGATTTGAAGGGGAAGCAAGGAAACATTTTATTTATCAGGAGACTAACTATACCCAACAGAAAAAATTCTGATAATGTTATGCCAGGCTTGTTTTATGAGATGTAATCATCTTCTTCACCTGAATCAGGTTCCTTGGAAAACATGCTCAATAGATTCTTGGTTGAACCTATTAAGCCAAAATCAACCAATGTTCTCATTTTTTGGAAAGCCTGATCAAAACTTTTTCCAACTTTGGGAAAAATGGCCCAGAATTATCTTTCTATCTCAGCAACTAGTACTCCATCTGAGTGGATTTTCTCCATTGGGAGAAAAATCCTAACTTATCAGCAAGCTTCTCCCTCTCATGCATGTTGAGAAATTAGCTTTTATAAAAGATCGGGCTGATATCTTTGGTCATCTGTACTCCAAGTCCCAGTTCATAAACTGCTTTTGAAAACAATTTATGAACTTTGATTTTAATTAAACTTTAATTTTATGTAAAACCCAAATCTCAAATCATAGTTTTGAGTTTTGTTTCATCTTCTTCTTTATCTCACAACATAATTAAATTTATCTATTATTTCAAAAAATCATTACATTGAATTTCTACCATGTCATCCTCTTCACAAAATATCACACTAGCATCACAACTATCAGCATATGAATATGTAGAGTGCCTCAGAATTCCTGTGGAAGAAGGAAGTAACTTGGACTACATACCTTTGGAAAAAAGCCAAATGGATAATGTTGAAGATAATTTGGTGAATTTTCAAGCAGCAGGGACCTCTCAAAGGCAAAATAGAACAAGTGATGAAATTGATTTTGATCATGAAGTCATACATCATATTTGACTGATCAAGAAAAATAAGAGCTTACAAAAAAAATGTATTATTGAGGAGAAGTTATTGGAAAAACTATCAGCCAAAATGGCCAAGAACAAAAAGGATTTAAAAAGAAAAAACAAGATTTGTCTGGACAGAAGAATTGACCAAAGAATTCCTGGCCTTTGTTTCTCAATTGTGATTAGAGTATTTCATTGACAGAAACAAAAAAATTGGTTTCATTTCTTGGAGTCAATACTTCAAAAATAATGAAAAAAGAAAGTAAAATTTTGATTTGATAAAAGAAATACCATTTGATACAATGGAAAGGTGCTATAAATCATTAATCGCTACTTATAGAGTAAGTAATTGAAATTTGAAAAATCTCATAGATGACTGAATAATTTTGGCTCTTAGATGGTTAAAGACTGCTGCAAAGCAACAGGAGGGGGAGTTATTCATGATTTTCTGCAATGATATCATATGAGCTTAGAGGTGAGTGGAAAGTTTTGAATCAATTTTGAATACATATTGAATTTCAAATAACTTTATACATATTTTTATTCAGATTTACAAATTTCTGAGAGATATTAATGTTGCAAATGTTGGGGCAAATGCAAGTGGTGGGCATGATTCTAGAAATTTTCTCAATGGTGCATTAGAAGGTGCAACAAGTCAATCAGTGGAAATGCCAAATTATTTATAGGTGAACAATGTCAATGAGGGAAATGACATAAATGATCAAGATGTGACTACAGGAGCTCAAATTTTCATTGGGGGTGCTCCAGAATTAAATGATGGTGATGTAGAAAATGAGGAGGAACAATTTTCACAATACCCTATGACTGGGAATAGCACTTCACACAATAAAACACCTTTAACTTCAAGGAGAAGCTCCACAAATGGAAATAATTTTACACTAGCTTCTTTAATTCCCAATGGGAGTGGAACATCTTGTCATATGTCCAGTGGTTCATGCCATGATCAGATTTTCTTAGTTAACTTGAACAACAATATGCAAACAGTTATGATGTCCCTAATGATGCTCATGCAACTAGGCCAAGAATGTGCAGAAGAAAGAGCAATGTGTTTTTAAATAATGACCTGAGAACAAGAATCAGAAAGAAGAGCACAAGATGAATGTTTACGCCAGGAAACTTTACTTCAAATGCGTGAAGATAAAGAACGTCAAGAAAGGGAAGAACAAAGGCAAGATAAAGAGAAGGTCCAAAGCAATTGGGTGATTATGATGAGTATGATGGCAAAAGTAACAGGAATCAATCCTCAAGATTTGGAAAATCAATTCAACTTCAATCCAAACATGAATCAATAGTAATTTTCCATTTAGTTTTTCATTCATGTCCTTTTGTTGGACTTGTCTATTTATACTAAAATGAAATTTGTTTCTAAAAATTCTGTATATTTCATTTTCACTAATCAGCTAGCCTATTGCCTTAGTCAACAAAATAATTATGAAACAATATAAAATTCACAAAAATAATAAAAAGAACATTTAAGAAATGAATTTAACAAGCTCTTTGGTTTTCCAATTGTTCTAAATAAGACTGTGAATTTAAGTCTAATACATTATGTAAAATCATGCAGACCACTGTCATTTTATAGGCACACATGGGTCGTAAGTATTGGGGTCTTAATAAACAGTGAAATAAATTTTTTAATTGTCCAAAGGCATGTTCCAAAACAATTCTTCAAAATAAAATATATCAGCTAGGTGTATATGTATTTATCCAATTTGAACATACAGTAAGTACATACTCACCTGGTTGATGAGTGATTGAAATTAAATTGGCACTCAGCGGCATTCTTAGGATTCACATATGGGATTACAATAGGAAGGATACCTTTATAGCCTGAATCACCAAAAAGCTTCATACCATCTGGAAATAATTGAATCCCATTGATCAAATCCATTCCTATTTGAGATTTTGGAAAAACACAACTGTCATGGATTGATCCAGGTAGTCCCCCAAAGTTCTGGTTGTAAATACAGTATTTATCCATCAGCAATAATCAATATTAATCTAAAATTTGAACTCACATTCATAAAGTTCAAATTAGCATCCCCAATTCCAGCCTTTTCTATTGACAAATGATTTCCACTCATCATTTGAAGGGGGTTGAATTGGAATATGAGTCCCATCTATTGCACCTGCCACATCCTTCAGACCTTTTTGCCTTTCAAATTAGTGAGCAATTTCCAACCATTGCTGTAAATCATCAACTCTTGGATACCTATAGCCACCCTTCATCAGTCAGATATTCACCAAATAGAATTGATTCACTCACATTATTGTATAATCATGCAATTCACAAATGATTGTATTGATTACTTTGAAAAAAACCTGATATGCTGTAGATTTCCCAACATTGAAAATATGAGATAAGCTCTGGAAGTTTGATCCATGTGCTAATCAATATAAAGTCAACCCTAGTTGACATTCAACTGATAATGGATATCCTTTTCCATTAATGTCCAATTTAAGTCTTGATTCTAATATTTTCACCAAAGAATCAAAAAACCCCACACCCAAATGAAATAGTTTTCGAAATTCAGAATCATCTAAAGTACACATCAACTGGTGAGGTTCCAAACAAGGTGGGCACAAAATTGTGGTTCTTGTCTGGTAATTACAAAGGAGAACATAGATTTGTCCCTGAAAATTCAGAAAACATATTAGTACAATAGGTATGTATAAGCTGTTATCAGAATGTTGAAAATTATCCATTGAATAGAAAAACCAAAACTACATAGAACAACTAAAAGTTTTATTTGAGTTTTTAAGAAAAATTATAATCAAATTTTAGTGAGATTTTGGTTTAAAAAAAAACCCAAAACCTAGTTGGTTTTTTTTTTAAAAAACTGAAATAGACCCACTTTATGAACCAGGCCTAATAGTGATAAATAAAAAACAATTGTTTTAATTTTTTTTTTCTTATTTTCTGGTATTTATGCAATGATTTAGGCTTTATTGACCATTGGTCCCCTTTGGGATTTTAGTCATGTACCGTACCCTGTCCCAACCAGGGATGGGGCAAAATTCTTGCCAATAAGTTTCCCCGGAGTCCCTTTCCCTAGGGACAGGGAGCCGGGGATTCCTCGGAGCTTTGGAATCGGGGGGCAGGCTTAATTCAACCCTCTACACCTTAAAGCCTTTCTTCCCTCCTTGCCTTCCCCCCTCACTCACTCAACACTCTTTCCTTATTTAATTTACTTTTTACATACTTAAAAAAAATATTTTATTTTTATTTCAAAAAAAAAAAAAAAATTAAATTAAATTAAATAAAATCATTATAATTATTATTATAAAGTTTTATTTACATATACATATTCAAGTAAATAAGTAAATAAAAAATAAATAAATAAATCTATATTAAAATAATAATATATATAGAAACCAAAAATATATAAATGTAAATATATATAAAAATTAATTGATTTAGTAAAGAAACGTATCATTGATTATGTTTATGTTCGTTCGTGTTTGGAATAACGAATATCAAAAAAAAAAGTTTCTTTTCGTGATTTGCTATCTGTTGCACCGCTTTTCTTAAACTTTTTAGCGTGTTGGTCTGGTTGATTCGGCTGAGATGCGCGTTGCTAATCATATTCCAGTATACGTTCCAAGTTATCTTACATCACGCTGAGCTTCCAAATTGAAAACCCACTATAAACTGCCTCGTTATCTTGATTGACTGCAATAATTATGATATAGGCCCAACAAGGCGTTGACTCGAGATGCTTCTGTAAACTTAAACTCGGTAGCATCAACATTAACTGACTTTTCAAGTTTTCAAAAGGAATTTCCCTCAATATAAATACTATAGGGAGTATGTTTCTCTGCTGCAATTCATTGCAGGGAGTATGTTTCTGCTGCAATTTACTACGGGGAGTATGTCTCTGATGCAATTTACTGCAGGAAGTATGTTTCTTTGTTGCAATTTATGATGAAATTGTTTAATTATTCCAAAAAATGTATGAAGAGTGGTAGGTTGAACTACCATTGGACAGGTTGAACTGCCCTTTGACACCGCATGAGTCTATCTTTGATTATCTACAAGATCACAAATCTAAACCAAGATGATATTTTTTTGAGAGTAGATTTGTAGCGGGGGATATCACAAAAGTACATAATGCGACTTTTTAAGTTCTATGGTTGCAGGCATTGGTTATCAAGCTAGTTTTTAGGAATGATCAAAAATTAAACAAGAAATCAATGTTATCATCATCAAGTTGAAAACGTTAAAGAGATAATTAAAGGATAATTATAAGTTGCTTGCTAAATTATGCTTTGATGTTTTATATATATATAAATTTATTTAAAGCTTTAGTTGTTTGGGTTTTTCCCAAGGGTAATCAGAGTTACCAAAATGACCATAGGCTGCGGTTTGTTGATAGATTGGTTGTTGAAGATTCAATTCTTTGACTATTTGAATGAGTATACAAATTAGCATTTAATGAATTTTTTTCTTTATAATTTAAATTCAACTCACCAACAACACCAGGTCGGAGATCAAAGTTTTGATTGATGATTTGAACCAATTCAGCATCAGTTTTACCATTAGCTGTACCATATGAGTCAACAAATACGCTTAAAGGTTCTGCGAGTCCGATGGCATAAGATAATTGAACCAATACACGACGAGCCAAACCAGCGGCGATTAAAGATTTAGCTATCCATCGAGCAGCATAAGCACCTGATCGATCTACTTTTGACCAATCCTTTCCAGAGAAAGCACCACCACCGTGAGCACCCCAACCACCATAAGCTATTGAGGAAGAAGATTAAGAAATAAATTAACGAGATTTTTGAGTTTGAAAAAATTTAATTAATTGAACCAACAATCCACAATAATCTTTCGACCTGTTAGACCAGCATCACCTTGAGGACCACCAATGACAAAACGACCTGAAGGTTGAATGTGATAGATAGTTTTAGAATCGAGTAGATTGGAAGGAATGACCTGTTTGACGATTTTTTCTAAAATTGCAGTACGTAAATCATCTGTTGAGATTTCTTCAGAATGTTGAGTGGAAATGACAACTGTATCAACTCTTATAGGTGTGACAGCGCCAGTAGAATTATCTTTTTTGTATTCGATTGTGACTTGAGTTTTTGAGTCGGGCCTAAGCCAATTTAAACCTTGAAGTTTTCTTCTTTCCTCGGCCAATTTTCGGTTTAATTGATGAGCCAAGACAAGGGTGAGCGGCATGAGTTGAGGTGTTTCATCAGTGGCATAACCAAACATGATACCTTGATCGCCAGCGCCATGATTTTCAAGAGATCCATTATCTAAACCTTGAGCAATATCAGGGGATTGTTGCTCAATGGCTACGAGGACATTACAAGTTTTATAATCAAAACCTTTATCAGAGTGATCATAACCGATTTGTTGAATAGTTTGACGAATGATTTTTTGATAATCGATTTGTGATCGAGTTGAGATTTCACCAAAGACCATGATCTGATGAATGATTATAAATTTAATAAATTTAAATGATAAATTCAAGTTTTTTTAAGATAATTTTAAGTCTAGATAGATATAAGCCCACCATTCCAGTTTTACAAGCTGTTTCACAAGCTACTTTTGACCAAGGATCATCTTTGAGACAAGCATCAAGGATTGCATCTGATACCTGATCAATTAAGAAAATTAAAAGTAAATTAGATTTGAACAGGAGACCTTGGTGAATAAGATTAAATGAATTACTAACTTGATCACAAATCTTATCAGGATGACCCTCACCGACCTAAAGGATCCGAGAAGGTCAAAGATTGATTAGAAATGATGATGATTTTGATTTGATGATAAACTAGGAAGTGATACGAACCGACTCAGATGTGAATAAGAAGTGATTATCTGGTAATTGAGGTTTGAGTGACATTATTTAGTTTGTATATTTGTTTAAGTTTTGAAAATAAAATAAATTTTTATTAAAATGAGAATTTAAATAACGATTTTCAATCTACTCTTGTAGATTTTTGAATTTATCTTAAGATTGAGATTAACTTTTAAAATTTTAATTGATTTAAATTAATTTAATAAAATTTTTTATTGAAAAATTTGAAATTATTATTTATTGATTTTTTTGAATCGAGATGATCAAAAATTAAAAATCAGAAATCAAAAATCAAAAATCAAAAATCAAAAATCAAAAATCAGAAAACAAAAATAATTGAAACTTGCTTCTTTTGGTTTTAAAACTTTCTCATTAAAAAAATAATGTCTTTTTGTTTTTGTTTTTTTTTAATTTTTCTAGTTTTAAAGAAATTAATTTATTGTTATGACAACTGTATCAAGAGAATTTTAATTTAGTAAAAATTAATTTAAATCGATTTAATTTTAAAATTTAAAAAAATGAAATTTTGATTCTTTTTTTAAAAATAATTACTTTAGTTTATTTCTGAAAATTTTAAAAACAAAAAAAATCGATTTGATTACTTTTAATTTTAAAATTTTAAAATTAACAAATCTCAAATATCTCATCAAATTTAAGGATGGCGTCATCAAATTGAATCATTTCATCATTTTTAATAATAATAAATATTTTTTATTTTTATTTTTTACTGTAATTATCTTTTTAACTGTAAATTAATTTAGAAGATTCTTTCTTTCTTAAAAAAACATAAAAGAATTCTTTCATTTCTACTTTTGTACATGTACAGTCCACATTGCAGTGTTGTACTGTATGTCAATCTATTACAGCTTTATCTACAGTACAGTGTACATTACTATCTCACCTTGTTTCTGTACTAGAACAAATTGAAAGTTATCAAAAAAAAACATATACTGTATAAATAAATGATTTTGTATTGAATTAATCTAAAAATATAAGCTTTAAAAATTTCAATATCAATAAAATTTAACCCTTTTTTTAATAATTAATTGATGAATTAATTTAAAAAATAAGAAAAGATCTTTTCAAATTATTTTATTTTCTGCTTTACTAAGATCAATTTTTTTTATTCATCATATATATATATATAAGAGTTATATGTTGTTTTTTTAAAAAAAAAATAAAAAATAAACTCAAAATTTGAATAAATTAAGGGCTACTTTATGATTAAATCTTGAAATATGTTTTGAAAAATTACATGCTTTATAAATTTTAATTTTAATTCAAAGTTGTATAATATTTATTAAAAACAAATAATAGTAATAATAATCATAATAACCTCCTTCAAAAAAACAAAATTATGATTTTTTTTTAAAAAAAACAAATTATAAAATATCTTTATAAAATGGTAAAAAGATTGGAGGTTTGATATATCTTTCCACATTGACAATAAATCCATTGTAAATTTATTCACCACAAGGTGGTAAGGCAGTTACCTAATCCATGTGAACCACTTCCAATTGAAAGATGTGCAAACAATGTAAAAGTTAGGAAACAGAAGTGAGAGGATAAGAAAATATGAGTAGCTGGATTTCAAAATGAGAGCACACCTGAAAGATGCTCAAACATTGTAAAAGTCAGGAAACAGAAGTGAGAGGATAAGAAAATATGATTAGCTGGAGGAGGAGGAGCTACTTATGTTTTCATCTAGCTTTAAATAGTAAACACAAATGTAGATAGTACTGTGATCTTAAGAGATCAGCGCATTGATCATTGATAGCAATAAATTGGATTTAATAAAAGTAACTACACGGCTACAAGGATTTCTAGTGAAAACATAATTTAGAGATCATTAACACCCTCTCATGCTCAAGAGTTGCAACTACAGAATGCACAGGGCCACATAGTGACCCTGGTGCAGGACATAAGAAAGATTTTTGGTGAGAACATCAGCTAGCATCTGATTGGTAGCCACATACCCTATACTGATATTCCCTTTGTCAAGCAACTGCTGGCACCAGTGGAGTCAAAGCTTGATATGTTGGGTCCAATGTTGATATAAAAGATTTTTGAGGAGCGCAATTTCACCTTGATTGTCACATAGCAGCTTGGCTTTCAGATCCAAGCCAAAGTCTGAAACCAGTTTCAAGAGCCAGCATATATCCTGAAAACAGTTGGAGATTGACCTGTACTCCGCCTCAGTTGAAGAGAGAGACACCACATCTTGTTTGAAAGTTTTCCATCCCACCAGGCCATAGTCAAAGAGATAACTGCCCAAAAAGGATTGAGAATCAAAGTTCGATCCCCAGTCAGAATCACAGTACACAGTTATTTCAGAGTTTTTGCCAAACTTCCCAAGGGATATTCCCCAGGATCAAGTACCATTCAAATGATGCAACACATGTTTGAAAGCCGCCTCATGGTTGCTGCTGGGATTGTTGAGGAATTGATCCAGAAAAGAGGCAGAGTAGGCCAGATCTTGCCTGATGCAGGTGACAAGGTAATTGAGAAGACTGTCCATTCTGGGAAGAAGCCAGGCACCTGCGGAGTTGCCACTGACTTTCAGTCCTACATCCCAAAAGAAGCCAGTAGGTTGTCAATGTATAGTTCTTGAGAGAGAAAGAGAACACGCTTTTCCATGTCCCTTTTTACCTTCATTCCCCCAAATCCTTCATGTCAAACGCCAGGGATATCTCTGACCAAAATTTCTGAAGATTCCTCCCACCAATGACTAGGTCATCAACATGAAGGAACAAAAAGCAGGGATCCCGACCATTCCTTATAAAAAGGCAGGGATCAGCCGCCAACAATCAAAACCCAGAGTCCTCAAAGAACTTTTTTATGCAAAGATACCAGTTCCTTGGGCTTTGCTTGAGACCATACAGCAATTTATTTAGCTTAAGACATACATCACCTTTGAGTGAGGAAGAGTAACCTTCTGGAATACAAATATGTAAGTTTTCATCCAGATCACCATGAAGAAAGGAAGTCTTGACATCCATCTGATGGAGGTTGAGATCATTTTCCGCACAGTAACCCAGAAGAAAATGGAGAGTTGATAGGCATCCAGTTGGAGAAAAGGTTTTGTGGAAATCAAGATTTTCCACCTGAAGAAAACCTTTGACACACAGCCATGCCTTGGCCTCCACAGGATTTCCATTTTGGTCTGTCTTTTCACAAAAAACCCAGATGGTGTTGAGTAAACGGAATGAGCCATCATAAGGGACCTCCTCCAGAACATCATGATGTTCTAGGCTGGCAACAACCCATTTCTTGGTGGAATTCGACCAACATTCATCATGGTATGAGTGAGGAGCATTGTTGATGGCAACACTGGAAAAAAAACCAGGGGTTTCCGTGCTTGTTTCCCATTGACAATATTCTCTTTGGATATCTTGCTGGAAATATTTGCTTATGGAACCACAGGGACAACTCCCACTGGTATGGTCACTTCTATTTCTTCTAAATTGGTTTCTTGATCAGAGGATGATCAGAAGCAAGGCTGAGAATCCTCTTCTTGTACAATTGGGGAAGTAGGAGAGGGTACATGAGGGGAAAAAAAAGACGGAGACAACACTGGAGCAGCAATTTCATCATAGGCTAGCTCAGTAACTGGAGTAGTCTCAGAGGCACCAGAAATGGTGGCACTCTCAAAGGACTCAAGAGCAGGAGCAGCTACAGGAGAATTCAAGGCACAGTTAAGCAAAGGATCAGCACTAGAGGGAAAACACAAACAAGAAGGGGTAGAAGAAAAAAAATTAGGCCAAAACACCTCACCATCCAAAAAGTTGCAGTCATGCAATACATAAATCTTCTTAGTTAAGGGATTAAATAGACAATAGTTTTGATGAGTTTTGGTGAGTCCAACTAGCATGCAGAGAACCCCCATTGGATTAACTTTGCTGGTTTGCCTTTCCTTCGAAATGTGCATGACAGCCAAACATCCAAAGGGGTGTAGATGTGAGAGATCTGTTGGAAGAGAGCTCCACTGACTGACTGGTGTTTGAAAGGAAACTGCGGAAGAAGGAGTCCTGTTAAGGATAAACACAGCCATGGCACATGCTTCTCCCCACCATTCTGAGGGAACCTGGTAGTCTTGAAGCATTACCCTGACTTTTTCAAACAGGGTGTGATTTCCATGCTCTGATATTGGATTTTGCTGAGGAGTGTAGGGAGCTGTTGGTTGATGAATTATCCCCTTCTTTTAGAACAGGTCTTGAAACCTGGAATTGATGAACTCCCCACCAATGTCAGAAATTACAGTCTTTATTTTCAGTAAGCCTTTGAAATTCAACAAATTTTCCAAAGCTTTCATATTTTGATTTGAGGAGATAGATGAAACACATGCGACTGTACCCATAGATAAGCTGAAAAACATATCTGTTCCTTCCACAAGACTTTGGGGAAATTGGACCACATATTTCCATGTGAACCATGTCAAGACAGCTTGATGGAGTTGGAAAGGATCCAGAAAATGGTCGCTGATGGGACTTTGAAAGTGAGAAGGAGATACAGTTGACTTTAGAGAAGTCAACACTTGGAAAGATTTTAGAGGCCACAAAGTTGTTGGGATGACCAAGCTGTTTGTGAATCATTAGAGTATCAAGTTTGACAGAAACAAAATCCCTTGAATCAGGAGGAGTGTCAATTAGTAAGATGTTGTTTACAATTTGGGTTGTGAGGATTAGGCAATTGTTTTTGTCAAATAGGTTTGCTCCACCTTTGTAGCCCTTACAAGTTGCTCCATCATTCAGGAAAGAACCAAGAGGAATCAAGACAGAAGATGCAGAAGGTACAGCCAAGCAATTGGGGAGAGATAGTTTCCCAAGAGAGGTTTTGAGTTGAAGGGTTCCTTCCGCCATCACATGCATTTTGGCGCCATTTGCCACATACAAGGATTCAGCAGTTGACCATTTGTTTAGAAAAAGAGATTAATCTGGGGAAATGAAATTTGAACAGCTGCTGTCTAAAGATGGGCAGTTCAACAGAAGAGACACATGACTGCAGACAGCCAAAGAAGAGGTTGTTTCTTGATTATACCAATGTTTGTGATAGGCATTGCATTTTTCCAGAAACAACTGAAAGCAATCAAACTCAGAATGTGGAGCAAGTGGATTGTGCTTTCCTTTTGGAAAAACTGTCTCTTCAACTTTGTAGTAGCCTTTATAGCCATACTTAACTCTTTGTCTGTGCCAGTTCTTTGTGTTGGAAAAGAAATCATCAAATGTTCCGACCTAGAAATTATTAATAAAAATATCAAGACTATGGAAAATGCTTTAGATTGGGCTTTTGGTAAAAAGTACGTCTTGGAAGTAAGCATAGAAAGAAGGAAAGCAAAACACAACGAAAGAAGCACCGATGATGCTGATTCAAAAAGTAACAAAAGGAGAAAGAGACACTTACTTTTGGATAAAAAGTATTGTGTCGATTACTCGAGACAAAGGCTCCGCAGGAGGCTCCTACTAGATAAATAGACGTTGTTTGTGACCAAAAACATGTATATAGAATTTTTATCTTTTTATCTTTACCTTATAATAACTCTTCTCTATATTATAGAAATTAATTAAAAATTTATAACCTATCAAAAATAAATCGTAAGAATCTCAATCATCTTAAGACTTTGAAGAATGTCCAATTCTACCTCTTTAAAGTCCTCTTCAACAGTAGGAATTTTGATGGATACCTTTATTGAATGGAATACAGCAGTGATACATGTCTTCAGGTTTCATGAAGCATTTGAAGTACATAGAAGGCTAGTACTTGAGGCATTTCATCACCAGTGAACAGTTTTGTAGAGGGAGATCAAAGAAGATTTAAAGTAGAGCTAAATAAGGAGATAGACTCAGAGAGTCCTGAGGAGGATGAAGGAAACTTTATTCTAAAAAGTTTACCAATATGAGAGGCAACATTTTCAGTGGGAGTTGAGGAATAATGTTCCTTTATGGAACACCATAGTTTGGAGGGATCTTTGCTGTCTTTGGATACAAATTTATCATAATTTTCAGCATCAAGATGTCCAACAATAAAGTAGAAAACAGTTTGTTTCTGTTTTGGATACTCATCATTAGGTTTATTCAGATAAAGGAGATGCTCAAGGTTCCTCATTCACAATGAGGCTACAATACTCCTTTTCCAGGAGAGAAAGTTTGAGGAGTTTAGCTTTTTGAGATTTTTGATCTCCGAGAGAGTGGTATGAGAGCTTGGTGGATTTTTTATGGTTTGGAATGACATAGGAGTGGTTTTGATATTTCAAGTCTTTGAAAGAAATAGATTAAACTTTTGATTGACTGATCCAGTTTCTTGAGCTGTTTTATTGGAGCGCTGGGCCCATAACATGAAAGATGCTCAAACAACGTAAAAGTCAGGAAACAGAAGTGAGAGGATGAGAAAATATGAGTAGCTGGATTGAAAAATGATAGCACACCTGAAAGATTCTCAAACAACATAAAAGTCAGGAAACAGAAGTGAGAGGATAAGAAAATATGAGTAGCTGGATTGCAAAATGAGAGCACACTTGAAAGATGCTCAAAAAATGTAAAATTCAGGAAACAGAAGTGAGAGGATAAGAAAATATGAGTAGCTGGATTGAAAAATGAGAGCACACCTGAAAGATGCTCAAACAATGTAAAATTCAGGAAACAGAAGTGAGAGGATAAGAAAATATGAGTAGATGGATTGCAAAATGACAGCACACCTGAAAGATGCTCAAAAAAATGTAAAAGTCAGGAAACAGAAGTGAGAGGATAAGAAAATATGAGTAGCTGGATTGCAAAATGACAGCACACCTGAAAGATGCTCAAACAACGTAAAATTCAGGAAACAGAAGTGAGAGGATAAGAAAATATGAGTAGCTGGATTGCAAAATGAGAGCACACCTGAAAGATGCTCAAACAACGTAAAAGTCAGGAAACAGAAGTGAGAGGATAAGAAAATATGTGAGCCTGTGAGGTATGTATAACATACCCATAAGGCCACAAATAGATTTATACACATTTAAATTTGTCTTCAATAGACTTTTTAATTGAATTTAAAATAAAAAATAACAAAAAATAAGTATAACTTTTTTTCTGATAAACAAAGTTAAAAGTATTATGTCATTTTTGGATTCTACACCAAAAATAACCTAGGGTACATCCCAAAGGTGTTATACCCAAAAACACTCATTTCTTATGTTATTAGAATATTTAAGAATCTCACAGTACTAATGTAACTTTTTTAACATTGTTAAATTTAAGCTTAAATAAGCTTAAATTTAAAAGTTGCATAAGGTTTATGCAAACTTACCAAAATTTTAGTTAAAATTGAGGTGGTGTATATTTACTGAATTGGCTAAGGATTTGCCATACAGAATTTAAATCCTGTGTGAGCTCAATTTAAAAGGGTTTAAGGCCATACTATGGCTTTAAATAAATAAAAGGGCAAAATCCATGCAAAAAGGTGGGACAAAGGAAAAAGACCAAATAGAGCTGGGGTACCCAACTTTTTGGATCTGCAAGGATTCAATTAAGGTTGTCCACCTGTATTGGAGGATTCTCAACCTTATTTAAACTTTAAGATTAGACTTTGATCCAACCTTAAAGTTTAAACTGGTTTTATCCCAAATTAGACAGGAATTTCAAGCTTCCAGAGGGTAAATACCAATATGCAGGCTTGAATTTAAGGTTTGAAGAACTTTCAAAGCTTAAAACTTTAAGGTTAAAAGCATTAAAACCTTATCAAAACTTAAGGTTTGGTGTGTATTGCTATTTTACGTGGAAAAATAGCAATAACTTCAAAAATTCATTAAAAATCCAATTCTTAAGGGATTTGCTTGAAAATTTCACACAGCTTACAATTTCATATTATCTACATATAAATTAAATTTTAAGTATCTTTTATAAATAAATTTCCTGGGTAATTATCCTGGAAATTTACTCTTTTAATTAAAGCTCAAAGAAAATTATAATTTTTTTTAAAAATTAATTAAAAATTGAGTTTAAGAGATCTCTGCTTGAAACTCTATTTTTAAGTTGTTCATGTGATTAACTTCAATATAAATAAGCTTATTTATATTAAAACTTAAAATAATTAGTTTAAATGAGGATTAAAGTTACATGGAGTTAACAATAACCCTGTTAACTTTAAATTGGAATTAAAATTAAGTTACCTTAAGTTAAGAACTTTATTTTTAGGCATGGTTTTTCAGTTTTGACCTGAGAACGCCCTCTATATCCATTATAAATCATTAGAGATGCTCTGAAGACATAAAAAGAGTGTTCTCATCACTGTTGTTGTCCATCATTCATCATCAATCCAATCATATTAGAAATTTAAACAGGTAAAGTTTTCTTAAATATAAAATCTTATTATTAAAGTAATTCTTAAGTTATTTTACTCTTTATTAATTAAAATTAAAGAATTCAAATTATAGAATTTAGATTATTGATGTAATCACCAATAATATATTTTATTATATAAAATTAAATCATCTTAAATATCTTTCAAAATCTACAAATTCCTCTTAAAAACTCTTTAATCTTAAGTTTTATTATAAAAAGTTGTTTTTTCTTTAAAAATATTGATTTTTGGCATGTTTTTAACTTATAATTACTATTTAATATAATAACTGTTGTTGTTTGACTTGTTGTATTAAATAAATACTATAAGTAAGTTTTTCTCTAAAGTTCTATATTTTTTATCTAGTGTTAGTTTTTTTATATAGAATTTTTATTCTATAAGAATTATTTCTGCACAGTGTGTGTGTTTAATCCTGTTATAAATAATATTTATATTATTTCTAAGTGGTTAATATTCATATTTTCCATGTGTAATTGTCTCATTAAGAGCTTTACACTTCTTATTGTTATAACTGTCAGTGACTATAACAATAATAGAATAATTATAATTTATTATAATTATTTTTTTTATTATTATATTTTTATAATAATAATTAAATTTCTTTTTTTATAATTATATTTAAATTTGTGGTTATAATATTTTTGTTATATTATATATTTCTACTGAGGACAGTCATAGTACTCTTGATTTTGCTACTATTATCAAGAGTTTCATAGACAAACCTTACAAAATATGAGTAGCTGGATGAGGAGCAGCTACTCATGTTTTCATCTAGCTTTAAATAGTAAACAAAAACATAGATAGTACTGTGATCTTAAGAGATCAGTGCTTTGATTATTGATAGCAATAAATTGAATTTAATAAAAGTAACTACATTGCTACAAGGATTTTTTTACAATGTAATTTAGAGATCATTCACACCAATGAGGTACTTGCTTCTTAGATATGAATCATTAAGCCAAATCTTTTACCAGTAGCTTTATTGGCCTTTTGGCACCTGTAACAACTGTGACAGTAATCAATGAAATTCTTTCTTCAAGTTAGCCAACAAGCACATGTCTTGTTTCTTTCCATTTTTATTCCTTTAAAAAGATGTCCAATGTAAATTTTGTCATGGTACTATAGTGATATGTTGTTAATTAACATCCTACTAAATAAGACCATTACACATTTGTGTTGAGACTTATGAAAAATAATACCATAAAATAAATGAAAACTTCAATTTTTGTTTTATTCTTTCTTCAAGTTATCCAAAGAATTATATTAAGATGTATTTTTACAATATTTTTTAAATTAAAGAATTAATAATATAACCAATTTATATCTTGCTTTTAGCTTTATTTAGCTTAATCGAAGAATTATTTATATTCTTAAATCTGTGAGTAAATTAAAAATTCAAAAAGAGATCATTAACTTGAAAGTTTTTTTTTTTTTTGAAAAAAAAATTAATGATTGAAAAATATATGAAAAATTAATATATTAGAGTTGTTAAAAAAATTAAATTAAAATATTAAAAATTATGAACCTATTAAGAAGTTAAATTAAATTAAAAAAATAAAAAAATTAATAATATAATTCAAATTATAAATCAAATCACTCTTACAATAAATTATAAAATTAAATTTCTCAACAAGAAAAATTGACCAAAAAACAAACAAACCAGAATTTCTTTTTTTTTTGGAGTAAAGAAATTATCAAATAATTTTTTCAAATAATTATATAAAAGTTGAAATTATTAACTAAAACGTTTTTTTTTCTTTTTTTTCAATGTTTATTTCAAAATTCAAGAATGTTTTAAGAATTACTATTCAAATTTCAAAAAAAAGAAATTATTTTTTTAAAGCATGAATAATTAATATAAATCTTTTTCATAATAACATTTTAAATTGATATTTTTTATTTTTTATTTTTTCTTTTAACTGTTATATATATATACATTTTTTTATTAATTTAAAAAAAATAATTTTAGATTTTAATAAAAATTAATATTTAAAAAAACAAAAAAAAACAAATTGGAATTTAATAAGTTAATTTTTTTTAATAAATTATAATTCAATTTTAAATAGTTATCAAAAAAAAAAAATTGAATTTGAATTTTTTTAAAGATAATTATATTAATTATAGTATTAAATTAAATAAATAGATCAAAAAAAAAAAATTAAGAAAATTTAAGTGATTTTTTAATATATAAAATTCAATCCTTCAATTAAAATAATCAAATAAACTTAGTATAACTTATTAATTTAATTTAATTATTTTTTTTAACTTTAATCAATAATAAAATAATTAAAAAATTAGATTTTTATTATATATTTCTTTGTTAATAGAATTAATTAAAATTCCAAAAAATATTTTAATACCCTTTTTTGATTTTAATTCAGATTTTTGAGGAGAATCATTAAATTTAATTACGCTAAAAAAAGGAGATAATATTCTTAAACAAAGAAGGAATTATAGGAAATTATAATAGAAAATAGTTAAATAATAAGATTCAAGTAATTTTTGGGTTAATATTATCAGTCTTAAATTATTATAAAGCAATATAGGTAATCAGAAAGAATAATTCAAATTTTGATTTTAAATAATAAATTAGGTTTTCTTTCATTAATAGGCTTAATATTACTAATAGAAATATTTTAATGTGTTTTTATAATAGTATCTAACATCTTGAATTGAGATAAAGGAAAATACATTCAAAAACTTAAGGTTTTTGATGTATAAATAATTTGCAAAAAAAAAAGATGATGAGCTGATATGATTTTGTTTTTTAATTAATGATTAATATATTATTACATTTTTAATTATTATATCTTAAAGAAAAATATTGTAAAATTTAAATTTTATTTTGGGTAACTTAATTTTTTATGCTTTATTATCTATCACAAGGGTTCTTCTAAGTTAAGAGGGCCTGGAAATTAGGTCATTGGGCTCACTGGTAGAGGAATATGAATCAATAATAAGAAGAAAACTTAAGCCATGTTAAAATAAGAGTAATATTTCTAGTAATAAAGAAATAAGAAATTAAGCTTAAATAATATGTCAAAAAAAGAAATAAAAAGTAAAAGAGACAACCGTAAAAAAATCCAAGTCCACTTTTCCAACCTGTCAGAAAAAATAGAATGATTAATAAGTATATGACCAATAAGATCCACTGAACATATGAGGGTATTCTAAGACTAATTTAATGATTATGAATAATATACTATAATTACTAAAAACAAAACAAATATATCAATTAACTGGGGAGAAAGAGGGGCCAGTATATGTGAGAATTCACAAGCCCTGATCTAAAGAGAAAAATTCCTTTAAATATTTATCTGAACAATACAGGCCCTGTATGGACTCACAGGATCTCTATTGGAGGTGTGCTAAGGTTGGGTGATCTTATAGTTCCAGATTGGTGTATCCAGAAATGTATTTGGTAAATCCAGCCTGTAAAGAGGATTATAGGCTATATTTAGTGGATCCAAAATTTATGAGTGTTTCAAATGAATATTGCCAACACTTTATTATCATACACAACACAAAAGTTCTTGTTTTGTGATATTGAGGGGGGATAAGGTTGAATATCCCTTACCCCCAGTAGTGGCCATAAAATTATCATATATATGGATTTTATAATACTAACTATAATAGCTGTGATTTTGAGAAATAAAAGGAATATTTTTAATATAAAAATTGAATAATAATTCAAAGAATTTCCTAATGTTAACATTTACTTAAACATGTAATTTTTTTCTTAATATGATAGTTTTTGAATAGGAATTTCCAATTTGAATTGAATAAAATTATTATTTCCTGAAAATCAGGGTAAATATTAAAACAAAGTTAGAAATCAAAATTTACAGTTCAATTTGAAAAATCAGGGACCTAGGTTATTTATGTACCATCTCTGTTTAAAATAAATATAAAGAACAATTAACTATCATTTTCAAATTAAAAGATATAATTTTTTGAGTCTTTGACCTTTTAATTGATTTATTCAACATTTGATAATATTCTTGATAAATTTCAAATATAAAAACAGAAATCTTAATTATTTAAAAATTATCTCAAATTAAAAAAAGATTAATTTGAAATAGTAATAAGTAAAAAGTTAAGAATGAATTATAAAAAAGTTTCAAGAAGGTATAAAGATAGATATTAGAAATAAAATATTTAAAAAAAAATCAAAAAAAATAATACTTTTACATGAAAAAAACCATCAAAATGGAGAAAAATGAAAAAGAGGAAATAAATGGAATTTAAATTGGCTTAAAAGGATAAAATAATTCAAAATTTGAAAAATAAAATTAAATAACTACATGGTATAGGAATTTTATGATGATTTAAATAATTGTTAATGGATATCAAATTGAAATTTTAATACACAAAAGATAACAATTAATTCAATGAAAATCAAATAAAAAGCTAAGATTTTATCAAAGTTCTTCATTAGACTTCCTTAAATGAATCATAGAGCTTCACCCAAAAATTATAAACACATGATAACTCAGAAAATTATCTTTTGAATTTTATTTCAAAACCTTATTAATCCATTATAGTAAGTAAATAAATCTTATGAATAAAATTTTTGATAAGCTTAAAAAATGGTTAATAAATAACTAAGCTAATTTTTTAAAATTTATTACAAATAACCATCTTACTATGTTAAGATCTTTCAAAATTTAAAATTAAAAAAAAGAAAAAAAATTACCAAGCTATATTTCATTTATGCCTTGTCTGAAAAAGTGGATATTTTTTTCAATTGATAAACCAAATTCCATATTATTTAAGGATATTTTATAATATATTACAAGAAATGGTAAATTTTGTTTTGTATAGTAAAACTATAGCCTTTGGGGAAATAAAACAACAAAAAAAATTATTCAAAAATCCAAAGATAAATTAAATAAATATTTTGAAATATAAACTAAAATCAAAAAATTATTAAGATCTTAAATGATTGTATTAGGTTTTCTTAGAACTTAAAAATACTTATCTGAAATTCTCGAATTTTTTATTAAGTTAAATTAGGAATTTAATTTTTTTGAGATTTAATAAAAAAAATCCTACATTTTCTACTTAAAAATCTTGATTTTTTTTTAAGTAATAAAATCAATTTAACAAAAAAAACATTCAACAGAATATTCATAATTAATAAAATTAAGAATTTTTTTAATAATAAATCTGATTAAATTCAAAATTTAAAAATACATTATTTTTCTTAATAAAATTTAATATTCATTTAAAAAAAATTCAGAATACCAAAAAAAACTACTTTTTTTTTAATTATTCAATGATATCATTTAGAAACTTCTTTTTTAAAGAAAAAATAAATAAGATTTTATATTTTTATCTAAACTTATTAATAAGCTTAATTTGTTTTTTTATTACTTATTTTTTTGAATATTTAAACATTTACCATAGATAATATTTTTAAAACATTAGAAAATTGAATTTTAAGTGACAATTAGTCATTTAAAATGATATTTCTTCTTTATTAAAGTAATTTTGAAAAAAATACTTAGAGCTATAAGTGAATGTTTTTTGGTTTCTTTGTTGAAGGTCACATTAAATCAACTAATTGAATCATTTTAAGATAATTTTATTATTTAATAAAAGGAGAAATTTGTATAAATATTGAATTTTTAATAACAAACTCATTTCTTTCCAATTGGAATTAATTAAATTGAAAAAAAATGAGTCAGGGTAAAAAATGTTTTATTAAAAATTCAAATCTTTTAATTGAGTTCAATTTTAAAGAAACAATTAAATAACAAATTCTTAAAAATTTTCTTATTTGAATGTAATTATAGTTGAATCAGTTGAAAAATAGGGATTTTTGGTAATTGGTTTATCTCAAAGATATTAAATTGGATTGATTAGATATTTGGTGGGTTTGAGACAACTTATTATATAATCAAATTAAATTTTTAAAGAGTTAATATCTTTGAAAAATAATGATTTCTTGCACGTCAAATTATTGGTAATTTTCAGCAATAAAATAAATAAGCTATAGCAAAATTGTAGGTTTGTCTAGGAAAATCTTAATGATAATACTTATTATTAAGAGTACCACAACTTTCTTCAAATTAAAATATAATGTAAGTAAATATTATAGTCACAAAATAAAATATAACTTTGATTGAAATTGATAGGAAATTATACAAAAAAAATCAATAGTATTAGAAATTTTGATAATTAAAATTACAATCCTTATTTTTTTTAAAAAAAAATGTTATCATATTGACCATAGAAAATGTTCTGTAGCAATGTGGAAACTAATATTTTTATGGGGTAAATAACAGTCAGTACCTTTAGGGGGATATTATTTGTGATTCTGTTTTTAATTTCAGAATTAGCCAATAGACATGGGCTCTAAAGTATATTAGATGAACCTCTAAATATACTGAAAATGATACCCTCTTAATGTGATCACAAATAGATTCTTTAGTTTTCTGGATTTCAAGTTAGAGAAATTTACTCAGAAGTATCTATCAGTATTTCAACAAAATATTACTATTATCATAATGGTGATATCTAATATTGGTTTTTTAATAATTGAGGTTTTATTGAATTCTTTTACTGATGATAATTTTTTTATTTTTTTTAGAATTACTCTTTTTTATAATTGAGTTATTTGAAGATTTCTAAAGATTACTATTGATACTGATAATACTCTTGGTAAATATTTCAGAATATCAAGGTGATTTCACAATAATAAAAAGATAAATATAATAATTTGAGGGTAAGATGGTTGCATAAGTGTGGTTATAATTTATATAAGGGTAAAATATATAAATAAAATCATAAAAATATAATACTATGAGGAGGAATATGAATATAATACAATAAACTTTTAAGGGTAATAATATGAGGTATAAACGTAAGATGTCAATATATCATTTCTATAAATAAAGGTCATTTATAAATTTGATAAGATAAAAAATGATAATATATTCAAAAACTCTCTAATAACTACTGCTATAATGGTAAGACTATTAAATAATACTCAAATCTTTCATAAACTAATAATAAATAATACTATAAGATACTGATATTTGCTACTAATATTATTAATATAATACTAGATTATCATACCAGATAAGGGATGAATTGATCCTCAAGATTATTTTATGAATTAGAAGAATGGGAGTAACAGGGATAGAGGCCCTTTATTCATACCTTTTGTGCCCTCAATAGAGCCTTCCAAAAACAAGGGAGTTAGAATAATTAAACCTTTATATTTTTTGCTGGTGGGTAAGTTTGAAAAGCTGTTGTTTTCTCAAGATATCAAATAATATTTCTTAAGATATACTGAAATTTCAAGTAAGCTTCATTCATATTATGCACAACCAAGAAAAACTTTCTGGTGAGAAATTTCTAAATGGTTCCATTTAATACAGATATTGCACCATATGTTTGATTCATTTCACCAATTTTCATATTATACTAATATTTAAGCTGATCCTTATTCCTATTTTTCAAAGCCTTGAGGGAATTTTTATGGTGAGAAACTTCTGAATTGTGTGATTTGGTACAGATATTTCACCATTTGTTTTGGCTCTTTTACCCAATTTCTAAATTGTATACCCATCTCTATTAACCCTATTTCTTTTCTGCACATCCTTGCAAGAATTTATATGGTGATTTAATTTGAAATGGTGCCATTCAAGAAAAGTATTTCACTATATTTTTGTTTCATTGCACCATTTTTTGAAACTATAATAATATTTCAACTGAGCTTTATTCCTATTTTTCACATCCTTTAGGGAATTTACTTGTGAGAAACTTTTGAATTGCACCATTTGATACAGAGATTGAAACATATGTTTGGTCTATTGCACCATACTTATGACCTGTATTTTTTCAGCTGAACTATGAATATATGAGTGAAATTACTTGAAATAGGTAAAGTTTATTATTCTTATATTTAAGACTTAATATTAAAATTCTTCTTTTAATTTTTGATTATAGGAATTTAAGTGGTTGTTGAGTAATGTAACACCATTTCCATGGAATGTTTTTTATGTAAATAAATGTGAAAAATATTTGTGTAGCAATTACGGTATCACTTATTTAATTTTACATATTCTTATTGATGTTGAATATTTGAACCAGCTAAAACTTTTTCAAGAATATACTTTTACCTAGTATAGGGTTTATAGTATATTTTTTCTTTGATACATAATAACTAGAGATTTTTTTATGTTATTGAGTTGAGACAATATGCATATATAGATAAAATTTTATTCATATTAAAGTAGAATTATTTTTGAGCTTTTCATTTTTATTTTTACCATTTTTCATTTTTTTTTTGTGATTACCTCGTTAACTCTAATAGTGTGGATTTGAACTTTGGCATAAAAGGTATGGAATACCACAGCTACAAAGTAAATTTCCAACATTTTGAAACCCAGTTGCTTTAAAGAACCAAGGAAATATCTACCTTGGTGCTTTAAAGAAACCAGATTACTGGCATAGATGGTTCCAATAACGAAATTGATTTACAGTACTGAGGTAGCTATTTCCGTGATGCTTTGAAACAACTGGGGTTTCAACAATTGGTGATTGAAATTTTTCTGACACAAAGTTAATTGACTGAAATTGATGTGGAATTTTATATTGTGATAATTACTATAAATCACCAACAATTATGATAAGAAAAATATGCGGTCTCCACCAGAAATACTTAATTTTGTTTTATGTGAATATATCAAACTCATAAATAGTATGAAAGATTACTAATGAGTCAATTATTGTGCACAAAAGTGTGATAATAATTATAAAAATAACTCTATAAAAGTAACAAGGATAGGATTAAAGAAATAGAATAATAATGAAGAGCTCTTTTATTAGTTTTTATACAATAAAAATACGCCAAAATGGGTAAGAAACAATTATCAAGTGATAAAAATAAGTCAAAAAAAAGAAAACTAATAATGAAGGGACTTATCAGAGGATTTTTGAATCATAAACATTAACTTATAAAATTGTTTTAAAAAATAAACCAATTATTAAGAAGTATAGAAATATAATATAATTTTAGGATTTCAATTATTTATTTATAGAAATTGAAAATAATGAAACACTGAAGAACTATTTATAAAGATATAGTATTTTATTTAAGAAATTTTATGCTTTGGAAGATTTATTGTACTGATTGGTTAGAAAAAATAAGTGATTAAATGGATCTTTTTATTCCTTAATACAGCTCCTTTGTGATCAAAAATTCATTCAGAGGGTTTACTAATCAAAAATCAAAAAACATAATTAAATATTGAGTTTTAACTTAAATAATCCCAATTTTTAATTTTTATTAAAGCTAACGGTGTTATTATTAACTACAAGTAGCTCTAAACTTCATTAATGTTTATTATTTTTAAGTTTTAATATAAAAAAAGTATCAGTTTTAAATTTCATATTATAATTATCTTGAAAAGAAAATTCCAAGAAAATATATTTTGAAAAAGATTTAAAGTTAATTTTCAAAGAAATATTAATTCTCTTTCAGGAAGATGAAAGGTGGTCTTTTCAGGACTCAATAAAAAATATTAACTATAAAGGAAAATTAATTTTTTCTATTTTTACACAGATAAAATTCAACTATAAGATGTATAAAATTTTTAGGTGAGTCCATTTATAAATAAATTTTCTATTGATTGCTAAATTTATTTCCCTTTTCCCATTTAAAAATAGAAATATAAAACCAAGATTAGATTTTGATCATTTTTTAATTATTTTAACTTTAATTTATAGCTTATTCAAAATTAATCAAGCTTTTAGATATTTCAAAACCTTGATTACAAACATTTGTGAGGGAATTTATCCTTTGGCATCTTGTAATTCCTGTCCAAATGGAGGATGAATCCTTTTGAAATTTCATATTAAATCAACATATAAGCTTTAAGTTTAAATAAGGCTGAAACTAATTAAATACAGTAGAAAAACCTTAGTTTGGCTCTTTAACATCCCAAAAGTTGGGTTTGAAATTTTTTGTTTCACCCCACATTTTGTGTGAATTTTGCCAATTTGGTTATTTTAAGTCATACAATGGCTTTAAATCAATTCTAATTGATTTCATGCAGGATTTACAGCCTGTATGACAAAGCCCTAGAAAATTCAGTAAATAAAAACAAAACCTTAATTTCAACATAGTTTTGTGTAAGCTTACATGAAACTTATGTAGCTAAGATTAACAACTCAAAAATTCCAACAAAAGTTTATAAAATTGTATAAGTGTACTGCAAGATTATTAAGTATTCTCAAAACAGGAAAAAGAACCAGTTTTGGGTATAACAGCCTGTGGGTTTATCCTAGGTTATTTTTGTTGTATAATCCAAAAATAACATAATGATTATGGCTCTGTTCTTACAAAATGAAGCTTTAGTCATTTTTAATTATTCTTCAACTTTAGGCCATCTGAAAATTCAATGATTGACTGAATAAAATTTGCAAAATATTATTTGCATCTTTATAAGTATGTCATGAATATCTCAAAGGCTCACAGAAAGGACAATTTGGGGGAAGACCTGGGCTATTATTCAACAAATAATTTAAAATTCAAAATTTTAAAAAATTTATTCCACTATAGCTTACTCATACAGAAATACCTCCATACAGCTGTATACAATAGCTTTTTCAAGAATCATAGTAACATCTCTGTGAAATTTGATACTTAAATTTTATAAATTTAAATTTTAATCCACAATAAATTGGAAGGAAATCAAATTTAAAGCTAGAATATAAGATAAATTTATAATTTCAGAATAGAACTATTGGGATATAAGCTCCATAAATTGTGCTAATAATATTGGGGAATCAAAATCTTCTCTTGAGATAATATTGGATTTTTTCAAACTCAACCTAATCACTAACATTGAAAAAACTAGTAATAGAAATATGAAAAGTTAATAACAGCCCAAAATTAACCAAGCTTCAAGCTTACAGTATAATTTAATCATTAGGTGCCACCAAAATTTCTTTTTGGAATAATTTTTTATGCTTGGTAATTCTTAAACTTACAAATATCAAACAGCTGTCCTGCTGTTTCATAGGCACTACCATGTACCACCTAATAAAGCATCACCAAAAATTTTTCCATTTTCAATCCTGACGCATTGTAAGGTTTGAATATGACACAAGAACCAAAACCTAGTAATTTTTGACTCACTGGGAGTAATTATTTAGAACTTTCACAAAATTCCCTTACAAATACTGAACTGTGGTAATTCAGTAGGTGAAAGGAAATTACGTGCAAGTAATGCGACCTTTTCCACAGTGACTTGATTTTATAATCATTTCATCATTAATAGTAAATTATAAGAGGAAAATAATTACAATAATAGAAATTATTATAATTATGACATGAAATAGACATGGGTATTAATTTCAAATAAATAATAAATGATATAATTATTTAATAATTATACAAGAGAAGATATATTTATATAGAATAATTAATATAGTCAAGATAAATAAGTACTGTTATCGAAAAATCATAATTGAATAAAAATTGTTATTTTATAAATAAATAACATTCCATAACTGAAAAATCACTATTATTATTCTTTTTATAAATATTATAGATACTAGTCATAATATAAAAAAATAATAAATGACTTTTGAAGGAGGATTGTATTAAAATAAATATCAAAAAACTACTCTGAAAACTTGATATAAGGAGTTTCGAAGATTATATTCGAGAAATAGTAAATAAAAATAATCTGAGAATTAATTCACAATCATAAAAGATGGAAATGTTACAAATCTTACTATTTCTATATGGAATGGATTTTTTGAAGAAAATTTGAAAGATACAACAAGATATTATGATATCAAATACAATCTTAGTTAATCATAACAGTCATATATCTTTTTATTTAAAATTGAATTATTTCTTAATTAAGTAATAAAGCCTTTACCTGTAGTTTTTAAACATATTATTGATTTTGTGATGTACAAGTGAAAAACAGATTAGGAAGAAGTATTTATATATGGAAGACCCTCCCAAATATTGAAAATAGGGCTTCTTGAATTTTTTAAGGATTTTTTCTACTTCATACAAAAAAAGGCTTTAAGGCTTAGAGGCAGTTACATCATAATTAAATCATATTACCTCACTAAAACACCACTCTTTAAAGGTATCATTATAGCTTCGACTTATTGACATCATTGGCTTGTAAAAATATTCAATTTTTCAAAATTTAAGTATTTCAATCATCAAAATTCTATTTTTAACAAATATTTCCTCTTTATAAGCTTTGAAACCTAATTTGAACTCATTTTTAATAGGAAAAACTGATCATTTTGTACCTTAACTTTTATTCTGAATTTAAAAAAAGTTATTCATGAAATCAAAAATATGAGAGTAAACTCAGACAGCTTTGAATATCTCTGGTAAGGTTCCAATGCAATATTATTGCATAATAAAAACTCTATTCTTGATGGTTTTTATTTCAACTAGTCTTTTGTTTTGAGATTTACTATTTTTATCTGTAAGCATCATTTACTCTGGGTTCTAACTTAACAATAAAAAAAATTGAATAAATATTCATGTATGAGATATAAGAAGTCAACTGTGGCCATAATTATAAGTTTGGACTACTTTTGGTCATTTGTGGTAAATTGGTATGATGATTTTGATCAATCTCTCTCTGTCACTAATATCTCTATTTATAGCTTTCTAAATGAAACTCATAAGCTTATTATTTAATTATTTAAATGGTGGCTTTATTTCTTTGTAATCAAGTTATCCATCATAACTTGAGACTTATGAGATAAAAATCATAAATATACTCACTTATCATTGAAAGTGCATATATTCAGGTACATCAGTAAGTATTGGGCTTACAGATATTTCATCCAAGGAGACATATATGTGAAACTGGTAAGAAAATCTAATTGTGTATCTTATTATAAATTTTGATATATCAGGGCTTGAAAAAGACAGGTTTTATGCCCTTTTCAGGAAGTTCATATATTAAACTGATCTTTCAATAATGCAAAGTGTTTGTAAATTATCTCAGAGCTATTGTGCACTAATAAATTGTAATTAAATTAATTTAAAAATAATTTTTCCTAATTATTATTCATATACTTATCATTAAATCAAAATTCTTGATTTCTTTTCCTTAAAACTGTATAATAAGATATTGTGAATTTTTTTGGGTATGTAGTAATATTTTAAAGGTTCAAATTACACAAAAACAAATAATATTTAACCCAAATATAATAGAGATTTGTAGGATATCCTCCAATATAAGAGCTGTTCAAAAGACTAGTTCATCCTTTAATATCAAAGATTCTTGATATTGCTGAGATTGAGGTCTCTTGCAAGTCTAAACCTTCCTAAAAACTTATCACAATTAGCTATATCCTTTTCAGTTAGACATCAATATACTCAAGTTAGATTTATATAATTAACAATATATTTTCTTTTTTTATTATCTGTCATTATTCTTTATTGAATTATTCTGAGAAATTTATTTCATTTTACTTCTTCTATAGGGGGATTTTCAAGTGGTGGTATATATCTCGCCTGAGATATAGGGTTTAATCAAGCTTACAGGAAGGGAACTGTAATAAATTAGGACCATTTAGGGCTTTGATAATTGATCTTCCTTGTAGAAAATGTAGAAGTCTCTTTGGGAATTCAATTTTATTGAATTTGAAGGTTGATACTAATACTAAGTCTCCAATTTTTAATTCTGGTTCTTTGTGACTTTTGTCCCACCTTTATTTGGAAAACTTGAAGGAATTGTTCTTACACCTATTTTCATGGTGTCTTGCTTTATCAAGAATAAAACTGAAGCTAACTTCTTTTAGGTTAATGTAAACTGAGTCTTTTTACAGAGTGTCAAAAGGTAATCATGGGTTCCAACTTATTTACAACATTTCACAGGGTTTTACAGCTTATTAGTGAGCTGATGTATTTTATGAAAGCTCTAGTTCTGGTAGCAGGGTAAAACAGTAATGAGCCTATCCATCATAATATTTCAGTTACAAGCCATAGGCACAGAACTTTCTTTACATTTATTCCAAAGATTAGATTATTTTATAAGCCAGCTGATATATCTGGGCAGGGTATGCTTTTGAGAAAGATAGCTTTGCTCCAAAAGGTTTATCAAGATTTTTGCATAGTTCTGATTTGAATTTTGGGTCTATATTACTTATAATGCTTTTGAATAGGCCTGTGTAGCTATTATATTTATTCTAGATTATTATAGAATTATCCATGGCTGTGTCATATTTATGGAAAGGTAAGAAAATTGGAGTTTTTCTATAGGTATCTACCAGTACTAAGAAAGTATTATAGATTCTTTCACCCCCAGGTGGTAAAGCCATAACACAATCCATGTGAGCTATTTCTCATTGACCTTTTGGTTCTTGAATTTGGATAATTAGTCCAAATCTCTTACCCTTTTCACTGTTAGCCTTTTGACATCTGTCACAAGTCTTTAAATATCCTGAAAAATCTTTTCTTCTATTTGGTCACCAAGAGAATGGTTTTACTCTTTCTAGAGTTCCATCCCCTGATAGGTGTCCACATATAATTCTATTATGTAGTTTATGGAGTATAGTTTTTATTGATACTATTTATGTAAGTTGTTTATCATATGAGTTTTTTTCTATGATATATAATTCCACCAATAAGGTATTCATGATTTTTTCCCATTCCTAATAAAACGTTGAAAATAAACAGTTTTATTTACAGGATTTCATCAATAGCTGGAATGAGTAATTGATTTTTTCTATACTATAGCTTTCTCTATCTTGGATAAAGAGTTTTGTGTTAATCTCTGTAACAAATAGAGCATATATTGGAATTTATTTCTCTATATCATTTGGTAACCATACTGCATTCTCAGGAGTTCTGGCCAAGGACTATATTCTTATTCAATCCAAGATTCTGTGAATATTTCCTTACTGATAAAAAATTCTAATATTTACTATGTACTATTATATAAACTTCTTCATTCAAAGCTCATGCTTATGAGATTATTCAATATTTAACAGGTATTTAACAAAATTTTAATCTGTAATTACATCAAAACAACTACCATAAGGATACTAATTAAATATTTATAAGTCCAAGAATAGAAAAAGGAACTCCATTTAGCTTGATACATATCTTGCTTCTATTGGATTTATTTGCCTATAATTGGAGGATATTGATACCTAAATGGTATTGTCATTGATTATTTATTTTTGGTAATTTTATGAACCCACTCCTCCTCCAAAAACATAAATATAAAGTTTAAAAGCTAGTTCCCAGCCTGGGATTCAGAGAAAAGTTGAATTTGTGAGTGATTTTTTTAATTCATCATATGATTTGAATATCTCTTGAGTGATTTCAAACACATCTCATTGGTCACAGAGCTTTTAAAATTATTTTTAAGTCCTTGAAAAGTATCTTATATTCTGTCTGTACTAAAACCTAATGAAGATTGAATTTACCTCCTAGTTTTTGGAATTTGTCTAAGTATTAATTCAGCTGGTTCATTTTATCAATACAAAGGCTTAATCCCAACACTATCTGTCAAAGTAGCTTTAGCTCATTAAACCCAAATTCCAACCTCTTACAGGAACTCTTCATGCCGGCTTTAAGATTTTTTTTGGTACTATGTAAAGTATATTCAAATGTTTTCCCATGTTTATAAAAATATTATGATGATCCATCCCTGTGATAATTATTCATAAGAAATGGTATTCATCATTTATTGATAATGAGGAGGGGCTTTTATATACAAAATGGAATTCTCAAATATTAATATATTCCACAGTTAAAAATGATTTTGAGTAGTCTCCTTTCATTTTAAGTCCAGAAATTCTGATGCAAATCTTTCAAGGAATTCATTTGAATAATTAAATTGGCTTGTGACAATTGTGTAAAAGTCAAATTTATGCTTAGTTTCAGGTACCTGTCAGTGATAGTGTAGGTGTTGAGGGCTCTAAAGTCTCCTACCATACTTGATTTACCATTATGGCAAGTTTAAATAACAGATGTGGCTACTTAAGATTGTTCATTCATTCCAGATTTTCTTTAGAAACCTAGATTTATTAACTCCTTTCTGTGGCTTGCTTTTGCTTCTTTAGCTCTTTTGATAGCTGGAAAAGCTGATATTCTCAGAGGAGGTGGATAAGATTTATTTACATTAAATAGGGTGTCTACTTGATTCCTATGTAAGTGGCTATTTGTTCAATGAAAATCCAGTTTTGTGTTGAAAAGGAGTTAAATCGAGTTTATTTTAATTTTCTCTGTAAATTCATTGTTAATTTCATCTTTTAGTTTTTGATCTGTTAATGAATTATTTTTTGAATTTAATCTTCTTTGATAACAGATATTGTCTTTTTGTTATTCAAGAAGCCAATTTTTTCCTTTTATTGCCCCCTATGGTAAAATACTTGTCTTTTTGGTTGGAGATATCCATAACATAAATTCAAAAATGATCATCTTCTAGTATGAAGTGATTAATGGAAAATTTTCTAATTACAGAAAACTCTATTTTAAGCCTTATTAATTGCAAGGGGTGTGGAAATATCAATTTTGAAAAGATTTCCAAGTGGCTTATTACTTTGACTTTCACTACTTATCTTAACATCTTGGATTGGCCCAAATTCCTCCTGTCAGCCTGTGACTCAAAACCAGAGCACAAGCATGACAGCCAAAATACCATAAATCAATGGTATAGCCAAGATACCACCAAAACATTGAGCTGAGCCAAATTAGCTCAAAAGGTATCAAAAGAAAGAGGAAACTAATTCCTTTCTGAAAATATAAGTCCCATCACCATAGGACAAAGAATAACAAAGTTATTCATGCTCAAAGTTATTGCTGAGCATAAACCTTAATTTTCACATCTAAACTAAAATACAGAGTAAGAGGCTTAACCCCATCAAGAGGTTATGAAAGATGAAGCTTTAAGTCAGGGCTATCCAATGGTACCAGCCAAAATTAGCTAGCACCAGTATTACTGAAGTTATGGTCAAATTCAGGCCAAATGAGGGTGAACAAAACATTCACCTCCCATCTAGCTTCTACAGTTTTGGTGTGAGATACCTAAAGTGGGGTCTTTTTGGAAAGAGAATAATCAGGGCTATCTGATGGTGGCATCCATTTCCTCATATGTCAACTATAGCAGAAGGTATGGGGCAAACAAGCCCAATACAGTTTTTTGCCTAAACCACGCATATGTACAAAAATCTTGTACATGGCATAAATTTGCCATATTTAATTATAGCCATATCAAATAAAGTATCATTGTGTAGAACACATACAGGGATACACACTGATTCAGTTTTGAGGTTGATATCTCAAGAACTGACAAAGCTACAGCTGATTTAAGGTCAAAATCCCACATTCTGACCAATACAGCCTTACCATGGGATAATATCCCATAACCATGATTATGAGGTGTCAAACTGACAAAGAAGCATGTTTATCTTTCCATACCTCGTAAGTAAGTCAATACTGGGGTCCCATACAGTTTCTGTACAGCATTCTACGCGTCATACATGTCAGAAGATGGCTATGTGGTCCCCAGATGAAAACTGCCCAGATGTGGTTTCAAAACCACATCTGAGCCCAATAAAGGCTATAAAGGTCCTTGCAAACCACAAGCCTGTCTCAGAGAGTGAAAACCTTCACTTCCTCTATGTGGAAAGGTCTAACAGCCCTTACACGCCATTTCAGGATAAAAAGGAGGCTTTTCACAGCCAAAATAGCTTTCCTCATCCTGCTCTTGAATACCCTATGTATCAAACTGTCAAAAACAGTTTTACTCTTGGGTAATAACCAGGTATAATCATAATTTTAATCATTGTAACCCAACAGGTAAAGCTGCACCCAGGGCTTTCAACAGTGCTCACCACCATTATATTTTATATATTAAAGCCCTTTAATTCTTAAATTAAACCATCTTCAAATCTCTTATAACCTTTTTTAATCATTTTTACCGTGTCACAGTCATAGTTAAAATTTCTAAATACATTTATAATACTTTTATCATAGACTCAGCCTGACATTTTGGGGGCCTGGCTGTGTTTTTAAACCTTTTTTGGACCTTAAAAGTAAGTTTTTTCACTTATTTTCTTTAATTCTGACATTTTGTTTTACATTTTTAGGCATATTTTCTCTTAAATAATATATATTTTATAAATTTTATTTATCAAATTGGTCTATGTACCATTTTTTACTCATATTTTAAGAGTATCTGTCACGTGGTTAATACCCACAAGACCTTTATTTTTGGCTTGTTTTGCATAGAAAAACACATAAGCCATCAATAAGTCCTGTATTTTTGACCAAATAAGGACACCTCTGACTGTAAAATCAACAGTTGAGGCGTGGTTAAGTGTATTGTTGACTCAATTACACTTATACAGAGCCACTTATACAGATCACACTTGAAAACCACAAGTGAATCTGTGGGATACTGGTGCACAAACAGTGTAACAGGGTACCAAAAAGCTGTAATTCTGACATAGAATTGTTAATTCAATTACACTGTCATTATACAGGGCATATTGTAGTGATATACAAGCCCAGAGGCCATTCTTAGATGTCCAAACAGCATCTCAAGAAGTCTTAACTGACATAAGCCCTCTTTTCCTACTTTGATTCAGTGGAAGAGAACTATATCCCACTTGAAACCCAATCACAGGCCAACACACCAGTGACACCCTCAGAACCAGAGGGCAGCAAGGGCAAAGGGAAGAGGAACAGTGAAGGCCTGATTACAGCCAAGAAGTGGACACCAATAGCCACCAAGAGAAGTAGAAAACCACAAAACTCTGCACCAATACAAGGTAAACCAACCTTAACAACTTGTACAGGGAAAATCACTATAATTAACCCAGTTGTAACCTCTAAAGGTAAGTTGCCCAAATCAGCAGACAACAAATTTGTACAAGGCACAGTCAAAGGTAAATACCCTAAGAACATAAAGTTTTTGACTTCTTGCAAACACTGATATGTCACCTGTATACCTCAGAGACCTTGGCTTCCAAAGGAACCAGCCAGAGGACAGAGAAGGCTTGTCCAGAACCAGAAGACCTGGAAGAGAACACCTTGGACACAGTGGTGGATGGAAAAACAATGAGGGAGATAATATCAACCCTGCCATTCACACTCCAATTCAACAGGAACCTCAAACCAGAGGACTGGAAGGATATGGATCAAGTTCTTCAGCTCCACCAACTCCTCAAAGATTATTTTCAATGGAGCACAGACAACAAAAGGTTCAACCTGGAGTCTCACTGGGCAGAACTTGGAGCAAGTTGCCAGAAGATCTGTCTCAAAGAGATAGACTTCAAAGACATTATGATAATCACCAAAGGTTGGAATCCTACCAGGCAGTTCAGACTCCTGGAGGCAAGGGCACAGAAGATAAGGGAGAATCAAGCCACTATCCAAGCTATAGAAGAACAGTTAACCCAGACAGGGCCTACTCAGATTCCTTCAGGCTCACAAGGAGCAGGCCAAATCAGCTCTCCAGTGGCTTCACACCATTCAGACACCAACAAATCAATGACCAGGAGTCACCACTCTTCACAATTCCAGGAGGTTTCCAGGAGAAGAAAAGGATACAAGGGGAAAAACAAGACCTCTTTCAGCCAAAGGCAGAAAGAGTCAGACCCCATGATCCAGAAGTTGTTGGATTTGGTGAAGGAAGTGCACAAGAACCAGAAGTAGTTGTAAACCACTAAAGAATCAGTAGTCCTAGTAATAGAAACATTACCCCCACTCAGATTTAACATAATATTGTCACACCTGAGAGTAACATAAGCAGTGATGCGCTGTGGTTACAAATGTCCCAATATGCTGAGCAAGCTCAAAAGCAGTTTGAAGAGCTTGAAGCAAGCCATGAGAGGATGAAGAAATTAACAGCCTCCATGGATAAAATTGTTAAAACTCTTCAAGAAGGACATGCTCAATTGAGCAAAGCCTCTGAAGAAACCAACAAAAGACTGAATCTAGTCTTTGAAGAACAACACCACAGCAAAAGGGACAGGGATTGTCTGGATCAAGACATAAACAAATTGTTTGATGTCTACCATAGCTTGAAGCCCCAACCACAAGGCCAAGTTATGGAAAATTCATATCAACAAGATGCCATGTTGATGAATAAGGCAAGATCTCCATCACAATACCAGGATGGAGATGGCATGTCTTATTCAGAGAAGGAAGCCTTGAAACAGCTTCCTGAGGCCTCAAGCTGGCCCAAATTCTCTGGGGCAGGAGAATATGATCATATGGAGCTCATAGATTATATTGATGGACTCTTCATTGATGTACCAAGAATACCAGATTACTGGATTACTGCTAGACTTAATACAGAATTTAAAGGTCATGCTAGTATATGGTACACAGAAATGAAAGAAATCCATGGCAGAAGAAACTGGCCATGGTGGAAGAGTCAAATCATCCAAAAGTACAGTAATGGTACCAGGATATGGCAAAAGACAATGTCATTTGAAAATGACAAATACTCTGTGGACAAAGATCCATATGAGTGGTGTCTTAGACAGTCTAAAAGACTTAAAGCCATTGATCCTCAGATGAAAATCCAAATGAGGAATCACAAACTCCTGACACAGCTGCCAGGAGAACTAGAGCATGCAGTAAAATGCATATTCAACCAAAATTGCACTCTAGAAGACATTGCTAACACCTTACAAGACATAAGGAAGAGAACTAATATAGGGCAATTCACCCCATATAAGAGCAGTAGTTTCAAAAATAAACAACCTTTCAGGGTAGAGCTCAAAGACAAACCCAAAGAAAGGGTGGCAGAAGTAATAAAGAAGAAGAA
Source organism: Austropuccinia psidii (assembly GCA_023105745.1). Taxonomy (NCBI): domain Eukaryota; kingdom Fungi; phylum Basidiomycota; class Pucciniomycetes; order Pucciniales; family Sphaerophragmiaceae; genus Austropuccinia; species Austropuccinia psidii. The sequence continues at coordinate 25,677,364 of JALGQZ010000017.1, read as the reverse complement.
CTCTTGTCAAAATTGTGGTTCAACAGACCACTATGCCAACAACTGTTGAAAGGCAAAGAAAAAAGTCTATGCCATTGAGAAGATCCTAGAGGAGGAATCCCCAACAGAGGATTCTGAATCAGACTCCATAGGTGATACTATCAGAGAACAATCTAATGATGATCAAGACCCAAGAGAAGAATTTCTGGTGGAATACCAAGAGGAAACCCCACTAGAAATTCAGGAAATACAGTTGGAAGAAGGCATGCCACAGGATACTGCCAAAAAAACTTGTGCAAACATACACAAAATGCACAAACATTCCTGGTTACACCAACCAAAGGGATGGCATATATACATGGAACAGCCACAAAAGTGACTGCCTGTATTGACAATTCTCAGCATCCACTGATCATTGACAGTGGGGCACACTGCTCCATAGTGGCCAGAGAATATCTGGAAAACCACTTCCCAAATTGGGAAGAACAGCTCTTTCCCACCAAGGCAAAGAACTTCAAAAGTGCATCAGGGAAGATGACTTCCATTGGGACAATTATCAAAGAGATAATTCTACCCCATAGGAAAGGTAATTTCAGACCCAACCCAGAGTTTGTAGTGCTTGAAAATGCCCACATCAAAGGGTTCTTACTGGGAACAGACTACCAGAGGATGTATGGCATAGATATTTACAACAGTAAAAATAGGCACATTACCATTGGTACCAACAAGGAAAAGAAATTTTCACTTGATATATACCAGCTATCTTCTCAAGATCCACCGGAAGAAATTCAGAATGAATTCAGGGAGGGAAAGTTTAGCACTACCCTCACCAGTAAACAAAAACTAAGTTTACTAAAGATGCTGAGGAACAACAGACCAGCATTTGCCATTTGCAAAGAACCATTAGGAAAGATCAAATGCCATGATATAGAATAATATCTGGATGTGGAAAGACCTTATCCACCCATGCTCAGGAGACCTCCTTATCCAGCAAGCCTGGAAACCAGGAAAGAAATTGAAAAACACATCAATGAACTCCCGGACATGGATGTCATCAGAAAGACTGGACATAATGAGATAGTGGAAATCACCACTCCTGTCCTAATCACCTGGCATGATGGAAAGTCTAGACTGTGTAGAGACTTCAGAGCTCTGAATAACTACACAAAAGCAGACATGTACCCTATACCCAGGATACCTCATGCATTGGATAAACTGGAAAAAGCCAAATACATAACCAAAATGGATTGTATGAAAGGCTTTCACCAAAATGGAGTTAAACCAAAATCCATGAAATTACTCAGAATAATATGCCATATGGGCATATATGAGTATACCAGGATGCCATTTGGCATCAAAAATGCACCAGCCCATTTCCAAAGGATGATGGACACAATATTTGAAGAAGAAATATTGGAAGGCTGGATGGTAGTATATATTGATGATATAATTATATACTAAGAGACATGGGAAGACCATGTACAATACATAGACAGAGTGCGAAGTAAATGTACACCCATCAATCTGAAGATTTCACTGAAAAAGTGTAATTTTGGCCAACAAGAGCTACTAGCTCTAGGACATAAAGTCTCATGTCTTAGTCTGGAAATTGACCAGAATAAAGTAGCAGAAGTACTGCAAAAGCCAGTACCAAAGAGCATCAAAGAGATGCAATCTTTCCTTGGGTTTGCTAGCTACTACAGAAGCCACATCAAGAATTATGCCCACATAACTAGTAGTTCATACAAGTTATGTTCAAAAGATGTAGTTTTTGGAATTACCAAGGAAAGAAGGGATGCATATGAGAGGATCAAACATGAACTCACAAATGCACCTGTGCTCATCTTACCTGACTTTGAACTACCATTAAGGTTATATATAGATGCAGCATGCATCCAAGGCTTAGGAGCAGCGCTTCACCAAAGGCAAATTGTGGATGGTGAACCAAGAGAGGGAGTAATATGTTACATCACTAGGCAGCTGAAAGATTCAGAAGCCAGGTATGGGGCCACCCAGACTGAATTTCTATGCTTAGTCTGGGCTCTGGAGAAACTCCATTCTTATTTGGAGGGTGCAGTTTTTGAAGTCTACACAGACTGCACAGCCTTGAAGTCTTTACTGAACATGAAGACTAAAAATAGACACATGCTGAGATGGCAAATAGCCATCCAGGAGTATAGAGGGAACATGACCATCATATACAAAGAAGGTAAAAGCCATATAAATGCAGACAGCGTCAGCAGGTGGCCACTGGATAATGTCAAGAGCAATCCAGCTTATGACCCTGAAGTTTCAGCCAAGATCCCCATCCATTTCATGGAAATATATAGGAGGAGGAACTTCAGATTCTCTGAATGGGCACCAGTAAGTGGTACCCTTGACAGTGGGAACACTGATTCAGAAGGGACAGAAACTCCCATACTGGGAATAAGCTCCTCAGAACTACACAATGAATCTTTCAGTGCAGTACTGAAGTCTTATGCCAAACACAAACAGTGAGGAATATTACTACAACTCCTTCAACAAAAGTACAGGAGTCCAGAACTGGAATCCCAGCTGGAAGAACCCTGGTTGAGGGCCTACAAGGATAACAAGTTCTTCCTTGTGGATGGTCTGCTTTACCACAGAGAGAAGAACACAAGTGCACTCACAGTGGTAGACAGAGACCACATATCTCTGATCCAACCGGAATGTCATGACTGCTCCTATATGGGACACATGAGTGAAGACAGGACCAGAGAGAGGGTAACAAGCACAGATTGGTGGCTCAAGTGGGAACAAGAGTTGAGTAAATACGTCAACACTTGTGAAAGATGCCCAAAGCCATATAGAAAACATGGGAAGAAGTATGGCTTACTTCAACATAAAGAGGAACCCAAACACCCATGGGAGACCATCAATATGGACTGGGTCACAGTACTTGTCCCAGGAGGCAAAGAAAACTACAATGCCTGCCTAATCATAGTTGATAGGTTCAGCAAGAGCATGAGGTGTCTACCATGCCATAAAGAGGACACAGCCATGGATACTTCTCTGTTATTCTGGAATAACATCATATCCACCTGTGGAGTCCCTAAGATAATAATTAGTGATAGGGACCCAAAACTCACATCTGAAGTTTGGACCAACTTATATGACATGCTTGGCACCAACCTTGCATTCTCCACAGCTTACCATCCACAAACAGATGGCCTAGCTGAAGGTATGATCCAGACAATGGAAGAAATCCTTAGAAGGTTCTGTGCCTATGGCATGGAATACAAGGACCATGAGGGATACACCCATGACTAGGTTACCCTTCTACCAGGTGTCCAACTGGCTTATAATACAAGTCAGCACTCTACCACAGGAAAAACACCTGCAGTGGTAGAGAAAGGGTGGAATCCCCTGTTGCCTGTGGATCACTTGAAGAAGAATCTTCTGACCATCCACCCCACAGCCAAAGACTTCCATGATATGTGGAAGAGGGCTTGTGACACAGCTGCCAGATGCATATCTGAGGCAAAAGAATATAATAAGCAGAGGTGGGACAAGACACACATGGAACCTGACTTTAAGGAAGGGGACCAGGTGCTAGTGTCTACACTGAACTTTAATAATCTTAAAGGACCTAAGAAAATGAGAGACTCATTTGTAGGGCCCTTCACTATCATTAAATTGATAGGGAAGAATGCAGTGGAAGTCAAACTCACAGAGGAATTTTCCAGAAACCACCCAGTCTTTCCAGTGAGTTTGGTCAAGCCATACTTCCAAACAAAGGAGGACAAATTCCCCTCCAGGAAGAAGAACCCCACACCACCTGATATAGTGGAAGTGGAGGACTCCCCTGGACCTGTGAGTAAAATCATCAGGGCCAGGAAGATCAGACTTAATGGGAAGGATCAGAGACAATACTTAGTCAGATTTAAGAACCAAACAGCTGATAAAGACAAATGGTTCACAGAAGATGCCATAGCAGATGGGAACCTTCATTTAAGGAGATTCAGGGCCTCTAGGAGGACTGAACAGTATCATCAATGATTAGCCTTTTTTAGAGGGAGGGTATGTCAGCCTGTGACTCAAAACCAGAGCACAAGCATGACAGCCAAAATACCATAAACCAATGGTATAGCCAAGATACCACCAAAACATGGAGCTGAGCCAAATTGGCTCAAAAGGTATCAAAAGAAAGAGGAAACCCACCCCTTTCTGAAAATTTAAGTCCCATCATCATAGGACAAAGAATAACAAAGTTATTCATGCTCAAAGTTATTGCTGAGCATAAACCTTAATTTTCACCTCTCATCTATAGTACAGAGTAAGAGACTTGACCCCATCAAATGGGTATGAAAAATGAATCTCTAAGTCAGGGCTATCCAATGGTACCAGCCAAACTGAGCTAGCACCAGTATTACTGAAGTTATGGTCAAATTCAGGCCAAATAAGGGTGAACAAAACATTCACCTCTCATCTAACTTCTACAGTTTTAGTGTGAGATACCTAAAGTGGGGTCCTTTTGGAAAGAGCACAATCAGGGCTATCTGATGGTGTCATACATTTCCTCATATCTCAACTATAGCAGAAGGTATGGGGCAAACAAGCCCAATACAGTTTTTTCCTAAACCACACATATGTACAAAAATCTTGTACATGGCATAACTTTGCCATATTTAATGATAACCATATCAAATAAGGTATCATTGTGTAGAACACATACAGGGCTACACACTGATTGAGTTTTGAGGTTGATATCTCAAGAACTGACAAAGCTACAGCTGTTTCAAGTTCAAAATCCCACATTCTGACCAATACAGCCTTACCATGGGATAATATCCCATAACCATAATTATGAGGTGTCAAACTGACAAAGAAGAATGTTTATACTTCAATGCCTCATAATTTAGTCAATACTGGGGTCCCATACAGTTTCTGTACAGCATTCTACACGTCATACACGTCAGAAGAGGGCTACGTGGTCCCCAGATGAAAATTTTCACCCTGTATTGATGAAAACTGCCCAGATGTGGTTTCAAAACCACATCTGAGCCCAATACAGGCTATAAAGGTCCTTGCAAACCACAAGCCTGTCTCAGAGAGTGACAAAATCTTCATTTCCTCTATGTGGAAAGGTCTAACAGCCCCTCCACACCATTTCAGGATAAAAAGGAGGCTTTTTACAGCCAAAATAGCTTTCCTCATCCTGCTCTTGAATACCCTATGTAGTAAACTGTCAAAAAAAGTTTTACTCTTGGGTAATAGCCAGGTATAATTATAATTTTAATTATTGTAACCCAACAGGTAAAGCTGCACCCAGGGCTTTCAACAGCACTCACCACCACTATAATTTATATAGTAAAGCCCTTTTATTCTTAAATTAAAGCATCTTTAAAACTCTTGTAACCTTTGTTAATCCTTTCTACCATGTCACAGTCATAGTTAAAAGTTGTAAATACATTTATAATACTTTTATCATAGACTCAGCGTGACACCTCCCAATTTGGAAATAATTTTTCTCAGGTAGGTTTTACCAAGAAATTTACAGTATTCTCCTGTGTCTAAGTTGATCTTAGCCTCTTGATTACTCATAATAACTGTAAGTATAATGAGCTTTCCTCAAGTGTATCCCATAACTTTTGCAGGTATTTTACTATTAAATTTATAATGTTGTTTGTTTGGTGGGTATACATCAGCTGTTCCTGATTGGACTAAATTGAAATGAAGATCCAGTAATTCATATATAAAGTTAATATTATCAATTTAGGAATCTATAATGTTAATTTAATAACTTGAAGAGGGATTTGATTCTTCATATACTTTCTACAAATTAGACTAATAATGAATATTATAGCTGTGGCATACTGTTTCCAAAATTGAATTTATATTTTCCTTATTATGACAATTATTAACTAAATTTTCAATTCTTATACACTTATGAAATTTCCTTTTCTAATATTTATTGGTGTTGGGCTTGTAGGGGTTTTTTACTTTATATTTATTAACAAAGCCTTTGTTTGAAGTTTTTATTTCCAGCTTTTCCAGGTCTTTCCAATCTTCATACCAGTGAAAGCTTATTCTAGTGAATCAATGTATTTTTCCGTAGAAAACGGCTCTATACATCCACTTTTAGGGGAATGATCCAGTTCTCCCCCACATTTTTTGAGGATATTCATATGAACCAATTTTGTGAAGTCTGAGGATATAGAGAATTGAGTCTCTTAGGTTTTGAAGAAAAATTTAAAGGTCTTACTTTTCTGGCTCAAAAAATTATTTTTTGAAGGCATTTTCCACCTTATAGATCCAGTAATAATTTTACCAATTTCAGATAATTCCATTTTTTCACAAAGATCAATTACTTATACTATTTGCCTGTCTTATGCCATAATACCATTTCTTTGCATATTGATCAAAAAATGAGTGCAATATTGCAGCAATCATTTTTTCTGGTTTATTATAATCCTCTTGAAAAATGTCAATTGTCTTTGAAAATGAAATATGGTAATATTCTCCTTTGTCTTGAAATGCAGTCCATTTTTTAATTGAGAAAATTATGTAAACAAAATTTGGCCATTTTCATTATGAATAATATCAGAACTGCCAAAGGGATTTGTCAATTTTTGTTTTTGGTTTACTGGAGAAGTTCATATGAGATATTAGCTTTGATCATTTAGTCATATTTGGATTAGAATTATGCATATTTTCAATTATATAAGTTATCAATCTGATTTTACTCTGAGTGTCCTCTTTAGGATCAATTGTTGCTACATCACTTTTTTAAAAATTATAGAAAAAGAATTTTTTGGTGTGAGGTAGTGTTTTCCTAAATAATCTCAGAATAAATCATTAATTTATTCCATTTATCTTTCAAAATGTCAATACTAAAATCATAATCAATTTTTCAAGTCTTATCTTCAAATGTTTTAGGATTTTGTGAAACTATTGTTGTACATGTACTAATTTTTGACTTTTTTAATTTGAAATATTGTTTCAGCATTTTAAGCCATAAATGCTATAGAATAAACTTCCTTTTTATTATTTAAACCAATTTGTGCTGATGATAATAAAATACTGTTTATTTATTTTAATAATAATGAGCTATATTAAATGTGTTTCATATGGAAAAAGTGATATTAAAATATTTTAATGTTCTTACAAAATCCTAGGGAGCAATGATTTCTTGAGGAAAGTTGGTTATCTCATTCTTTTATTCTCTTTGTCTTCTAATTTGGTCAAATCTCTGGAAATTTTGAACACATTGTCCATGGCATCCTTTGTAACTTTTGGGATTCTGTAATTAGAGAAATATGGATTACTCAAGATAATTTTTTGTGATGCTTCCCTTACTGGGGAGTTTTTTTAACTGAAATATTTCTAAAACAAAATGTTTTTGCGATTATGCCTTCTTTTACCCCCTTTTTTAAGCTTCTTTTGACTTTTATATCATTTAGATGTCTTGATTTGGCTTTTGGAGGATAGTGGATTTCATAAATCATGTAATTCTACTATCTACTCCTCTTGAAAGTAATTCCTCAGAATGTGAAAAGATTTTATGAATCCCTAATTAATTTTAGGAAGAATTTCCTTATTTCCTTTTTGTACACCATGAAATTCTGTCTTAAATGGCTCAATTATATGTCTATTTGAGCTCTGTGAATTTAAGTTATACCTGATAAGGGGATTCATACTGAATTCCAACTCTAGCTCAGAAGTAATAGTAAGTTTTAACACTTGACTTTTATATATAGCACTTGTGTGGATTTTTTTCTGATGAGTATTTTCCCCCTTATTTTCTTCTTTATGGTATCATTTAAACTTCTAAGTCTACCTCTATCTTATTTGATGGATTATTGCAATTATAACTTAGGGGTAATATTAATTTATGGCAAAGAGCTTCAAAATAAAGAATATGAAAGAACTATTTTTATGGAAAAAAACGATATATTGATTAGTAAGGTTACTCCCCTTCAGAGTTCTGAATCAAAGGTCCTGGGATAAAAATTGATTTGGTTTCTTTTTTGTGACTGTGGAAGGTGTTAGAGAGCTCTGAAAATCTTCCTGTGCCACTCTTTCAACAGTTTTTGGGTTATTCTCTGTAGGACTGTCCTAAAACACTGTTGAAAGAAGAAAAATATATAATATAGACTCTGTGTTTTGATTTTTTTAAAACACTTTTTAAAGATTTTTTTATGAAGACAATTTCAACATAAAAACCTCTCTTTTATCCTTGAAAGTTGAACTTTAAAGAAAGAAATTCAGAAATAAAAAAAATATCATCATTTTTTTCTCATTTTCAATAAAAAGAATTTCTTGAAGTATACAATTAATTGAAAAAATTATTTCTAGATATAAATTTGTGAAATTAATGTAAAATAGAATAGAATAACTAGAGTAAATCAAGCAGAGATCTTGAAAGTCTAATGATGTCAAAAACAAAATTTGAGATAATAAATGAACTTTAAATATTCCTTAATAGCTTTGAAATTTGATCATGATAACCAATTTATATAGAATTCAAATATAAATAATGATTTAATGAGTAAAAATACATGATATATCTTTAAAAGATAGTTTTTAAATTGAAATAATGTCCGGGACTCAAATATAAATATTGACTACTAATCAGTAAGTAAAGCTTACTTCATATGAGATTACTGTACTCTGAATTTCTTCATTACTGATTAATTATGAAATTAAAATAATCACAATGGTAAAAGATATTGTAGTTATAGTAAAAATTGATAATATTATACATTTGAATTGAATAATAGATAAGATAACCAGAAAGTGAATATATAAAATAAGATATATTGATGTATTTAAAGCCAACAATTACTGTTAAAAACAAATAATAATTCTATAAAAACATTATTACATAGATAAATTGACATTTATAACTGACATATCACTAATATCAAAGCTATCAGAAATATAAATACTATTAATATTATTAAAATAGTAATCCATGAAGCTTAATAGTGAAATAAGTTCTGAAAAAGATGAAAAATTTAAAAGGTCAAGGAAAGGATTCTAGAATATCTCAAGATATAAACAGGAAATAAATCTTGCTGTAGAACATAGTTCCAATAATAAGAAATATTAGTATTACAAGTCTTACCATTTTAATGTGGATTGAATTTTTAAGAGAAAATTAACAAAATGTAGAAAATAGTATTATATCCACAATAATCTCATTGTATTCTAGTAGTAATATATTTAGTAAGTAATACTTAATTAATTTGAATTAAATAATAAAGCCTTTACTTGTAGTTCTCTAATATTATATAAATATTGTGACATCTGGATGAAAACAGAGGAGGAAGAGGTCTTGTTTATATTGAAGACTATCATTCCTAATGAGGGGGAGGATAATAAAAGATTTTTAGTGGTTTCTTCTACTGGAATAAATTAAATATTTAGGGGTTAGAGGTGATCAAATCATAGTTACATCATATTACCTCAGTATAAAATGATTCTTTGAAAAAATAACTATAACCTTAACTGATTGAAAAAATTGGCTTTTAAAATAATTTCATCTTATTAATTTTAGTATCTTAAAAACAAAATACTATCTTTGAAAAATATTTACTCTCTATAAGCTTCTTAACTTAGTCCAATATCTTTTTTGGTTAGAAAAAATGATCATTTTGTACCTAAAATTTGATCCTGAATAATTTCGAAGCTATTGATGACATTACCAATGAGAGAGTAAATGTTGATAGATTTTCCTGCACCTAACAATATTTCAAGAAAACTTCAACACATAATAAAAAACTCTGTTCTGATGATTTTTCTTGTAGCTAGTATTTTCTTTCGAGATTTACGATTTTTAACTTGAAACAATAATTAATCAGGATTTTACCCTGATAATTATGGAAAAAAATACTTCTTCATTTATGAGCTAATAGAATAAAAACCTGGTCTTTGTTTCAATTCTGGACTACCTTTTGCTATGAGTGGTCAAATGATATGATTATTTTGATCAATATCTCTCTGTTACTCATGAATCTATCATTGTATTTATAAATGGAGCTAATATATGTATATTTAAGTGAATTAAGTGGTAAATTCATCTTTAGATAAGCCACTCATCTTGTATACTTTAAGTGATATGAGATAAAAATAATCAGTATATTTATTGGTTATTGAAAGTGCACATATCCAGGTATCTCAGTGAGTATTGGGGTTACAGATATTGAATGAAAGGAGAAATATATGTAAAATTGGATGAAAAATCCAATGGTAAGTCCTTTTTTCCCATGATGAAATATTAGCCCTTGAGATAAAAAGGATTAATACTCTTTTTAGGAAGTTTTTAATGATCACAAAGGTATTTCTGTAACTTTAACTAGTTTTAAATTATTTCAGAGTTATTATACACTAATAATTTCAATTAAATCATTTTCAAGATAATTTTAATTAATTATTATTCATTAATTTAACATTACCTGAATAATTCATTTTTTAACTTAAAATTACATAACAAAATATTGTGACCTTTTTTGGGTATGTTGTAAGGTCTCAAATATTCCGAAATATCTTGTTTCTATCCATTCTCAACATGAGGTCTTGATAATTTTTGAACAAGAAATAATTTGGATTTAAAATCCAGAATAGAGTCATGCAAAACAAATTAATAAAACAACATCTTTTTGATCAGTGGATTGAATCATGTATTCTGTCTTAGAGGGTTAAATTGTGTAATTACTGTTTTATAAAGTTAGGTTATATGTAAATTTGTGTTCACTATTAGCGTTGTTGGTTTCAAAATGATTGTTTCATATTCAATATTTTGAATTATTAAAAAATTCATAAATTGAGCTAGATACTTGAAGAAGGATTCAAATTCAAAAAAACAAAATTATGAGCTTGTTACTTCACACTTTTGAGGCAGAGTAGAATTATAAAATTCTTTGGATATATTTTCAAACTAGAGTTAAATTGAGCTTAAATAAATATTATATTGCCTTATAAATAACTTTTAGTTAATTTAAAATTATATTTTAAGATCCAATCATAAGATGGGCCTCAATATAAAATATAATTGAACCTTTGAAATTGAAAATTCAGCATAATTCATTTCTTACATGTATATTTATTATATTTTAGTTGTGGTTTAATATTTTAGAAGTAGAATGAATAAGATTCAAGTATCTTATTATAAGTAATATACGAATTATAATTTGAAAATGAGCTCAACATAAAATTCATATAATCAATAAACAAAAGTATTAAACCAAAAATTGGGTATATAAGCTAAGAGAATAGTATATAAAGATATGAGTTAGAATAGAAGATTAGTTAAAATATAAATAAGATGAAGTGATTATTTATTAAATTAATATTTTATTTTGATTTTTCATTCCTTTTTTAAAAAGGTGTTTAATATAACTCAATAGAAAATTTGTAAAATTCCAATTTCTTGATTTGAAAAACCTATGTGTTTTTGGAGGTTAGTTATTTAAAATCAGAAAACTTGATTTGGTGAGAAATATTATCGATAAAGTTGTCAAGCTTATATATATTAATGAAATTATTACCCAGATATTATAGATTATTATAGCTCAAAAGATTTAATCAACTTTTTTATTTCAATTGAAACCCTCATCAAGCTCATTTTTTTTTTGAAATTTCAAGTGATACTTAACTAATGGGGAAGATTAGTTGGTTGATTATTTTTCAACTATTTTTCAAAGACATTTTTTTGATACTTTCATAGTCTTAACGGTTCATGATATAAACCTAATAAATTCATGACTTACAATTAAATTATAAAAACTGATAATAAAAATCATTTGAAAAATTAATAATATTGAATTAAAAATATGAGAAATATTTTATTCAAATTTTTTAAATAAAGTCAATTGAAATTCTTGGATTATAATCTCTTAGTTTCTGAATTTCTTTTTGAATAATTCATTGATTGGTTTTATACATTATTAATTGAATAAATTTTAATCTTCTTTGCAGCTTGATTATATTCAATTAATGTCTTTTAATTTGATTCAGAAAAAAACTAAAAAAATACTTATTGAGCATAAAATTATTTGTTTGATTCCAAATATATAGTATTAGAGAAGATTTATTGTTATAAACCTTTTAATATTAAGAAAATTCATTGAAATTAACTAAAATAAGCTTCATAAATAGATCATAAGAGTTTAATATACATATAATGTGAATATATATATATATATTGAGTTGAAAATTATCAATAAGCATCTTATCGGGTATTGGTAAGATCATTTGAAAAAATAATAAGGACAAATAAATAAGCTGGATTTATGCCTTAATATTTATAGCCAATTTTGAAACCTTTTTCTTGATTTTTTTTCTCAAATTATTGATTTTGGTGGACTATTGGTCCTATAATGTATTTTTCAGCAAATTTATTTTTTGAAATTATAAAAACCAAACCCAATTATGAAGGTCGATTATATATTTCTGAAATGTATGGGTGTAGGTTCTGGATATCATTTCACCAATTTTTGAAGCTTAGATAGGAGGTCTTGATTATTCTTCCAAAGACTTCCAGTTGCTATTTACTAAGCTTCAGAAATAAAAAGAGTGATATAAACATGGATATGTATTGGAAAATTTAGTTTGAGCTTCATGTTTGATTTATTTTTCCCTCAGGTTGATACAATGTTTGAGTTGCAGAACCTTCGCTCAGGTTCTTCTCCTTTCTCATGGTGTTTTGTTCTAGTGATGTTATAATTAAGGGTCTTACAGTTTGATATTTCTCTTTCAATTATTGAATCAAGTAACACACGTGATTTGGTTAAGATAATAACCAAATCTTTTAGATGAGAAGTGAAAATTAGGCCTTACGATCCTTAAAAGTCTAAATCCTTGATAGATTTTTTATATCTTATTTGTTTGAATAATAATGGTATTTTATGAAAGGAGATATTTTTTATTTTTGACGTTCAGATGAGCAGGATTTGATCTTTAAGTACTGGGCTTAGTGCTTATGACTTTATTACTCCTTCATTGGGCTTAATGATGGAAAAATATATTCATTTTAGTATTTTTATTAGATAAAATAATTTCTGGTATCTTGAGTGTCATTATTTTTTTATATTTTTGAGTAACCGGGTTACAAAGGTAGGTAGATCGTTACTTGAGCATTGTATCTCTATAGAACCAAAACCATCATTTCGACATATTAAAGCTCCAATAAAAAATATTCTTAACCTAAATCTTCTTTTAATCACCATAGATAAAAGGTATAACTAATTTCAATTCTAAGTAAATAAGTTTGATTTTATGAGATAGGAAGTAAAATTTTGATATTTTGGAATTGAATATGGAGAAAAGTATGAAGAAGTCCTTATCAGTATCCCAAACAAAATTACCAAGATCATGTTGGTAATATCTTGCTTTTTGACACAAATACTTTAATTAAATCAAAGTTGATATTAGATTTGATACTAAAATTGAATAAAGGAATTTTTGACATGGCTAATGAAATTAATATGAATCTTGATATTTTTACAGCATTATTGAAGTATTTAACAATTTTAAAACAAGAGGATAGACGTAAAAGATGTCATTAGCTATTTAAGAGTTAATTCAAATTCGAAAATTGTGATACTAAAGTGATATAATAGTACAATGAATCATATATAAGGGTAATTTAATATGAATATTGTGCTATAAATAACTTAATGGTAATATATAGATTATATGAGAGCCTTTCAAAATATAATAATATTTATTTATAGGTAAAGATATATATAAATAGAAATAGTAGAGATATGTAAGGAGGTTTAATTTTTATAAAGAAGTCTGATTAAAATGAGCCATAAGATAAAAATATATAATATATTGTAAACCAAATTTAGCACCACTCATATGAGAGAAGGCTTATTAGCTGAACCTATCAATATTAGTTGAAAAGCTATAAAAAGATACTATTAGAAAATGATGTTAAGGGATACTAATAATGAAAATATGAGCATAATATTAGGTATCTTACTAAGGAAGATATGGATTGATAATTCAAAAGAATTTCTCAATTTAAATCATGAGGGAAAATGGAAGAGAGAAAGTCTCAGTATAGAGATCTTGGGACTCCACAGAGTAACTTCATAACAATTTTATAATAAAACTATCATTTTAAATATTAAAAATTACTGGTATTATCTCTTGGTGTAGTAGTTTTTCGTCTACTTCCACTTCTGAACAATAAGGATATATTCTCATAAAATCATGCAATTTGGAATCAATTGGGATTCTAGCCAAGAAGATATGCTATTTGCGGCTCCTATGATCAATATTAATACTTATTAGTTACCTGAGAAAATCTTTCAATGAAGACAGTTAGATTTAGTTGTTCTTTATTCTTACCAATCAAATGAAATTTTGGGTATTATGTGATAATCTGTGGCTTTAATATTTATTATCTAATTTTGAATATGACGTATGTGTGGTTTAAGTAATTCTTAAATTTATTATTTTATTCATGAAAAAACTTTTCAATATACCAAAAAAGCAAGAAGTTTTATTTTAGAGGTCATATTGTGGTAAGTGCTCTTTCAGTGGTATAGAGTCAGAACGATAAAGAATGTAAGATTAAAAAAATAGCTTTGAGTTTCTTTTTGAGACTTGTGAAATTTCCTGTTCGAGTGTGCTAGAATCATATAGATTTTTCTTCCTAATAGCATAATTTATCCTCTCTAAGTCACAGACTAAGTATAATTTATTTATAGTTTATTTATCAGAACATAATACTCAGCAATCTCTTGTCACTATTTTTTCTTTTTGGAAAAATTATTCTTTGAAGCATTTATGAATAGATCACTTTTTAAGCTTTTCTCAGGCTTATTTTTTCGCACTACATCATTATACACAGATATCAAAATAAATGAGAAATAATAATAATACTAAAGAAAAACAAATAACTTAGGAAATCTTATTCTATTGATAATTATGCATTAATAATAATAAGGAAAATAATGACAATGTTCGCAATGAATAGAATAGTGACTTCTATGGATAATAATATATAGAGTAAAAAGAATTCCTATCTTACTTATGGACTTTATTGATACCATCAAGAGACTATTAAAGTGGCTATGTGTATTAATTGGTATGGATGTATATCTATATATTTCTATAAGATATAATTTTCAGAAAATATGATAGTACTATTGATATTAAAAATATAATAATATAAGTAAGATACTAGTCTTAAGCTCATGTGTTTATATCTATATCTGACTATAGACTGTTTTAATGTTAATCTAAAAGATAATGATCTAGTTTTATTAGAAAATTAGTAAAATTTCCCTTCATTCCAGTGTATTTTAAAAGAATATCCCAGAAAAGAAGTTTTAAAAGTAGACTCCAAACAAGCCTTGCCCATATTATTCAATATTCAATATCCTCATATTTTGATTGAATATCTTCAGCTTAGGTATCGGCTATAATATTTTCACACTTTGTTTTGATTTGTCTCTTCCAAAACTGAGCCTCAGCCACTCAGTTTAATTAGAAAAAGACATCTAGTAAAACCTTCCAGAGGAAAGATTGGAAAAAATGAATTTTAATTCAAACAAAATTTGGGACAGGGAAAAAATAAATTAGAGGAAATCTATTCATGCATTTTCTGGGCCCTACATAGAAGCTAAAAAGAAAGGGAATAGGAGATTTTCAGAAAGAGGAGGATGTTCCAAATATATACAGGTAAAGTTTTTACTGTGTAAATAAGAATGAATTGACACCCCCAAGCCGTTATATGGATTCTTTCTGAGGATCTATCAGCCAATTGATTATAATCCTTCAATCCTATGAAGTAATCTATAGTAAGAAAATAAGGATTTACACAATATTATTCAGTAATAATTGCAACAACATAAAATACTTTCAAAATCTTGAATCCACTTCAGTCTATCCTTCTTAAGAATTATCACCCTCTAAAAATCAATAATGCACACCTATCTCTATTGTTACATCATTCTAAAGCTACCTGTGTAAATATAATGAATCTATTGAATAAAAATTTACCTCGCTCACCCAAATTAATCTTGTGAAGAATTTTATCCTCCTCTGATAACTGTAGAATATTTATTTTCTCTAATAATTCACCTTTGATATTTTATTCTCATGTGTTTTTTATCTCTAAAAAAAAGGAATTCTTGGATTTTTCACCAAAATTTTCAATATCTCCATGGTAAAAGTGATTACTTAAATATGATTCCACTTTCTCAATAAGAATTACTCTAATAGTTCCGATATTATTTACCTTCCTATATAATTACATAATCCAATAAACTATCACGGAGAACTTTCACAGAGGATCTCATGAAGTAAAATTTGACTTGCACTCAGTGAACATGAGCTTACCTATAGCGACTCAAGATAATCAAAAAACATGACTATGTATTACTTCAACAAATATTTAGTACAAATGAATAAAGCATAAAATGAGCCAATGGCCAAAGAGCTAAGAATTTAAACTATCAACTCACTGTTGAAATATTTGAAGAAGGAATGAAAGAATGAGTAAGGATATTATCACAAATTTACACTGAACAGGCAAGTAAAAGGAGAAAATGAGTTATTTAAGATTATAAGTATTCACTTAAAAAGGTAAAATAGAATAGATGATAAAGCTAAATAAAGTAGAAGCTTGGTAATTTCAAGTTGAAATACAAGCTGTATGATTTTGAATAACCAGTTGGAAGTTTGGAACTGAATTAACCACAGTATGAATCTGAATTTCCCAAAAGACTGAATGACATATATTTTGCGTTGACTTCAGACTGTATTGACTAATTATGTGTTTTTCTGGGTGTATTGAGCTTTTATACCTTGAATAACAGTACTTAAAATAACCTTCATAAGTCCTTTGAGCTAACTGGACAGTATTCCCTAGGGGGAATATTGAATAGTTGAAGGAAAAGCCTTATGGAGAGAATTCGCTGATTATTAATGTTTACCACTGAAAGATGCCTTGCAATTTTTGAGGTGAGTGGCTGTCCTTGAATATAGAAAAGTTTGAAGGGGCTTTTATTATAGTTAAGAGTAAGGGGAAATAGATACCATAAATGAAACCATAGAAAAATTACACATTTTGGGGTTTGGTGGCTATGGCCACTAGCTCTGGTAGTTTTATAGGATTCCGAGACTTGGATTTTCATTCTTTGGGTCCATAGAAAATTTGGCCTTTTTCAGGGTTCTTGGAGAAACTGCTCATTTTAGAGCTTAGGGACTCTTTTTGATGTTTGAGCACCCATACTGACCATAAAATCAATCCTCAAGCCTGCGGAGGATGTAGGAGGCCCTCCTAGGGTCAGGAAAAACCTTTCTTAAAGAAAATTGGGTCCCAAAATCTAATGGTGAGGGTCCCAAAGATTTTATGTGGTTCAAAATATATAACTGATGATGATTTCCAAATTTCTGTAAAGCTAATTATGACTGAAAAATACCATATTGAAGGGGTTACCCAGCCTTTGTAATCAAAGCTGATGATTTTGATGACGGAGAAGCTTGTTTCAAAGGCTGAAAAATCTTAATTTCGCTCCCATCTCATTATATTTCACAATAACTCTTTTAGCTAAACGATATTTTTGTAGAAATTGATAAGCAGGGAAAATGATGGAATATGAATTTTACAGCTCAACAACACTAAGTCCGATTCTCAAAATGAAGTAGTTATATTGAAATCAAGAAGAAATAGAAATAGGAACCTCTTTAGTTGAAAAATAAAACTAAATATTTATTGAAAGTACTCGGCTTCATACTTTGAAAAACCTTTAGTGCACAACTTGAACACTTCACTTCAGCTATGATATATATATCTCTTTTTGTGAGCCTGAAAGCATGTACTGGCTTACCTGCTACACCATCTCCATCTTAAATTTCTTATTTTATTCAATTATTAGGTTTAAAATTTAGCTTAAAAATTGAAATTTATTATTTTAAATATTAATGATGTCATAAAATATTATATGACATCATTCAATTTTGTAAATAAATCATTCTTGATTTCTTTTGATGATGTCATAAAAATCTTACTATGACATCATTTATATTTTTGTATTTACAATATTTAACAGGATCATTCTTACCTTTGAATGATACCTCAGAGCTCAAATTTAAATATATTCCTTACAGTTTAAATTAAATCATTTACTACTTTAAAAGATATAAGATCTCTCAAACTTTTATATAGTAATTTATATTACTTAATAAGTATCTTTAACATGATTAGTGAATCTCATTCCACTAATAATACTATGATTAAACCATAGTGAAGTCTCTGTTATCTTATCTTAATATTATTCCACATTTAATTAATTTATTAAATTCCTTTTATATAAACTGGAAGTAACGAAAGAGACCCCATATTACACTTTTATTCATATATCACCATCCTGATCAAGACTCTGATTACAATAATACTCTATTTTTTCTCAAATTAAGTATAATAATAAAAATTTATACAGAAAAAAAGAAGAAATGTGACAAATTTTTTTGATATGGGTTCTAATACTTAACGTTAGGTGTTGGATAGTTAATGCATGTAGAACTGGAAGAAAGAAACTAGTATCAATTTTTCTTGATAAGTATCCTTTTTATTCTCTTATTCTTTCTTTAGTGCTATTCTTACCTGAGAAGTGCTTAATTGCTACTGCTTCTTTGTTAATATAAATAAACAAATGAATAGAAAATGAAAAAAAATATTTAATTTAGAATTATAACACACTATTGATTAATTTATGGCTAGATGAAAGTACTTTGATCTTATGGTATCTATTTTATTTAAGCAATAATAGATTGCATGTGTTTTTACATATAAATTTGAGTCAATATATTTCCCTATTCATGATTATATGTATAGTTAAATACAAATAATATCTTCAATTATTTGGTATTGATCTATTATATCATTATTTTATCTTCAAGTATGTCTTTATTTAAATTGACTTGGTAATTGGAAAATAAAGATATGGAATACCAAAAATCCTCGATAATCCTCATAAAAGGATTCACCATAAGAAATATATTTGGGTAAGAGAATGGGGACTATATTACTCATACATAACCTTCAATATTAAAACAGGGTGATATTCTTTGTAGGGATCAGTTCTTGATTAGTAAGTACCTTTTTGTAAAATTATGTATAAAAACTATCATTTCTTCATAAGAAAAAGTAATTCTTTAAAAAAGAAGTCAAATAATCTCAATATAAAAAGGTAATTAGTAAAAAAAATATTTCCATCAATATTTATCAAGAATCGTTTTTATTTTGACTCTTTCTTGGTCCAATTCATTTCTCATTGCATCCCTTACCAAACCCAAAATTCTCCTAAAGTGGAGTACATGGTATAAAAAGGGGGAATCGGATTTCTATCTATCCAGGGAGGGGACAGGAAGGGGAAATGGGAGAAATCTGCATGAAGCTTTGGCTTATTACGAATTATTAGCTACCTAACTTAAATACCATCACGGAATAATTTACAAGAGTTTCTGCTTAATTGGTGAGTCTATTATTTCAAATCATGAATATAATATATCCAAAGGTTCTCAGCTTGTTAATCATTTGAATAATACTGAACATATTTCATTCTGAATAACTCTTGAATTATATAACCAGGAACCTTAATTTGGGTTAAATAAAACTGTATCTTTACTCTGAAGCCAGTTATTTCAAATAGGAAGACAGAAAACTCTGACCAAGACTATACCTCAAGATTTATTCTAAGGATATGATTTCATATTTTGGATTTTATGACATCTTAATCCACTAATTAAAATAGTAATAAGTGATTTATTTCCTCATAATCACATCCATTTCAACAAAAATGTATCTTAGAAAAATGGGAGGTAAAGATTTAAAATGTGGATTTGATTTTTCTTTCTATTCAAGCTTAAAATATATTCCAACCTATGTATGAACCCAATATTAAATAAATTTATACATCAATTTTTTAAAAATATGTTCAAATAAAGATATTTTATAATTGATTTTCTAGAACTATTGAAGATATAAAGGGAATAATCTGGTGGTTCACAATATCCAAATTCATAATAAGTTCAAAAGAAGCTACTTAAGTACTTTAAATTTCCCATATAGATTTCATTCTTTAATTGAGAGAGGTTTAATTATAATATGAATTTTATATTAACCCCCTTCACTGATTGTTAGAATAGAGATTTCTTAAATAATATTGGGATATTTTAGTTAATTAATAAATATGATCAAAATTTGTATGTATGACTTCTTAACGATTAGATAAAAAATCAGAATTTATGCTTAAATAAGCTCACTGAGCTTTAAGATTATGTAGCTGGTGAATAAAAAATATTTATTCCATTCAGAAAACTCAGTACACCTTTTTTGTTTCAATAGTAAATAATGTTTTATGCTGATATAGATTTAATATAGGTCTATCAGAAAAAAATGGAAAATTTCTTGGAAAAACCAGAAAGATAAGTGAAACAAATGCATTTAATAAACCCCAATTTTTATTAATGGGTAAATTAATTCAGATTTTGAAACAGTACCTTTAGGAATTAATTGAGTTTAAAGTAATTCAATCTGTTATTTAAAGTTGATAATTTTCAATTTACCGTCACAAAAATATTGATAAAATAATCTGGATTACAAAAACCAGTAATAATTAATATCAGAGAAAACTGAATTAGCTTCAATTATGAGTTTTGTAATAGCCAAAAATTTCAAAAACTTCAACAAAATTTCAATCTGTTGAAAATGGGGTGAACCCAATTTATGAATTATTTTAAAATTAAAACAAACCCAATTAATGACGTAGCCCTAGGTATCATATAGTAAATAACTGTATAGAAATAAAATAAAATATTATCAAAGTGACATCAAATACTCTGAACTCGTTATTGAGATAAATTATCTTACACATCTGATTCAAAATAGAAATACCAGAAAATATCCAAAAGGTTTTTCTGTGAACAAAAGTCAGTATAAACTAGCGTACTAAGACCAAAAATATTAAAAATATAATTAAATACAATCATTAGCACAGATTTAAGCTATAGGATTTACTGTACTATGATCTTATAGAAAAACAAATTAAAAATGATATTAATCATTATTATATATATAATTACCAAAATTTTATGAAATCAACTAATATTAAAGATTTCAATATTACTTGAGAATAATTCAGAAATTGATTATTTTTCCATAAATCACTGATAACTACCAGAAATTTGATCTTAAGAAATCATTTTGAACAATTTATTATTATTTCATAATATTTAATGAATAAATTGATATACTCTTACTATTTATATACTGCCAGTGATATATATGTAATTTTTTTTAGTTAATATAGCTATTTTCAAGTGGCTAACACACAAAATTACAAGCTTCAAAATAATCATAATATCATTATTATTTAAACTAAATATTTAAAATAGCATTATTAGAATATAAAATTCAAAAAATACAGATTAAAATTTCAGACTAAGTACTTACTTTTATTTAATTACTCATAATAAAAAGTACACAAAAATGTGTCAAAGAAATTTAAGATTCTTTATCTACCTTGAAGCCCTCAAAAGACCAAAGGCAAATTTGGAGAAATTTTATAGAGAATTTATGGATTTGAATATAAAGATCTTGAGACAAATCTTAAGTGAGTTTCTTTAATTACAAAATCAAGATATTATAGGCAATTTCTATCTTTTTAAGCCCTTTTAAGTTAGGAAAATATTTGAAACACTTAATGATCTCTTTCTTAGCTTGAAGAGTAGTTTAAATTATTTAATTGATTGTATGTACTGGCGATAATGGAGAAAAACCACAAAAGTGGCTTCTTCATTGTCATATAATTAATGCTAGTTCTTTGAAGTTTATTAAAATTGCAAAAAATAAAATATCATGAGGTGAGAAGCCATCAGTACCCTTTGGCTGATTATATTGTTATTGATGTAATTTCAAATTTCTTTGGAATGTGGATTCAAGTAGTTTTATGTGACTACAAAGCAATTACTGGTTAATATTAAGTTAATTAGTTGAAATTAATACTATTTAAATATATAAGAAGGGTAGGTTTTGGGTTATTCTGGAAAATCTTTACAACAGCTACATGTATTTTATTTTCTATGAATGTTTGAATTCATAGTCTCCTGAACTCTTAATTTTAAAAGAGTATCACTTCAAAATAACTCAAAATCTTTCTTGACATTATCAAGCTAAAATTACCTTAAATATAGATTTAACTTAACTATTTTCTCTTTCAAATATGTAAATTTGAGAAGGATTAATAAAAGGCTATTACGATTTTATATGGAAATTCTTTTAGAGAGAATATTTTTAAATGAATTTGATGTTATAACAATTTTATGAAATAAATGGTTTAATATAAGAGTTATCTCTTTTATTGAAAATGATAAAACTGAATTCATCTTAAAATAAGTTCATTTAAATTATTTCATCAATTCAATTTAATAATTGCTTGACCCTGGCGGAAATATACAGGGAGAGAAAATCTTTTCAAAGTAAATATTATCCACCTAGTGAGAATACTAGTTCTGATACAAATTAAAGGGCTTATTTTACCAGAATAAATCAAGTATTCAAGGTTTAAATATGATCAAATTGTGATCAAATTTATTTATCTTTGTATTGAATAATTTATCTAAATTCTGTCTATAAGCTTCAAATTATTACCTCATATTCTTCTGAAATCTTTATCTTTTATTCTTTTTTATTTTGAAGCTAAATTAATTAATATTGAATAAATTTATAAGCTTATTATCAGTAGAATCTATTCTTGTGATAATTAATAGTAATAAAATCAGATTTTCATACCTTATATTCAATCCACTTCAATTGTCATAATTTCCAGTTGAAAGTTAATCTCAAATATTTTTCTGGAAACTAAAAGTGGAATTCATAAGATGAGAATATAGCTCAATTATATCATGGATACCCTCTTTTTGATTTAATCCCCCCGTCTTTGAAACTGACCTTTTTAAGCTTTGAAATTGTTGTGATCAGAATTTATCATAAAAGCCGAATTATTATTCACAAATATTTACCAAACTTCATTATTCAAAGTTCCATGCCAGATTTGGATACTTTCGAGATATAATAGCCAACTGGATCATTTAAAATAGAAGGTTCCAGAAAATTATAGGGTCAGAGCTTAGTAGACGGATTAACAATTGAATGAAATGATAAAAGTCTCTTTGTTTGTTAAAAGAACTGATATGCAACAGATGAAGAATACTTGAGGCTTTATAATTAACTATATGGGAGGTAGCATTTTAAAAAGATGTTTACACATAGATAGCAAGAATTACAGAAATCCCGGCTCTTTCCATAATCATTCATGCTACAGATTTATCATAACTTCGAAGAATAACTAAATTCCATTTTGAAACGTGTTTTTTAGCTTATTTTAGCTTTAACTATCATAATCCTCCGTATCTTAAGAGTTGAGCTCATAAAGGATAGTCTTGATATAAATTCTATCAAGCTTTGATATTAATTTCATAATTCTTTATTCAAATATGTTTATAGAAAACTTACTATTCCGATTGACAAGTTTCAATAATAACCTGTAATTAATATTGATCATGAGAGTATATTGGTTTTTTTATTAATCTGTAATATCTATTATCATTGGATATAATGATATCTTGATACTTATTTCATTATTATTACTATTTAGTTAGCTCTTTTTGGATCTATGACTTGGCCAAATAAATCTTCAAGTGGTAAAAGATTGATTGGGCTTTCAAATCCACAAATATCTCGGAAATATTTCAATTTTAGGCTCTGGTATGACTTTAAAGAAACACAAAATTAGTTTTAGCCACACCTTAATATTCTACCAGGCTAAGAAAGCCAGCGATGAGTAATTTAAATGACCACAAAAAGAGAAAAATTAATAAAATTGATGTATTAAAGCTAATTTCATTGATATGAGGTAGGTTCAATCAAGATAAACATAATTTTATTCAAAGCGCCATTTCAGAAAGGCTCTTGATTATTATGAGTGTGCTGGAATTTGATAGATAAATATTCAATTAAATATTCGTTCTTTCGGAAGCCAATCCGGGATCTTAATAATAGGAAATCTGGGGACTTTCAATTTTTCGGAATAAATAAGTAGAATAATTTGATAGAGTTTGAGATGGGAGAAGAGTCTAGGTAACAAATAAAAAATCCTATTAAACTTCTTTGATTAATCAAAAAAAATAAAGTCAGATTTTTTAGATTAAGAAAGAAATTGTTTCTCATTAGTCAAAAAAACTTTTAATCTGATGGAAAGAATCTTTCACGTAAAATGAGCTGTGTTAGACATTTATCATCAACAATATTTACTTTTATAATATTTAGATTTTCTTTATTAATAAATATTTTATTAAATGTATGAGAAAACATAATTACAAACTCACTGCTTTCTAATGTATGTAAAAGTGTCTTATTCTTTTTATAACGGGGGAACTTTTTTAAAAAAGAATTTGACCTTCAAAATGAAGTTAGGTTCAATCACGATTACAGTTTTGAAATTATATAATACTAATATTATTAGTAAATTAAACTGAATAAATTATGTTTGAGCTATGAAAGCTGATATTCCTGAGACTTAATTCACATATGTTACTTCTCATTTTACTTTTGAATATTATTAGAAAACTATATATATCTGTAACTAACTTTATTCAAATTTACTCTTGTATAAAAGAAGAGTAAGATTTCATAGTTCAGCTTCATTCTAGAATACCCAATAGATTAATATTTATTTAAAAATGATTTTATGTTAAATTTTTATTTATTTGGGGTATTAAAATTAAGGAGAAAATTGGATCATTTTATTCTTGAATGAGAGTCTTATTAGTTGTTTTATAAGGGGATTGGTAGATCAATTTAATCTTCCAGTAAGTTCAACCAAGTTTTTTAGTGACTTTTTGGTTTAAATTTACAATTCTTATACTCTTTTTTAAGGTTTTAACCCCTCTTTTTTGCCTCCTTTAGTCCCAATAACTTTTATGATTTTTTTGGTTTTCAAAAATCTACCAATTTGGCCATTTTTCTTGGCCAAGTTAAAAATCTCATTGACAAAAAGTAAAAACTGAAATTTTATTGATGGATTATAAAGCTTTTCATTCAAATTTATCATCTTAAATTGAGGAATAAATGAAAAGAATCACCTTGTTTTGACAATTTTTGGTATCAATATCCATGGAAAAATGTTCACTATTCTTTGGTCAAAAGCCCCATGAGTATTGGTTTCCAAAATTTTCACAATTTATAGTTCTATTAATTATTTTCTAATAAAAAGAACAAAAATGAAAGAAACAATTATGATATTTGAGAATTTTAATCTGATTTTTAATTTTTTTTCTTGAAATTTCCCCAAAATGGCTATTTTGGCCCAATTAATTCTAAAAGCGAAATTGAAAGTACTTTAAAGGCTTATTAAATTCTTCATTTCTTTTTAAATACAATTAATTAAAAATGAAAAACTAGAACAATTAAAATTTCATTGCAAAAACACATAATTTCTTATTTGAACTTAGCAAAAATGACATGTGTTTATTAGGGAAACTAATCAGTATTTATTTCAAAATCCATCTCAGCTCTATCAAGTTTACCTTCTTTAGATAATTTTTCTACAAATTCCTTAATAAAAATTTCCAAAAAAATCAATTTAATTATAATTTAATTTCATTGTTTTTATCCTTCTCATTTATTTTTCATAAGTAGAGCAATATCAATACCTTAAATATTGTCAGGCTTTAATAACGCTTGGAAATAAGAAGGATCTTATCAATGAAGAATAAAGATTTGAGAAATAGTAATTATTGAGAATATTTCTCAATAATAATGGAGAGTCTTATTGACGTGGTTATCCTTATTAAAGCTAAATATGAAATAATCAGTGCTTATGAATTTTTTATACTTCCATGTTATTGGTTTAAGGTAGCTTTTCATTATTCTCCAAGGAAAATAAAATTTTCTATGTATTTTTTAATATATGTTCCTTTAATGAAACATTTTCCACAGCTTAAGGAAAAAGCTCTTATATCCAAAAAAAATGAATTGAAATATTTCAAAAATAATTATTATTTCAGGACAGTTGTTTTTCATTTATCAAAAAAATAATACAAGATAATATTAAGTAGTTTTTTTTTCAATAGTAAAATGGTGAAGGAGTTTCAAATATATTCACCATGATAAAAATGTCTACACCTGAGAGCAGGTATTGCATTTGGAAACTAGCTTGGACCTTTCCTGGACAGAGCTTTGACCCTTCCTGTGAACTAGGTTGAACCAAGGATTTAAGTGTTTGTTAGTATTCCCTGACATTCCAAGCCACTGCAATATTAAAGAAGTTCAAGGATTTTATTCCTTTCTTAGTGGGATGGAACAAACATATGGTATATTGTATGAAAATTTTTTCCATTTATATTTTGATCCTCAAGTGAATAATCTCTATGGTGAAAAATTGAATCTCAAAATATATTTTAAATCTAAATAACTAAATTTTTGAGGCCAAAAGAAGCTCAAGCCAGTTTAAAAAATGAAAAAATGTTCTATATTTATTGATTCATGATTTTTTTTACTTTGTTAAAATTTCAATTCTTATTTCCATCTCAAAACATGGCTTGCAAATGTTAATATCAGCTGTCTTCAACTGACTCCTCTTCTAAATGAACCTAAATTTTCTAATACATTTCTTTTAGAAATGAATAAGCTTCTGGCACCTCAGAATCACAATATGAAGGCTTTGAAAGCCCTTTTAATAGAGCTATTTTACAAAAAAATAGAAAAAGTGTGTATATTTTTCCTCCTTTATTGATTTGGTTCTCTGGAACCTACCTTTTTGATTTTTTAATTTTCTGATTTCTTTTTATTCTCAAAAATTTGCAAATATTTTCATTACAACAACCAAAATTTTTCTTTTCAAAGAGAAGAAATTCTACTATTGCTTGTTTTAAAGTAGTATTTCTTCATTCACAAGAGAATTCGTGGGCTTTATACATTAAAGCCTCTGAAAGTGGAAGGAATTCAAACTTTCAAAGCCAATTACAGTACAGGGCCTGTAATGGCTCCTACTGTAAATTTGTCGATGATTGTCGACAATCTTACAGTAGAAGTTTTTACAGGCCCTGTACTGTAGCACAATTGACACTTGTAAAAGAATTTACGAAACAGGCCTTTAAAGGCTTGTTACTGTAATTTAAACTGAAAACAAAAAATAAAAATAAAAATAAAAGGAAATTAAAAATATTGAAATGGAACTAAAGAAAAATGAAAAAAGTAAAAAAAAAAGGTATAAAATAATCTAAATAACACATCACTATAAAACAATTTATAATAAAACTCAAAAAAGTGAAAAGAATAGTCAAAATTAATTTGACCTAGAACAAAAACAGTTTTTTCTATTTCTTTTATTCAAAAACTATGGAAAAAAAGCTTCATTTCAATAATAATAACAAATTTACTCCACATTTTCTAATTTTTTATCTTCCTTTTTTGAGTTATTTCTGTCATTTTATTCAAAATCTTTGCTAAAAATGTCTTTTTGGAATAATTTTTGTGGTTTTTTGGGTTTATGTTTTCTCTTTTAACAATAAAATTGAAGAAAATTTATTTTATAAACTAATTTTGGAAAGACCAGTTAAAGCTTTTGAGATCATTAACGTGCTGATCAAACTCATAAGAAATTAAAAAAATTGAATTTTACAAATTATAAAGGGTCGGTTCACTTGATATCTGATAGCCATCTGCCAATATAGAATAGGATTATGTCAAAAAAGATAAAAAAGCTTGATTTACCTGTAAGCCTGTTAAAATATTGTCAAAATTTAGTTTGATAATACTTTTTTCCTTGTGAAGTTTCAGCACAATTTCTCTTCATTTTCAAAAAGATATATCTGAAAATATTTATCATATTTTCATTTATAAAAAGCATATAATTCATTATTATTTTGAATAATCAATCCATTTTTTGCAAAAAGAAATTGAAATATGGGTTTGAAAATTTTTAAAAAGATGCTGTTAATAAATTTTCATCAAAAAATAAGATTGAATGGGTGAATTCCTTGAGAAATTCCTGATAGTTAAGATTTATTACTTGAGACATGATTAAGAGCATTTTTTGATTCTGATTGAGCATGGATCTGACATGATATCTGTGCCACTAAAAGCTCAATTCCCCAAAGCATAAAGCTTATTTCTGTGGCCTCCCTGTTTAAAGTGTGAATTCAATAAATACTTGAACCCTTTTGGGAAGGATGAATACAAAATAAAAATACTAAATGTTCTCATATTATTTTCTAAAAGCACTTAAGAGACATGTGTATATGATCTTTTCAACTCCAATTTATAAATAGCTGATCATTATAAATTTATCATTCCTTTATATTTTAAGATCTTATTGACATAATTATAAATCTGGAAAATTCACAGGAGCTTTATATATACATTTTTGGAAATAAATTTGTTGAAAGACCCTATTTATGCAAGTTTGTTTTCCTTAATATTGTATAGGGGCCCTATTGTTTGAAAAAAGGCTATATGAGTTGACTCAGGTATTCATAAAGATGTATTTTTTAATTATTTCCAATATATATCTAATCTATATATCAGCTTTAATGAAATTATAAATGATAGCATAGAAAGGTGTCCTGCATAATTTTGAGGAAATTCAGTTTGGAAAAATCAAAAAACTCTTTTCCGAATTACTTCTGATTATCTGAATTTTAATTATGTATTATTTATAAAGTAAAAGATCTATTTCAAGAGAATTTAAGCTATAAACCCATCAATTTCATATGAGATTTTGAATTCTTGATTCCATGGAGGGCTCTTTATATATCCTAATCATTAATAATTGTTTAAAAATTAACTTTATTGAATTTAAAATTCAAAAGGCTTTATAATACAGTAAAAATTATCAAAATAATGATTTAAAAGGTTTTCTTAATAAAATTCTTTTACATCATTGAATAATTGATTGAAAGAATGACTGGCCATATTGACACATAAACATTAGACTTTCTCAAATTTTTCTAAGAAACCTTGAATTCTCTCAGCTTCATTTAACATTTAAATACAGATACTACCCTATTATAATCAAATGACAAATTAAAATGATCTTTGCTTTCACCCATTTTAGTAGCACATTAAATAAAGATAGTGATTTTAGAACTCATAATTTCTCCACAGAAATATGCCAACCTGAGCTAAATCTGTAACCATAAAATGAAAATTTAATTCTGCATACAGCTAAAGAATATGATGTTTTTGATTTTTATTAAGATTTAAAATTATATTATTGAGCCATTTTTCTTATATGAAGATAAAAATAGTTTTCAGCTTAGCCCATGTAATAGTATAATGAAGAAACCCTCAATAATGAAGCTTAAGCCCAATATTCTAATTTGAATTTTCATTTCATCTAGCTATAAGTGTAATAATCCTATTTAAAGCAGCTTATGGCCTAAGATAGGGGTGCTATTATTTAAATATAAACTACGTTTTGATTGGCCTCTCCTTGAAATGACTGTATACCATAAAGATTGAAACCTTGTTTCATTTTTAATTAAACCGTTGATCTTAAAAGAGAGAAAAATTAAGGCATATGATTCCTCACAAAATAAAGCTTTTTATAAGAGAAGAAAGTTAAATGGTATAGTATATTTCTCATAATATGTATATATTCAGGCAGTCTCAAAATGCCCCAAGGAATTATAAGACTTATTATAAGATTTTTTTAAAATTGAAGGTTCCAACTCAAATATTATTTATCTTTCCCATGAGTGAGCTCTACAGAAAGTTGAAAGTGTGATATAAATGTGAAAATCTATAGGAAAATACCCAGAGGTTGAATTTTTTGGGAATTAAGTGATAGAAAGTAATAAATAATATTTGAACAAAGGGAAAGTCAAAATAAGCCCTTTCATAATGTATTGTTGAATTATTGAGCTTTGACAACCCTTACCAAGCAATGATATTGAGCCAAGTCAATTAAGACTTTGTGGGTTGCATATGTGGCTTAAATTTCTTCCAAAGCTTCTATTTATAAATTTGGTTTCTTTCCTATCTTCAACCTGAATCCAACCTATCTGCAATGTCAAATTCCAAATGAAACACCTGCTGTCAGGTGTAGCCACTTTGCTCATGGTGATTATTATGTCAACATAATCAATGGGTCTGTTTCAATGAAAATTATCAAAAAAGTATATTCCATATACTTTTAAAGAAGTGAAAATAGTTTTTAAAGCTATATCTGGATATTTTATATATTGGTGTCAAAACATTTTCTGCAGAATTGAATGTAAAATAACTCAAGGGAGTGCCATGATCACATTAAAGGTGGTATTTTGTTGGTAATTTAGATTTTTAATAACTTATTTAATATTTATAGTTATAATTCCATTATAAGTATGTTTTGATTCATAATAACACAATTATTTTATTATTTTGTGACATTATTTATATATTTCAACATATCCCAGTCTGTTAAACTGTCAGTAAAAATAAGGATTAAGGGCTCTATGAACCACTTTTTGGATGTTCTTTTTGAAAATTAAAGATAAAAAACTTATTTCCAAGAAAAACTAGCTTCTTCATAAGTAAAAACGTAAAAAAGGAATGAATAATATTTAGTATTCTTTCCTTCAAAAAGAGCCTCTATCATTCATCCTGGGTAAATTAATGTTCTTTATCTTAATAATTAAATAAATTATTGAATCACTTGAAACATACTATGGTTTTGAATACAAAAATTACTGCATTTCTCACATTCTCGATGAATAGAATAGTAAAAAATTGTGGCTTAATCTTATCAAATTCATCAAATTAAATTCCATTCATTGTAATTCAATTTGATATATATGTAAAACTGTTTTTAAATCTTTTCAATTAAGACAAAAATAGTTTTAAAGAATAACATTGCACATTTTACAAAAATTATATTTTGTAACGTTTCAATTTTTGGTACAAGCTATTATAATTAAATTCTACTTCAAATCATCAAATACAAATAAAAAGAAATCAAATAATGGACTATAAGAAATAATTTGAAACTACAAAATTTTCATTATATGTTGCATTAAAATTGAAAAAATACAATAAAGTAGGAAATTTTAAAAAAAAATTGCTAACAATTTCCCACCAAGGAATAAGTAAGCCCAAAATAATGCAGATGATATATAATTAAGTTGATTGATTAATTCAAATTATAATTTTCTATTACCAAGTTGATTAAATATTATTTATTTAGAACTTCATAGCTTATATCCAAAAAAGGACATGCAGTCTTAAAACTTAAGAAGTTGTGCATCAGTAGTATGAATAAGAAGTCACTCCTTATTGTTTGATGGAATAAATGATTATAAGCAAAATTCTTCAGCTTCATTCAAATAATATGGTTCGAGTGCTGTAAACTCTTCAAGAAATTAATAACCTGTTCAAAAGAGAAATTCTTGAATAGGTCTCTCCCACAGCAATACATTACATACCACAAAATAGTGTACTATTTCCAAAAAAAGACCATCAAAACAGGTTATTTTCCAGTAGATATTAATAATCTTTCTATTAAATTTCACCTTTTAAAAGCATCTATGCACTTCTGGTTGATTTATTAACTATAATGCAATTTCATTCTACTTCAGGTAAGATTATGGCAATATTAGTCATTCTACAAATATTTATATCCTATCTGGTGAACGGGATGAAAACCCCCCAAAAGAATAAGATTCTGGATTAAATTCTAGAACTCTGATACTTTTATCTTCTTAGAAGAGACCTCACAAAGAAGCTCTATAGTTTTTTTAGTTTTCCAAAACGTTACATTTCGATCATAAAAACAAAAAAATAATTCATAAGTCTATCTAATCTTACTCCAATTGGATAAAGGATATCAAACAAAGAAAATAGATAAAGCTCACTTAATACTATTTCTTCTATTGTATTTAAAAACTTAATTGTTCCAAATTATAATAGAAATATTTGAAATAGTTTTCTCTACACTATAGATTCAAAATACATAGAAAAAGCTTGAATCTCCATATGTTTCTT
The DNA here is from genome assembly GCA_023105745.1 of Austropuccinia psidii. Taxonomy (NCBI): domain Eukaryota; kingdom Fungi; phylum Basidiomycota; class Pucciniomycetes; order Pucciniales; family Sphaerophragmiaceae; genus Austropuccinia; species Austropuccinia psidii. The sequence goes on along the minus strand of JALGQZ010000017.1, from coordinate 25,645,374 downwards.
TCTTTTTATCAAGTTAAACAAGAAAAAACCCGAAATCATTCTTTGTTTTGAACTAAAAATCAAAATTAAACAAAATTATGAAGTTTTTTTTCAATAAATGAATAAATCATTTATTAATATTCTAAGAAATTAAAACTCCTCTTTTTTTTACAAAAAAAGAAAATTAATGACTCTCCTTTTTCATATATATATATATATATATTAAATGATTCATTTTCATTTCAAAAAAAGTAGTTCGTTCATTTGTTTTAAACAGATATTAACAATACTACATTATTTTATAAAAAAAATGATTAACTCAGTATTTTGAAAGAAAAAAACATCAGTCAGTGTTTTTTTAAAAAAATTGGAGTCTTTGACTCCTTTTTCCAAAAAAAAGAGAGAAAAAAACCAATAGTTAAAATTTGTTTTATATTTTGAACATACTTGTAAAAGGTTAAGTTGGTATAGTGTAAATTTGGTTTATATATTTAAAGTAAGTTCCATGATATATAATTCAATAATATAAAAAAATCTGTTCTTATTATACAGCTTACAAGACTTGAATATTCCTATGTTGAATTTTAAAATTTTATCAAGCTTTTGAAATATCAAAACTTTATAATACTTCATTTTGGTTATCCTATTGGAAGTGAAAAGTTTTGAATGAATGAAGTCAAGACTATCTTCAGATTTATACTGAGTTTATTCATTACTGCATTTTGGTCTATAACATCATATACTTACCTAAACATAGCAGATTTTCAGTCCTATTGTGTACGGTCAAATGACTTATAACCTTTTTCTGTTTGATATATAAAATTTAGAAAAGCAAGTAATTATTTCCTTGATGACTAATTTCATGATTAAAATAAAACAAAATACAAGGACTGAAGTATTTTTATGCATATAATAAATTTGTAAATTTTTGAGTTATAGTTATGATATAAAGGAACTTACTTATCTGAGTTATATTGAATTTCTCAATTTTCTAGAAAAATTTTGTGAATTCACCAAATGGAAAAATGCCTCTCAAGTTTTTGTAAAAGTGTGCTCTTAGGTTCAGATGTTTGCGCCAATTCAAATTTCACCATATGGTGAATTCAGATATGTTTATAGATAAAAATTATTACATAAATCAATCTTGTTTACTTTTTCAACTTGTTTGAGTAGATATTAACTTGATTCATGGTATTAAGATTTTAAATAAAATACCTTTAAAATTTTAAAGAGAATCAATATAAACTCCTTAAAAAGAAACTTTTAGTTTTATTAATTATTTTTCTCATTACTCTATAGCAAAAGTGGCACCCCAGTTCCAAGTAGCTGAGATGGTTCCTTAATAAATACCTACCAAATAGTTTCAAGCCCCTATTAATTTGGCTCCATTTTGTACCAATACCTACCACCAAAACCGAATAAATATCTAATTATTTGGTTCATCCATCATTACCACCAAGACTTTCTCCCATTTTGACTTGTCTGAACCAAATTTTTCTTTTCAAAATTTTCTTAACCCCCCATCTCATCTCATCCATCTTTCAAGAACAAAAAATTTGATAGCAATCAATTGGAAGACTGCTTTACATTTCCTGATTGGTCAAATATTAATCCACCACAACCTTGAAATTATTTACTTTGAGACAAATCTACTTATGCTCATATGCTTCAATCTTGAATCCTCAACAAAGAAAAGAGAAGCCTAAATACCAACCATCATTAATGACAAGGTCAGAGGTCACCCTTGTAATATTTTCTGACTTACCGTCACTATTTGTAATCCACATTTCTCAATGATCTTGTAGTTGTCTTGATTTACCAATAATAGACCTCAACTCAAATTATTCTGAATCAGAAATGGATCAGCTTACTGAGTCTTCTTCTGAAAACAACACTTCAGCAGACAAATATGAGATTAATTTCAATAACTGCGATAAGGAAGGAAACAACAGCCCTCCTAAATTTTCAACACAATATTGTAAGAATCATCACAAGAAATAAGATGTTTATGATTATTTTGAGGTCAGTCATGATTGCCAGTTATAAATTGGGCTTGGCCATTACTAATTCCAGAAATGAATGCCTATTTTATAAATTCACTTACACCAGAGTGTGGATAGCAGACAAAAACAATTACTGCCACACATATAAGTGCAGTAATTGTAGGTAAGAAATAAATGTTCCCTTTCGTATGGGATATATATTTCAAACTGATATGAAAAATATATAATGTATTGTTTATTATATTTTTAAATTTTTTTGGTGTGAAGTTAGGAGTGATGGGTTGCAATACTTCTAGCATTAATAAACATTGAGAAAAGTGTGATGGCCAATTTGATTCTTGGGATTCAAAATCACCAGGTTTGATTGATCCAAACATGAGGGAAAGATTGGCAGCAAAGGCCAAACAAGAACTCACCAAAGAGCTTGTGAAGGGACCTGTTTCAATCCAGGCCACTTTCTTGATTTTTGAATTGGCTTTCCTGAGAAAAATCCTAAACCAAATCACCCTGCACTTTCAATGGCCCAATTGTCATTTTATAGCCGCAATGGCTACTCAGGTTTATTATGAGTTTAAGCAGAAATTAAGAGACAAGGTTGCTCACTTAACTGATAGAACTTCTTTATATGAATCTTTGGACTGTTGGAAAACCAAAGATCAAGCACAAAGTCATTTGCTATTGTTCTGCAATGGACTGATCCATTATTGTACAGCTTTTGAAAACCACTCATTTCATTTGAGTTAAGCTAATATCTCTCTACCAATTGCTCATGCTTTCTAATTCAAAGTTCCATCACTTCCAGGGAATGACTGGTTCTAATACAGGTGGTTCACTAGCATGGATTCTTTGGGAGGCCCTTTCCAAACATGGAATGATCAAGCATCTCTACAGTATCACTGGAGAAAATATGGCTAATAAAATTTCAATGATCATGGTACTTCAAAAGAAATTTTCTAGCATTGGCATCAGGTGGCCCAAAGATAAAAAATTTCACCATTATTACTGCCATGTGATCAACCTTGTTTCGAAAGAGTTTTTGGCTCACATGGGTGAGCTTACAGATGAATATTATCAATTTTTTGATGACTAACTGGGCCTAAAACTAGTGCCCACTCAAGACAGTGACAATGAGGGTCAGGGATCCAATTCAGATCATCAAGGTAACAGTATATCCTCCTCTAACTACTAAAACTGTAACATAAAACTCTTGTTTTACATTAAGCAGTGATCATTAAGATCCATAGATCTTCAGGCAAGAAACCAATCAAGCAGCGAAATGGTCCTTTAAATCATGCCACTTTGGAAACCCAAGATAAGTCAGCTGAGGTCAAATTACTGGTGGATAAACAATTTGAGCTTAGCGACCCTGAGGACTTTCCCAACACCCATTCCAAAACACAACCCCCTTGTGAGTCACTCTTATCCAAAATATTGATTCCCATATACATTGCATATAGAATTAGATAGAATTCTATCCAAACAACAGCAAAAACAATTTTCTGAGTCTTACAAGACCTCTGCTTGTTTATTTGTGGCTCTTCCAAACAGAGGGACCTTTTCATTCACTCACGCAATAAAACTCATGACCCTAAAGTCCTTCCAATTACTACTCCAATGACCAGGTGGAATTACTTCCTCCAGTAAATACAACATTCTCATTAGTTGAAATTGTCACTTCAACTCTTTACAAAAATTCCCAAAAATTAAAAGCATCAACTTACTGAAGAACAATGGAGTTTGATGGAGTTCATGGAGCCAATCCTCAAGATGTTCAAACACTCATGCAATATTTTTCAATCAAAAGGCCCAACAAAACACCTGAGTTTTCCTTATTACCAGGTTTTATTAAATCAATTGGCTCACTATGAAAGTGTGAGCCCCCAATCTTGGTGTCAGGCATGTGAGGCAATCTAGGAAAAATTGCACAAGTATTACAAGGTGGAAATGGGCAACAATGGTACTCTGATAGCTTGTCTATTCAATCCAAAATATGGTGAAGGTATTTTTAAACAATTACATGTTCAAATTAATCAATCAAAGGAAATCATTGATGTACTCAATGTTGAAATAGCATTAATTATTTCCAAAACTACCTCAGTTAATCAATCAGATTTACAAGGAACTGCTCCTCAAGATTTCAGCAATGATTCCATTGGTGACCTTCTGAGCCACTTGAATCTGCCAGCCATTGAAACATCTTATGCAACTCCAAATAGCCAGGGTGATGAGTTGATTTGTTATTTACAAAACTTACACCCCATGACAAAAGGTGAACCCATAATTTCTTATTGAAAGGTAAGTCTATGAGTCCTTTTTCTAATATAAGAGAAGATATATCTTGTTGACTTAGTTGTTGCAATAAATGATAGTGTCAAATAGTGACAGGGAAATTTCCCAGTCTGGGCTGAATCGCCCTTAAGTACTTAACCATTGCTGCTGGTTCAGTGTGTGTTGAACGAGTATTTTCTCATAGTGGGAGACTTAAGACTCCCACTCGGGCGGCGCTAGGATCAAGGACAATTGCCCACCTCACTTGCCTGAAGGAATGGCTAAATGAGGAGACATCTCCTCATTAATAAGTAGGGTTTGTACATGATTCTTTGGTTTATGTTACCTCACGTGCCCTATTGTTTCTTATATCAAATCACCCAAGGTTTTTTATTGTTGTGGGGAAGCATCTGAAAAGATTTGTGACAATATGCCTCCAAGATTTTATTGAGTAGACTCACTTGTAGTACATTAGTATTACTAATACTGGATTAAATAGTAGTTGATACTTTACTTATCTACTATGGTGCAATTAAGACAGTCCAGTAGTCCATACTCAATAATTAACAAAATTATTGGGTATGGATTGGTATTCATTAAGTACTCATATGCCAACTTTGGTCTATAGTACTTGACTCTTTTGATTTAACCTGCAAAGGCAAAAATTGACAAATGCAGCGCTTTTTAAAGAGGACGCGTGGAGTCATTCCATCAGTCAAAGGAGACTTTGAGCGGCGAAGCCTTCCAAGCTGCTGCAAAGGTGTTATATTTGGACTTCAGCGACTACATAAAGGCAATTGATTTATTACTTGACATTTTCTTTTGCTCATTTGTTTATGACAGTCAACTTAGCGCGTCCATGCTCTTACGAAAGATTGACCCCTTAAATCTTCCTCGTTATTTGATGATCTCTACAGAGGCGCGTCAGTGCACTGCGTAAATCTATTGACTTAACAAAGCTTGTGAAGCCTAATATAGCTCAGATACTCCTTGTTTAAACTCTATAACGTGTCTCAAGCAAATAATATTTTATTGGTTTGCAAATATTCTACTTTCTAAGCTTGAAAAAAACCATACAATTGATTTGCATTGTATTTATTCCATGCGTCTGCAAAGCTAAGTAAATCATCCACGTCTGGCAAATCCTACTTTCATTACAACACCTGGTGCCAGCTTGAAGCCATCTAAGGCTGCTTTGGCCATATCGCTTTGAGCGGCAGTGTCGTACTGCACAAAAGCAATTCCTGTTCTTCCTGGTACCAGTCGAACGCTTTGAAAACCGGGATATCTTCAAGATAAAATCAAGAGGTAAGTTGTATTGAATGAGGTACATAACACGGAAAACAAACGGAAACTCAACTGCTGAAACAAGACAGCCATCATGTCATCTGTAACCTCCGCTGGAAGACCCTCCAGAAACAAGACCGGGTTAGGATCCTCGCCCGATAGAATGGGTGCCGAACCAGCAGCCTTTACAGCAGCAGCAGCAGCAGAATCGACGGGCTGCTCTGAATCCGAATCTTCTTCCATAGCTTCCTCTGTAAACGTGTTTGCGTGAGCCAGTTTGCGAATGTCAAGGTGATGGAATGGGGGAGTAGGATCAAGATTTTAAGAGAAAAAATACTTGCCATCATCATCTTCATCATTGGGATGGTTAAACTTTGTCTTTTTTGAATTAGATTGAGAAGCCGATTGAAAAGAACCAGCTGGTCCAGAGGGATATTCTGCGTCATCGTCTTCATGTTCACTATCAGATGTTGAACCGTGTAGTCGCTTCTTAGCTGCAATTTCGTCGGCACGCTTTTTTTCTAACTTTAATGATAAAAACCCAAAAATCATTGATAAGAGTTAGAATAAAATAAAATAAAAACCTTTAAGCTGTAAGAAAAAAGTTCAAGAGCCTACATTGGCAGCCTGAGCACCGCTGACGGTGAGCTTTCCAGTCATCTTTGGATTTATGTCTTGGAGTGTGTTGGGGTCTTTTAAGCCTAATTTGACATGATATAAAACCTCTTCACCAACAGTCTCTCGGATAGTAGCATGCGATTGAGTACGAGCATATGTGATTTTCTGAAATGTGCACAAAAAATAAAATAAAAAGGTCGAGATTGGTGGAACAACTCTTTTAATCATCGTTTGGTGTTACTGTCTTCGAAATCAAGGGTGAATGAACAGAAAGGAGACAAAGCTGAAGGTTCGATCGATAAGCAAACTGACTAGGTCTCGATCTAAGAAGCCAGTACCATCAAGATATCTCATTGCTTGAGTAGCGCCTTGGACATCCCTAAAAAATAAATGAAGAGATATTATTTAATGCTCTTGCTTGAATTGATCCATAATAGAAAACAGCACGTATATAAGATAAATGAACGCGGCCAAGATGGAGTCATACCGAAAAACTACAAATGCTTGACCTCGCATATTGCCTTTCTTAACAACAACATCAAGAACTTTTCCATGGGTTAAAAATAACTGATACAACAGACGTTGTAAGTCTGATCGCAAAAGTATGATGTTAAAATGACAAAAAAAGTCAATAAAAGATTGTTATCGTCAAACTACTGATGACTTTTGGGTCATTGTAAAAAAACGAAGGTGATCATTTGACTTGCCAGATTTTTTAATCTTGTCATCCAGATTTTGAACATAAAGTGTTGGCGAAGGTTGTGAAGAAGAACGCGTAGTTGAGATGGCCATGTTTCAGATTCTTTAGGAAATAAAATAAGAATTTAAAATGATCCAAGCTAATCGAGAAAAATTTATTGAGTGGAAGACAAAGTCGACCGGACTCAGATCATTTGATTTGTACGCAGTTGCGGCAACCCACCCTCTCAATCAATCTCTTGCTTCAAATATCATTATTTGAAAATTCTAAGATTAATCCAATTCTTCATAGCCTTTGGATTTGATTTGATTTCAACCAAGATGCTTTTATTTTCTTTTGGACCAATAAAATTCTCATTAAATTAACCTCTAGTATCAACGACAACAAAAGAAGGCCTATTGAAAAGCTAAATGCTCTCACAAAATACTAACATCAAAAAGAATTGAAATATAGAAATCAATGATGATAAAGTTTTGAAATGACCTCTCAAGGTAGCTCATGAGATAGTCCAAATTTCTAATCCAGAAACTTTCAGCTTTAAGATCCCCTTTTGGCTTAAAAATTAGTCATAAAAAGGAAACAATGTCCTCAATCCAATGAATGAATCAGTCAAATTGCTTCCAATTTCAATGTTAAACTCATTTATTTCAGTTTTAGACATACATATATGATAAAATAAATGGTAAAAGTAACTCTCATCACACCTCAAGTAACTTACAAGTACCTTGTAGTGCATGTTAGGAAGCTCAAATGAGGCAAAGGAGACTTGTATGAAATATGATAATGAATTGTAAATTGATAATCATATCACACAAGGCTGGAAAAAAAGCTCTTAGACTTCCCAGTACCCTGCTGCAGTAGTACTGCGAGAAGTCAATTTTCCATTGTAAAAATACTGCAATTTGATAAGTGCAATCCAAACTGCAACCTTCCAGTTTTGTACCTGTTAATAAAAAATTTGCAGTATTTATTTCAAATCTACAACAAACTCAGTATTTTTGAAAATGACTTGTTCCCTCCCAGCCATTTGTCTTAGCATTTTTTTCAAAGAAGTCATACTTATTTGCAGTACCATACTGTATGCAGTCAAAAATTGCACATGTGACAGCGCAGTGCCATACTTACTGCAGAATAACTGTATCACAGTATGACTGAAAACTGAAAAATATACATCTTTTGAAGCCTTTATATTATATCAAAAAAGATCAAAATAGTAAACCCAATCAATCCATTTGAGATATGTAGAATAAAAATCAAACATAGAAAGTCATTTTTTTCTGCAGAGAATCTAAGTGAGGTGCAGTTCTTGTTCTTAAAAGAATTTATTTTATACTTGAAAGGATACGCATAACTTTGATCAAATTCAATCAATTGCATCTAATTATTTTTTTATATCAGCTCCAAAATTTAAATAAACATAGTAAAAAAATTACAAAACAACTCCTTATAAATACCCCTATTTCGGAAGTTCTTCCAAGCTTACTCGTCAAATAAGTATAAAGCAAAAGGAAGCCTCTACTAAATTAATAAATGTAAATGTGATATTCCAGGACAGGTTTTCTCAATAGAAAAATGAAAAGAAGGATAAAAATACCTCATTCAAGCGAATTATTGAATGAATTAATCTTAATTAATTTGATAATTGTGGATATATGGGGGAATTTGAAGTGGCTACACAAAAGAAAACTGGAGGAAAGTATACATATTGAAAGCAATAATTTTAAGAAATAGTAAGAAGAAACTTAAAAAACTATGCTTTTATAAAGTCAAAGGAAATTCTAGTGAAATGAGGAATTATTTCCATCGGTTATAAAATGAATTTACATAGTGGGAAGATATATAGGAAGAATTAATAAAAAAGTTTAATTAGTTATTTTTAGTGATAATTGAGGTAAGGCCCCCAGTTCTGAGGGAATTAAGGAGGAGATATGGGATTTATAACCATATGATGAGATCAAAGCTCATGAGCTCCAATGTAAAGGCACAAAAACATATTTCAAATGCAAGTAATCACCATGAGCAATGGCTTCACCTGACAGCAGGTGTTTCATTTGGAATCTGACATGGGAGATAAATTGAATGCATGTGGGAGATAGGAAAGAAATTTCATTTACAATTGGAAGTTTTGGAAGAAAGGAAAGCCACATATGCAAGCCACAGATCTGAAATTTAGTTTCCTGGATATAATTTTTTGGTAAGGCTGGTCAAAGTTCAATAGCTCAGAAATAAATTGAAAGCGATTAATTTCTACCCTATCCAAATCAATTTTTCATTAATTAATATATTTACATGAAAACAATCTGTGAGCCTTAGAGGTAATTTCATATACCCAAAAGACCACAAATATAAAAAATAACATATTAATATAAATAAAATAAATTTATTTATATTATTAAAATAAAAATAAAAAATATAAATATAAAATTATATTAAAAATAAAAAATTAATTATAATTTAAAAATAAAATTACTTTAAATTTTGTAAATATAAAATTACATTTATACTTGAAAAATTTAAGTAAAAATGAAATTTTAACAAAATTGTGAAAAAATAAATAAATTTGGAAAAAAGTTAAATAAAATTTATTATAACTTTTTATCCAATAAATAAACATATAAATTTTATTTCACCATTGGATTCCTCATAAAAAATCAGGTGGGGTCACCTCTGAGTGAAATTTTTGTAACTCAACTCTAAATAAGCTTAAATTAAGTTTTTAGTATTTTCAATACAAAAGTTGAAAATCCTCAAAACCTTAATTTAATTCACACCACATGTGGTGTTAACCATCAATTTTTGTGTTAAAATTGAGGTGTTGTGTTTAGTTTAGAAGTTATGAGGAATTGAAGTATTTTCAATTGAATTCAATTGAAATGTCAAAATGTGCGCGTGTATTACATAAGTGAACTTTGATTTACATATGAGGTGTCAATTATTACTGTATTGTACTGTACAATTGAATTGAATTACATATGTAAATTATAAGTATAATACATGATGAGGAATTAAAGGAAAAATAAATTGGAAAGATTAAATTTGGGGGGGAAAAGGAACTCCAGCTCTAAGGGGGAGCTAGACCCCCAAAATCCTTGCTGACAGGCGTGGGATGTCAAAATTCACGCAAAAGTTCATCACTTTTGGCCTGGAATTGAGTTACAGGGTCTGTGAACTCAATTGATGATGAGGTTTTGATACCAACTGGGGTAGTTTTAGCTGTTGCCAAGAGGGTAAAACTACCCTTAAGATAAAACAATCATAGTAAAAACAGTTTTAACTGGTTTCTACGCCTCTGACACACATTCTGACGTGTTTTGAAGGCTCTAGGCCTGGTATTGCTATAGTAATGGCTGATTTAAGGGTCTAAAATGGCTAAAAATGGCTAAAAATGGCTTAAACCAGCCCTTTTTTGGTCTAAACCAGGGTTCAATGATGCCATAATTGGCTTTTCTGTTGTCAGACTGTTTTTCACGACTGACAAGAGTAAATTTTACTTTTGGAGTAAGAGAATTGATGGCTATAAAAGAATGTCTTCTTTGTCCCACTTTTCTCTTCATGTTAGAATCTTTTCCTTTTATTAATTAGTTTAAAACTGTTAAACCAATCAATCAAAGATTCCAACCACCACTTTTAAATCATTTTAATCCTTTTAACCACGTGAAAAAATTATTATAATCATTGTTTGTAACTCTTATAATCATTATTACCCCTGAACCACCCCAAAAGTGAATTAAAGCATCTTTCATCACTGTAAACTTTGTCACTTTGTTTCCAAATTCACTCTGGTCACTTTTGGGCGTGTTTTCTCTTTAATATTCTTTTTAAAGACTTTGTTCTTTAATTAATTGCTTGCAGTTCTTTGCTCAATTAATTCCAATTGAAATTGCTCTTGAAGAAATTTCTTTTGTAGCCTTAAAATCTCTTGTAGAGTATTTTTTGGATAAATTTTTATTGTTGGTAAAACAATAAATTTTTATAATATTATTGTTTTATACTAATAAAGTTATAAACAATAAAATTGGCGTGTTTTCTCTTAAAAATAATATTTCATACTATTTTTAATTGATTTTTTCCTTATACAAATTTTGAGGACAGGAAAAGTACTTGATTTTTAATCAAAGTTTCATATCCACACCTTACATTTGGGGGCCCAGCCGTGATATTTTACCTGTGACATATTTTTTTTTACTCTTTTTAAATCTTTTTTCTTATATTGAAAAATTTAAAAACATATAAAAAATACTTATAATCCAAAAAAATCCTTAAAAAATAATTTTTTTCATATTATAAGTGAGGCTTATATTTTTATTTCTTTTTTGAAATAACCTTTTTTTACTTAATTAATTGGCTTTTTCATTAATTTTAGTGTCTGACAACGCGGTAAGACAAGAAAACATTGAAACAGCCTCAACAGTAACCAGCATTATCCCTGCCAGTACTGTTAATTCTGATCATAATAGTACTGTTATTGTGACTCAAAATAATCAACCTGAACCAATATCTTCTGAATTAATTAGCTTGGATATAAGTAATACACTTCAGAAAGCCAAAAATTTGGCCAATAGTAAGTTTTTGACGTAAAAATACTATTTTAAGCCTTTTTTAACCATAATTATGCCTTCAACCAGGTCAGGAGCCAGCTACAACCCCTCAAGCAGCTCCCAAAAAGGTAATAGACGTGATTATGGCAGAGGCCAACCAGGTACAGAAGGAAAAGGGTCAGTTGATGACTTCCAAACAACTAAAATGGGTCATTCTGAAGCTGATAATACCATTTTACCTTCAAAAAGAGCTGACACCGCCACAACAAGCCTCTGTGGACATATACAAAGCCAGCCACAGTGCATACAACAATGCACTCCAATTCAAGGAGTACCAGATCCTTGCAGACCTGTGGAAGAATTGCATGAATTCTTACCTGACAGTAAGAAAATTCTTGGGCCATCCCAGCACTTGCAAATTGCTCAATGGATGGCATCCATTGATGGAGAAGAAAAACATGATGCTTTTGACACTAGAATGGAGGAAAAACAACCCTCCACCAGCCAAACCAGTGCCAAAAACAGCCCCAGTGGCCAGCAGCAGCAATTCCAACGTGAAAAAGCAGCCACAAACTCCAAACAAGGGCAAAGGGAAGGCACCAGCCCCAAAACCTTACAGCCAGGGCTACAGAATCCCAAAGATTCAGCAGGATGCCATGGAAAATGTATTTCAGATGGCCAGAACCATGATGGAATTACAGAAGAAGGAGGAAGCCAGATTAAGGTTCCAGAAATGATTTCTGACATATTTGATTCCATCCCAGAGTTGTATAATGCTATAAATGACGTGAAAAAACATCTTTCTGATAAAAATGACACCATTTGTAACAACATTAAAACAAACAACCTGAGTCTGTGCCAAATTAATGAAACACTTATGTGTTTTGAAAAAGTTTTGAGAACAATTAAAAATTCCAATAATGATAATTCTTCTAACAATAAAATAAATGAACAATCTGCCATTATTAAAGAATTAACAGACAAATATTCTAAATTCAATATTGATGACATAATTGAAACAAGAATTAAACAAGCCATAAATATTATCAAGACAGATAACAAGAAAGTCCTTGATGACATTTCAAATTCATTTACTGAAGTAAAGACATATACCATTGCCTTGAAAAAGTGTTTTGATGCTTCACAAGAAGAAGTATCAAAATTATCAATGAAATTGAATCAAGTCACTGCTGATAATACAAGACAGACAGAGTTATGGCAAGAACTTACACATAAAGAAGACATGTATAAAATTGAAGTAATAAATTTAATACAAAGCTTCCAACATGAATACAGAAATTCCCAAAGGTGTAGCAACAGTAAAATGAATGACATTGAACAATTACTGAACACCTTACCAAGAATGTCTACACCTCTAAATCAAAATGAGGGCACAAGAATTTCAAATCCACAAGTATTGGATCCTGATAATTCACAATTAAAAAATGAATTATCCACTTCTTTTCATAACTTGGAACCATCAATGGGCCAAGCACTCTTGAAAGAAGTTCCAAAACTTAAAGAATGGCCTCACTTCAGTGGTGAAGGAGAGTATGACCATATGGAATTCATTAGAGGTATTGACATGATCAAAGAGGATTTTGAATTACCAGACAGATTGGTAACAGCCAGGTTTAACACCTTGTTTACCAGATCAGCTCACAGATGGTACATCAAAATAAGACAAGCACATGGACACCAGAGTTGGACTTGGTGGAAAACCCAAATCATCAAAAAATGGGCAAATGATGCTTGGAGGTTTAAAGTTGAAACAGCCTTTGAATCTGCCAAATTTAATGCTGATAAAGACAAAGCTTTACCATGGTTTTGCCAACAAAAAGACAGATTAACAGCATTATATCCTGACATGTCAGAATTTATGATCCATAGAAAAATTCTGAGACAATGTGGAGGTGACTTAGAGCATGCTGTCAAAAGCAGGACTACTGAACAATCTTCAGCAGAGGATATTATCAATATACTAGAAGAAGTAACCACCAGAACCAAAATTGGTTCTAGTAGGGTGAATCTTAAAACAAGGTTTAATACACCTTGGAAAGATTCTGTGGACAAAAACCCCAAAGAAAATTCTAGTAATATTAAATATAAATCTGCAGATACAGTCAGAAAATGCCATATTTGCCAAAGCACCACCCATTTAGCCAATACATGTCCAAAAAGGGGGAAAATCAATGAAATTGACATTGAAAAGGAACCAGATGTTGAAAAAGAAGACATAATTGAAGACAATTCAGATGATAAGTCATCCATATTTTCTGAATCTTCAAAAGATATAGAAAATATCAATGCCACTTTTGACATCATGGAATCTTATTCCCACTTACCACAATTGAGCAATGGTCAAGTTGATTTATCAAAAGTTCAAGATGCACAACTTATGAAGACAAAACCAAACAGAGGAAAAGGTTATACAGCTGGTAACTCCTGTATAACAGAAGTGGTGATTGACAACAAACCCACCAAACTTTTGCTTGACCCAGGAGCCTTCTGCTCTTGTGTTGGAAAATCTTTTCTTAAGACTTGTGTACCAAATTTTGAAGACCAATTGTTACCAATTGATGGTATAAAATTCAACAGTGCAAGTAACCCAATGAAAGCATTAGGAATCTTTGAGACCAATGTCATATTCCCACACATAAATGGGAGTTTAAGGATCACAGTTGAATTTGTTGTTATGGAAAATTGCTCTAGTACCCATTTTATATTGGGAAATGACTATTTAATCATGTATGGGATAGATTTACATAATAACAAAGACAGATACTTTACAATTGGAGACAATAAGCGCCAGAAATTTGCCTTTTTACCCTTCAAAAGACAAATTACAGTAAACAAAGTATCACCAGTCAACTTAGAGTTAGAGAAATTCAAGTCTGAACAGTTAAATGAGGCTGAAATAAGCCTTCATCTGACTGATAAGCAAGAAAATGAACTTTCTTCCCTTTTGTATGACCACAGAGGAGCATTTGCTACAGACAAAGAACCTCTGGGAGCAATTATTGGTCATGAAGTTGACATCATTCTTAACATTGAGAGACCTTATCCACCACTCTTAAGAAGACCTGCTTATCCAGCAAGTCCAAAATCAAGAGAAGCTCTAGAAATTCATATCAAAGAACTTCTAGACCTTGGTGTAATAAGAAAAGTAGGCCACAATGAGGAAGTAGAAATAACTACACCAGTCATAGTGGCGTGGCATAATGGAAAATCCAGAATGGTTGGGGACTTTAGAGCTCTGAACACTTACACTGTTCCAGACAGATACCCAATACCAAAAATCCAAATTGCCCTTACTCAAATATCTCAAGCAGTGTATATAACCACTATGGATGCCCTTAAAGGATTCCATCAAAATGTGGTAACACCAAGAGCAAGAAAATACTTGAGAATTATTGTTCATTGTGGAGTGTATGAATACTTAAGGATGCCCTTTGGTATCAAAAATGCACCTTCACACTTCCAAAGAATGATGAATGAAATCTTCCCTGAAGAACTCTCAGAGGGATGGTTAATCATTTACATTGATGACATTATAGTCTGCTCCAAAACTTGGGAAGAACATATGTACAGATTGTCCAGGGTTTTGACAAAAATTCAATCTGTCAATATGAAAATTTCTTTAAAGAAATGCCATTTTGGATTTAAAGAGCTTAAAGCACTAGGGCATGTAGTATCTGGTTTATCTCTTGGAATTGACAAAAACAAAGTTGCAGCAGTACTGCTTAAGCCCATGCCTCAAAACAAAAAAGAAATTCAATCATTTTTGGGTTTTGCAGGGTATTACAGGCAACACATTAAAGATTTTGCATCCATAGCAAGACCTCTTTATAAGCTATGTGACAAAGACACAGTCTTTGAAATGACAGTTGACAGAGTAAAGGCCTTTGAATCTTTGAGACAAGCCTTGACCACTGCTCCACTCTTACTGATGCCAGACTTTAAGCTGCCCTTTAAGCTTTATATTGATGCATCAGGAGATGGGCTAGGTGCTGCACTTCACCAAGTTCAGATCATAAATGATAAACCTGTAGAGGGACCCATATGTTTCATATCTAGGCAAATCAAACCAACTGAAGCCAGATATGGAGCAAGTCAGATGGAGTGTTTATGCCTTGTTTGGGCTCTAGAAAAGCTAAATTACTTTCTAGAAGGATGTGTCTTTGAAGTAATAACAGATTGTACCGCTGTTAAATCACTTCTGAACATGAAAACACCCAACAGACATATGCTTAGATGGCAAATAGCCATACAAGAATATAGGGGCAATATGACTATTGTTCACAAAGATGGCAATATTCATAAAAATACAGATGGACTAAGCAGATGGCCATTACCAAATGATATTGATAATCCTGCTTATGTACCAGAAGAAGCCTCCCCACAAATTCCAATAGAAGGGATAAGTGTTACAGACTTAAACACCACCTTCTTTGAAGAAGTCAGAAACAGTTACACTCAAGATAAGAATTGTAGCATCTTATGCCAATTACTTAACAAGGACCGTAAGGACAACTCTTTAACACATGCCTTGGATGAAGTATGGAGAAAATCTTATGATGAAGGAAGATTTCACCTACTAGATGGTATAATTTACCACAGAACAAAACACACATGTGTTATGACAGTTGTGGACAGGTCACTAATCAATCTTGTACTGAAAGAATGTCATGATAGTCCCTTTTCAGGACATCTTTCTGAAGACAGAACAAGAGAGAAAGTGAAGACCTGCATATGGTGGCCAATGTGGCAAAAGGATGTTGCAGAGTATTGCAAAACCTGTGACAGATGCCAAAAGGCAAATAAATCCACTGGCAAGAGACTTGGAAATATGATGAAAATCCAAGAACCAAGCAGACCTTGGGAAATTATCCATATGGATTGGGTAACTGGCCTACCACCAGGAGGTGACAGAAGCTATAATGCTTGCCTAGTAATTGTGGACAGATTCAGTAAAACTCCAATCTTTTTACCATGTCACAAAGATGATACAGCCATGGATACAGCTCTTCTGATATGGAATAGAGTAGTGTCATGGACTGGGATATTTACAAATATCATCAGTGATAGAGATCCCAAATTCACTTCAGCACTATGGACAAATCTTCACCAATTATTTGGCACTAAACTGTCTTTCTCTACAGCCTACCACCCACAAACTGATGGCTTGGCTGAAAGAATGATCCAAACCTTAGAGGACATGGTGAGAAGATTTTGTGCATATGGCCTTGAATTCAAAGATTGTGATGGATTTACCCATGATTGGTGTACTCTGTTGCCAGCACTGGAATTGGCATATAAAACATCAATCCATGCCAGTACCAATCAGACTCCTGCTATTCTAGAAAAAGGATGGAACCCCAAGTTACCCCAAGATTCCTTGAGGAAAGACTTAATTGAAATACATCCCACAGCTGCTAGCTTCAAAGGAATGCTAGACAAAGCTAGAAAGCATGCAGTGAGATGCATGGAGGACTCTTTTGCATATGCTAAAGACAAATGGGATAAATCTCATGCAACTCCAGATTTCAAAGTGGGGGACCTAGTTCTTGTATCCACCACTAACTTCAATAACATCAAAGGATGTAAAAAGTTAAAAGACTCCTTTGCAGGACCTTTTGTGATTAAGGCCCTCCATGGAGAAAATGCTGTTGAAGTAGAGTTATCTGAAGAACTTAGCAATAAGCACCCTACATTTCCAGTAAGCTTGACAAAGCCATACAAATCTAGTGATGCTGAGAAATTTCCCTTGAGGAATAAGATTCCCCAAGTTATACCTCCTATTGAGACATCTGGTACTAAGAAAATAACCAAAGTTCTTAAAGAAAGGAAATTAAGAACCAAGAAAGTAAGGGAATACCTTGTTAGGTACAGTGACCCAACTTGTGAAGATGAATGGTTAGAAGAGAAAGATATACCAGAAGCCACCAAACTCCTGAGGAGATTCAGACACACTAGAAAAACCAATATTACAAAGTAATATTCTTTTTTAGGGGGAGGGAATGTGAGCCTTAGAGGTAATTTCATATACCCAAAAGACCACAAATATAAAAAATAACATATTAATATAAATAAAATAAATTTATTTATATTATTAAAATAAAAATAAAAAATATAAATATAAAATTATATTAAAAATAAAAAATTAATTATAATTTAAAAATAAAATTACTTTAAATTTTGTAAATATAAAATTACATTTATACTTGAAAAATTTAAGTAAAAATGAAATTTTAACAAAATTGTGAAAAAATAAATAAATTTGGAAAAAAGTTAAATAAAATTTATTATAACTTTTTATCCAATAAATAAACATATAAATTTTATTTCACCATTGGATTCCTCATAAAAAATCAGGTGGGGTCACCTCTGAGTGAAATTTTTGTAACTCAACTCTAAATAAGCTTAAATTAAGTTTTTAGTATTTTCAATACAAAAGTTGAAAATCCTCAAAACCTTAATTTAATTCACACCACATGTGGTGTTAACCATCAATTTTTGTGTTAAAATTGAGGTGTTGTGTTTAGTTTAGAAGTTATGAGGAATTGAAGTATTTTCAATTGAATTCAATTGAAATGTCAAAATGTGCGCGTGTATTACATAAGTGAACTTTGATTTACATATGAGGTGTCAATTATTACTGTATTGTACTGTACAATTGAATTGAATTACATATGTAAATTATAAGTATAATACATGATGAGGAATTAAAGGAAAAATAAATTGGAAAGATTAAATTTGGGGGGGAAAAGGAACTCCAGCTCTAAGGGGGAGCTAGACCCCCAAAATCCTTGCTGACAGGCGTGGGATGTCAAAATTCACGCAAAAGTTCATCACTTTTGGCCTGGAATTGAGTTACAGGGTCTGTGAACTCAATTGATGATGAGGTTTTGATACCAACTGGGGTAGTTTTAGCTGTTGCCAAGAGGGTAAAACTACCCTTAAGATAAAACAATCATAGTAAAAACAGTTTTAACTGGTTTCTACGCCTCTGACACACATTCTGACGTGTTTTGAAGGCTCTAGGCCTGGTATTGCTATAGTAATGGCTGATTTAAGGGTCTAAAATGGCTAAAAATGGCTAAAAATGGCTTAAACCAGCCCTTTTTTGGTCTAAACCAGGGTTCAATGATGCCATAATTGGCTTTTCTGTTGTCAGACTGTTTTTCACGACTGACAAGAGTAAATTTTACTTTTGGAGTAAGAGAATTGATGGCTATAAAAGAATGTCTTCTTTGTCCCACTTTTCTCTTCATGTTAGAATCTTTTCCTTTTATTAATTAGTTTAAAACTGTTAAACCAATCAATCAAAGATTCCAACCACCACTTTTAAATCATTTTAATCCTTTTAACCACGTGAAAAAATTATTATAATCATTGTTTGTAACTCTTATAATCATTTTTACCCCTGAACCACCCCAAAAGTGAATTAAAGCATCTTTCATCACTGTAAACTTTGTCACTTTGTTTCCAAATTCACTCTGGTCACTTTTGGGCGTGTTTTCTCTTTAATATTCTTTTTAAAGACTTTGTTCTTTAATTAATTGCTTGCAGTTCTTTGCTCAATTAATTCCAATTGAAATTGCTCTTGAAGAAATTTCTTTTGTAGCCTTAAAATATCTCTTGTAGAGTATTTTTTGGATAAATTTTTATTGTTGGTAAAACAATAAATTTTTATAATATTATTGTTTTATACTAATAAAGTTATAAACAATAAAATTGGCGTGTTTTCTCTTAAAAATAATATTTCATACTATTTTTAATTGATTTTTTCCTTATACAAATTTTGAGGACAGGAAAAGTACTTGATTTTTAATCAAAGTTTCATATCCACACCTTACACAATCAAACCTTTGAGGTATTTTTTATAGACTCTTACCTAAATATCACAAGTTCACAAACTCAGTTACAGATCACCATACCTTGATTATGAAAGAACTGTAAATATGGTATTATAAAAGTATTAATTAATCATAAATGGTCTCACCTACTTGAATTCTTTCTGAAATTCCAAATATTATGAAAGAGTGACCCTACTATGAAATGACTTTCTCTTATGAAATACTGTATTGAGTGAGACATATTATCCCTTATTTTTCTTAATTAATTACAGTTAGATTACTTATCTGAAACTGAAAAATACCAAGATTAATTACACAAAGGTTATTTCAAAGAGGCTTTACCAAAATATAGTATACATTGAGGAAATGTCAACAATAATTCATCTCAAATAATTCTGTAAAGGTAATTTTGCCACTTATAGTTAAAATCAAAGAAGATTGAAATCAGAGTAGCTTTATTTAAGATTTTTATTGGAAAGTTTTTGATTAATAAAATACCAAGGTTTAAATTAAGAATCATTCTGATGTTAAGAGAATAAAAATAATATTTTTTAGAATTTGCCTCTAAAAAATCAATTTCTTTAGTTTTTTTGACAATTCTTTTTTTATTTTGGAGTACCAGTTTATGTATAGCTTGATATATTACTGTTAGAGTATTGATTATTTGTAATTTATCCTATTTATGTAGTGAAATACTAAAATATTTCAAAAGAAAGTATAATATTCTTCCAAATTGTTGATTTTGTGAGCTATAATTTCAATAAAATTAGGGGAGAAGCTATAACAAAAGCTATAATATATCTATAAAGCCCAATAATTATATAGTTTACATTAATCCAACGAAATTTTATGTTCTGAATTTGAGCTAAGCTAACATTCATTTATTAATATTTCTGAGATTAATTTTTATAAATTATTTTTCATTGGAAAAAATTCCATTTATTTCAAGTTCCATTAAGTTTATCTTTAACCTATTACTTTCATATTTAATATTTATGCCTTTGACTCAATTTCCAAAAATTGGGATGTTTAGAGATTTCCCATTTTCTTAGAAGTAAAAACGGTATTTTTATTTCACTGTCTTATAAGCTGAATTATTATAATACAGGGGTACAATACACACTCATATTATACCAGAGGCCATTCTTAGACATGAAAACATCATATTAAGAAGTCTTAACTGAAATAAGTCATCATTCTCTGATTCAGTGGAAGAAAACATCATACCACTAGAAACCCAGTAACAAGGCAATACACCAGTGGCACCCTCAGACACAGACATGCAGAGGGGAAAAGGAAGGAGGCACAGTGAAAGCCTTATATCCAACAAAGGGTGGATACCAATTGGCACTCAGAGGAATAGGAAACCACAAAACTCTGCATCCATACAAGTAAAACCAGCCTTGAAAGCTTTTACAGGGAAGATTACCATAATCAACCCAGTTTTAACCTCTAAAGGTAAATTACCTAAAGCATCTGACTTTTCTTTACCAAGCACAGTAAAAGGTAAATACCCTAAGAAAATAAAGTTTTTGACTTCTTGAAAACACCAATATATCCCCTGTAAACCTCAGGAACAAGCCAGAGGACAGAAAAGGACTGTTCAGAACTAGAAGATTAGGGGAGAGACACAATGGTGGATGGAAGAAAACTCAGGGAAATAGTTCCCATGCCACCATTCAACTTCCAATCCAACAGGAACATTAAATCAGAGGACTGGAAGGATATGGATCGAGTTCTTCAGTTCCACCAACTCCTCAAATATTCATTCCAATGGAACATGGAAAACAAAAGGTTCAACCTAGCTTCACACTGGGAAGACCTTGGGGAATGCTTCCAGAAGGTATGTCTCAAATAGATACCCTTCAAAGACCTTATGGTAATCACCAAAGGTTGGAAGCCCAACAGGAAGTTTAAGCTCCTGGAGGAAAGGGAAGCCAGGATAAGAGAGAATCAACCCCCTATCCAAGCCATAGAAGAAAAATCAAACCAGAAAGAGAATACTTTGAATCCATAAGGCTCACAAGGAGTAAACCAACCAGACTCCCCAGTGGATTCACACCACTCGATACACAACATATCAGTTGGCAAGAGTCGCCATTCTTCACAATCCCAGGTAGTTTCCAGAAGAATACAAGGATCAAAGGGAAAGAAAAAAATTCTTTTAACCAAAGGCATAAATAATCAGACACAATGGTCCAGAAGCTGTTTGACTTAGTACAAGAAGTACACAAGAGCCAGAAATAATTCTAAATACACATGATAGAATCAGTGAACCTACAATTAGAAATGATATTCCCCCTCAGAATGAAGACAATGTTTTTATACCTGAGAATAACATTAGAAGCAATGAACTGTGATTGAAAATGTCCCAATTTTCAAAAAAAACTAAAAAGGAGTTTGAAAGGATCCATGAAAACAATTTAAGGTTACAAGAGTTAATAACCTTACAAAAAAACTGTTCATACTCTTCTAGAGGACTATAATAAACTAAATAAATCCTCAGAAGAAACTAGCAAGAGACTAAACAAAGTCTCAAAGGAGAAATACCAATTCAAGAGAGACAGGCAATACCTAGATGAAGATAGAAACAAATTTTTTAATTCCTGCCAAAAAATACAACCCCAAATACAGTTTCATGTCTTTGGCAATGCTCCACACCTACAAGATGACATCAAAGCAGTTGCCTCAATGGAGAGTAAGTACAGATCCCCATCACCATACCAATATGGAGACAATATGACTTATTAAGAGAAAGAAGCCTTGAAAAAACTTCCAGAAGCCACATATTGGCCAAACTTCTCTGGTGTAGGAGAATATGATCAAATGGAACTAATTGATTATATTGATGGACTCTTAATTGTTGTACCAACCATACCAGACTACTGGATAACAACTAGACTGAACCAATAATTCAAAAGACATGCTAGTATATGGTACACAGAAATGAGAGAAATCCATGGCAGGAGAAACTTTCCATGGTGGAAGAGTCAAATGATCCAGAAGTACAGGAACGTTATTGTGGGAAATTGTATTGTGGGGGATTAAAATGAGGCAGTAACTGGAGGGGGAAACAACAAGTAGCTAGTTTTGACTTTCTAATAACTCCTATAACCAAGGGTGGAAAGGGTGTATTGCCTGCTATAACTAAAATACTGAAAAAAATCTTCCTTGGAGCTCCCAAACCAAAAATAAAAGTATCAAGTGGCTTTAAGACTGCAGAAGACAAAATTCAGAAGTCTCATATCAGACCTATTCAATATATAATATGAAATATGATTTCAATAATTTTAATCAAATTTGAGATTTTTTGAAGAAATACTTGTCTGTATAATTCTTATTTTTAGTGAAATTGGGGCTAGTGGTTTCTTCTTGGTGATAAAAGCTTGTTAATATAGGTTATTTAAGGTTTTTTGAAAAATTTGATGTGTTAATAAGGATTATTTTGTTAAGCTAAAGATATAATTGAGTAAAGTAATTTTTTTAAAGGTTTTTCTTAATAGTGGTTAATAAGAAGGAAAATTGTATTTGTTAAATTTAAGAGGTAAGATTCTTTGATATTGGATGTTTCAAAGGGTTAAGATAGTTTTAAATCTTGATAAATGGTGTTCATTTTACTGGATAAAATATTATAATAAAGTAGTAAACCTAATCTTTGGTACTGGTTAATCTTATTTTTAGGGTGTTGGTAAAAACACATAAGCCCTTACGTGTTTTTACTAAATATTTATGTGTTTTTGCCATCAATTGGTAAAAACAAATAGTTTTTTAGTAAGAAAACATAAGGGGTTCCCTGGGCCCATTTTCAATTTCAAATGAAACACCAAACACCCTGTATTGGTCCAAAACCTGCCCAACAGAGGTTTTTTCCCCACAAAACCCCTCTAACCCAATTGTTTAATTTTTTTGCACATCCCCCCCAAAAAAAAGACCAAACACCCACATAATCCACATCATCCCCCCAAACAATATTTTATTCTTTGAACAATAGAATAAACAAAGCTATTTTGCAAAGGTTTTCACACTTTTTTCTTTTTTACCCCCAAATACTGCCTTTTCCTCCCCAGCTACCTGGTTCCAAGCCTCTAAAATTGCAATTTTTCACCTTCCCTCATCTATTAATCCCACATTTCAACCACTTCATTTCAGTTTTAACCACTTCTTTCTATTTTTCACACCGTTTATCACTTCTTTTTCACATTTTGCAAGCTTCTTTCCTCATTCCAAATCCCCAAACTCCTCTTTTTTTGAATTTATACATATTTTTTGCTTCATAATGCTTCAACCCCACTGAAGGTGAACTTCAGACCCTTGAGAATCTTTGGCAGCATGTGCATAATGCTTCCAGGGCACAGGGGTATGCTGTGTAACCCTTGAGGTCCAATATGACCCACAACCAAATTGAAATAGGTTGTTACAGGTCTGGGAGCCCAAATTCACACAAAAAAATCCTTTCAAACAGTCACTTAAAGAGAGATTGACTGTCCATGTAGAATTTATCCCAAAAAATATTTCAAGATTACCACTTGGACTCTTAAAGTAAAAAATCCTAAACAAAGCCATGATGCCACTGAAAATATCATGGCACATACTGCTTTCAGAAAATTCAATGAGAAAAAAACATCCCAAATTTTTCAGATGTCTGAATGACTGCTCATGCCAAGGAAGATTCAGCCCCAATCATGCGGCCAAAGGGAGTCTGAAAGGCCTGTAATTCTTCAAGAAATTTACAACCAAGTCGAGAAAAACAAGAAAGAAAAACTTCAAGGAAGAAGGCTCATTGATGCCTTTATTGAAACCCTCAAATAAGAACATTTTGTTTGGTCCTCTGCAAGGGATTCTGAGGGACACATTACCTCCTTGTTTTTCACTCACCCCCTTGCCATAAAACTCCTCCATGGCTTTCCTAATGCCATTGATATGGATTGTACTTATAAAACCAATAGGTAAAAAATGCCCCTTTTCATATTGTTGCATCCAGCTCACCCAATAAGACCTTTTCTGGGGCTTTTTTTTTGATGAATAATGAAACTGAATACTCATATACTTGGGAATTAAATAAATTCATAGAAAAAGTCCTCAAAAGCACCAATATTTCCCCCTCCAGTAATTGTTATTGACAAAGATTTGGCCTTGAAAAACTCTCTTAAGAAGCTCTTCCCAGACTCAAAAGTAATTTTATGCATTTGGAACATCAACAAGAACTTATCTTCCCATTGAATGAAGAAAATTGGTCATGGCACTGATTTTGAAAATTTTATGGGCCTTTGGAATCAAGTAATATACTTCTTACTTTCAGTTTTATTCTTATTATTGCTTTTATTAATGACATTGGGATTAATTTCTCAGGTTATGTATTCATCCACTGAAAATTCTGTCAAAGACAACTGGAAGAAGCTCCAAAAGCAAGTAAAGAATTATTAAGTCTTGCAATATTTGGAAAATACCTGGCTTCCTCTAAAGGAGTATTATGTACCAGCCTGGACCAACCACCATTACCACCTGGGTGTGGGCTCCACCTCAAGAGTTGAAGGCACCCATGCCATGGTTAAACTTTGGCTCCAGAATTCCACTGGTACTCTCCTGAAGGTAGTTAGGGCTCTCGAAATGGCTTTCAGAAAACAATTTATTGAAATAATCAACAGAATATCCAAAGAAATGATTGTCCATGTCAAGAATTTTCCTCCACACATCTGTGCTCTCAATGGCAAGGTGTCTCATTATGCCCTTCAGATGGCCTTTGAAAATTTCAAAACCAAATTTTGTTCCAATGAACAATGCACCAACAAATAAAGCAATTATTAAGGCATTTGTTGCAAGAATAAGACTAAACAGGCATTTACCAAGCGCCAAAGACTTCACTTATCAGACTTCCATCCTCAGTGGCATTTGAATTTGCGTGTGTGGATTTTTGAACTTCAAATTATGATTTTTTTCTTATTAGCTGATTTTATTTGTCATTTGCTTCTGAGACTTGCTATCAAGGTGATGATCAAAGTGTTGAGAAAGAAAGAAAGAAAGAAAGAATGAAGACAAATGATTATTTGAAGATATTGGTGAAAAACCTTTTCAAAGAACAATGGCAGAAATTAACCCAATGCTGCAACATTTTCAAAAAATTTTGACTGGAAAAGTCACATTTGATGAAATTTCCAAGAGTCAAGAGGACGATCAATATTATGAAGAACCACTTGAATGCAAGAGTATCTGTGGAAGACCTCAAGGGTCCAAGAATAAGAATAAAAATAAAAAATAACCATCAAGATTTGAAATCATTGACAGTCATTACAAGAGAAGAGGAAGACCCCCATCAAAAGTGAACAGCATAAAAACACCAAGATCACAGTCATTTGCACCCTCTCCAATAATGGAAGTGGATTCATCTGAAGATTCTGGGGTCTCATTATCAAAATCAATAAGTTCATCAGATTCACTACCCTCAGCAACTGAATTAAATGAATTTGGAAAATCAGGAGTCACCCTTAGAAGGTACAGAAGATTCAAAATGGGTAGAAAAAACTCACAAAGAAAGTCTTAAAAGCCTGCCACAAGGTTGAATATATATGATGCAATTGAATTCAACTGTGAGAATTTTCAAAGAAATTATCACACAAGTAATGAATTCTCCAAGCTCTTTGTGAGTTTTTGATTCTTTTTAATGTACATTTTTTGTTTATTTGAATATTTATTCATTTTTTGACCAAATTTCATCATATACCTGGCTTGGAAGACTTGCCCAAATTTATACTGAAATACACCTTCAAGCCCATCAATGTCCAGGGTGATGGAAACTGTGGCTACAGAATAGTATCTCACTACATTTACAAGACTTAAGATCAATGGGCTGATGTCAGAGGTTACTTGGCTGAAGAAATTAAAAAAAGACCTTTATGGAGCCATGAACCCTTTGATTCCCTCATTAACCTCATATTTGGATACAATTGAGTGGTATGAAGTGTTGGCCAGGTTCCAAAGAGCAAGTGGATGTCCATGCCTGATATGGGGAACCAAATTGAAAATAAGTATCAAAGACCAGTTCTCTTTATTGAAAAGCCCAATATTTGTCTTTTTTCCCTTATTGCTGTCCTCCAAATGATAATTCACCCATTTTCATCTGCTTATTGGATAGCTGTTCTCATTTTGTACAATTGGATATCATCAATTCTAAAGTTTATCCAATCCCCCCATTACTGTGGATTGGGAATTTCATGCCCAACCACAAGCCCTGGGGTGGGAAGATAAATTTAAGAAACACAGGATGTTATATTTGTCCAATCTTCCTCCCCCCTCAGAAAAAACCAACTATTTTGGAGGTTGATTCAGATTGATTTATTTTTGTATATACAATTTATACAATTTATCCCCTTCCTCAGTCCTATTTATTTCTTAAATCCCACCTCAGTTTCATTTCTTATCAAACATGTTCCACTTTTGTACTTAAAAATAGTCATATTAAAAAACTTAAAAAAACCCTTTTTGCACCTTTACTTGTCCCTCCAAAGGAATTCCCCAAAATTATGGGCTTCTAGTTTTTCATTTTAAAGTTTGAACCCTTCATGTTATAAGAGAATTTTGGGAAACTCATAAGTGGGAACATATTTAATGAATTCTTTTTCAAAAAATATGCCATTTTGCTAAATTGGCCAAATTTGAGAAATTTGGCAAAAAAAAATCCAAAACATTTGGGGATATTGACATCCCATGTCAGAAAAAATATGGCAAAAAAATTACAAAAAGGCTCAAAACTGAGCCTGGGGATTTTTTTTGAAAAAATAGGTCACTTATTTGTTTTGGCCATAAATTGGTAGAAACATGTAAGAGCTTATGTGTTTTTACTAAAAGCTTATATGTGTTTACCAACACCCTATTTTTAATACTGAGATTCCACTGAGCTTAGCTACTGGGAAAGTAAGTTTACTAGAATATACTGGAATACCTCCCAGGTGAGGGATGAATTACTCCTGTGCTTCTAAGGTGCAGGGGATATAATGTGCATGGAGGGAATTCTGAAATTTTGGGGGAGAGAACCCCTCTACTTATAACTTTTGGGATCTCAGAGGGGCCTCCATGGGAGCTGTCTTTTTCCACTCTAATTACTCTAGATTTCATCATGAGAATTTGTTTTTGGTGAGGACCTTTCTTGCATGGGTCAGGTGATAATTTTTTCTCTGCACAGCCTCCATTTATCACATGATAATATTTTGGTGAGCTTATTATGACATGATATTGTTGAAATTTCCTTGCATGCATGAGGTGATTTCATTTGGGCTGGGGATTTTTCTTGTGCACAACCTTTTTTATGTCAAATGATATGCTTTTGGTGGGTGAAGTATCACATGATGACCTTGTATTTCCTTTGAATATGTCATATTTTAGTATTGGTAGAAGTGGCCTTTTAATTTATGCAGGTGTCATGGTTGTCTTTCTTCTTTTTGAGCTTTGAAATGAGCTCAGGTGACACGTTCTTGCACTTATGAATTTACTGTTGTGTATGAGATGATGTGAATGTTTAGTTGATGCATTCAGCCTGTTGTAACGAGTTTTGGCTTGCATGAGGTGATGAGTGGTGTAAAGAATTTTGAGGCTGTTTTAAGGTTTCAAGTGGGGTTACTGTGGATATAAAAGGGCTTATGCTTGTGGCTGTGCTGTAAATGACTTTCAGGGACTCCATGGGGTTGAGCTTTGCATCCTGTGACTTTTCTCTCACCATGAGCAAAGTGGCTACACCTTATGGCAGGTGTTGCATTTGGAAAATGACATAGGAGATATATTGGATATAGGTTGGAATACAAAACAGAATTACAATTAGAAAACAGAAGCTTTGGAAGAAACTTAAGCCACATATGCAACCCATGAACTTTCAATTCCATTGGCTTAATATCAGTGCTTGGTCAAAATTCTCAAATATTCATCCTTAAAAATGAAAAAAATTCCATTGATAATGTTTTTTGATTTTTATATTTCATATTTTTGACTGAAAAAATCAGAGTTTTTGCATTCTGGCTGAAGCTTATAGATACCTAAGTCATCCCACCTATGAGAAAATGATTAGTCAATTATATAAGGATTAAAGCTTTGTTTTTGTGAATTGAACTTACTTGAATATTAAACATTATCATCGTCCATGTGTTTCCTAAGATTTAAAAGAAGTACAAAATCAATCTTTTATTTAAATCTTACATCTTAAAATTATGTGTTGAACCTGAAGTTATAAACCTCCCTTACTCCCTATCATTAGAAAGAAAATTCATTTGAAAACTATAGATAAATTATTTATTCCTTAATTTGTAAATATAAAATTTATAAATAGCTCATTTAAAGATAATATATCCTGGATAGATATTTCCAGGAATTTCATCTGAGAAATTCTTATGAATAGCTTTGGTAGCTTATAAAAAATATATTTTAAAATTAAAAACAGATGTTGCTCTTTCATTTCTAAACTCAGGGATTCTATTTTCTAATAATCTCAAGCTATAAAGATACAGTCCTCCTGAATTTTGAGATTTTGACTATTTCTGGCCCTTTCAATAGCTCTGACTCATGAAAATTAAAATGTCTTTCTGAGATTTCTCAAACATGCAGAGGATTTCTCTCAATTGAAGTATTTATATGAATATTTTTGATAATTTTTTTCTGTTGAAATAATTTAAAAGTTCAATTTATTGAATTTGTGTAAAAAAATTCAATGATCAGCTAAGCCAAGATAGCTTTAATTTAATTATGATTATTATTTGAAATACAATTTGAACAAAATAAGGGTGAGAAAGCTGATAAAAGGGTATTAATTAGCTCTTTTATCTGAAGCTTGGCTATAATCTTTGAATCCAGTTCAATTTTACAAGCAAAATGTTTATAAAACTTATTATAATTTCCCCATAAATTCAATATGATACTTTTTGAAGCTATCTTATTGGATAAATATTATTAATTGAAGATATTTAATAAATAATTCTTCCCTCAATTATTTCCTTTCATATTCTATATTCTTTTATAGTTTTTGTATTAAAAAATTATAGTTAAAGATTAGGATGAATTCAAATCTGCATATGTGCTTTAGCTAAAAAACTGAATGACCTTATGAATAATTTGGATATAATACCTTGAAAATCATACTATTAATTTAGAAATATTACACAATGAAGAAAATCATATAACTACAAGGAATTGGGAAAATAATGTGAAACTTTCTCTCTCATAATTATTCCTGAAAAGAGAATGGAATACATGTATCTGGATGGGAATGTTCAAGCAGTGTGAAGTTTTGAATAATTCCTGAAAAAATTCCAAAAAATTAATTTTCAATGAATACTGAAATTAATCTTATTTATAGTAAAATGATTGAATCCCAAAGCTTCCTTCAGATATAGAAGTGGTAAAAGTATAGAGTTTAACTATATGTTTTTTTCAGAACTCATTTTTAATACTGATTTTATTTTCATAAATCTGGAAGTTATATTAACCATACTAAGAAAAGAGGAATGGGATTGATAATATAGACTATCTATAAGATTGAGGTTATTAGAAATTTTCTGAATATTAATTATATATCTTAAAAATATACCATAGGTAAATCTGTTTCCAGATCTGTTTTGTATGAATAATTAATAAAGACCTTAAAGTACAAATTTGAATCAGATTCTTCCAAGAAAATAAATAGAGATTCTTGAGAAGGAATATTGAAATCATGCAATTATAATTTCAGATAAAGCTCCATCTGTTTTCCAAACATACTATCAATTACTTCCCAAATACCTCAGTATACCTATTAAAAATTACTTAGAATATTACCAAGTTTTTGTTCTACTTGAAATTATATATATGGATATTTTTATTTTAAGAATATCTCAAGATTCCATTGAATCCACTTATAAAATGAATTTTTCTGGAATTTGTAAAAAATATTTGTGTGCTAGAGTCAATGAAATAGAATAAAAGTTTGAGATATTCTTGAGAATTTGCATATTTTCTTGAAATATTTAAATATTTATTTATTTTTTATCAATATCCTTTTATGACCTCCTTAAAGTAACTTCAAAACATCAGTTTTTTGATTTGTTTTTTGGTCCAGCCAATTTAGGTTTTGGGTGAGATTTTCTATAATCAAATTGATTTTGCATTCACCTATTTAGTTAAAGTATGGAATTGAAGCTCAAATACTTGATAGTAGTGAATATACAAAGTCTGAATTTCTCATTTCTCTCTAAACCCCTCTGAGATTTCAAACACAGTATTTTTTTAATATTTATATTAAGGGAAAGTAAGTCAAAAAGATCAAAGAGATGAATATGATGCACTAAAAATATCTTTTTGTACTAATAATGGTCAAAATGCAAGTTTCAATAAATTTTGAAATAAAGTCTATCAGATTTAACTAAAATCTATTCACATTTTTCTTCAGAAGAAATTCTTTTTATAATTTTTCATTTTTATTGAATGTTTGTTTTTTTGTCTTAATTATAGAAGCAATTTTTAATATCCTGCTACTGTAGAAAATAAAAAACTTCTCAAAATTTTGTTTTTCTGAAAATAATCATCAATTTTACGATTAATATTAATTCAACTCATTTTAATGATGAGAATAATCTTTCAAACAGGTCTTAGTATTATTATTGGAGTTAATCCAATAAGATTCTGTTGATTAATTATTATGAATATTACAGGAGCAGGATCTGTGTAAATCCTGCTAATGTAAATTTGTCAACTATTGTCCAAAAATTACAGTCATTCAATTTTAAGTGAATGCTACTGTAATTCAAGAAATAAATCCTATGAAAAAAATTCCATAGTGAAAAATGATATAATGATAACCAAAATAGAAGGACAATAAAAAATGAAATCACAAATGAAGCAAGAAAATGATAACTCTTATAAGAGTAATAATAATAGAAATGATACCACTGATAAGTCTCAATCATAATGTTAGACAAATGAGATCACTCCTATTTTAAAATGATAATATAATAAGTAAAATAATAAAGATGTTTTGTTATTTATTTCACAAATAAGCATTTAGAAAAAAGAAAATTGTGTAAATTTGTATTTTTTATGAAATGACAAATATCAATTAAAAGCATGTGAAGAACTAAAATTAGAAAAAAACCCAGTTTGAGAGGTCACCCTAAAAGATCCAATTTTGAAAAGAGCTTTGTTCAATTTATAAAATCTCAAGAGATTATTTTCGTTATAATATATTGGTAGAGGGTAGTAAAAATATTTCATGAGACAGAAAATGGGTTTTTTCTATTTGGGGCTTCATGAACCAATCAATTTCGAGATAAAAAATATAACTATGAGATTGAAGCTCAAGTGTGGCTGAAATTTGAATGAATGTTGTAAAAAAATCTAACATTATTTTGTATAAATCTCAAATTTTAGTTAAAATAAGAATTACATACAATAGTGCAAGCTTAATGGAATAGAAAAAGAATAAAAGAAATAGAAAGTTCTATAGCCTTCAAGTGGATGAGAATAGCTTGCAATCTTACCAAACAATGAACTTCTGGCTTCAACTTAGTTCAGAGTATAGCTCCCAGCTCAGACTAAGCTAGGTTCATTCTATTTTCCAAATGCAACACCTGTTTCCAGGTGTAGCCAATTTGCACATGGTGTGTGTTGAATGCAAGGTGGCTGATTAGTTCATGAAGGTTTCATTTCCATGATTCATGAGTCCTGTGGCTAAAAAGGGGTGTGAAGCTGGGTGGGGTGTGTAACTTAAAGGGTGGTACCTTATTTGTTGCAACTAGTTTGCTATATGTAACTTTTGGTGTAAGCTTTGACTGTAAGTCTACCTGTGGGTTGAATTCACTGTTGTTATGGGGTACTATAAGCTTGAGACTGGTTAAAAGAATGGTATGGAATACCACAGTACTTGGATAGGGAAAAATACTATGCCATTTGAAAATAACAAATAATCAGTGGACAAAGATCCTTATGAGTGGTGTCTTAAACAGTCTAAAAGAATTAAGGCCATTGATCCCCATATAAAAATTCAAATTAGGAATCACAAACTCCTAATACAACTTCCAGACGAGCTAGAGCATTCAGTTGAAAGCAGGTTCAATCAGAACTTCACCCTAGATGACATTTCCAACACCTTTTAAGATGTAAGGAAAAGGACAAATATAAGGAAGGATTCCCCATAGAAAGGCAAAGGATTCAGAGAAAAACAGCCTTTCAGGGTTAAAAATCAAGACAAACCCAGAGAAAAAGTAGCAGAAGTGACTAAGAGTAAAAACTCTTGTCACAATTGTGGATCCAGAGACCACTATGCAAAGAACTGTCAAAAGAAAAAGAAGAAAATCTATGCCATTGAACAAGTCCCAGAGGAAGAAATCCAAGCAGAAGACTCTGAATCTTACCCTATCAGCTATTGCATCAGAGAAAACTCTGATGATGACCAAGACCCAATAGAGGAATTCCTGGTGGAGCACCAAGAGGCAACACAGTTGAAAATACAGGAAATACAGTTGGAAGCAGGATTACCACAAGACACTGCCAATAGAAACTTGTGCAAACATACACAGGATGTTCAAACATTACTAGTAACACCAACTAAAGGAATGGGACACATCCATGAAAAAGCAACCAAGATGACTATTTGTGTTGAAAATGCTCAAAGCAAGTTCATAATTGATAATGGTGTACACTTCTCAATATTTTCCAAAGAGTATTGGGAAAACCAACTCTTTCAAACTAAGGCAAAAAATTTTGAAAGTGCATCAGGAAAAATGACCTCCATTGGGACAATTATTAAAGAGATAATAATAACCCATAGAAAGGGTAATATTAAGCTCAACCCAGAGTTTTTAGTTCTTGAGGATTCCCACATACAAAAATTTCTACTGGGAACAGACTACCAAAGGATATATGGCATTGACATTTACAAGAATAAAAACAGGAACATTACCATAGGCACCAAAAAGGAAAAGTAATTTTCACTTGAGATATACCGGTTGTCTAATCAAGACCACTTGTAAGAATTACTGAATGAATTTGTGAGCCTGTGAGATATATATGTCCTACCCATAAGGCCACAAATAACTTGAAATACAGCTGATTTAGTTTTGAACAGACTTTTCAGCTGAAATTAAAATGAAAAATAACAAAAAATAAGTATAACTTTTGTTTGGATAAACAAAGCTATAGTTATTATGTCATTTTCGGATTCTACACCAAACATAACCTAGGGTACACCCATAGGGTGTTATACCCAAGAATGCTTATTTCTTAAGTTATTGGAAGATTTAAGAATCTCACAGTACTAATGTAGCTTTTTTAACATTTTTGTAAAATTGTTAAATTTAAGCTTAAATAAGCTTAAATTTAAAATTGCATAAGTTTCATGCAAACTTACCAAAATTTTAGTTAAAATTGAGGTGTTGTGTATATTTACTGAATTGGCCAAGTATTTGCCATACAGAATGTAAATCCTGTGTGAGCTCAATTTAAAAGTGTTTAAGGCCATAGTATGGCTTTAAATAAACAAAAGGGCAAAATCCACACAAAAATGTGGGACAAAGGAAAAAGACCAAACGGAGCTGGGGTATCCAGCTTTTTGGATCTGAAAGGATTCAATTAAGGTTGTCAACCTGTATTGGAGGATTTTCAACCTTATTTAAACTTTAAGATTAGACTTTGATCCAACCTTGAAGTTTAAACTGGTTTTATCCCCATTTGGACAGGAATTTCAAGCTGACAAAGGGTAAATCCCAATATGCAAGATTGAAATTAGAGTTTTGAGACCTTTCAAAGCTTAAATCAGATTAAAACTTAAGGCTACAAGCATTAAGACCTTATCAAAAGTTAAGGTTTGGTGTGTATTGCTATTTTATGTGGAAAAATAGTAATAACTTCAAAAATTCATTAAAAATCCAATTCTTAATGGATTTGCTTGAAAATTTCAGAAAGCTTACAATTTAATATCATCTATATATAAATTAAATTTTGAGTATCTTTTATAAATAGGATTCTTTGGTAATTAGCCTGGAAACTTACTTTTTCAGCTATTCTTGAAGAAAATTAAAATTTCTTTAAAAATTATCTAAAAATTGAGTTTAAGAAATCTCTGCTTGAAACTCTATTTTGAAGTTGTTCATGCGATGAAATTCAATTTAAATAAACTTATGTTATATGAAAGCTTAAAATAACTAACTTAAATGAGGATTAAAGCTACTTGGAGTTAAGAATAACACTGGTAACTTTAAATTGGAATTAAAAATAAGTTACCTTAAGTCAAGAACCTTATTTTTAAGCATGGTTTTTCAGTTTTGACCTGAGCACGCCCTCTATATCCATTATGAAACATGAGAGCTGCTCTGCAGACATAAAAAGAGTCTATTAATCACTGTTTTTGTCCATCAATTCAATCCAATCCAATTATATTAGACATTTAAACAGGTAAAGTTTTATTATATATAAAATCTTATTATTAAAGTATTTCTTAAGTCTTTTTATTATTTATAAATCTTAAATAAAGAATTGAAATCATAGAAATTAGATTATTGCTGTAATCACCAATAATATATTTTCTTTTATAAAATTATTGTCTTAAAACATCTTTTTTAAGATCTACAAATTTGTCTTACAAACTCTTTTAATCATATTTTTATTTTGAAAATTTGTTTTATCTTTTAAAATATTGATTTTTGGCATGTTTTTAACTTATAATAATTATTTAATATAATAGCTGTTGTGTTTGACTTGTTGTATTAATTATATATTATAAGTAAGTTTTTCTCTAAAAATTCTATAATTTTTTTATCTATTATTAGTTTGTTTTATATAGAATTTTTTTATAACAATTAAGTTTGCACAGTGTGTGTTATAATTTCTTTTTATAAATAATTAATATTATTTATAAGTGGTTAAATATTTATATTTTCCACATGTAATTGTCTCATTAAGAGCTTTACACTTCTTATGGCTATAACTGTCAGTGACTATCACAATAATAGAATAATTATAATTTATTATAATTATTAATATTTTTTTATTATTATTTGATATAATAATAATAAAATTTATTTTGTGGTTATAATATTTTGTTATATTATATTTTTATACTGAAGACAGTCATAGTACTCTTGATATTGCTACTATTATCAAGAGTTTCATAGAAAAGCCTTACATTTGGGGGCCTGGCTGTAATATTAAACAGTTTGTGGGACATAAATAATCTTCTAGACCTTATTTTACTCTTTTTTGATGTAAAATTGCCATATTTATCTTAATATTGGCTTTTCTTTTGGGACTTATCCCTCATAAAGAATCTTTATAATATTAATAAAGTTATTTTTTCTTAAGAATATTGTTTGAAAAAATATACTATTGAGTGACTTGGAATAAATTTCTTTTGTCTAACCAGTGGCTTTTTCACATCACAGACTTGAAATTTATTCTTTGAGTTATTCTAGTATAAAGTGAATAATAATAAAATTTTGCTTAATAACTCATTAAGCTTATAATTATTATTTCTTTAGAATAAAAAATTTAAAAATCTCCATTAAAAACACTTTTTCTTAATTTGGACATAATTTGCCATAAATTACATTAAAACAACTTTATTCAATAACTTGAGTTTATAAGTTATTTATATTTTTGGATAAAATAAGTAATATTTTTACTTTTCTCTTGTTTCATCCATCAGAGAAAGCTCTTCAGACTATGAGGCATCAGAGTCTAGTATTGGAATTAAAACCAGCCCAGAATCAAGGGGTTTAATTACCCAAGAACCCTTTGAAGGTCCAGAAGGTGAATTCAATTCATTTCTTAGTCCATTTTTTCTTAAAATTGATGTGAAATGACTCCTTCTAGAAGTGGGAGCAGCTACTACATCCAATAGAATGGATCTGGACCAGGACATTCAAGTAAAAAATCCAAAAGACAAGAATTTCAGCCCAGAGGAGAGGCACAAATGGAGGATTCCTAAACTTCCACCTGTTCCCAAAGGCTAGCCAGCATCTTTGAAACTCTTATTGAGAGTCCAGAAGCTGAAATAACTGCTATTCCTGTTTTCAGACCTGAATCATTTTTAACAGGCAGCAATAGAGATCTACCAGTCTCAGTACAAGAACTGGTTTATTGTGGCAAAGCAGCAGGAGTGGGAACTTCTTCCAAGTATTTGGATAGGCACAATGAGCTTTTATCTTCAAGTAAAGAAGTTCATTGGCCCAGAAAAAACAGAAGAACTTCTGAGGGGTTGGACACTCATGTCTTGCAAGGGACAAGTCCAACAGATAAAAGCTGGGTTGAAAAGCCAAAGCATGTTATCAGAGGACCAGAAGAAGAAGTTGGCCCAAGGAAAGGACAACAGCCCAGTGAAAGCTCCCCAAGCCTCCACAAGCAAAAGTCAGCCTCAACAAGTGCCAAAAAAGGACAAGCAAACCCCAAAGAGCAAACAGAAGGGCAAGAAAAAGGAAAAGGTAAAGGCAAAACCCAAGTGGAACAAGCCTTACACACAGAATTACAGAATTCCCAAGAAAGAGAAGACAGCCATTGACAATGTGTTCAATATGGCAAGAACTCTGATGTAATTTAAAAAAAGGAGGAGGAAAGATTGAAACAATCATTTCCAAAGAAGTAGACCTTGTAAAGCTTGTAATAAAGAAACTTTAGCAAAGTTTAATAATTTTGAGTATATCCAACAAAAGCTGGGTAGGGAGATATTGCAAGTGAAAGAGTCACAAAAGACCATAACTAGTCTATAAAATATAATTAAAGACAATATCTTGTCTTTGATGCAAGTTTGTGCCAGAATTGAGCCTAAAGTTACTTTACTCAATAAACCACATGACAACTACATTTCTTTTATAACTAGACAGTTGAAAGAATTAAGAATACAGGTTCAGAACCTAGAGAACTCAACTGGCCACAATGAAGCTCTTTTCCAAGAACAATTGGAAAAAATTGATAAAGAAAGACTTGAATTGAAAGAAGATATTCAATCAAGTATTAACAATATATTACTGAAGAACAATTTGCCAAGACAGTCTACAACAATTCTTGACAGAAATGTGCTAAACTTGAATAATGATTTACACCATACAATTTCAAGCAATGCAGAAGTGGAGACTGCTTGTAATTTCAAAGACATTCTGAGATTAGAGGAATGGCTAACCTTCAGTGATGAAGGAGAATATAATCATATGGAATTTATGAAAACAATTGATATGTTTAAAGAAGACTTTAACATACCAGATGAACACATAAGTGCCAGATTACACTCCCTGTTTACCCAATCAGCAAAGAAATGGTATTACAAAATGAGGCAAGACCATGGTAAACATTCTTGGCCTTTGTGGGAAGAACAAATTCTTTCCAAATGGGAAAATGCTTCCTGGAGATTTAAAATGGAAAATTCTTTTGAAGAAGCCATTTTTAAAATTGAAAGGGACAGGCCCATGTCTTGGTTTCTTAAACAGAAAGACAGGTTGAATGCTCTTCATCCTGATATGTCTGAAACAATGATTCATAAAAGGATATTAAGAAAATGTGGTGGTGACCTTGAGAATGCTATAAGAAGCAGATGTGCTGAGCCTTGCTCTACAGAAGATTATATCAATGCCATGGAAGACATCACAAATAGGACAAAAATTGGAAGGAATTGGTATAAACCCCCAATGGACAACAAGACCAATGAGAAACCAATTCCAAAACCCAATAAACCACATGACAAAGCTCCTTTGAAATGTCATAAATGTGGAAATAAATCTCATTTGGCAAACACTTGTCCCAAAAAAAAGAATAAATGAGATAGAAATAGATAAAGTTGAAGACACAAAAGAAACAAATAATGTATCTTTGCATGAAAGTGATTCTGAGCCTTCTGAAGAAGAGGAAATACCAGATGAAGTTAGTATAGAAAATATTAATTTTTCCTTTGAAGTCACAGAAGTACATACTCACTTACCACAGTACAGTGATGAGTTTATGGATCTCTTACATGTGCAAGATGCTAAAATGCAGAAAACCAAACCTTCCAGAGGCAAAGGTTATACAGCTGGAGCATCTTGTATCACCAATATTGTGATAAATAGCAGAGAAGCTAAGTTACATATTGACTCAGGTGCTTTTTGTACTTGTGTTGGAAATTATTACCTTGACAGGATTTATACCAATTGGAAAGAAAAATTAATTCCAACTGAAGGTATAAAACTCAGCAGTGCTAGCCAAGATATGCACCCCTTAGGAATTTTTGAAGCAGCAATGATATTCCCTCATCCTGCAGGAAGTATCAGATGAAAATTTGAATTTGTTGTTATGAATAATTGTACTTCACAAAACTTTCTACTAGGAAATGATTATCTAAATATTTATGGAATCGATATTAATGATAATGAAGACAGATATTTCACTATAGGGGAAAACAAAAGGCAAAAATTTGCTTTTCCTCCAGAAAAAAGAGAAATAACTGTCATTAGACAAGTGAAGAATGTTAATAAAGAAGAATTTGTTTCAGATCAGTTAATTTAAGCACAAATTAGTATTTAATTAACATTAGAAATGAAGGAAGAACTTATTGAAATTTTATTTCAATACAGAGAGGCCTTTGCTTCTGATAATGAACCACTTGGGGCTATCAAAGGCCATGAAGTGGAAATTATACTTAATGTGGAAAGCCTTACCCTCCACTATTGAGAAGACCAGATTACCCAGCTAGCCCTAGGGCTAGCAAAGCATTAGAAAGTCATATTGATGAGCTATTAAAACTGGTATTTCTTAGAAAGGTTGGGCACAATGAAGAAGTAGAAGTTTCAATGCCTGTAATCATTGCTTGGCATAATGATAAATCAAGAATGGTTGGTTATTTTAGAGCTTTGAATACCTACACTATTCCAGACAGGTATCCAATTTCTAGAATCCATGAGACTTTGAATCAATTATCAAAAGCAAAGTTTATCATTTCTCTGAATGCTCTTAAAGGTTTCCAAAACCTCATGCTAGGAAATTGTTGAGGATTATTGCTCATTGTGGTATTTATGAATACTTGAGGATGCCTTTTGGTATTGAAAATGCACCCTCTCACTACCAAAGAATGATGAATACCATTTTCCCACATGAATTATCAGGGGGATTGTTAATCATTTATATTGACGACATTATCATTTGTTCAGAAGCCAGGAAATTGCATTTAGAGAAACTTTCATTAGTACCTAGGGAAATTCTTCAAGTGAACATGAAAATATCTCTTAAAAATGTAATTTTGGGTTTCATGAGCTGAAAGCTCTAGGACATGTAGTATCAGGACTAAGTCTTAGTGTTGATAAAAACAAGGTTGCTGCAGTTTAAATGAAACAAATGCCTCAGAAAAAAAAAGATGTCTTTAATAGGGTTTGCCAGTTATTACAGACAAAACCTTGAAGATCTTGCAATCCATGCCAAATCATTGTACAGAATTTGTGATCAAGAAACTGTCTTTGAGATGACACAGAAAAGAATTCAAGCATATGAAAAAATACAGTATGCCTTTCCTAATGCACCATTATTATTAATTCCAGATTGGAAAATTCCTTTCAAAATGTATATTGATGCATGTGGTTAAGGCCTAGGTGCAGCTGTCCATCAAGCTCAAATTGTCAATGACAAGCCTTAGGAGGGTCCAATTTGTTTTATTTCAAGACAAATAAAACCTACTGAGGCCAGATATGGAGCTAGCCAAATGGAGTGTCTTTGCCTTGTATGGGCTCTGGAAAAACCCCATTATTATCTTGATGGTCCTGTGCTTGAAACCATTACTGATTGTAACACAGTAAAATCACTTCTTAACATGAAGAATCCTAACAGACACATGTTAAGATGGCAGATTGCTATTCAGGAGTATAGAGGAAATATGAACATAGTAAATAGAGCTGGAAATATTCACAAGAATTCTGATGACTTAATTAGATGGGAATTACCCAATCAACCTGACAATTCTGCCTATGTTCCTACAAGTGCAGAACCTCAAATTCCAATTTAAGGAATTAAAATCACAGATGTGGGGACAGAATTCTTTGAAGAAGTTAGAGAAAGATAAAAACAAGATCAGAATGGTCATATTATTACTGCTCTACTTGACAAAGATTGCAAAGATGCATCCTTAGATAACTCTCTGGATGATATTTGGAAAACATCTTATGACAATGGAAGATTCTTTTGTTTGATGGTATCTTATATCATAGGTTTAAACACAAATGTGTCATGGTCTTATGTAGTAGAATGTTTATCAACACAATACTACTGGAATGCCATGATTAAATTTATTCTGGACCTCTGTCTGAAGACAGAAAAATGGAAAGAATTAGGACATGTGCCTGGTGGCCATCTTGGAGAAAGAATGTCATTGAGTACTGTCATAGTTGTGATAGATTCCAGAAAGCCTATAAAGCTACTGGTAAAATATTTGGATTAATGATTCATATCCAAGAA
This sequence comes from Austropuccinia psidii, assembly GCA_023105745.1. NCBI lineage: Eukaryota > Fungi > Basidiomycota > Pucciniomycetes > Pucciniales > Sphaerophragmiaceae > Austropuccinia > Austropuccinia psidii. The sequence continues at coordinate 25,604,714 of JALGQZ010000017.1, read as the reverse complement.
CCAAGCACCCCATGGGAAGTGGTTCATATGGATTGGGTGACTGCCTTACAGCCTGGAGGTGATAAAGGTTACAATTAAAGTCTTGTCATTGTTGACAGATATAGAAAAACCCCAATCTTTTTACGAGGTCATGAAGATGACACAGCTATGGATACAGCTCTTTTGATTTGGAACAGAGCTATATGTAATACTGGTCTATTTAAAAGTATCATTAGTGGTAGAGACCCAAAATTGACATCAGCCCTATGGACTAATTTACATAAGATTTTGGGTACAAAACTATAATTATCAACAGCATACCATCCAAAAACAGATGGGCTAGCAGAAAGAATGATTCAAACCCTTGAGGACATGATCAGAAGATTTTGTGCTTATGGCCTGAAGCTTAAATATTCTGATGCCTTTATCCATGATTGGTGTAATCTTATACCAGCATTGGAATTAGATTACAAAACTTCTATCCATGCTTCAACAGGCAAGACTCCTGAAATGTTGGAAAAAGGATGGAATCCTAAAGTCCCTGTTGATACTTGGAAGAAAGACTTAGTTGATATTCATCCAACTGCTTCAAGATTTAAGTTATTTCTTGAGAAAGTGAGGCATCATGCAAAAAAAAGCATGAATTATGCCTTTGAATATGCTAAACAGAAATGGGATAAAAGTCATAAAAACCCAGAGATCAAAGTAGGGGACTTAATACTAGTTTCAACCTTGAACTTTAATAATATTAAGGGTCCGAAGGAATTGAAAGATTCCTTTGCAGGACCATTTACTATTAAAGCCCTTCATGGGATAAATGCAGTACAAGTGGAACCTTCAGGAGAATTGGAAAACAAACATCCAGAGTTCCTGTTAGCCTAGTAAAGCATTACATTTCAATTAATAAGGAATTATTTCCTTTGAGGAATGAAACACCCTTAGAAGTACCTCCACTTGATCAAAGTGAAGAGAAAAAAGTATTAAAAGTCTTAAAAGAAAGAAGACTTAGGGGAAAAGATGAAAGAGAATATTTGGTCAGGTACAAGAATCCACAACATGAAGATGAATGGATTGTAACAGAAATGATACCTGATTCCCAAAGGTTTCTCAGAAGATTTTGACATAAGATAAGACCAATTTCTTAATAAAACATCTGAATTGTGTGCTTTAAATAGTTGAAAGTATAAGTAGAGAGGTTTGACAGTGGATGATACCCCCCCAATTAACTTGGGGGTATACTACTAAAGAAAATTGTGGTACAATTTGTTTTGGTGGTAGGGAATGTGAGCCTGTGAGGTATATATGACATACCCATAAGGCCACAAATAACTTGATATACAGCTGATTTAGTCTTGAACAGACTTTTCAGTTGAAATTAAAATGAAAAATAACAAAAAAGAAATATAACTTGTTTTTGGATAAACAGAGTTATAATTATACACACATAGGGTGTTATACCCAAAAATGCTTATTTCTTAAGTTATTGAAAGATTTAAGAATCTCACATTACTAATTCAACTTTTTTAACATTTTTGTAAAATGGTTAAATCTAAGCTTAGATAAGCTAAAATTTAAAATTGCATGAGGTTTATGCAAACTTACCAAAATTTTAGTTAAAATTGAGGTGTTGTGTATATTTACTGAATTGGCTAAGTATTTGACATACAGAATGTAAAGCCTGCATGACCTCAATTTAAAAGTGTTTAAGGCCATAGTATTGCTTTAAATAAATAAAAGGGCAAAATCCACAAAAAAATGTGGGACAAAGGAAAAAGACCAAATGGAGCTGGGGTACCCAACTTCTTGGATCTGCAAGGATTCAGTTAAGGTTTTCCACCTGTATTGGAAGATTTTCAACCTTATTTGAGCTTTAAGATGAGACTTTGATCCAGCCTTAAAGTCTAAACTGGTTTTATCCCAATTTGGACAGGACTTTTAAGCTGCCAAAGCATAAATCCCAATATGCAAGCTTGAAATCAAAGTTTTGAGACCTATCAAAGCTTAAATAAGCTTAAAACTTTAAAGTTACAAGTAGCAAAACCTTATCAAAAGCTAAGGTTTAGTGTGTATTGCTATTTTACATGGAAAAATAGCAATAACTTCAAAAATTAATTAAAAATTCAAATGTTAATGGATTTGCTTGAAAATTTCACACAGATTAAAATTCAATGTGATCTGTGTATAAATTAAATTTTAAGTATCTTTTATGAGCAGGCTTTTGTCACATGGTAGAGTTTGATCTACAACTTGCCAGTATTAACCGGTCTTTCAACCAGTTTAATAGCCTTGTTGGCAAGCATTCCCTTTGCTGAGGTCTGGCAGACAGCATTGTGAAAATAAACCGGTTACCAAGGTCATGGGTTCAATTCCGGTTGGAGCAAAGAGGTGGTCTCAATCAAACAACCAGAAATTGCTGGGTTTTCCACTCCATTGGCATACAAGGGTTCTGCCCCTTGGGGGTTTGTCGTAGGCTCCTGTTGTGACTAATGTAACTCCATGAGGGTCACATGGGTAATACCATCAGTTACATGCACTTTGGGACACAGTATTCTAAGCCCAGGGGTACTGTCACATGGTGGAATGTGATCTACAACTTGCCAGTATTAACTGGTCTTTCAACTGGTCTAATAGCCTTTTTTGCAAGAGTTCACTTTGCTGAGGTCTGGAAGACAGCATTGTGACAGTTTTAGTGGTGATTAGCCGGGAGAATTACTCTTTTAACTATACTTAGAGAAAATTAAGATTTCTTTAAAAATTGAGTTTAAGAGATTTTTACTTGAAACTCTATTTTTGAGTTGTTCATGTGATGAAATTTAATATAGCTAATTTTATTTTATATAAAAACTTAAAATAATTAGCTTAAATGAGGATTAAAGTTAGTTGGAGTTAAGAATAACACCAGTAACTTTAAATTGGAGTTAAAAATAAATTACCTTAAGTTAAGAACCTTATTTTTAAGCATGGTTTTTCAGTTTTTACCTGAGCACGCCCTTTATATCCATTATGAATCATGAGAGCTGCTCTGCAGACATAAAAAGAATCTATTCATCACAGTTTTTGTCCATAAACTCAATAAATCCAATTATATTAACCATTTAAACAGGTAAAGTTTCATTATATATAAAATATTATTATTAAGTTATTTCTTGAGTATTTTATTCATCGTAAATATTGAACTAAAGAATTGAAATCATAGAAATTGGATTATTGTTGTAATCACCCATAATATATTTTCTTTTATAAAATTATTGTCTTAAAATATCTTTTTTAAAATCCACAAATTCCTCTTAAAAACTCTTTGAATCATATTTTTATTATAAAAAGCTGTTTTATATTTTAAAATATTGATTTTTGGTGTGTTTTTAACTTACAATAACTATTTAATATAATAAGTGTTGTATTTGACTTTCTGTATTAATTATATGTAATAAGTACGTTTTTCTCTAAAAATTCTATAATTTTCTATCTATTATTAGTTCTTTTATATAGAATTGTTCTATAAGGATTATATCTGCACAGTGTGTGTTATAATTTCTTTTATAAATAATATTAATGTTATTTATAAGTGGTTAAATATTCATATTTTCCATGTGTAATTGTCTAATTAAGATCTTTACACTTCTTATTGTTATAACTGCCAGTGACTATAACAATAATAGAATAATTATAGTTTATTAAAATTATTAATATCATTATTATTATTATTATTATTATTTGTTATAATAATAATGAAATTTTTTTTTTGAATATAATTATTTTAATAATTATATTTAATTTGTGTTTATAATATTTTGTTATATTATATTTTTCTACTGAGGACAGTCATAGTACTCTTGATATTGTTACTATTAGCAAGAGTTTCATAGAAAAACCTTACAGAATTAATAAGGGGAAATTTAGTTCTAAACTCACTAGTAAACAAAAACACAGTTTACTAAAAAATTTGGGGAAGAACCCTTAGGAAAAATAAGAGCCCAAGATATAGAATTATATCTAGATGTGGAAACACTGTATCCACCCATTCTGAGAAGACCTCAATACCTAGAAATCCTTGAGAATAGGAAAGAAATTTGAAAACATATCAATGAACCCCTAGACATGGATTTCATAAGGAATATTAGTCATAATGAAATAGTGAAAGTAAGCACACCAGTCCTGATCACTTGGCATGATGGTCAATTTAGATTGTGTGGAGATTTCAGGGAACTGAATAACTACAAAAAAGATGACAGTTATTCTATACCAAGGATACCACATGCCTTGGGGAAACCAGTACAAGCCAAATACATTACCAAGATGGATTGTATGAAAGTGTCACACCCATGGAGACAGGCAGGGATTTACCAATCATTACAAATTGAAGATCTTTTAAAACCCAATAAACAAGGGAGTTTCATGGAGGATCCACCAAATACAGTTTCAAACCTCAATACAACTCAATACAGGCAAAACCCACATAAAGGATTCCATAAATACAGGCCTGTCCTCAATACAGGTGAAAACACCTGTATTGATAAAAATGGCTGCATTGAATACATAAATACAGGTTTAAATCTCAAATAAAGATTTCCCCAGCATACAGTAATGGGTTCTCAATACTCAAACTCCAGGCTGTCATTATTTCACTTATACCAGCCTCCTTCCACCCACCTGGGGGCTTTGTCCCCAGTTAATTAAAATATTTGATTTATTATTAATATTATTTTATTTCTCACTCAAGAGGTATTACTCTATTAATTATTAAGTCATTCTTAGCTTTCCCTCACCTATTCAGTAGAGTCCTGGTGGGCATATTGTTATTAATCCTTTTCTCTTTTCTCAACAGGCTGAAACAGCTCTTAAGGATTATTTGTGATTAGCTCCTTTTTATTGATTTTGTTTTTATTTCATGTCCTTTAATGATCATTATTTTTGAGTAATTCCCTTGGGCCCTCCATAAGTGAGTCTGTTCACTGAGTGCCAGGCCCTCTTCATTTAGAAGAGACCCTGTGAAATTGTTTTAATTAACTCATGATTCCTTCTTTTCTTTCATTCATTAATATTCATTTCTCTCATTATCAAATCATGATTGTATGATCTTAGGACTTTTATGCTTTCATTATCTCTTATAAATTTCCATCCCATTTGTTTTATTCAAATGAAAATTGACTCTCTTTCTCATTTCTTAAATTTTTCTGAACATTTCACTCTATTCTTAATTCTCAATCAATTTTTCTTTTCATTTTATGTGTGAATTCAGGTTCCTTTATCAGGCTTAATTTATTGGAAATTTTGGCTAATTGATTCAGTATTTCAGGAGTTCTAATTGAATTGGGATGATCATTTATTGATTTTGAAATTTCTCAAGCATTATTTATTGATTGATTTGATTATTCAAGAGATTGATTTTACCTCAAGATTCCGATGTGATTTGATTGATTAAACTGATATTACTCTTAAAGAGAGCTGATTGATCTTCAAGATTTGGTTTAATTCATTGATTTGAAGTTCATTCCTCAAGAAATTGAATTTATTTTTGAAGATATGGAATTAATTCCTCAAAAAATAATTGATTTGATTTTGACTTGACTTGATTTGATTTATTGATTGACTTGATTTGACTTTCTGACTGAAATTGATTATCCATAACAATTTGATTTTGTGATTTTCATTCTTCAAGATTTATTCATATTGATTTCACTTCAAGACTTTTGATTGATTTTTTAAGTTCATAATTATTCTCATTTGATTGATTTGGTAAGGCCTTGTTTTATTCTCAAGTATCATCAAATTTTATTCTTCTTCTTCAATAATGCCAGTTCAGCATAGCCCTCCAGCCACAAATACAAGATCTCAAAGACATCAAGCTGTTCTAACTCCTACAGAAAGGGCTCCTCTTAGCCGCACACAATAGGTTCATCAACTGAGTGCAAATTTTGACAGAAGACCACCAATGGAAGGAGAAGCATCCTCCAGAAGAGGAGGTGTGAAGTCAAGAAGATCAAAATCATTCTCTGTTATGTTGGGTGGCTATCCAAGCATTTCTCAAGGGCCTAGAAGCAGATAAGGGGAAGCTGAAGATGAAGAGGGGGAGGAGTCTGAAGAAAATGAAGTAGCAGCTGCCTTGGAAGGTGCCCCCAAGGCTTCTGAAGCTTCAAATCTAGACCCTTCTAATCAACCTCTTTTCTCTCAAGCTGAACAAAATTTTCTCAAAATGATGGAGCAGATGACTCAATTCATGGGACAGCTCACTCAAGCAGTTTCCCCAAGGGACACTTCAAGAGCCCCAGCATTCAAGACTTCATCAATGAAGGCACCTGATTCCTTTGATGGTATTAAAGCTTATAAGTTGAAAGGCTTTGTTAAATCTTGTCCATTAAATTTTCATAATGACCCAGAAAGCTTCTTCTCTGACAGGAAGAAGGTTTTTTATCCAAATTATTTTCTCACTGATAGAGCTCAAAAATGGATCAAACCTTACCTCTCAAATATTTTCAATGAAGACCCATCTTTTCTCCTCAGTAACTGGCAGCTATTTGAAGCCCAGTTATTCAATATTTCTGGTGATACAAATGAAGTCAGGAAGGCTGAACAAGAGCTGGACAATCTCAGGATGAAAGAAAGTGGTCAAGTTTCCTTGTGCATAGCAGATTTCAGAAGCTTAATGTCAAGAATCGGACACTGGGGAGAAAGGGCATATATTCATGTGTATAGAAGAGGCTTGGCATCAAGATTGTTGGACCAATTGGCCTCTCACCCTGGAAACTTTGATAGCCTTCAAGAACCCATGTAAATCACTTTGGAGTTGGATAACAGGTACCATGAGAGGCAGAAGGAAAAGGGTAGTAATCAAGAGAAGAAGCCTCTAATCATTTAATCTGATTCCTCCAAGCCTCCCAAAGGTTCCTCTTCAAAAAGGCCATATCATAAAAAGAACAAGAAGGGGAAGAATTTTCAAGTGTCCATGGAAAAGCCTCATGCTGCTCTCCTCACTAAGGACAAAAAATTAATTGGTTCTGAAAACAAGAGGAGGATTAAAGAAGACTTATGCACTTATTGTGATGGCAAGCACACAATTGAAAAATTCTTCAAGAGGCCTGAAAATAGGCAAGGGTAATCAAGAGGCCTCCTCAGAAAGAAGGGAAAAGCCTGAGTGGGGATCATTATGTGTTCAATGGTTCCCAATTATTTCATTAGAGAGCACAATTGTGCACTCTGAATACTAGTGTCAAAAAATATTTCTAATTTCTAATTTTTTATTCTCTCTCTGATATTTCTTAGAGTATTCTCATTGATTCTGGTGCTAAAAACTCTATTATTGCAAAGAATTTTGTTCTCAAGTACTCATTGACAATTTCAAAGCTCCCTGAAAAGATTCCTCTTTTCTTTTGGATTCCAATGAATCCACTTTCCTGTTCATCACCCATTATACCAAGTGGGTTGTTGACTTTCCTTCTTTCCCAAGCTTTGAATGGGATTTCTTTATCATAGAATCACCAAAGGGAGAAGACCTAATATTGGGTTATGATTTCCTCTGCCATTTTAATCCCATTATTGATTGTAAAAATGGATTGAGCACCTCTGAGTCTAGTAATAAGGATTCTAGTGGTATTATTTTTTCTACTAGTAATGACTTTGCCACTGCTGTCAGCAGTTTTGTTCTGGTTGGTGAACTTAAGACACCTTCCCTTCCTCCTTCTGTCCACATCCCTTCCATCATTTCCTCCAAGTCATTACTTCCATCAAGAGATGAAGTATTTAAAGAGATAAAAGATGTTGAAGAAGATTTTGCTATATCTTCACTTCATCTATTTCAAGGGGATATGAACCTTCCTCCTTTATCTTTTCATGCCTCCCTGGAGGAGCAGTGGGATGAGGAGGAAGAGCCAGAAGAGATTGAAACTGTGCTGAAGGTAGTCCCTCCTGCTTATCACCAATATTTGGTTATATTCTCCAAGGTGAAAGCAGAGAAACTTCCTCCACATTTTACCTGTGATTATCATATTGAACTGGAGGGTCTTCTACCTCCAGTTGGTGTTATCTACTCTTTATCAAATCATGATTCCAAAACACTGAAGGCCTAAATTTTAGAGAATGTAGAGAAAGGTTTCATCAGGCCAAGCTCCTCTTCACCAGGAGAACCTTTCCTTTTTGTCAAGAAAAAAGGATGGTGGCCTTCATTTGTGTGTTGACTACTGTAAACTTAATGCTGTCACTAGGAAGAAAAGGGATCCTTTTCTTCCAATGAATTAGCTCCTTACCATCTTTAAAAGTTCCACTATACTTCCAAGATAGACTTGTGTGGTGCTTATAATCTCCTGAGAATTGAAGAAGGGGATGAGCACTTAAATTCCTTTAGAACTAAATATGGTAGCTATGAGTATTTGGTTATGCCATTTGACTTGAAAAATGCTCCTTCTTCATTCCAAAATCTCGTGAATAATATCTTTGCATATTTCTTGGATATTTCTGTTGTGGTCTATTTAGATGATATTATGGTCTTCTCTGGTTCTGAGGAGGAACATGTCAAACATATGGCCTCTGTCCTCTAAATACTGAGGGAAAATAACTTGTTTTCTAAAGCCTCCAAGTGTGTACTCCATTCCTCATCAGTGGAATACTTGGGCTATGTTGGTTCAAGTGATAGCCTCAAGATGGATTCTTTCAAAGTTCAGCAAATCCTCAATTGGCCTCAGAAAAAGAACATCAAGGCACTTCAATATTTCTTTGGCTTTGCCAACTTCTATCCTTGTTTCATTACAGATTATTCCAAAAGTCTCTTCTCTCACTTCCCTCCTCAAAAAGAATTCTCCCTTTATATCCAATGAGTAAGCTCCTAGTCAGCTTCAAATACTCAAAGAAGCTTTCACAACTGCTCCTATCTTATCCCATTTAACTCCTTCTCTACCAACTATTTCAGAGAATGATGCTTCTGATTATGCCTTGAATGCTGTGCCGAGTCAGGTGAATGACTCAGGAAAGAATCCCACTGCATTTGATATTGGAAAGCTTCTTCCAGCTGAGACCAACTATTAAATTCATGACAAGGAACTCCTTGGCATAGTTTTGGCTCTCAAGCTATGGAGAGCCTTTATTCTCTCTCTTTATGATCCCTTTTAAGTCTTGACAGGCCACTCTTACCTTCAATATTTGATTTCTTCAAAAGTTCTTACTCTCTGAATTCCACTTCACTATCACTTTCGGCCCAGGCAGACTGGCCACTTTACCAGATGCCTTATCACATCAGGACAATGTGTACCCACAGAGGGGGGTGGACTTTATCAGGAAGAATCCTAAAAGCTTTCATCAAGTTCTAAAGCAAAAGGAAATTCAAGAGTCAATATTTTTCTCAGATTTAGTGGATCAAATTCAGAAGTAAGTATGGCAAGACAAAGATTATATGGAAATTCTCAAGAAATTAGCAAGAGGTAAATCATTTTCAGATTATTCTCTTAAAAATCAAGCCAAATTGGTATTATTCAAAGATAGAGTGGTAATCTCAAACAATGAAGAAATCCAACACCATATTCTTTAAAGGCATCATGACTCACCATTTGCTAGCCATCCTAGCCAGGAGAAGACCCTCAAGCTCATCAAGAAGGATTTTCATTGGGCTGGCATGAATCAATTCATTAAGGACTATGTGTCCTCATGTCAGCAATGTTCAAGAAACAAGAAAAGTCACCATAAGAAGTTTGGATTACTCAAGCCTCTTCAAATTACATCTGGTCCTTGGAGTTCATTATCAATGGACTTTACCACTCAATTGCCTCTGTCAAGAAGCTTTGATTCAACTTTAGTAGCTGTAGAAAGATACACAAAAATTGCAATCTATATTCCAACCTGTTCAACAATCACTGCTTTGGACTTAGCTAAAATCTGCATTAGTCATGTCTTTTCCAAACATGGTCTTCCAATCAGTATTGTTAGTGATAGAGGTTCTTTATCTGTTTCATTATTTTGGACTCACTTATTTCAGCAGCTCAAGATATCAAGAGATCTTTCAACTTCCTTTCAACCTGAAACAGATAGACAGATAGATAGGGTAAGTCAGATTCTAGAACAGTATCTTTGAATGTATGTCAGTTACCATCAATATAACTGGCACACCTGGCTCCCTCTGGCTGAATTTTCCTATAACAATGCAGAAAATTCATCAATAAAACAGTCACCTTTTTTCACCATTTATGGAAGAAATCCCAGCTTTGACCCAACTCACATTTCTCAAGATACACCTTCCGGAAATTTATCAACAAAACTAAAATCAGCACAGAAAGTTGTCAAAGAATAATTAGAGTCAGCAATAAAGTGTTTTAAGAAGTATGCAGATAGAAATAGGAAAATTCCACCTGATTTCCGACCTGGGGACAAAGTATGGCTAGCTTCCATGAACAACAAGACAACAAGACCCACCAAGAAGCTATAAGAAAACTGGTTGGGACCCTTTGAAGTTCTGAAGAGGATTGTAAGCCATGAATATCACCTCAAGTTTCCTCAAAAATGGAAGTCAGTTCACCCCATCTTTCATGTGTCCTTATTAGAACCAGTGAAGCAATCAACTATCCCGAATAGACATGAATTGCCACCACCACCAATAATAGTGGAAGAGAAAGAAGAATGGGAAGTGGCTCAGGTTCTGGACTCAAAACTCAAGAGAGATATATTATGGTACCTTGTGGAGTGAAAAGGATTCAATGAAGACCCAGGAAGAACAAATTGGGAGCCAGCTTCCAGCCTTACAAACTCCCCAGATCTTGTAAAGGATTGCTACACTTTGTATCCTGACAAGCCTGGCCCAAATACCTCAAGAGTTTGACTTTATGGTACTTGGTGGGGATTGGAGTTTATAAAAGTAGGTTCCTCACCTGGAATGCACTTTTAAGCAGGTATTCTACCCAAATATGCTGTAACCATCCCCTTGGCTACTTTGTGAGCACCGAAAATTTCTTTGGACAGGCTTAGAAGGGCTTGCAACATCAATACCCTTGAATTTGAACCTTTCATCAAGATATGGCCAAGTTGTTTCTTTTATTCTTTATTTTATTTTATTTCCTATTTTATTATTCCAAATTATTCCATTCACAATTATTGAATACATTACTTAACTCAACTTCATTTATGGGAAAGCTTTCTATTTTTTATGATGCTTGGTGGGGAGTGGAATTTATGAAAGTAAGATCCATCTCCTGGGATGCATCTATGAGGGCTCTACTTCTTGTAAAGCAACACCTTGGCGACTTTGTAAGCATCAAATGTTTGATTTTTATCTTTTCAGGAAAATCATGGCCAAAATAAAGCAACTCACCACAAGAAGATCAATCCTCAGAAGTTTCTCTATTTTTGTTTTCTTTACTCTCTTTTTCTCTCAATTCTTTCATTTCATTTCATTTTATTTCTTTTACTTGTATCATTTTTTCATTTCTTGTTTTGAAAGCAACAATCATCACTCCCATATCTTGTTTCGGGAGTCGATTTATTCAATAATCAAAGAGAATAAACTAGTAATGATAAAGACCAACCACAGATAATCCTCATCAAAGTTTTTTCAAGGGGTCTCTTAACTTAACAACCAAGGCATCTTCATAAGCAACTGCCTCCCTGTCCAAAGCCCTGGTGATTTCACCTGGAACATCACTCTTTATAGCTTTATCAACAAAAACCTCAGTCAAAGCATTCACCTTTTCAAATAGGGATGTGACTACCTTCTTATTCACCTTCTTTTTATCAGTGAAATTTTCACTTATATTCCAGTGTCAACAGTGGTCAAATATTGATTCAGGTTCTGGGGACAATGGGTCTCTAGAAGTGCTGGCCATGGGTAGTTGAACATTGGTGGAGGTAGAAGCAAGTGTGGATGGCCTGGTTGGGGATCTAATTGGAAGTTGAGGTGGTTTGGAAGACTTGATCACTCCATGGATGGTGGTACTGGCTTGGACTGGGGATGGTGAGGTGGAATGAATTCTTCTTTTTTGGATGGGGGTAGTAATTGCAAGCTCTTCTTCTTCAATCTCAGAACTGCCTTCAGCATCAGTATCAACTTCATCTTGAACCACTAAATTTCTCTTCAATTTTCCAATCTTTCCATCCTTTCTTGGGCTACTCCAATGCGGCTGCCTTGGGGGGAATGGGTCCTCCAGTGTTGGCCCAGGAACTGTTGGTATTCACCAGGGCGAATCTCGCGTCAATCGTCGGCGATTGACTTCACGTCGCACCGCGGTCAGTATAAAATCTTGCTTCAGTCGCGTTAGTGTCACTTTATAGTCACTGGATTTAGTGGGTCACGTCACGTCAGCGTCAAGACAACGTCAATCGTCACATGTGTCACATGAGAATGTCACTCAAAGCCCAAACCCATTTCAACACTATGCGCAACGTTCGTGTAATTTCACCTCATTGGCTTCCGCCTCCCCGACGCTTAGCATGCTTACGCACCCGCACCGCCCTCCATCCGGATGAGACTCCGACACTGCCCGCCCCTCTCCGTCCTCACCACTCGCTACGCTTTCACACCCCCGCCCCTACCATCCTCACGCTTGTGTAGTACCCTCCCGACATGCCTCCGACAACGCTTAGCATCCTTACGCTCATTTAGTGCCCTCCCGACATGCCTCCGACACCACTGATGACCCTTACGCTTGTGTAGTGCCCTCCCGACATGCCTCCGACACAGCTTACCATCCTTACGCTCATGTAGTGCCCTCCCGACATGCCTCCGACAACAGTTACCCTCCCTCCCAACATTCTCCCGACACTGCTTACCATCCTTACGCTCATGTAGTGCCCTCCCGACATGCCTCCGACAACAGTTACCCTCCCTCCCGACATTCTCCCGACACTGCTTACCATCCTTACACTCATGTAGTGCCCTCCCGACATGCCTCCGACAACAGTTACCCTCCTCACGCTTCCGTATTACATCCATAGTGTACGGTGGCTTGTTGGCGTACACAATGGACGCCATCACCGAAATATGCTGAGTGGCCTTCTCTGCCAACAGGACCTCAGGGGAAATTGGTCAGTATATTCACAATGTTGTGGTTAGGGTTTAAATCATGAGACTCACAAATTAAAACCTAATAAGTGGACTATTTAAGACAAGAATTGTGTCTCCTGTTTCGCCGACAAAACCATTTTATTTCATATCAATCAAATGAACACTTTGCTTAGTCCTTACCTCATGAGCATTGAATAGTTCAAAAGTTGACTTTAGTAGGTTTCTCACTAGTCAACTTTATTCAATGTCTCACAGGGAAGTGATTTCATTTGCATGATATGAAATAATTTGCAAAACATCGCCTCCTTCAATTTCCCGACAAATTGCATTTTGCAAATGCAATTATTTTACTTGCACCTTTTTTCTTGAATTTGGATCTTTTATCAAAAAATTTTCAAACAAGTTATCAATCAACTCGTCACCATCTATTTGCTTAATAAACTACCTCCGCTATGGCCCGAACCCCGGGAAATTCAACAGAATTCAATGAACGACCAACTTCAGCCCCAGAGAGTGGAAGTGAAATCTCTGATATCGCCAGTAGTCGTGAATTAGGCATTGAAGTAGAGAGCCAGTCACATGAAGATAATCAAGATCCACCCGTTCTTCCGGAAGGTGAGTATGCATCCATCTTGAATATTTCAAATCTCTCAAAACCTGATATTGTGTCATAGCCTTTATTTCAGGGCAGCCTCCAAGCTCTCAGAAACGGAATTTTAAAAGTTATGAGAAGGAAAAGACTGTTGAACCTTGTGCACCGACAGAAGATGATGGGCAAGATGATGTAATTTTCAGTGGGGAGGTGGAAATTATATCCAAGGAACAATTTGTCTCCAACATTGCTCAAACAATCCCAAGGCTCGAAAAAATCCAAAATGATAGTAAAATTCCTGATTATGTGCGTCAAAAGATTGCTGAAGCCATGAGCCTGCTCAAAATGGATTTGAACCATAAGTCCATTACTAATTCAAAACAAAATTGATAAAAATAGCTGCTTACAATATATGGGCAGGTGTGGAGGTGGGAGAATCTCTACCTGAAGGATCTCGAGTCGTAATTGGATTTCCAGGCAAAGGATTAGGAAAAAGACCAAATATACATGCGACCAAAAAAACAAACAAAAAACGCCGTACCTTTGAAGCCGCAAAGGATTCCCGGGATCAAGGTGATGAAATGATCAATGTTGAAGTGGACCATATTGATAATGAACCTCCACATACTGAACCCCCCCAATACTCAATGAAACAATCCATGATGAAGCTCCACATACAGAAAGTCCCCCGATACCCAATGAAACAATCCATGATGAAACCCCTCCCGCCTCTCCTCGGAATATTCAAGCCTTTCAAGAAAGGGAAACAATTAAACATGATACAATGGGACGAGATATGACTGATATAATTCCCGACGCTGAGCCCGAAGTGTCATCTGCTGCGAATTTTCAAGGAATATTTTTATCCCGCATGGAAGAGTTTGCAGGCATTTTGAATTATCATTCCAATATTACTCAACAATCATGGAAAAGGGGGCTTGATAATATCAATAGGATTTACAAAAATAGATGGGACAATTTACCAACAAAGGATGCTCATACATTTCTGCCCGTTGGTATTAAGGTGATCAGTAACCGAGATCTTAAAATGTCGGCTTGGCTGCAGGACCTTGAGATGGCAGGTGAGTTTTTTTTTATCTTTGTGCATGATACTTGATTATTGGCTGTTGACTGGTGATATAAATTGCAATATACAGGGTTAGATTTTTTTAAGCCAACCGAAACAGAAGCGTTTTTTGATCACAACATTTGGAATCTCAAATTGATGAAGGAATCAGCTAAACCTCCAGATAATCTCGCAAAATCTGAACACTCCTTCTTCAAAATGGTTCAGAGCCTTCTTTACCCTGCCAATCCAGTTAAACATTTTTGGGCAAATGTTATGTTTGAATCCATTAGTTTAGTCTCATACGATGTGATTGCACCCAAACCATATGTTGCACCAACATCAAATTCGACCGATCCTCTTGGACTCGAACGGGGAGCAGTTGAATACCTTGCCTCCTGCTTGAGTAAATCGAAGCAACGTGCAACCCAACTCAGCATTGAAGGTGGCGGGGCTGACAATGAGATATCCACAAAGCCGCACAAGAACCTGGAGGATCTAATGGATACAGTTATCCATTTGATGATTGCATACAACATGGTACGTGCACATACAAAGGTTGAAGTTAATGGCATCAAAGGCAAACTCACGAACTCAAAAAAAATGGGGCCATCAAAGATCTTTTGGCGTGTCACAAGAATCTTGGAATCAATCGAATTTGCTATGGTATATTAGCGGCATTCTGTGCGGCGGGGGTTCGTGGTTTGATGGTATGCTCAGATGACTGGAGAACAAGCTCAGTTAAAGGGGCTTTAGCACTAATTGACATTTCCGCAAAACTTTCAGAGGGTAAAAATCTAGTGGAGCCAGTGTGGCTACGTACTAATAAGTATATATGTAATTTACTGAATAAAAGTTTCTTCTCATCAGAGTCTTTTAACCCCACTGTACCTCTTAGATTTGATTTTGCACGATGCTTAGTATTAGACTTTGGTGATGCCTGGGTGGCGAATCGCGGGCTTGGTTCAAGTGATGAGGTCACCTTGACGGTACCCAGGTCAGCTAAACTCACAACCAGGATTGACCCGTTTTAGATTAGCTTTGTACTAGATAGATTGTAATTGAATTTTGCAAAGTTATTTATGAATTTAATAATCATGACTTCCTATCCTACTACTGCCCGGATGCCACAGTCTGAGTACCAATAGTAATTGTACGGCGGCATGCCTCCGTACATCATTGCAAAGACTCCGACAAGACGCAAGCTGAGTCAGGCGTTGTGCCCGCAAGTAGCACACGCGGGGCATTGCGGGAAGTCGCGTTTATCACTTCCCGCCAGCCCATAATAGGCCAAATGTTCCTGTGTCTTTCAAGAGGACTAGGATAGCTAGGGATCCGCAGCACGATGCAAATTGCATTTGCGTGTGCTTGCAAGATTCCAAATGGTTGGATTGGAAAGGGATTGCATGGGAACATCAATGTGTAAAATTGAATAATGCACTATCCACTGCAATTTTCAGGTTCAGGTATTTGAGATCGTGAATTTGCCAAGGTCAGGCGTGAGCTTTCTTTTTAGCCGCAATTAAAAAAGATTCATCCACCGCAATCCAATTTAGGTGATATTAAGAAATCAGTAATCATTCGGTTTCATTTCATTTTCTGCTGAAAGCATGCCATTCACGAAAAAAGGAAAAGAGCGTAAAAGGGAACTCGCGAGAAAGCGTCGGGCTGAGGAAGGAAAGTGTGAGTTACTCGCTTAATCTCAGTGTATATATATAGATATATATATATGCTTCCACATTTATGTGGCACCCTCATTGGGCCCCACTGAAGAACATGGGCTTTAGTCGGTTCAGATTGTGCCAATGTCATGTGGGCTCCAACAGGGAAGTCAAAGGATGTGTGCCGAAGAAAGCTCCTTGGCAGTATCTGATATCTTGTGTGCTTCAACACGTAGTGATCCCTCAACCACTCGGGAATAGTAGCAGATCCCAAAAGACAAATGAGCGCAAAACGACCCGAATGAATAGGTTGTTTTCCTCCTCTCGCCCAACAGCACAAATATCAATGCCAGTATCAGCAAATATCACCCCAAGTGAAATTCGGAGGCTTGTGGATGTCAATCAGATCAAATGCATTCACTTTGGGCGTGTGGCAATTTTCTCTTCAACTGGATTACTCATTGCCCTTGTCGAATTCCGACCATTCACAACAATGAGTGAAGTCGAGGTCAATCAATGGGATGAATTATCACAATTCCTATTTCGCGAAAAGAGGTTCACTGACCCTATTGCAACAAATGGAGCATTACTGGAGGGATTTATGTTCGCGATTGGGTGGCGCAAATGCACCACGAAGAATGAACAATTTGGTCTGTATGGAAGTGTCGGGAAAATTGAAAACGCAAAAGATGAATGGCAGAACCGAGGTCCCAATCTTAGCTCGGTGGGTTGCATTCTAGGTCAATCCTTACGATATGTTGGGGATAATTTATTTGAGAGGATTCCAAATTGCTACAATTCATTGGGGGTTCCGACTTTTGATCAAGTCAACTATGAAGGCGATATTCCGGAAAATCAGGGTGCATTCGAGTTCGCTTCCGCACTCACTTTCACCATGAATGGATTCAAAAACGCACCTCATGTTGATAAGGATGCATCGCTGTATGCTTCGGGATGGTGGTTTCAAGCTGATAAGCGGACCGGCCAAATTCAAAGAGATGCGTCAAAGCGGTGTACAGGGGGAAAATTGATTTTCCCAAATGAGCATTTTTGGATTGATCTATCCGCATGTCATGGGCTCATTCAGGTAGTGTGGGCCAGTAGTACATTTGTTCATTATACTGATCCAGCACAGGACAATGAAAGCACGACACTAGTGGGTATGTCCGCACAATGCTCAAGCAGGTTAGCAAAAACAATGCGGCAAAAAAGCAATGGCTATTATGAGATTGGCGAGAGAGCGGGCTATCAAATCAGGGATGGTAATACAATCTCATGCCGATTCAAAGAATGAGGAGATTTGCAAGTGGGTTGGGTAAGTAATGGTGAGGTAAGGCAGAGGACAATATACACCAGGATTGGATGGATTCGAGTGCGGGAGATGGGGTGTCTCACATGAAAAAGGGGTGAAGTGGATTATGTACGGTGGCATGCCATCGTACATCTGTCCTGGCTTGTTGCTATTGTCCAGGATGCCAATGCTTCACACGCGAATCCTCATGCTTGTGCAGGTTCTGACAATGCTGAAAGTTCCTTACGCCTATGCGGGGTGCCAACGCTACACACGCCAATCCTTGGGCCTGTGCAGGCTCCTGAAAATTTACACGCCAATTGTTACGCCTTTACAGGCTTTCAACGATTCACACGCCAATTCTTACGCTTGTGAAGCTTCCCCACAGTGCTGAAATTTTCTTTAGCCTGTGCAGGATCCCAAGAATTCACACGCCAATTCTTACGCCTGTGCAGGCTCCCAACAATTCACACGCCCATCCTTATGCTTGGGGAGGGTCCCAAAAGTGCTAAAATTCCTTACGCCTGTACAGGCTTCCGACGATTCACACGCCAATCCTTACGCATGGGAGGGTTGCCAACAATGCTGACAAATTCTTACGCCTGTGCAGGCTCCCAACAATTCACACGCCAATCCTTATGCCTGTGCAGGCTCCCAACAGTTCACAGGCCAATCCTTATGCCTGTGCAGGCTCCCAACAATTCACACGCCAATCCTTACGCCTGTGCAGCCTCCCGACAAGTCACATGCCAATCCTTACGCTTGTGAAGGTTCTAGACAATTTAAACAATTCAATACATGAGTAAGACTAATAGCGTGTGACCATAGGAAAGGCCATGTTTCACGAATCTGGACTCGATTGCTCACATACGGGAACCTCCCGCTTTTTTACAGTTAGGAATGGGTATGGCTCTAAACCATGGAAGAAGAAAATATACGAGAGGATAACGGCAACTATTGGCGCATTTTGAGAAAAAGAGGTTCACAAAAACAAATACTCACTCAAACTCTTGGTAGGGCACTTACAAAAATAATTCTCACGCAATCAGGGTTTTTCTCTAAGGAGGAAATAAGTAATTTTTACGTGAACAAAGAATGTAATAGAATTTGAACATAACAATAATTGAAGACAAATATTTTATTCAAAAGAAAGTATTACAAAAAATAAAAAGAGGAAATAATGACATTTTTTTTAAATTTTTATTTTTCGAGGAATTTGGAGACTATCCCGGTTATGTCCTCCTTTGGATAAGCCTCCAGTGCCTGGGCAAGGAGGGAGTTTAGTTCCTCCCGGAATTCCCGGTGCATCTCATTTTGATGAGTTGCATCCACGAAAGGAATCATGTGGAGCAAGCAACGATGCTCCAACAAGATTCGGTTGATCGAATTGTGGACGATGGCTCGAGGAATCATTAGGGTCGGTCGCAGGTCGGTGAATTCCTGGCGAGTGTCATCGTGGGAATGAGAGGAGCTTGGCACCGGGGGGGAGGAGGCGTTGGGGTTCTCGGGGGAACTGGAAGGGAACCGGGGTTGGAGTGGAAGGGGAAGATGGTGGAGTCGGTGAAGAAGAAGGGGGAGGGGGATGGGGTGATCCCACGGGCGTATCGTCGATGATGATGATCGAGCGAGGAGTGGCGGGACGATCTGGAGACGGTCGAAGAAAAAATGAGGAAAAGTGGATATGGATCGAAGAGAAAAAAGGGGTGACTTACCATAAGGTTCCTCCGTGGATTGCGTAGGAGCCACCTCAGGTTCTGGCTCACGAGTCGTATCGTCCTCAGGTGGTTGGGACGATGGACTCGGGCCAGGAATAGGTGGCTCTTCGGTTCGGGAGGGTTCTAAAAAAGGAGTAAGTGTCAGTTCACTCGACTCGAAAGTGAAAGTGAAAATGAAATGAAACTTTGGCTGCTTACCACGGAATAATTCCTCAGACCATCGGGTGCCACTCGGGCCTGGAGTGGGTTGCCGGGGGGTTTGCTTGCGAGGCAAACTGGGAACGGGAGAGTCGTGTCGGGTGGGATTCGGGGGGTTTGGTTCTATGAGTAATGGAAAAAAGTCAGTATTATTGGGTGAAGAGAAATGAGATAAAGAGGAGAAATAAAACTTACTTTGGCGTTTGAATCCCATCGGTGATAAGACATGGTGACGATCAGCCCAAGCTCAAATGTCCTCTCGCCATTGCCATCCTTCATCGGCCGGATAATCACTTCGCTCCGGTCGAGGAGTGAAGTGACCATCGGATGGTGGCCTAGGAGGGGGAGTGGACAAATCAATACTGGAGGGGACAGGGCTAATCGTCCGGAATCGTTCCCGTTGGCCTGTTTGGGGGCCCGGCGTCCATTCACGCTCGGAAATGGTTTCATCATCGTCAACCACAAAGGAGTCCTCGCGAGGGCGTCTTGGGCGAGAACTCGTCTGGCCTCGTGGTCGGAAGGGGCGGACAACGAACGAACATTTCTTGTGTGCTTGTCGGCAAGCATCACAAGCGTCGTTCGTCGTCGAGGAACGAATGCAGGGGATACCCCGCTTGGTGCATAACGTGCACGACATCTAAAAACAAAACAAAACAGGTTAGTAACTGAATAGAAAGTAAGAAATCAAGAAAGAAAAGGAAGACATACGATGATTTATATAAATATAAAACGGAATCAAATTAAAGACGCTCTAGTCGGAAGTTTTCAAAAGTCTGGAAGGAAGTCGTGAAGAAAGAAAAATATTAATATCGGTACATAATGTTGACTAAAGTTTAATTGGAGAAAACGTACAAAGTAGATAGAAGTGGGGTTCTGAAAGTATTAGCAGGAAAAACAAAAAGCGAGCAGGAAGGGGAGTGGGGTTAGTCGAGTGCGAAAGAAAAGACTGGAAAGGCAGGAAGACGAGGGGGAATACGCACAAGAAGGACAAACGCGGGTGAGAAAGAAAGTGAAGTGCGTGTCATGTGAAGATGGTCTTTTATACCAAGGTGAAGCTGAGACGATCTCAGCAGTTGCAGCACCCGCAAACGTCTCAGCTTCAAGGCGTGTGGGCAAAATTGAAGCTGAGTCTCAGCGAATGCTGCAACTGACAGGTGAAATGCTCGCGTGAGGCAGAAGAACAATGGGGGTCTGGCTGAGTATTGCAATTTATTGAATTGTCATGCTGAGTCATATCCCCTTTGTTTCCTTAAATTGCCACCCGATCACCCAGGATGGTGGTCGTGAGGCCCTTATTGATTGTGCATTGTGGGTGCAATGCACAAGTGACCGCGGCAAGATCACCGGCCTTATGGCCTGGTGATAGTCTTTGAACAAAGGGGGGGGCTGTAAGACAAGTGAATACAGCGTGAGCTTGCCTCGACCCATTGCTCAGGTTTGCTTTCGGGTCATAATTGAAATGCTCAGTGGCTGAACATTTGAATTGCGCAGTAATTGAACAATTGATATAACAATATCAAATGCACCGCTGAGTATTGCAATTTATTGAATTGTCAAGCTCAGTCACATCCCCTTTGTTTCCTTAAATAGTCACCCGATCACCCAGGAGGGTGGTCGTGAGGCCCATGTTGAATGTGCATTGTGGGTGCAATGCACAAGTGACCCATGCAGAAAAGCACCCGGTGCATTTGGTCACAAGTGACCGCGGCGAGATTACCGGCCATATGGCCTGGTAATAGTATGTGAACAAAGGGGGGGGGCTGTAAGACAAGTGAATACAGCGTGAGCTTGCCTCGACCCATTGCTCAGGTTTGCTTTCGGGTCATAATTGAAATGCTCAGTGGCTGAACATTGGAATTGCACAGTGATTGAGCTATAGATATAACAATATCAAATGCACCATGCTGAGCCATT
Source organism: Austropuccinia psidii (assembly GCA_023105745.1). NCBI lineage: Eukaryota > Fungi > Basidiomycota > Pucciniomycetes > Pucciniales > Sphaerophragmiaceae > Austropuccinia > Austropuccinia psidii. Next base: position 25,583,325 of record JALGQZ010000017.1, on the reverse strand, counting down.
GCTCAGTCGTTTTTGTATGCACGCACTCTGAGCATTTGGCACAGCATCGGATGACATTTCAGCAAGGTGCAGCATTTCACACGCTTTGGTGAAGTGCTCCAAACTGAGCCTTCCAGTGAGCTATTGCAGAATTAGTTCATTCCATGGCTTTACTGAGCACTTTCACACGGTGCTTTTGACCATGACATGCTCAGCTTGCGTGTGCAAATTGGGTGAAACGCAATGCTGAGCATGTGGCACATGAGCTACGTAAATGCAAACAATCGGAAGGTGCATGCAGGCTCAAGTAGTATTACACCTTCCTGATCTGTACAGCCAACACTGTAGTACACAGTACACCTGTGTAAATGTGTACTGCGGGGCAGAGCAAAAAGCTGTTCAACAATGTAACATGCAATCACGTCAAGCCATCGAGTCATATCTCTCACCTGCATCCCTTTGATGCACCTTGTTGGACAGCTCTGCCTAACTACGGCACAGATGCGCATGTAATCCAAGTTAATGTAAGTGGGTCATAATGGGATGACTTAATATTTGGGTCATACACAAAGAGTTGATTCACTCCGGTGCCATGGTTGGGGCAAACAATGACTAGCCCGCTTGTTCATTGTCGGGCAGCCACACGCTTTCATACGCACCCCCGATGGGTCATACGCAGGCAACTTTCACACGCCTGGAACACATTTTACTGCCAGTCTTCCAGCTGCGTATTTTCTTGCTTGGGTTGTCAGCTTGACTGCAGACGCTCACCCGCTTGCGCGTGGAAACCTGAGGCCAATCAGTGTGGATTTGCTTCAGCCTCATCCACATTAGATTAACAATCCCAGCCTATGATTGCTGAGGCTGGTCATGTTGGCGTGGTTATCTCCCACCGCAGGTCATTTTCTTTACGTTCTCACACGCCCCGCGCAAGTTGTGGCACCTGGCTTGCAGCCAAAAAATCCCTTGGGCGTGTGGCCTCTTTCTCCGGAGTTCTGTACGCGCGTGAGGCAAAGCCCCGGATGCCAATCTCGGTGGATTAGTACTCGCCTCAAACGCCATAGGGGTGAATGTATATGTGGATCACGGCTCACGGCTGGCGCCCCCTTTGATCATCCCACACATTCCCCCTGAAAGCCCAGTATGCATCAGTCAGCAAAAAACTTCAGGCCAAACCAAAGTCATGTTTGGTGGCATGCCACCAAACATATCTCACCCGCCCACACACAAACATCCCCACAGTGAGATTGCCCTTTGAAACTGCCAACATTGCCCAGTAGGTCCCTGTGAATAATTAACCTGGGGAGGATACGCTCATTGTTCGCTGTCACACCAGCAAACATGACCGCATGCCTCTAATATGCCCTCCACAATAAGCTGCTACAACCCACCCAATTTCGGATGTGCTAATGTCAGCCTTGTTCCACCAAATGTTTTGTAACTCGCTGCAGATCCAGCAGTCATAATGGTGCACCCACATTTTGGCCACCTTGCCTTGATATATGCCCCAAATCGGATATGAAAATTATGAGCCCAAGAGGCCCACCTCCATCAAGACCATGCACGTAACCACAGGCCATCCCCCTTTTGGCCTGTTTCTGCCACTCATATAAGTTCCCCACCTGCGCTTATTCCTCTTCATTCCCTTTAGCTAACCCTTCCCGATCATATAATTCCCAACTGTCCCCAAATAATTTAAAATAGCCATCATGTCAACCCCTTCACAACCACTTTGCATTGGGATGATTAATATTCGTATTCAAATAAATAGTGATATAACCTTAAAGCCTGAGAATTCCCACTTAGGTTCTTGGATTATCCTATGGCACAATCAACACAACATATTCGTATATCTCCCCAATCACCAGCATGCTATTGGCTCTCTCCCGGGAACCCTTTCCCAAACGTTGATACCATTCCTTGGGGCACCCAAAACGTTCATGCACTGTGGTCCTGGTGGGGCATGGATTGAAAATTGCCAATCCAATCCTACTCAAATATTATTCGTTGAGGGAGTATTTATGACTGATGCCAATGATCCCTCCTCATCTCAGAAACCCAATCTAGCATTGATGTTCTTCACATGGTATCCAAACATTCTATTCATAATGGAAAGCTTTCAAACACAAGATTTCAAGCTTAAAATGCCCAAAGAATATGACTGTACTACTCATTGTCAATGTCAACTCTTTACTCCGACATTTCCCGCTTCAAACTCGACGCCTGCTTCATATCCTGCTGTTTTATCATTGATTTCCAAGCAAAAACTGATACAATTACCCAGTGGATCAGACCTCCCCATGATGACCCCGCCCCATTCCATTATTCAAACCCCCCTCCTCCCTCATCAAAAGACCGGAATAGCTTTTCTCTGGGATCGAGAAATCCCCAATGGCCAATCAGCCCGTAACCTTTGGGCAACCTCACCCCCAGGATCCACTTTTAATGCCAGGCACATCATTACAAACAAGGTCGTTAGCTCATTTGAATCCCTTTCGACCAATACCCCTCTTGTAGGACTGCTTGCGGATGATATGGGATTAGGTAAAACCATTCAGGCCATTGCTCTAATTGGTACCTCCAAGGAGCGGATGATTGCAAACCCCCATCGCTCCACGCCCACCATGATCATCTGCCCCCCTCGCTTAATTACCAACTGGCAATCAGAAATATCCAAGCATGCTCAGGCTGGAGCACTGCATGCCAAAATCTACCATGGTCCCACTCGTCACTCATTATCCCAAGCCGACATCTTAAAATATGATATCATCATCACTTCTTACAATACTATCACCCAAGAATTTAAGCAAACCAATCCCTCTACATCATTCATTTTTCAAATCAATTGGCATCGTATAATCTTGGATGAAGCACAGTGAGTGGCTGAGCTTAAATGATTCAAATTACCTTTTATATCCAATAACCCTTGCCCCCTCTTATAGCTATATTCGCTCTCAATACACTGCCACTCACCGTGCCATTAATAGCCTCCTTTCATCCCGTCGAATATGTTTAACGGGCACACCTATTCACAACACCATTTATGACCTTTTGGGCATAATATCCTTCATCACTCAACCCCAGAGCGCCGATCAAGATAACTGGTCACCATTCATCCTGAGTAGTCTTTCAAAAGGTTGCAATGATATTTTGCATTTGGCATTGCGGCATTTAAGTTTGCACCGCACCAAAACCACACATCTCGAATCTCTCCCCACTATTAGCCATCATTATGAGCTGCTCCCACTCAACCCGACCATGCAGCAAGAATATTCCACATTATATGAAGAATTCCTATCATCCAAAAGCAAAGGACCAGGAGAGTTTTTCAGAAATATTAATAAGCTGCGAATATGTTGTAACCATCACATTATGCTTAACACAATTGCGGAGGCGGAGCTGGAAGACCCCGAGGGCAGGAGCACTCAGGATAACTCCCCAAGAATCACACGAACTATTGTGGATGTGGAAACATGCATGATGAATAGTAAAATTGCACACCTCCTACAAAGCTTAATGAAGAACAAACAAACAAGGTGTGGTCCAACAAAATCGGTTGTTTATACCCAATGGACCCAATTTCTAGATTTGTGCGTTAATTCTAATATGCATCCATTACCAATTGACTCCATCTGACTTTTTTATATTGTAGAATTGGTATTGCTCTTGCCCATCACTCTATCCTTTCAGCACGAATTGATGGAACAATTACACCACGAGCGCAGGACAAGGCGCTTGAGAATTTCTTCAATAATCCTGAATGTGAAGTACTGATTGCATCCATTTCCGCGGCTGGAACTGGCCTCAATATAACTTGTGCTAATATAGTCTATTTAATGGTGAGGGGCCCCCCAAAATTCTCCCCTGATTTTCGGACCCTGACATCCACATTTCCAGGAGCCTAATTGGAACCCAGCAATTGAGGCTCAGGCTGTTGATTGTCTACATCGTATTGGCCAACAACGACCTGTACAGGTCATCCACTATATCACTCCTCATTCAGTTGAGGTCAACATGCGGAAGGTACCTTTCAACCTCATCTTTCACTTGATTGTATTACTATTCTGAAATCCTTCCTTATGGGAATGCCATATTCCAATCACCAATAGGTCCAAGAAAAGAAAAAATCATTAACTGCGTGAGCCTTACTGATATTATATAATTTGTGATTGACAAAGTTGATAACTCCTGTTGACTCTGGCACAGGTCCACAATTATTAACACCATGAGCTGGATCGAACTTCTTCAATATTTCCTCAATGAAAATGAGAAATAGAGTATTATTGCAAGGGAGACGGTGATACATTTCAATTCATATTGTCTATATTCTAACATATTTAGCAAGTTGTTGCATCCTTAAGAGATAATAATCAGATTTTATTACACCTGCACAAATAATTCACAAAATTTTAATTTGTCACAGTGCTATACCGTGACAAATTACTAAGTTATTGCAGAGCATCACCATTAGGCCTAATAACTGGCATGTCAAGTATCTTGAGGGCGCTAGTCTGCATCTTACTACAGCCTTTGAGCCAATCTTGATCAAATACCTGAAATGATAGGCCTTCCGGAATATCACCATCATCTGTTGATCGTAATTCTGGCAATCTATCAATAGTTTTTTTACCCTTTTTTTTAATCCGATTACAAAACTCTATGTCTCTATCCATTTTCAATACCAAATCATTAAATAACTGGGAGCGCCAGCGTAATCCCACTTTGTGGTAAACTTGACGGCCATTTTCCAGTACCTCCTCAGTATCTGAGCATACTCGAGGGTCATTGAATTGTGATGCTAGAATGGGAAATTTAGCCGTATCACACCATTCACGACGGCGCTCACAGGTCTGCACATAATCAAGTAGATCATCATCAGACTTGGTCCACAATGAAGAAGAGATACAGTAACTAACTCTTTGACGAATCTTTGCGAGCTTTTGATTCTCCTTCTTTTTTACCAAATACTCCGCATCCTTTTGAATAGACTTCCATTCTCTTTTCAAATAAGTGAAATATCGCTCCATTAAAGCCGCCACGACCCCATAGTTGTTATGATCCTTGTTCCAACAGTAGTGATGATACTCAGTGCTGACAAGTGCGAGACGGAATGTACGGTAAAACACCATAGACATCAGCTTGTTGAACGGATGTTTCCATGAGCTCTCCCAGTCCCAAGTGAATCGCTTTAGTCCTAGCTTGTGGAGCTCATTTTCGCAGTAGCTTTGGAAACCCTGAGACTGAACCTGTGTTGATGGCTCATTGAACACATCCTCGGGACATAACCGAGATGACCAGCCACTTGAATTGCAATTTCACGCTCTTCTGTGCTGGGTGGTGCTGGTAGTGAGGAAAAATCCTTATCCCTAACTTTGAGTAGGAACAGGCAATGTGCGTGTACTGCTGATCTCATTCCATGGACATTCTCTGGAAGTTCTGCCTTCAGCCATTTTTGTTGCTCCTTCTGGCTTGCACGTTTCGCCACATTGTGAGCTTTGCGGGCCTGGTTCCTTTGCTGTCTGACCTCGGATTGTTCAAGCATACTCTGGGAGAGGCCCAGCTGAGGATGGGTGAACTCACTATTTGATTGAGTGCCTTGCTCATGTGCTGTGAAATTGTCCCTCCTTGGTTCATCATTTCTTTCACTTTGAGTCGGAGACATGTTCTCATCCTCATCATCCACCATTGTTGCTCTTGATGTACTGGCATGACCCGTTCTTGGTTTGGAGGCATATGGATGATGACGTCCAGTGACTTTCTCTTTATGGACCAGAGGTGAAGACGCATAAAGTTCATCCCCTGCTATGCAAATCATCAGTTAACACATCAAAACATTAATGAAGACTGGTCATCCTCACGATCTTCAATTGGCTCCTGAGATCGGACTGACTTGCCTTTAGGTGCCATATCTAACCCATGAAACAAACATATCAAATTGTGAATAAGTTTCTACTCCAAAATTCAAATGACTTACTTTGATGAAGCGTCAATACTGGATTTCCCTCCGACAGACCGCTCCAAGATACATTTTCCAAAGGTCTTTTTCGTCGCCCGCCATCAACGCGCCTTTCATTTCCCACATGAGCCTGAGATCCTGATGGAATATTGAGGGTTGGCTGTTTACTTTGGCCAAAGGGATCCTGGGATGCGACTGGACTCCGACCGGGATTAAGGAGGAACTCACGTGGAAATTTTGATTGGGGATTAGCGTGTGAGGAGATTTGAGGTGTGCCTTCTGGCCCCTGAGACACATGAATTTGTGTATTAGTGGGATTCGGGGGAATTGGAGTGACGGAAATATTTGGGATCGACCAAGTGCTTGAAGTTGGAGCCTTTGGATTGCCCACATCAATGTTAAGACCTGATACATTCATTGAGGATGCGATAGGGGTTGTGAGAGGAATGTTGGGACTCAATGGTGACTGTGTTTGAACATATTCTATGCTAGATTCACTATTTGAGTCATGAACAGAACCTGAACGGGATTTATGTGACTTGAAAGATGACATAAGGGCCGAAAAAGTACAGTAATATTTTTAACTAGATAAAACACCTCAGTATTATGATAAAATAGAGTGATATGAGATGAAATCTTTTCAAATTTAGAATAGAGAAATTCTATGAATAGTTGGAACTAAGTGTTGTGTGGAAGTCGGATAAGACTCTTTTGAGGAGAATCCTCCCTGCCTCCTCTTGAGCTCCTCCGCTTTTGTCGGAAACCACCCTGCACGGCCTACCAGCATATAATGTGATATTTCCTTGATCTCAAAGGGGACCCATCATTCATAAGTAATCATATTCAGTACCATTTATGCCTCCCCATTGTCACATTTTGTGAATTATCCAAACTGCCCATATATGCATTGAAATTCCACAACATTGTACATCTGTAAAGGGGTATATTCATGAAGGATTTACCCACAAAAGAGACATCACCTTTTCCCGAAAGGCAAGACAATCCAAATCACATTCCAACTGATTCAAAGCCCGCTGCACTCAAACCAAATACCAAGACTTTAGCTGCACTCCAACCCCTTATGTAATAGAGTTATATAGTTATGTCTGTAATAAGGTTTAAACCATGTACGATGGCGTGCCAGCGTACATGGATTAAATGTTAATCCCCTCAATTCAATGGTAACACTTCACTAATGGAACCCCCTCAATGGTCAAACCCGCACTATCACAATGTGTAAATAAACTAGAATATGTATGAGCATTGAGCAGCATGGCATTTTACCCAATTAAACGCCTAACCAATTCCACCATCCAGATGAGACATGTTAAACTTTATCCACTGCAGCTCATGCTCCATTACAAATGGGATAAAATCCTCAGCTGGCTCAAATCATCTCCCCCTTCATAAATAATCACTGAATTTTATTTCCAATTAATAACACTCCTAAACACTTTCACATCAACCATAGATATTTATACACAAACCAACCGTACTCCCAATTCCTGCAGCAATGACAACCCGGCCATATTCCTCAATGCGTATATGCATGTGTCAACACTGCTCAACTCAAACACACTCTTCCCCTGAGGGTGATAGGCAAGGAGTTGCCTTCACACCTTTCCAATATAAACAGCACATTAAAAAGCTCAAATCAACCATTGCACCCAAATCTCTTCCAAACATCCCTACTTCTGCATCAGGATCTGGGTGCCCACAAATTCTATTGGATCAAATCTTCCCAGCTGATTATTCACGTTTGACCCAAAGCACTTTCCCAACTCCAGCGGGTCTCAATTCAACTGCACAGAAACCATATAGTGGCAGTCAAACCCTTCCCCCACAAGACCTAGGAATGATAATATCTGCCATTCTATCATTAAGGTATAATTTACCCCGCAGGGCTTCACGCATACTCAACCCCGCCCTGAACCTGCTGATCAAGTCCAGTATCTCAAGCTCAGCTGGTCCCCCCGCTCCTGCATTCCATATACCTCAAGATCTGAGTACCATATTTGAACATCTCCAATTGGAGCCAGTGATTCAAAACTATATATGTTGTCCTCAATGTTTCTCTCTTAATGGCCTTACTGAATCAGTCACAACTGACCAACCCCACTGTCAACGCCATAATGACCCAAATGATCATGATCCCCCTTGCACACAATCATTAGGCAAATTCATCTATTCATCTGAACCCCACACCCAAAACACAACCAACATGAAGCAAAAATTTATACCAACAAAACATTTCATTTATCAACCATTCAAAAATTGGCTTGCCAGATTTCTCCAGCGGGCTGGAATTATGGACATTCTGCATCAACATCAACAATCCCAAACTCCCGAAGATTCCCCAAAACGTGACGTCTGGGATGGATTGGTCTGGAGACGCTTCACTGGCACTAGAAATATCCATGACCCCCCATTCATGTCCATTCCTGGTGCATTGGCCTTCTCCATATATGTGGACTGGTTTAATGCACATGGAAAGTCAACCCGGTTGGCTAGCATTGGACCTATCATGCTTATTTGTCTTAATCTCCCCCCAAGTGAAAGATTGAAGCCCGAGAATGTCTATGTTGCAGGAATCATCCCTGGTCCGAAGGAGCCAACTGCGCTTCAATTGAATTATCTATTAATGCCACTCATCAACGAGCTCAAAGAGCTATGGCAAGGTTACCATTTTGCACCCACCTCAACAGGTCCATCAGGATCCTTTATCCGTGTTGCCATCCTCACAGCCATTGCGGATGTGGTTGCCATGCGCAAGCTTACTGGATTTATTTCCCATTCAGGAAACCACTTTTGTAATTTTTGCACCATTCACAAAGCTCAAATTGAAGAAATTGGTCCTCAATTTCTCTACACGCGCTCATACCAAAGTCATAAATCAACCATTGCCAAATGGCTTCGGGCAACCCCACAACAAAGACAAGCAATTTTCTCTGAGTATGGAGTGCGATATTCAATTTTGGAAGACCTTCCGTATTGGGATGCAACCAGAATGGTTAATCTTGACATAATGCATAATTTAATACTTGGAATTTTGAAGGATCATGCAACTTTCAAATTGTGCATTCCAGAGGCGAAATCAAAAATTTACTTCAGGTCCCGCAGGAAATCCAATGACACCAACAGTTCAGACTCAGATTCCATGACCTCCAACAGCTCTCTTGATAAAATCACATTGAGAGAGGCCCGCTCCCTGAGAAGAGACGCAGCAAAAATAATAAATGAGCCACTCCCCACTACTTCCACCCGGAAAAACTACTTCCCAATGCCCACCCTTCACACAGAACATCCATCTAGTGGTTCTGCGGAGATTCCTTCATTTGATGCCAATTACATCCCCACTTCTGAAATACCCTCTGAATTGGATATCACTGCACTGAGCGATCACCAGATCAAGGGTGAGGCTCTTGAGCATCTCCGACAAATCATATCTGAGACCATAATTCCCTCATCATGGACAAGAGTTCCCCGCAAAATGGGTTCCCCCTCTCATGGTAGCTTAAAAGCTGCTGAATGGGCTCTCTTATATAAGGTCTATATTCCATTTCTAATGCTCAGTCAACAGATGTCATTAGATGCACACCAATCTGCCAACACTCAAAGAAAAATGGGTCAGTCAGAAGAACTTGCAAATGAACTAGCCAAGAATACATTCCATTTGATTAGTGCTATCAACATTGCCACAAGCTGGACTGTTTCAATAGATGATGCGACTGCATTTGCTGAACATTGGAAAAAATTCCGCCTTTCCAATCAACACCTGTTCCCAAAACAGAAAAGTAAACCAAATCATCATTTTGCTGATCATATTCCCGAACTCTTCCAACGTTGGGGCCCAGCACAAGCCTCAGCCACATGGGGTTATGAGCGCTTGATTGGAGTATTTGCAAAGATGCCAACAAATAACAAGATATGTACGTCAATTAATAAGATCAATATATTCACATTGATTGAACACCTGAACTGAATAAGACTAACTTTTTGCAACTCTGAATAGATGATATAGATAAAACCTTACTTCAACATATCTGTCGATGTTCCAACCTTTCCGTTCTCCTGAAATCCCCATCTGTGCCATGTGAAATAAAACAGCTTTTCGAATCACAGCCACCTGCCGTGTTCAATCACCATAAATATAACAAGCCATCCCGCCATGACCAACAAAATTATGATTGCCTGGTTGAGTACTTACAGACTTTTCATGCAACAAGGGAAATAGTTGATTGGATCAGCTTAGACACTACCGTGCAATCCACAAGTCCTCCCACTTCAAGGATTGTCTCACCTTGGTATTTTCCAGTTTCAAACATTAATATTGGGAACAATATATTTTCAACTGAATCCAAAAATGTCAGCAACAGTGTGATATGTTTTCTGAGGGGCAACTCACGACAATTTGGTATTATTGATAGCATTTTCAAAGTCTCTGAGCCATCTAGCATACTGAACAATAACTTTCTGATTTTAAAACCTTTGAAGATTGATGTGAATTTCCTACCAGATTGGCCGCATCTGAATATTTATAAAGCTGTTGGTTTTGATGATGGACACTTGATTATATCTGAAGAAGAAATAGAAGGTAACTGTGGATTGTATGATAACAAAGCTCTGTCATGTGGACTGCTTGTAATGATAAAGCCGTTATTTCATGATATTTAGTCTACAAAAATGCAAATCTCTCAGATTCATTAGCAATTTTGCTAGTGAAATAATTGCCTCAAAATTTAGTGACAGAGACATGCCATTGTGACAAGCAAAGCCCATTATTTCACATTGCCACAAAGAACTTACTATTTTGACATTGGGTACAGTGTGAATAAGCCAAGTCCAATGATCAAATGACCCACACACTCACCCTTCACAGCATCCAAAATTTCTAACTGCGCCATCATCATGTTGGAAGCGGAATCGGCTTTTGCGTAACCACACCCGCATGTGCACCCGCACGCGCCAATGCACACGCACACCCACCCGCACACGCCAATGCACACGCCCACCCACCCGCCCCCGCGCATGCACACGCACACTTCATGGATGACCTGGTGAAGTCAAACCCCCCGCCTACATCAAGACTGGCTGAAGGACATCTTTGATGTGTGTGTGTGCAAACAGGCGGGTCTGGTGTAATTTTTACCAATCATCGGACGGTTGTGGGATGATCAGGTGGTGAGGAATCTGAGTTGAAGGCACAGGGGAACCAATATTATTGGATGTCACAGGATTTGGTGTAAGACCAGAGTGTGACGTGTGCTCGACGTTCGCTTGATTTTCGCTTGACGTGAGCTCGACTTTTATCCTGCTTGACGTTTGCTTGATGTGAAGTCAATCGCCGACGATTGACACGAGATTCGCCCCGGTGATTACACAAATGTTGAACACCTCTCATCCTGGCTCCAGTCACCAAAGCAGAAGAAAAGAAAACCACAGACGTCAGTAATTCAGCAATTCCTTGACCATTCAACTCACAATTGTAGTGGCCAGAGGTGGCATCAGAGGTTGAAGGTTCATCAACAGGAGCTTCCAATCCAAATCTTCCACCCTTCTTGATGCTGCTCCATAATATTCTGGGATTGTCTGGGAACCTATAGCTGGCCTGAGAGAAATTTCCTTTCCCAATTTTTCAGAATTGGCACCTGGTGGACCTAGCAGTAGCAGATTCAACACAAGGAACCCCCCTCTTCTGACAATTGATGCAGGGTGGCTTGATAACTCTGACAGATTTAAAACAATCATACGTTTTATTAATGTCATGAATCTCTGTAGGGGCCATAATTTCTTCAGAAAGCTCCCTCAAGTTATCAAAGACACCAGGACCATAAAGTACAGAAAGCAGGAGGAATCAGAGTGATTGGAGTCACAAATGGAAGTCAGATTTGAAATCATCTTCAAATCAAAATTCAAAGCCAAGACTAAGAAAATTATGGACAAATCCAAGTCAGCAAGTAAATTTTGGCAATTTGAACTTCAAGAATGGGGTAAAGTATAAGAAAATAGAGGAAATTATCACGGAAAGCTGTTCCATTGGCCAGATTGACCATTTTTATGGGTTTGCACATAATCACTTCAATTAATCTGAAAGGATATTAAAAAATAAGTCAAAGAAAATAGGCTAACTGGTGCACTTGTAAATTTTGGGCAATTTGGCTAATTTGTCTTCAAAACCTTCAAAATCTTCATTTTATTCAAAATTCCATCAAATAATTCCATTTCATGAATATTTGCATATTTGCGCATTTCTGGCTATTACTTCTTCAAAACCATCAAAACTTTCAATTTAGCCCTTTTAATCAAAACTTTATCAAAATATGCAATTTCTTGCATAATGACATAATTGCACATTTTGTGCATTTTGGCCAAATTGGCCAAAAAACCCCAGAAAACACCAAAATTGGGGAAATTTAAATGGAATTCTGAAATTGTCCACAATGAAGAAAGGGCCAATTTTTAGCCCAATCTCAAGATGAAGAAAATTTATTTAATGGAAGTAAGTTCTTAGGACATAAACCTGAAATCATCTACTTATCATGAGCCATGAGGACTCAAGACAAGTTGAATGAAGAACACTGAAATGAGAAGAACAAAATATCACAGAAGAAGAAGGAGAAAAAAAATTTCAAAGAAGGGGAGAAGGATCAGAGTCAAGTGAAAGCAGAAAGACCTACAAGCTATGAAGATGAACATTTTTTTGGGGTTATTATTGATGAAGAGGAATTATGAGGAATTGAAATTGGGTAATTGGGGGGAAGAAAGTTTTTTTTGATTGAAATCATCAAGATTCAATTACTTTTATGGTGCTCAGAGCTCACCACTTTAAAGAGGGGGATAATGTCACCGCCATAAAGAATATTGATTAAGCTCATAATTTATAGGTGTGGTACCACAGAAATAAGCTAGAAGTGATCAAAATTTTCCTTTGGAGTCATATCCATCCAGCTTCAAAACATGGTCAAAATCCTCTTTCAAATATTCAACTTCAACTGCTGAACATGTAATGGAGGATTTACCACAATTTTGAGCAGTTTTTGGGTGTAATGTATGAAAATTTGCCTTTCAGAAATATCAAAACTCACAAAGAAAAGTATTTTTCTTATAATTGACTGATAAGCTATCCAATTAATGAATTATCAGCTTGTGTAAATGAGAATAAAATAAAAATATGGAAAATAATATTTTTGAAATTCACACAATTTCTATTAAGCTTTGAAGAGCCAAAATGAAACATTCATTAGAATACTTACAGGATCTGAACTGGCTTACAGTAAAATAAAGTGTTTGAGATATTCTTTGACTTTTAGCTATGAAACTTATATGTAGATAGCTGTCATATATTAAGTTGATTTGCCCTCATATCTTGATATTAAACATAATATTTAAATCCAAAATGAAGATGAAAAGTAGGATATTTAATTCATAATTTTCCTATATTTACTTCTTCCATGTGTTCTATTTTCCATATTGATCTCTTAAAGGGAAAAGAGAAACCAAAAAAACCCATGAAAAGGTGTTATCAAACGTTTTTTTTCTCAAAAAATAAAATAAGGCATTAAAGTCACATCAAGAAAGTAATGGTGAAACATTGTGAGAACAGATCTGTATTTTTGGTATCAGTATTGTTTGAATTCTTTATCATTTTTATTCAAATTAAATAATTAGAAAAAACCCTTTTTATGAAAACACAAAAAAGGTTTTTTATTGATTTTACTTGAAATTGTTCATTTTATTATGCATTTTTTATAGAGATTATGTTATTTTAAGACATCCATTTGTCTTTTGTGGTGTTTTTTTTTTCATTTATTAATTTTTTAAATTGTTAGGAATTTCTCTTTTCAAATGTTCTACTGAAAATTATAGTAGTAGGCCCTTTCATTCCTGCTACTGTAAGTTTGTTGTGGATCATCAACAAATTCAAACAAATGCACATTGTAATGCACTTTAATTTAAATTATGACTAATATTTTGGGTAACAATGCTACCTTTTATCCTGAAAATGGAAAATTAATGGAAATTTTGAAAAACCTTCATGTACAATGATGTAATTTGAAGACTATTAGACTTCTCTTTTCAATTTGTTTTGAAAAGATCCAGATTAAGAATTTTCGCTATTTGAAAGAGAAATGAGCTTTACCAACAAAAGTATTGATTACATTAATTCATAATAAGATAAATAATAAAATTGAAAAAAAAATAAGTTGATACTCATATCAAGAAACTTTAAATCAATAGGAAAAAAATATTTCTTTTCATTACATTTTGTCTTTTTTGAAAAATTTCAATAAAGAAAGGCTTTGAAAAATTCAAGTTATTTTATTTTGGAATTTAAAATGAATGAGTATGTGAAGTACACAAAATAGAAAATGATTCTTCTTCTGCATATGAGGAGTTTATTAAGTATAGGAATTTTTCCAAGACACATCTTCAAGAAAAACAAAAACGTAATATCATCTCGGATTAATAAAAAGTAACAAATAAACAAAAATAAAGGTTTTCTTCATTTTGAAAGTGGATTTTAATTATTAAAGGCCTCATACAATCAAAATTGTTAGTATTAATAATAAATCATCATGAAAAAGAAGGCTATCCCTGCTGGCAGGGGTAGCAGGTCAAACCTGCCTTCAACCCAAGTCTCAGCCTTGGTTCTAGCCTTGAAATCTTTCTTCAGATACTTTCAGCCACAGGTTTGGATTTTTGGAATTTTACTAAATTAAAATAGAATATTACAGATTTCAAATGATCTTTGTTTGGTCACTCATAAATTCAATATACACCATTCACCAATACAAACAAGTATTGAATGAGAATTATTCTACTTAGGGAAAGACCCGTCTTTCACAGAAATATGTGCACCCATTTTAAAGGGATTCAATTTCCCCTTATACTGGAAAATTTTGGCCCATCTCACAGGTTCCTGTTATTGAAAAAAACTTCTCTATAATTTGTTTATGAATGGAAAGACTCAATTTATAAAACAAATTTTTACAGAATTCAAACCTCTCCAAGCCAAATTATCCCCATGAAGTTTGTCTATTCTTCTTTTAAAATAACTCACACACCATTCAAGGAAGATATTCAGTGGTTTGAATAATTTTTTGATGAATGTATCATACTTGTGTTTACCCCACTTATATACCAAACTAATTTTTTAATGGTTTTTTTGGAAGCTTCAGAAAATTATAGCTTAGGAAAGAGCTCCCATAAATCAGAAGTAGTATTATTTTCTTGAAATAGGTTTTATATTGTCTTGATTAGTCACAATATTCACAAGGAGCATATAATTTATTCTCATTAAGATTAAATCTTACAGGTTTGTCAGATTCTCTTCACATGTTAAAAACACCCAAAAAGGAAGGTTAATTTTTGATTCAAACTGCCTTGCATATTGAGTTTTTTCACCCTTGAAATAAATAATTTCAGTCTTTACATTATTACTCTACAGCTTTAGTTTGTATTGTTAAATTGGACAAAGGAAAAACATCCAAATTTAACAAATTATTTTTTCCTTTCAAAAATTATCTATGCTCCCATTGAAAAAAATGAAGCATTTAGTTTGAGATTCCTTATGTCTCATTTCGACCCCCTTCATCTTTGAGGTAAAATACATATTGCACAAATGTTAATTTTCCATTTTATTTCTTCTTTGTATTTAATTTTTTTTGGAGTTTTAGAGGATTAAAACAAATGGAACCAAAAGAAAAATAGAATTAAAAGCACAATTCCTTTGCATCTCAATTTCGTGCAAAAATGAGTTTTTTTTTTTTAAAGTTTTCAGTTATTTTTGGGTGGAAGTATTCGAAAAAGTTTTCTCCTCATTTTTTTTTGATTTTGGTGTTTTAATTTTGATTTTGGATGTTTTTTTTTTAATTTTTGGGCTAATTTTCCATTTTTTGATGTTTCACTTGTTTTTCTTTGATTGTGATTTTTCTTCTTGTTGAGATTTTTTGAATTTTGCATTTTTTATTTTTCTTTCTTCTAAATTTCATTTATGGGGTGTGAATACTGTAAATCAGTGCAAAAGCACTTAATAACCAAGTAAAACACTAAATCCAGTGTTTTTGCACTGATTTAGTGTATCCACACCCCTTGGAAAGGAAAATTTAAAATAAAAAACAGAAACATGAATAAAAAATTCAAAATAATGAAAAAACATAAAAGGAAGAAGGAGGAATGAAAAAGACATGAGTAAGTAAAAAAAAAAGTTCAAAAGAATCCCTGAAGAAAAATCAAAAAAATAGCAAATAAATAGAAAACTTGAAGAAAATGAAAAAAAATTCAGAAAATTGAGTATTAGAGAAAAGAAATAATGTCATTTCCGAAATTAATCAAACAAAAGAATCTCCAAAACTCTCAAAAAAGAAAACAAATTAAACTAGATTTTCAAACAAAAAAATGAACAAAACTCACAAAAGGGAAAAAATCAAAAGAAAATTCAAGAAAAAATAAAAATAACAAAACTTATCCTACAAAAACCAAAATAAGTTATATACAAAAAACAAAAGATAGACAAAATAATAAAATACCAAAAGAAGGACCTTAAACAAGGGTGTTGGTAAACACATGTAAGCCCTTATGTGTTTTTACCAATTTATGGCCAAAACATGTAATTTTATTGTAAAAACATTTTAGCAGCCTATTTTGTATGCACAAATTCCTCAGGCTTCATTTTGTGGGTTTTTTAATTTTTTTTGCATTTATTTTTCCAACATGGGATATCAAGATCCCCAAATTTTTTCAACTTTTTTTTGCCAAATTTCTCCAATTTGGCCAATTTGACAAAATGGCCTATTTTTTTAAGCAAATTCATTAATGATGTTCCCACTTCTGAATCTCAATAATTGTTTGTTAAAATGAAATGAAGAATCTTCAGAATCAAACATTTTAGGATTTTTTTTGGGTGTGACAATTATAGGCCCAAAACGTGCTTTTTTATGTTTCTTTCATGTTTGTAAGTAAATTGAGAATGACATTTATGACATCAATGGAACTAAAAATGTAATTTGTGGCATCAGGGGACTTGAAAATGCCATTTATGACATTAACAGTGCCATAAAGGGCATTAACAATGACATCAAAAGCATTACCAATGCCATAAAGGAAATGAACACCCAATAAATTTGTGTTTATTTAGCTAGATTTTAATTAGAAAAACCCCTTATGTGTTTTACCAATTTATGGAAAAACCACGTAAGGCCTTACGTGCTTTTACCAATTTATGGAAAAACCACGTAAGGCCTTACGTGTTTTTACCAAATTTCTTACGTTGGTTTACCAATACCCTTGCAAAATTAAGAAAATGAATATTATTTTAGGAGAATGTTAATAAAATAGGAAAAGTATGTCAGGAAAAGTTTGTTGAAAAATAATTAAGTGGAAATAGAAGTCATACGAAATGGAAATGAAACCACACCAAA
Source organism: Austropuccinia psidii (assembly GCA_023105745.1). Taxonomy (NCBI): domain Eukaryota; kingdom Fungi; phylum Basidiomycota; class Pucciniomycetes; order Pucciniales; family Sphaerophragmiaceae; genus Austropuccinia; species Austropuccinia psidii. The sequence goes on along the minus strand of JALGQZ010000017.1, from coordinate 25,565,970 downwards.
ATAATACAGAAGCATATGCAAGGATATTGGCTTTTTCCAGCGCAATAAATCCCCTTGGATCAAAAGATAATAAATTCAAAATTTATTTGAAATTTAGTTATCATTCCTTAGCATAATACAAAAGTGTTTCACAAATATTGATGACCAAACAAATTATTAGCTTCAAAATTATTGATAAGGTGATCCACAATATTTCTGTCAAATTATTCAATGCATGTCTCAGGGAAGTAATTTGAGGTTATGGTCCTCAAGATACTTCAAGAAATTTTTATAATCAAGGTGTGTGGAAGAATAAGGAATTATCAAATATCTCTGCATCCAGCTTTTTACAAACTTGACTCCAACAACATTCCAACTGAGCTTGTGTAGGTGGTTTGGGAAACGGTTCGAGAATAGTTTGACAGAGTTTGAACATGAGTTTAATATAAAGATCAAAAGAATGTTAAATAACCCACAAAAAATTCCATAGGAGATTTTTTTTGAAATTATTTCTTTCAAATAATTATTCTTCTTTTAAAAAAATAAAATTGTGTAACCCTTGGTTATTTATCCATCATATGCTGCTTAATTAGTGTAGGAAGCTTTGATTAATATTGGCAGAGAGACCTGAATACTTTAAGCTAAGTATTTTATCAATATCAACAATTAATCTCACCTGAATGATATCTATATAGAAGTAATCATAGCAATATCTCATTCTAAAATATCAACAAATCGGCCATTTTACAGGTTCTTTGGAAAAAGTGTATGCAAAATTTCAAAACTAGGGTGTACAATGATGTAAATTTAATCTATTTTTTTGTGAGAATGAGGAACAAAAGAGGATATTGAAAATTTACATACAAGAGTTTCAACTGTTTTTTTAATGAGAAATCCTAAATAATGTCCTTACTTATTCACCATGAAATATTTTTTCCTATTTTGGTCTTTAGAAACAAAAACCTTAAAATTCAAAATCTCTCAAATATCAAAATCAGCTTTTTGACTTTATTAAAAACTAATAGAGAGTGATGATATTGTAGAAAGTGAAAATTCATCTTTTTGGCTTCAACTATTCCATTTTTGACAAAATCTGTAGGAAGGTTTTTAAATGTAGAATTGTATGAATACTTACTTTTTGAATGGATATGTTCTATATAAATATGGACGAAATCCATAGTATATGAAGAAGACTTGCACTAAAGGTCTGGATAAAATATCAGAGGTAAAAGATACGTAAGCTTTTAATAAATCTAATTTGAAAATATGCGATAGCATACCTAATCTTAACAAATAAGCCAAAAATCAATAAGAGCTACCTGAATAAGAAATATTCATCCAATTCCCTTTTTTGAGATTTAAAATTTGGTTTAGTATCTTCCTAAGAGATCACTTGTTATATTCAATTATCAAAAAACTTTAAGAAGATTTTGAGAATATATTCTCAATTTCACAAAGTCAAGGGGAAAATATTTCCGAAATTGCTGTATTGACAGGCCAAATTTCTTGGGACTTGATATTTCCCAAGATTTGGGAGGTGAATTCTTGGAAGAATACCTTTTTAATGTTTTCGGAATTAAATAATAGATATCATTTTACAGATATTTCAAGTTTTTAACCAAAATAAGATTCTTGAAAAAGAGAATATTTTCCATAAATCTGAGCGCATTATATTGCTAGACACATAATCCAAGATTTTTCCTGAAAACAATAATAAAGGCTTGATTTTTCATTAAGGTTTTAATTATTAGAGGAAATGTGGTCAAATTGGGTGTGTACTTCTTGAATTGAAATCAAAAAATTTGTGCCCAAATACTATTATGATTGTCTTGATAAGGACTCAAAAACGTATCAAAAGAAAGTAAATTGATGTAATTGTGAATTAAGCTTGTTGAGAGTGCTAATAATTTTCTTCAGCTTGAATTCCAATTTTCATATAAATTTAATTCTATTTGGGCCAACAGAGCCTTCAGCTGAACAAATACTCTTCACAAAGGGAAAATGATAATTCTCCATAATAGAATATAACAGGGATAATGAAGCTAGTATTAATCAAAAATGGAAACAAAAAATGGTTTTAAGATTGATTTGGTCTTCTTCTTGACATCAGTTATTATTTTCTGAAAAAAAACCATGTGATAATTTAATATTAATACTATGGAAACAAGTTTAAATTGAAATTATGACTTCTCACAGCTGAAATGTTTGTCTCATAAAAACCTTCAAAATGATATCCTTATTTATATACCATGAGAGCATTATTAGACACCTTTATTCAAAATATTAATACTGAATATACAAATAATTGAAATAGATAGAAGTCAAATTGATATAAAGAATCCTTATTTTGATGAAGGAATACTAAGAAGTGTATCCCCACTTCCTTTTTGAAAATTATATATTAGAAATAGTTCTTTTCCTCTGAAAAATGAAACAAGATTTTCGGAGATTGATTTAATTCTCAATTCTCCACAATATTGTGACATGATGAAGATTTTTTCAATAATAGCCTTATTCCTCAAGAAACCAGATTTCAGAATATATTCATATGAAGTAGTTTGTATTGAGAATTTTGGGTGTATTATGTGCTATTGAATATTTTGTGAAATCAGAGGACTCATTTTGTTTTATCATGGAAAAAATGATTGGAAAATAATGAATTTAAAGTTTTGGAAAAATATAACAATATTGTCTCCCATTTGTTTGAAGAAAAAGAAATTTCAATAATAAGAGGCATGCAAATATCAAATAAGTAAATTTTTATCAAGAAGAACTTCATTTGAGCTTCAATTTCACAAGAAATTTAAAAAATTTCCTTCAAATGGTTCAAAAATTAGGTGTTATATTCTAGTTTTTGTGATTACTAAGTTCAAGAAAAATGTTTTGATATAAATATTTTTAAGCTGAAAATATTAGAAACTCATAAGAGAATTTCAGAAGAAAAGACCTAGAAAAGGTACTGTGAAATATTTCATGGGAAAAATGATAATTTGATATTGAGAAATACAAAAAGAAAGCTTTCATGGTTCTTGGCTTTATCTATATTTGAAAGTTTTGATTTGAGCTCCAAAGAATATTGTGAAAGAAAGGATTTCTCAAAATTTTCAGGAGCTACATAGTTCAATTTAATTTATAGGAAGTATTTCTTAAGCTTAGAAATCCAGCTTTGAAGATAACCAAATATTAATATCAAGTTAGAGCCCAGTATGAAGAAAATTGAAAGCTGGGTTGGACCTGATACCCTGCCAGTAGGGATAGCTTCTTTTGTGGTGAATATAGGGTAAAGATTTCAGGGTATATAATTGTGGCATGAATATTAAAATATAATTGAAATTTTTTGATCAATTAAAATTTCTCAAGATATTTCATATATTATTACGAATTCTCATTGTCTTCAATCAGAAAAGAGAAAAATCTGGGAAGTTCTGCAATATTCCAGTGGATTGAAAGAGATTGGAATATTAACAATAATCTAAATCCTGGGTAAAACCAAGATTAAAGAAAGGATCCAATCTCATTCTATCTTTTGTCAAAGATAATTTTAAAATAAAAAAATTTCTGTCAGGTGCTTCCAATTTTCTCATGGTGAATATTACTTAAATAGAATATGAGAGACTGAAAAATGAGAAGTTACTGCTTTCGCAATTTCTCATGGAAGGAAGAATAAGTCATAAAGAGAGACCCTTATTCAGTCTTTTGAGACTTTTTCCCCATATGTATCTACAAAGTCTCTGGAAAGAGATTTGATATTTAAAATTAGAATTAAGCCCTGACTGGTAGCCCACTATGGGATATATTAATACTTAATATTGGTGAGAATACCTCTCAATTATTATTTATGATTAATTTCCCCTATAGCTAAGCTAAGTATCATGTTATTTCCCTAATATTGAATATTTAATCATCAAAAAAAGCTTCATGGTCTTAGGTCAGTATAATAGCAATCAACATAATGGAGTAGTAAAACATAATCCTTTGATTCTCATTAGCCAGTATCAGTAAAGAAATACTACCATTGTTGGATAACTTATCTGTCACAGGGACTCTTTGAAGTGAAGAGGGCCTGGCACTCAGTTGACTGAGACTCACTTATGGAGGGATCAAGGATTGGAATAAGAGTGAGTAAAGCTAAGAGTGTAAATAAGATAAGATAGCTAATGTGATACATACAAGAAAAGCAGAAACAAATAAAATAAGAGTAACAATAAAAGATCGAACCACAAAAAAGTCCAAGTCCACTGTTTCAACCTGTCAGAAATAAAGTAAAGAGTTAATAAGGATATGGCCACCACAACTCTACTGAAAAGGTGAGAAAAAGGATGCAAAGACTAACATAATACCAAAAAAATAATAGTAATAATATTTATTAAATAATAAATCAACCATATTAATTAACTGGGGAAAGCTCCCGGGGGGAGAAGAAGGGGCTGGTATATGTGATAATCCACCAGCCCTGATCCAAAGAGTGAATGTTATTGAGAGGAATCTTTATTTGAATTGATTTGACTAATACAGCCCCTGTATGGATGCACAGGGTCTGTACAAGAGGTGTGGTGGAGCTGGGTGATCATACAGGTTCAGTCTTGTGAATCAAAGACTGTATTTGTAATATCCATCATATACAAGTATTGAAAGGCTGTATTAAAGAACCAAGCTGTATGTATGTTCCGGCAAGAGCATTTTCTGAAACTGATTCCTGATAAGCATACTGTATTCGATAGCTTCATGACTTTGAGTGGGTTTAAGGTTAAATACCCTTACCCCCTGATAGTGGCTGTGACATTATCCTTTTGAGCTTACTTATTGAAGTATTAGAACTATTCCACAGATATTTTGAAGATATTATAGTTTAATTTTATATTATCAAGTTCTTGTATTATATATGTTAAGTTTAATCTCTTCTCAACATTATTTTCAACTTAAATACTCTGGAGTTATTTCACTCATATTCCAGTCTTATGATATAGTATATGATTCTATCAAAGCTGAAAAATGTTGATATTACCACTAACTTTATCAGGTGTTTTATCACGCAGAAATAGTGTAATGATGTATTGAGAAGTTCACTTGGATTTCAATTTTCTTTACTACTTGGTTATCTTGAGGGTTTATGAAAGCATGTCTTTAAAAAAGAAGTAAAGTCTGATAAGAGTCCATTGATTAAGCTTTGTGACCCATTAAAGATCAAATTAGTGAGTTTATTTCAAATATAAATTGAAAATACTTATATCCTTTCAGAAATAAAAAACTATACTAAAATAGTATGTGATAAGATATAGTGTTACAAGCATTTGAAAGAAGCTAGAAAACTTAATTATTGTAAATCCTACTTCCAAGTAATTCTCCATTTACATAACATTGTAGAATGTTCTACAGTAGAAACTAACTATATCACCAATGAATTTCAAGTATTCACTTCAAAAGAGATTATTTCAGCTTTTACTCTTATCAAAGCTGGAAGCAATTATCCATTTTCGCAAAGATTTGCAATATTTAAGTTCAAATTTCATAAAATTCAAAAAGTATATATATTTTTATCATGTTTCATCTCTAAGCTTAGACAATAAAGAATTAATTATCCATAGGATCTTCAGAAAAATAATCTTGAGTTACTTAATAATAAAGCGAATATTATCAGTTAGAGATTTGTAAATAAAAACTATCATTTATATTCATATAAACTAAGAATATTTCTACAAGAGGTAAGTTAGAGATTAATTATGAATTTTATCCAGATATTTATTGACATTAGAGCACAGGTTATATACAGAAATAGCCAAAAAAGGAATATTTATATGGATAAAATATTTTATAAGAAAAGAAGAACCCTTAGATGAATTTGTCACAGCCATAGGAAATCACCCCCATGGATGAAGTCATGTATATATTATTACTTTCATACTCATGCTATGGCCATTTGGACATGCCTAAAATAGATTTCCAAATCAGGTATCCAAAAATTTAAGGCCAGCTTTGGCCATTTGGAAATTCAAAATTCCTCAAGGGTGGCCCAAATCTCCCAATAGGGGGCGTCAAATTCACCAAATCCCACATTAAAATAACATGGGATTTGGCTTCCAGATAGCAGAACTAAAACCTGAGTTTTTCATGTGTAAATCATATAGAATTTTAGCTGAGTCCTCTTTTATTTTTATCAAATCCCACAAATCTAGGATTTCAGTTTGAAACCTAACCCATATGAGTATTCACAATTCACAATTAATAACCATAAAACATATTCTTCCACACTCCATTTTTGACAATCAAACAAAAAATATTACAATCAATTTATATTTAATTATCCATATGATAATGCCTTATTCCAAAGCAAAACATATCAGCTAAGATATGAAGATCACCTCCAGCCTTCCTCATCCATCAGGTCACTTAATCTGTACCCATCATTTAACCATTATTAATTGGCTTTCAATAAAAGAAGATTTGGAGTCATTTTTTGGTACTAGTGACTAAACTTCAATTGGAAGGCCACCTTTATCAAAGCAGCATGGTTTTCAGCATATGGCCATTGAGGTCAACCAAAAATAATGAAATTTCCTGAATCTTAGCTCAAGAAGATTCCAAGATTGATGGGAAACATATAAAAGGAAGTATATGGCAGCAAAAAAATGAAAATTTCAACTGGGGCTGGACTAACTGAAGAAGATGAGAGTAAAGCTTGAAATTATGTGTCCTTGCTATGCCAAAATGACTGCACTCTTTGGCCATAAGCCCAACATCACACCCATTAAAAGCTATTATTTGCAAGAAAAAGAAATATTAAATGGTGATGATGATGATGAAATTTTGATGAATAAGGTATTTAATAATCTCTTTTTTATTTTTACCTGATATGATCAAGGCTAATTTGAATTTTAAAGGAGAATAATCATTTGGAATCAACTTTCAATCTTGATCTTTTGCTTAATAATGATGAAGACTTAGTTCAAGCAGAAACCCTTCATGATGAATGAGTAATTATGCTTAAGCCGGAAAATTATAAAAGCCAATTTGTATTATTTTTTCTTTTACCAGCTAAGTATATCCATAACACATGAAAAACAAAAGCGTAATTAAGCCTTGACCCCCAACTTGAATGACAAGAGTGGATCTAGGAAAAGGTCAATGGATATGTTTGAGCCTACATATGAAAACTTGCTTTAATCATGGAAAAAGGGTATTTCTTGAAATTATTTTTACTCTTACCAATCCTACTGAAAAAGAATATCCCTCTCAGCTGATGAAGCAAGTGATAATGCTTGTTTGGAGTCGAACAAGGAGAGGTGGCATGGAGAGAAAGTGAGGAAGATTGAAAATAAATGGTTTGAAGAAGTGAATCTAAAAAAATGGAGTTTGATGAGAAACAACAAAGCATGAAATATGAATTTTTAAAAAGAAAGTGGAGTCATGAATTGGAGCTTAAGGAAAAGCAATTCCAGATGGATCACACTATAGCACCATTTTCATCAAGAAGGCCAATTGCAGAGCTCAAATTTATTCTGAAATTAATAAATGAAAAAAAATGTCTCACCATAATTCATTAGATATAAATAATTTCATTTTTATTTGCTAATACATACATAAAACATATCAAATTTTCAATTGTGCCAAGGGATGATAAATGCACTTATATGCTAAGGTAAAGACATTAATTTGTTGGTTATGATGCAAATGTATTCCCCTGGGTTTATCCCCTGGGTCATTTGGATATCAAAGATTAATACATAGCTGGAAGTTGATTTTGAAAAGTTCATCTTTTCAGACAAAGTGTTAATCACAGTCAATCTGGAGGGATTTTTGAGGTGTGATCATGCTATATTGGGTTTTTTGACAAATATAAATGATATTTATTTGGAATGGGGGAATTTTTTTAAATTTAATCTTTCATTTAAAAATTGGAATTCAATTTTTTTGAGCATTGAAATTTTGGCAACTTTTGAACTGAAATTCTATTTCACAAAGACCAATTACAATTTTTTTTCAATTCAATTTCATTTCTTGCTCTTATTTTATTTTTTTCAATCTTTTTAAAAATTCAATTTCATTGCTTCCTCTTATTTTAATCTTATTTTTTTTATAATTTGTCCTTTTAATTACCCCACTTTTTTGAACCAAAAAACTGGTATTTATTTCAATCCTTCACTCACAAATCTCTCACAAGAATGGATTGATTCTTTTTTTAGATTTTTAAAGCTTTTTTTTTAATTTATGATTTTCATTCAAAGAAAGAATCAGTCCAGTTTTCTTCTCTCTTCATACTCTTATGTTTCAATCTTTTTTTGGTTTAACCAGCATCGTCATCATCCTCTATCCACTTCACACCCACCCCTGCCAACTCAAACCCCCCCATAAACCATCACCCTCAAACCCACCACACCCTCCCACCAATGTCCATTAATATCACCTTGAACCTCTTGAATATAACTCTGGGAGGCTCTAAACAATCTACCTGTAAAATAATATGCAGGATTTTTTTGATTTTTACTTCTTAATGGCCCTCAATCACACCATTAAGGATTTTCTCGTTTTTTTAATTGGTTTTAAGCATCCATCATGATGAAAACCAACTATTTTTTTCTTCTTTCTTCCACATGTTTTCTGAACATTGTGTTTTTTTGTTTTTTTACTTCCTTCATCATCAATACTAACCACTTGATTTTTTTGCATTTTCTTATGATGATGACTGATCATCATCAGCTTTTTTTTAATTGATTTATTTCCTTGATAATACTTACTAATCTTGCTCCTTTTTCAATTTCTTGATGGTAATGATCAATCATTCTGATCTTTTTCTTAATTTTTTTATCTTCCAATGATGATTCTTTTGGTTTCTTTTTTTTCATGATAATGACTGATCATCCTTTTTTTTTTTATATTTAGTTATGATTATGAATTCAATGCTGATTTTTTTTGATTCTTTATCTTATTTTATGGCGATGTAATATGATGATTATGATTAATATGATAGACTTTTATTTGCTTTTTAACTCTTTTAATTGTTTTTGAATCTAGGGGTAGATTATATATAAGATTTCTTTTTGAAATTTCATTTCATATCACTCCCCTTCCATCTTCATTGAAATTCCACAAAAGCACTCCTGCTCTCTCACACACACAAAATCATTCTGATTATGTAATGGTTAGTACTAAACCAGATTGAGTACATCATCAGAATTATTTTAAAGATGATGATATTCTTATTACTCTCCTTGATGTCATGGTTAGGACTAAACCATATATAGAACATCATGAAGCTAATAAGACCCAAAGAAATCATAAAAGAAAACTTACCCAAAGCCAAGGACAACATATGTCAGGCTGAGTGGATGATAAAGATGTATAATAGTATTAAAAATCTTTAACTATTACTGTGACATCGTAAAAATGGTAATAAAAATGTTTTTTGATGGTTATAATGGCTTTAAAATGAGATAATAAGGGCTTTACTATAATAATATAGTGGTGGTGAGCACTTCTGAAAGCCCTGGGTGCAGTCTTACCAGTTGGATTACTATAATAAGAGCTACAATATTTGAATTTAAAGTATAACTGTTTTTGACAGTTGTACTACATAGGAATTCAAGAGCAGGATGGGGATTCCTTTTCTGGCAGTGAAAAGGCCTCCTTTTATCCTGAAATGAGGTGGAAAGGCTACTAGACCTTTTCACGTAGAGGAAGTGAAGTTTTTTCACTCTCAAGGAAAGCCTTGTGGTTTGAAAAAGGCCTGTATATTCTGTATTGGGCTCAGATGTGGTTTTGAAACCACATCTGGGTAGTTTTCACCAATACAGGGTGAATATCTTCATCTGGGGACCACACAGCTTGATTCTGATGTGTATCACACATAGAATGCTGTACAGAACCTGTATGGGACCCAAGTATGGAATGGACTATGAGGTAATGAAGTGAAAACAAGCTTCTTTGTCAGTTTTATACCTCATAATAATTGCTATTGGATATTATCCCATGGTAAAGCTGTATTGGCCACACTGTGGGATTTTGACCTTAAAACAGCCATACCTTTGTCGGTTTCTGAGATATCAACCTCAAAATTGGTCCCGTGTGTAGCCCTGTATGTGCTCTACACAATGGTACCTCATGTTGTATTTCTATAATTAAATATGGTGAAATTATCCCATGTACAAGAATTTTGTACATATGTGCGTTTTAGGGAAAGAGCTGTATTGGGCTTGTTTGCCTTATAACCTTTGTTCTAGATGAGATATGGCAGTATGAATGGCACCATAAGATAGCCCTGATTGTGCTCTTTCCAAAAAGGCCCACTTTAGGTATCTCTCACTTGAACTGTTGAAGCTAGATGAGAGGTGAATGTTTTATTCATCCTTATTTGGCCTGAATTGGCCATAACTTCTGTAATACTGGTGCTAGCCCACTTTGGCTGGTACCATTGGATAGACCACAGTTAGAGCTTCATTTTGAATACCCATTTGATTGTGTCAAGCCTCTTACTCTGTATTTCAGATGAGAGGTGAAAATTAAGGTTTGTGCTCAGCAACAACTTTGAGCATGAATAACTTTGTTATTCTTTGTCCTGTGGTGATGGGACTTGTATATTTGGAAAGGGGTGAGTTATATCTTTTTTTGATACTTTTGAGCCTGATTTTGCTCAGCTCCATGTTTTGGTGGTATCTTGGCTATACCATTGATTTATGGTATTTGGCTGTCATGCTTGTGCTCTGGTTTTGAGTCACAGGCTGACATAACCTCCCTCTAAAAAAGGCTCATCACTGATGAGACTCTTCAGTCCTCCTGGATGCTCTGAGTCTCCTTAAATGAAGGTTCCCATCTGGTATGACATCTTCTGCCAACCATTTGTCCTTATCAGCTGTCTGGTTCTTGAATCTGACTAAGTACTGTCTCTAATCCTGACCATTAAGTATTGTCTTCCTGGCCTTGATGATTCTCTTCACTGGTCCAGGGGAATCCTCCACTTCCACTATTTCTGGTGGTGTGGTGTTCTTCTTCCTGTAGGGGAATTTATCCTCCTCTTTCTGGCAGTATGGCTTAACTAAACTCACTGGAAAGACTGGGTTTTTCCTGGAAAATTCCTCTGTGAAATTGAATTCCACTGCATTTTTCCCACTCAATTTAATGATAGTGCAGGGCCCTACAGATGAGTCTCTCATTTTCTTGGGTCCTTTGAGATTATTAAAGCTAAGTGTAGACACTAACACTTGGTCTCCTTCTTTAAAGTCAGGTTCCATGTGTGATTTGTCCCATCTCTGCTTAATATATTCTTTTGCCTCAGCTATGCATTTGGCGGCTGTGTCACAAGCTATCTTCCACATTTCATGGAAATCTTTGGCTCTGGGGTGGATGGTCACAAGATTTTTCTTCAGGTGATCCACAGGTAATAGGGGATTCCACCCTTTTTCTACCAGTGTGGATGTTTTTCCTGTGGTAGAGTGCCAACTTGTGTTATATGCCAGTTGGACTGCTTGTAGAAGAACAACCCAGTCATGGTCCTTGTATTCCATGCCATAGGCAAAGAATCTTCTAAGGATTTCCTCCATTTTCTGGATCATCCTTTCAGCTAATCCATCTGTTTGTGGATGGTAAGCTGTAGAAAAAGAAAGTTTAGTACCCAGCATGTCATAACTGTTGGTCCAAAATTCAGATGTGAACTTTGGGTCCCTATCACCAACAATGATCTTAGGGACTCCACAGGTGGATATGATGTTGTTCTAGAATAACAGAGCAGTATCCATGGCTGTGTCCTCCTTGTGACATGGTAGGCACCTCATACTCTTGCTGAAACTATCAACTATGATTGAGCAGGCATTGAATTTTTCTTTGCCTCCTGGGACAAGTCCTGTAACCCAGTCCATGTTGATGGTTTCCCATGGGTGTTTGGGTTCTTCTATGTGTTGAAGTAACCCATAATTCTTCCCATGTTTTCTATTTTCCTTTTGGAATCTTTCACAAGTGTAAATGTATTCACTGAAATCTTGTCCCCATCTGGGCCACCAAGAAGTGCTTGCTACCCTTTCTTTGGTCCTGTCTTCACTCATGTGTACCATATAGGGGCAATAATGGCATTCCTGTAGGATCAAAAATATATTGTTTCTGTCTATTATTGTGAGCTCAATAGTGTGCTTCTCTCTATGGTAGAGCAGGCAATTTATAAGGAAAGATTTATTGTCCTTATAGTCCCTCAACCAGGGTTCCTCTAACTGGGATTCCAGTTCTGGGCTCCTGTAATTTTTTTGAAGGAGTTATAACAATATGCCACAATGTTTTTGTTTGGCATATGTCCTCATCACTGAATTGAAGAATTCAGTGTGCAGTTCTGAGGAGCTTATTCCCAATATGGGAGTTTCTGTTCCTTCTGAGTTAGTGTTTCCACTGTCTTGGGTACCACTCAGAAGATCTGAAGTTTATCTTCCTGTCTATTTCCATTAAATGGATAGGAATTTTAGCTGCTACTTCAGGGTCATAAGCTGGGTTGCTTTTGACATTATCCAGTGGTCATCTGCTGAGGCCATCTACATTGGTATGACTTTTAACTTCTTTGTATATGATGGTCATGTACCCTCTATACCCCTGGATGGCTATTTTCCACCTCAGCATGTGTCTATTGGTAGTCTTCATGTTTAGTAAAGACTTCGAGGCTGTGAAGTACGTGTAGAATTCAAAGACTGCACCCTCCAAATAATAATAGAATTTCTCTAGAGGCCAGACTAAGAATAGACATTTTGTCTGGGTGGCCCCATACCTGGCTTCTGAATCTTTCAGCTGCCTAGGGATGTAACATATTAATCCTTCTCTTTGTTCACCATCCACAATTTGTCTCTGGTGAAGGGCTTCTCCTAAGCCTTGGCTACATGCTGCACCTACTTATAACTTGAATGGCAGTTCAAAGTCAGGAAAGATGAGCACAGGTGCATTTGTGAGTTCATATTTTATCCTCTCATATGCATCTCTTTGTTCCTTGGTAATTTCAAAAACTACATTTCTTGAACATAACTTGTATAAAGTACAAGTTATGTAGGCAAAATGTTTGATGTGGTTTCTATAGTAGCTAGAAAACCCAAGGAAATATTGCATATATTTGATTTTTCCTGGTACTGGTGTTTGCAGTACGGCTGCTACTTTGTTCTGGTAAATTGCCAGACTAAGACCTGCGACTTTATGTCCTAGAGCTAGTAGCTCTTGTTGGCCAAAATTGCACTTTTTAAGTGAAATTTTCAGATTTATGGGTGTGCATTTACTTAGCACTCTGTCTATGTATTACACATGGTCTTCCCATGTCTCTAAGTATATAATTATGTCATCAATATATACTACCATACAACCTTCCAATATTTCTTCTTGAAATATGGTGTCCATCATCCTTTGGAAGTAAGCTGGTGCATTCTCAATGCCAAATGGCATCCTGGTGTACTTGTATATGCCCATATGAAATATGATTCTGAGTAGTTTCATTGAGTTTGGTTTAACTCCATTCTGGTGGAAGCCTTTCATACAATCCATTTTGGTTATGTATCTGGCTTTTGCCAGTTTGTCTAAGGCATGAGGTATCCTGGGTATAGGGTACCTGTCATCTTTGGTTTAGTTATTCAGAGCCCTCAAATCTCCACACATCCTAGACTTGCCATCATTCCTGGTGATAAAGACAGGAGTAGTAATTTCCACTATTTCATTGTGTCCAATATTTCTGATGACATCCATGTCCAGGAGTTCATTGATAATTTTTTCAATTTCCTTCTTGGTTTCCAGACTTTCTGGGTAAGGAGGTCTCCTGAGCATGGGTGGATAGGGTCTTTCCACATCCAGATATAGTTCTATATCATGGCCTCTAATCTTGCCTAATGGTTCTTCATCAATGGAAAATGCTGGTCTATTCCTTCTCAGCATTTTCAGTAAGCTTAGTTTCTGTTTACTGGTGAGTGTAGTTCTAAACTGTCCCTCTCTGAATTCATTCAGTAGTCCTTAAAGAGGATCTTGGGAAGATATTTGGTATATATCAAGTGAAAATTTCTTTTCCTTGCTGGTACCAATGGTAATGTGCCTGTTTTTACTATTGTAAATATCTATGCCATACATCCTCTTGTAATCTGTTCCCAGTAAAACCCCTTGGATGGGGGCATCCTCAAGCACAAAAAATTCTGGGTTGAGTCTGATGTTACCCTTCTTATGGGGTATAATTATCTCTTTGATAATTGTCCCAATGGAAATCATCTTCCCTGATGCACTCTTGAAGCTCTTTACCGTGGTGGGAAAGAGCTGGTTTTCCCAGTTTGGGAAGTGGGTGTCCAGATAATTTCTGGTCACTATGGAGCACTGTGCTCCACTGACAATGATCAATGTATGTTGAGCATTGTCAATAAAAACAGTCATTTTTGTGGCTTTTTAATGTATGTATGCAATTCCTTGGGTTGGTGTAACCAGGAATGTTTGTGAATCTTGCGTGTGTTTGCACAAATTCTTGGCAGTATCTTGTGGCATGCCTGCTTCCAGCTGTATGTCTTGGATTTCTAGTGGGGTTTCCTCTTGATATTCCACTAGGAATTCTTGTCTTAGGTCTTGGTAGTTATTATATTGTTCTCTGATGGCATCACCCATAGAGTCTGAGTCGAAATCTTCTGTTGGGGATTCCTCCTCTGGTAATTTCTCAATAGCATAGACTTTTTTCTTTGCCTTTGGACAGCTATTTGCATAGTGGTCTGTTGAACCACAGTTGTGACAAGAATTTTTCTTCTTTGCCACCTCTGTCACCCTTTCTCTGGGTTTGTCTTTAAACTCCACCCTGAAATGTTCTTTCTCTTTATAACCACTGCTTTTATACGGGGTTTATTTCCCTATATTAGTTCTTTTCCTTACATCTTGTAAGGTATTTGCAATGTCATCTAGAGTGAAATTGTGGTTGCCTCTGCATTTCACTGCATGCTCTGGCTCTCTTGGAATTTGGGTCAGGAGTTTGTGATTCCTCATATGAGTGATCATTTGAGGATCAATGGCTTTAAGTCTTTTAGACTTTCTGAGACACCACTCATATGGATCTTTGTCCACAGAGTATTTTTCATTTTCAAATGACATGGTCTTTTGCCATATCCAAGTACCATTGCTGTAATTTTGGATGATTTGACTCTTCCACCATGGATTTCTTTCATCTCTCTGTACCATATGCCAGCATGTCCTTTGAATGCTGTATTAAGTCTAGAAGTAATCCAGTAGTCTGGTATGCTTGGTACATCAATGAAGAGTCCATTAATATACTATATGAGTTCCATATGATCATATTGTCCAGTTCCAGAGAATTTGGGCCAGCTTGAGGCCTCAGGAAGCTGTTTCAAGGCTTCCTTCTCTAAATAAGACATGCTATCTCCATCCTAGTATTGTGATGGAGATCTTTCTTTATTCATCAACATGGAATATCACTTGACGTCATCTTGTTGATATGGATTATCCATAACATGGCCTTGTGGCTGGGCCTTCAAGTTATGGTAGACATTAAACAGTTTGTTTATGTCTTGATACAGACAATTCCAGTCCCTTTTTGTGCTTTGTTGTTCTTCAAAGACTAGATTTAGTCTTTTGTTGGTTTCTTCAGAGGATTTGCTCACTTGAGCATGTCCTTCTTGAAGGTTTTTAACAGTTTTGTCCATGGAGGCTGTTAATTTCTTCATCCTCTCATGGCTTGCTTCAAGTTCTGCAAACTGTTTTTGAGTTTTCTCAGAATATTGGGACATTTGTAACCACAGTGCATCACTGTTTAAGTTACTCTCAGGTGTGACAATATTATATTCAATCTGAGTGGGGGTAATATTTCTATTAATAGGACTACTCATTCTGGAGTTATGTACAGCTACTTCTGGTTCTTGTGCACTTCCTTCACCAAATCCAACAGCTTCTGGATCATTGTGTCTGACTCTCTCCTCCTTTGGATGAAGGTGGTCTTGTTTTTGCCCTTGTATCCTGGTCTTCTCCTGGAAACTTCCTGGGATCATGAAGAATGGTGACTCTTGGCCACTGATCTTTTGGTTTCTGAATGTTGTGAAGCCAATGGAGAGCTGATTTGGCCTTCTCCTTGTGAGCCTGAAGGAATCTGAGTATGCCCTGTCTGGGTCAGCTGTTCCTCTATAGCTTGGATAGTGGCTTGATTCTCCCTTATCCTGTTTGCCCTTACCTCCAGGAGTCTGAACTGCCTGGTGGGATTCCAACCTTTGGTGATTACTATAAGGTCTCGGAAGTCTATATCTTTGATACAAATATTCTGGCAACTTGCTCCAAGTTCTGTGCAGTGAGATGCTAGGTTGAACCTCTTTTTGTCCACACTCTATTGAAATAAATCTTTGAGGAGTTGGGGAGCTGAAGAACTTCATCCATGTCTTTCCAGTCCTGTGGTTTGAGGTTCCTGTTGAATTGGAAAGTGAATTGAAGGGTTTATATTATTTCCCTCAGTGTATTTTCATTGACCACTGTGTCCAAGGTGTCCTCTTCCAGGTCTTCTGGTTCTGGAAAAGCCTTCTCTGTCCTCTGGTTGGTTCCTTTGGAAGCCAAGGTTTCTAAGGTGTACAGGTGACATATCAGTGTTTGCAAACAGTCAAAATCTTTAGGTTCTTAGGGTATTTACTCTTGACCATTCCTTGTAAAAATTTGTTGTTTGCTTATTTTGGCAATTTACCTTGAGAGGTTACAACTGGGCTAATTATGGTAATTTTCCCTGTACAAGTGGTTAAGGTTGGTTTACCTTGTATTGAAGCAGGGTTTTGTGGTTTTCTATTCCTCTGAGTGGTAATGGGTGTCAAATTATTTGCTGTAATCAGGCTTTGACTGTGCCTCTTTCCTTTTGCCTTGCTGCCCTCTGGTTCTGAGGGTGTCACTGGTGTGTTGGCCTCTGAATGGGTCTCAAGTGGTATGTAGTTTTCTTCCCCTAAGTCAAATAGGAAAAGAGGGCTTAATGTCAGTTAAGATTCCTTACAATGCTGTTTGAACGTCTAAGAATGGCCTCTGGTTTTGTATGTTACTACAATATGCCCTTGTATAATGACAGTGTGATTGAATTGAAAATTTCACGTCAGAAATACAGCTTACAGATATCTGGTACACTGTTTGTATTCCAGTATCTCACAGAATAACTTGTAATTAGCAAGTATAATCTGATATAAGTGGTATGTAAGAGGGTAATTGAACTAACAATACACCCAACCACACCTCATTTGCTGGTCTTACAGTAGGAGGTGTCCTTATTTAATTAAAAAAAAAACTTTATTAATGGCTCAAAAGGTTTTTATATGTAAAACACGGCAAAAATAAGGGTCTTGTGGTGATTAAATTACTATCAATCACAAAACAATATTATTAAAAAAGATTAAAAATAGTGGTATGTAACATATATCAAAGATATATGTTTTATATATTTTTCAAAAATAATTATTCCTAAAAAAGATAAAACCATTTATCAGAATGGAGAAAATAAGAGAAAAACTTATTTGTATGGTCCAAAAAAGCTGAAAAACACGGCCAGGCCCCCAAAATGTCAGGCTGAGTCTATGATAAAGATGTACAATAGTATTTCCAAGCTTTAAATATGACTGTGACATGGTAAAAATGGTAATAATTTTTTTTGATAGCTATAATGGTTTTAGAATGAGATAATAAGGGCTTTAGTATAAGAATATAGTGGTGGTGAGTGCTGCTGAAAGCCCTCAGTGCAGTCTTACCATTTGGATTACTATAATAAGAGCTACAGTATTTAAATTTAAAGTATAACCTGATTATTTCCAAGAGTATAGCTGTTCTTGACAGTTGTACTACGTAGGAATTCAAGAGCAGGATGGGGATTCTTTTTCTGGCAGTGAAAAGGCCTCCTTTTATCCTGAAATGGGGTGGAAAGGCTACTCAACCTTTTCATGTAGAGGAAGTGAAGTTTTTTCACTCTCAAGGACAGGCTTGTGGCTTGCAAAAGGTCTGTATACCTGTATTGGGCTCAGATGTGGTTTTGAAACCACATCTGGGAAATTCTCACCAATACAGGGTGAAAAGTTTGATCTGGGGACCACACAGCTTGATTCTGACGTGTATGACCTGTAGAGTGCTGTAAAGAACCTGTATGGGATCCGAGTATTGAATGAACTATGAGGTATTGAAGTAAAAAGAAGCTTCTTTGCTGGTTTGACACCTCATAATCATGGTTATGGGATATTACCCCATAGTAAGGATGTATTGGCCACACTGTGAGATTTTGACCTTAAAACAGCCATACCTTTGACAGTTCTTGAGATATCAACCGCAGAATTTGTTACGTGTGTAGCCCTGTATGTGTTCTACACAATGGTACCTCATTAGATATGGCAAAGGTATCCCATGTAGAAGAATTTTGTACATATGTGTGTTTTAGGCAAAAAGCTGTATTGGGCTTGTTTACCTTATACCTTTTGTTCTAGATGAGATATGGGTGAATGAATGGAACCATTAGATATCCCTGATTGTTCTCTTTCCAAAAAGGCCCACCTTATGTATCTCACACTAAACTCGTTGAAGTTAGATGAGAGGTGAATGTTTCATTCACCCTTATTTGGCCTGAATTTGGCATAACTTCTGTAATACTGGTGCTAGCTCAGTTTGGCTGGTACCAATGGATAGCCCTGACTTAGAGCTTCATTTTGAATACCCATTTGATTGTGTTAAGCCTCTTACTCTGTATTTCAGATGAGAGGTGAAAATTAAGGTTTATGCTCAGCAACAACTTTGAGCATGAATAACTTTGTTATTCTTTGTCCTATGGTGATGGGACTTGTATCTTTGGAAAGGGGTGAGTTTAATCTTTTGTTTGATACTTTTTGAGCTTATTTGGCTCAGCTCCATGTTTTGGTGGTATCTTGGCTATACCATTGATTTATGATATTTGGCTGTCATGCTTGTACTCTGGTTTTGATTCACAGGCTGACAACATAAACATGATTCAAAACAGATAATTCCTCAACTTGGATTTTCCAACAGACAATATAAGAAAATCTCATCCACCGCAATTGATAAGAAAGCATCCAATGCCACATGGCTAAAGCTTCTATCACTAAACAATCTATCCCATCCTTATGTAATAATTGATAAAACCAAGAAGCCTTCCTTACCTGTTGTCATTCATGAAATCACCCCATGTGAAAATTCTTCTGACAGCTCTCAAATATTGCAAGTTCTTACCATTAATTTAATGCACTTATTTTAAAATTGGAAAGAAATTAAAACCGATAAATATGTCCTAGGTGGAATTATGAAAGGTATTGGCCTTTTCCCTGGTTCTGATTATGAAAAATATACAGGTGTCATCTTTCATAATTTTCATTTTAGTATTTACCAATTAATTCAAATAATTTTAGGTTTCTACTCCTTAAAGTCTGGTTTAACACCTCATGAAATTGAAAAAGATAGTAATAAATTGTCAAAACTTGAGAAATATTGTCAGGGTGAGTCTATGTAGTAGCTTAAAAATAATAAATACAAGCTAGCACTATGACTTTGACACACAAAAGATAAATTCTAATAATAGTAAACAGGTTCTACTGTAATATGATAACAGTGGTGATGAATCTATTGAGAACCTGGGTTGCAATGATTTAATATCAATTGACTGTGAAAATCACTACAATAACTAATTATTTTAATTATATCAATATAATCCTAAGAGTACTACTGGTATAAGACAGTTTTACTACGTAAGGATGTTAATTCATTATAAGATGAGTCTTTTCCAGTGAGGAAAGACCTGCTTTTATCTCCTCTGAGGACTGTGAAAGACTGGTAGGCTCTTCACACGTCTACAGAGTGAAACGTTTCACTCTGGAGGCTGGGTTGTGGTTCTGTACCATCAATTCTGACATCAGCATAGTCAGAATTGTAGTTTTTGGACCACAAATGATCTTTCTGGATCAATACAGGGTGAAAAAACTCTTCACAGGCCACGTCAGCACCATTTTGATGTGTCCAGAGTGTCTGTATGACCAATATTAGTCATTCTGGGCGGGTTTAAGCTTTAAACAACCATTATTTTAAGTATCAAGCCAGTACTGGTTGGTACAGGTTTGGTACAGACCAGTATTAGTCAAAATACTTCCAACCAAGATATCTTAGTCAGTTTTTGAGATATCAAGAATCCAAGAGCACAGAATTGAAGGGCTTAATGAGCTCTTCAATTTGATATGCTTCATGCTTACCCTTCTCTAAGATAGCAAAAGCTATAGAGACTTTAAGCTTTTGGATGTATTTTTGTACATCAGTATGAGGCTTCAAAACCTTCCAAGCCAGATATCTTCTCCAATTTAGAAGATATCTGTATTCCAATGATACAGTATTGTAGGGCTTGATAGGATCTACAGTTTGATATACAACACTTTACAGCTGTATGAATATATTCCAAAGATACAGGGGTTTCTTTATATGGTTAGTTTCAGAAATCCTGTATTTTGAGATGTAAACCTTTAAACCAAGATCCCTCTGTCAATTTGGAAGATAGAGGGGTCTAAGGTACCTCAAATTAAAGCTCTCACTCAGACCTTCAATTTGGATGTACTTTTGTACAGTTTTGTACAAGCCCTCCTACACCTTTGAGGGGTTGTTGGTGGAAAAAAGGTGGTATAATGGTATCTCCTGATTTAGGAGTGCTACAGATGAATAGATGATACCATTGTATAGCTCTACCTTAGAGC
This sequence comes from Austropuccinia psidii, assembly GCA_023105745.1. Taxonomy (NCBI): domain Eukaryota; kingdom Fungi; phylum Basidiomycota; class Pucciniomycetes; order Pucciniales; family Sphaerophragmiaceae; genus Austropuccinia; species Austropuccinia psidii. The sequence continues at coordinate 25,545,325 of JALGQZ010000017.1, read as the reverse complement.
TTTAAGAAAGAAACAATTCTGGTTGGGGTTTCATGAAATATGTATAAGTTAGATTAGAGGCTAGAATAAGAGTTTTTTCTTATTTGGTCTTATCTTTGATAGGGCATATCTTTGTCCTTCCTTATTATATTTTAGGAGGTTTCCTCTTTATAGTTTACTTGTATTGGCTATATTTGTCCAATACTCCTCATACCATTACTTATGGTATGTTGGATGTCATTCTGGTGCTCTGCTTTGAGTGACAGGTTGACAAATATTGGAATTGTATTTATTCTATAATTTGTAATATTTTTAAATTAGCAGAAAATTAAAATCAAGAATTAATTGTAGCTGTGAAATTACCAAATTTTGTTCACCTCAAATGGACTTCTGCCAATAATAAACAAGTATTCAAATCATTTACAAATATCATTGTAACCCAAGATGGATTTTTCAAAAAGCCACATCAAGATGTCAATGATCTCAATTCCTGGACTGATGGTGTATTTTATTTTCTGTCCAAAATAATTTCTCATCCACTTCCAACTGTATACACCCCAGCTGGACATGGCTTGCACTTCCCCAAATTGAAAATGAATATTGATTTTTCAAAAAGACTGGAATAATAGAAATCCTTTGGAAGAAATAATCAATGGTTCATCATAAAACAAAACCTCCTCCAAATATTTTCAATCATGAAGAAATTACTCATTCTGTATGTTCTTTACAAATCAACCATAAAATATTTAATGTGGATAAGTAATTTGTTAAACATTCCACCTACCAAAATTAATTCAAAAGTCAATTGTTAGTTGGAAATAAATATGAAGGACCAAAAGAGAGCTCAAAGGTGATAATCTTACATAGTTTCTTTTTATCAAAAACATCTCCACTTAATTTTAGGCCTTTGAATTTAGCATATAAGTAAGTTTTCATGATGAAAATCACAATTGATCATCTTTCCCTGCCAAAGTAATAGGCTTGATTTTATCACACATATTTACAAAATATTCCCCATTGTTATTTTTCTACAGATTTTCTGCTTGTGGTCAATCATCATTTGTGTATAAATCAAACATTTAATCTCCAATTTTTGCTAACATATTATGTAATATTGTAAAAGAAAAAACACAACTAGAAAAGTATTGAATTTCTTTATTATCCCTCATTTGATTTTGAATTCCCCTTAGAGAAAACCATTGCTTTGGGAACTCTTTTTGGTGTGGGATGAAATAAGGCAGTACTTTGAGTATGAAATTACTGGTAAGTCTGTTTTAAATTCCAGAATTTTCCAATATCCATGGTTCTAAGGTATATTAGCTGCCCCTACAAATAGTACTGAAGAGTAAGCCTACAGGGAATCACAAAATAAAATAAGATTTGTGGCTTCAACAGATAGAGAATACTTATCACTAGTCTCAAAATCAGACCTATCAATAACACCACAGTCAAAACTCTGATTAAAACTAGAATTGTTGTTAAAATATTGAATTCTGACCTATAAGATGGTGTTACTCTTTTGATGATCCTTGGACATGAATTCTGACCAATCAGATTAATTTATTACATCAATTTGTAATCATAGGTATTTATCATGAATTAATTTGATTTCTGAACAATCAAATGATGTTTTGATAAGTTTGAAAAAATTTGTGGTGTTTGTATTTGAAAGGATTAGTCAGCTGCTGTGAAATTGCTGTCCATTTTGATTTCCAGCTTATGGGTTAGGTGAAAAGTGATTATTTTAAAAAATATCATCTGTTTTCTTTCAAAAAGACTTTATTCTTCTTTAAACTTTCACAAAAAATAATTTTGAAATTGCCTTTAATGTGGCTTGAACCAGCTACATGACCAATCCAAAGGTGAAAAGATCCTCCTTGTCAACTGATACATCAGGAAAAATGCTGATGTTTCAGTCGCAATGTCACACCAATGTTCCAGTGATGTTTCATGCAATTATGTTCAGCTGACATAAAATATTGTTTTCTCTGTATCATTATTTTCTGAAAATAAACCAAATTTTTGATAAGGTTGTTGAGTTTTGTAATAATCAAGGGAGAATTTGAAACAATTAGCTATATCTTGTGAGGAATCACAAATTATGCAAAGAGAGAGAAATCACTTAGAAAATATACTTAGTTTTTTGATTTGGAAAAGGTATTGCTTGATTCCTCAAAATCCAGTCCAGATTTCTACGTTAGGCTGCTACTTCCGGATTTTACTTTTGTAAAATTCATAGAAAATACTTAAAAGTTTGAAGTGTTTGGAAGAAACCCAAAATGCATCAGGTAATTAAACAAAGGACATCAATGCATGATCCAGGTTCTAAAAATGGACTTTTCAATTCAAAAGTTAGCCTTAAATAACAATTAATTCATAAAAATAAAGCTGTATCTTATGAAAGCAAAACCAAGCAAATAATGATAGTGGAAAGAGAGTTTCATCCTATGCATGCACAATACAAACTCAGAGTGATCAATGGGATGCATCCAAATTTAACTTCACCCTTTAACCAATTTTGATATCTTCTTCATATCAGCAATTATATCTTAATTTTATCAATTGTTTGTTATTGTAATGATTGAGGGTATCTTCCTTATTAATTCGTATCTGATTCTATCTCATATCCATTCATCTTGTAAGTTTCAATTTTGAGAATGGATTTCAATTGATTTTCCAGGATCTTCATAAAGTGCTCAAATTAATTTCCTTTATTAATTTATTTTATTGTTTTATTTTCTACAACTTAATTTTCTCCTAGCATTTGATAAATTATAAAGTTTTTAATTATTGTAGTTTTGATAATTTTTATATATTTGGGGTTTTATAAAATTATGTTCCTGTGATTATATCATTTTCTTTCATGTTCTGTATGCTACATGAATGATTCCTTACTCTAATTGAAGGAAATTATATCATTCAAAATCTCTATGAGGTAGCAACAATGAAAAATGGAGAGTACTTTTTCTCATGTGATACATGAAAATTACCACATCAGGAATAATTATCCAGCTGACTTCTCAAGATAAAATTCAATTGTGGCCAAGTAAACTCAAATTAAGCTGTAGAATAAGGCCAGTGAAATTGCAATACCAGCTAGAATGAAAAGTAAGGCATTTTGGTAATGTGTGAGACAGAAAGGTTCTCTTTTCCTTTTTTAGTCTGGAATCATAACTGTGCCTGAAGCAATAAATTCTTTTCAGCTTTCTATTTACCTTCAAAACTATTGGATATATTTAACTCTATTTTCATTCATTTTTCTGGTAAGCTTGAAGCTTATACTAATGGTATGGAATACCACATCCACCTCTACATTTAATACTGTCCCCAGCCTTCCATTTGAGAAGCTTTCCAATATAAATAATACTCATTCTGTTGTTAAAATTATTTTCCCTACAATATTAAATCTTCAGCTTCAATTTCTTCACTTCTTTCATTTTCTGACTCTGACCTTGATTGAACTATCTTTCCTCTGTGATAAAACCTCTTGATATGAATTGCCAAAGGTTTTCTTGTAAGCTTAGTGCCATCTAATTCTTCAAGCTCATAAAGTCCATTATTAGCTTAATTGATAACTCTATAAGGTCCATTCCAACAGTTTTTGAAGTGTGAACCCCACAGTGACTCAAGTGGCTTATTGTAAACTAATCCCAAGTCCCCTGGTTAAAGCAGATTTCTCAGTTTGTGTTCCCCCTTTTTTTCCAAGTATTGAACTTATTTGTTTCTTAAATCTCTTAGTTTCTCTTCTTCTGCTAATATTGTTTCTTCTTTTGCCACAATCTGTATGGTTCTTTCTTCCAATAGTTACTCTCTTGCTGATATTTTCTTCCATTCAATGGCTAGATATGTATTTGTTCCAATATCAATTGGAAAACAGCTTTCTGACCAAATTGAAGCTCAAATGGTGAGTATTTTGTTTTTTTGTTGAAATTCTATCTTCCAGAGTGACAATTTGTAAGTATTCCTTTCATTTGGAGCCATTTTCACCACAGAATTTTACAAGGGCATCTTTTAATTGCTTATGGCCTTGTTCAACCATTCCTTGTGATTCTGGGTAGTAAGCTTTAATTATCATGATTATTGATCCTTCTCTTTTGAATTTTTCTTGTAGTTCTTTTCCAAGTTCTGCTCCTCCATTAACTGTCACCTCTTTTGTGGATCCATACCTACAAAACCATTCTGAGACTGATTTTGCAGTTAGCCTTGTTACTTAAGCAGTTTTTAGCCATCCTGAATAGTCATCTCTTTCTATGAGTAAGTATTTCCATATTCCTTTGTTCATATAAACTGCATCCATACTGACTCCTTCAAATAAATTAGATGTTAAAGATATCTTCGCTTCTTTTTTTTGTTGCAAATGACTCCTTTTCTGAAATTCTTGACATGATTTAACCTATTTCTTAACTATCTTTTTCATTCCTTCCCACCAATATCTTTTATTGATTCTCCTTTATGTTTCAATTTCCCTTCTATTCCCCAAATCTTCATGCATTTTCTTTAGTATCTGTTTCTGAGATTTCTCATTATAAATGGCTATTTGTGGATGTTCTTGGTTTCTTTCTTTCAGATTCTCTCCTTCTAAATAGAAATTTGCATATTCTCTTTTATTTTTGTTTAAGTATTCTTGTCAAATACTTTGGGTCTTTTGCAAAGTCTTCAAATATTTCTGAATATGCTTTCCAAATCCTTCCTGTTTTATTGGAATATCAATATCCCTTTTATTTCTTGATAATCTTAACACTTTTCTTGTATTTACTTCTTTTAGGAAAAATCCTGGATGAGTTTTGGTCCAATCCCCCTCTTAATCAAAATAATCCCTTTCACTGTCTCCGTTGTCTTCTCCTTTTGGTCCTCTTGATAACCCATCTGGAATAGTAAATTTTTTCTCTGGTTTGTGTGCAAGATCAAATGAAAAAAGCTGCATAAATTTCACGCATTTTTCATTGGTGAATTTGGTAAGCAAGGTGTGTTTATCATTTTTATTAAGCCTTTGGCATCTACTTGAAGTTTGAACGGTTTACCTGATAATATTTCTTGAAGTTTTATGAGTATTCTTTCTACACCACACAGTTCTAATTTTTGCTGAGATTATTTAGATTCTAGTATGAAAAATGTTACTTATTCACATAGTAATTCTCTATCCTTCCTGCTCTCAACATCTTGCATAATGGCTGCACCAACTGCAATATAACCTGAATATATTTGTAATTTCATCTTCCAGGAACCTTTATCATAATTCAATATCTTTAAGTTTATTTCCTCACCTACTATATTACTAAGTTTCATAAAAGCTTCTGCACATTTTTCATCCCATTTACACAAAATATGCACATAGTCCTTAGAATCCTTTAGCTTCCTTCTTTGTTGTTGGTTTGGGCCAGTTTTGTAGCTTTTTTATCTTCTGTTTTAAGATCCTTTTTCCTCCCAAAGATACAAGATGCCTCACAATATTAAGTTCTGTAACACAAGAACCAAATTTTTATCCTGAAATTTCAATTCCTGCCTCTTCTATCCTAAAAATTGTTCTTTATAATGTTACTGCAAATTCCCAAACATATATTCTTATGAGCTTATTATCCTTCAATGTTTCATGCTGATATGTTTATCTGGGTCCTTTAATACCTCCATCATCTATAAATATTCAAAGGTTCCGTGGTATTTCCTCCTGAAGTATCCAATTCATTTGTGCTTAATAAATTGCCACAGAGTTTGTTGATTCTTGAGGTATACTTGTACTCTGAAGTCTTCCAAGTGGTGTTGTAGTAATATCCAGCTCTCTTGCATCATATCCTACCATAATATCTTCAAATCCATAATATTCTCTTCTTGAAAATTATCCTACAAACTCATCAACATTTTTTTGGCAATCTTGCATCTTTTATTGTGACTTTATTGAGTTCTTGAAGATGATGAACTATTCTGAGCTTTTGATTGGGTTTTGAAACACAAAATACTGGTCTTTTATAGCTTGATGTTGATTTTTCATAGAGTCCTGTATGTATTCTTTCTCTGACTAGTTAAATAAACTAAGGTAAAATTGATTTTGGTATTGGTATTGGTTTATTTTTCCATGGTTAGATGGTATAACTGGTATTTTATAAGGTTTTCCATAATAATGCTTGAGTATTCCTCTTTCTTCTTGACAAAATGCTATAGCCTTTTGCTTTAGTAATATAACATTTCTCAATAAATTAATCTCTCCTTCTGATAAACATCCAGATGGTCCAAAATATAACATTGAAATTCTTTCTTTTGTAGTTTTTGATGTTTCAATAAATAGAGGTGGGTTAGGGGATAAAGGTGTTTCATATGAATCTCTTGATAATCAAATTATTTCCAAATTTAGATTCAGATTTAGTCATAGCTTCATTGACTGGGCTAACCTTCTTGAGTACTGACTTATATTTTGCTTCATTGGCTTGAGCTTCCAAAATTATTATACTTGTTAAAAGTATAAATTGATAATATTATTTTTATTATTATTTTTATTATTATTTTTATTATTATTTTTATTATTATTTTTATTATTATTTTTATTATTATTTTAACTATTATTTTTATTATTATTTTTATTGTTTTTAATAGTTTGTTAGTTAAAATCAAAACAGTATCTTCAATATATTCCTTTCTTTTTGTTCATAGTAAGATTTGGGTTTTAGTTTTAAGTCATGAAAGGACATTACCTCTAGGTGGATAAAACCCAGTATATTAGGTATACAAAATCCTGCAGTTTAGTGTCATAAAAGGATATTTTGAATCCTAGGACTGAGTTTACTGTCTTACTGAGGACAAAGCAGATTAATTTTGATAGTTTTATTTTTATTGAATACTCTTCATTAATTTCACCTTGAAGCTTTCATTATTCTATCATTCAATTTTGTTTTTACTCCTGAAATCTTCTTTCTTTGAATTCTCTTTTATTCCTTGATTTTACTTGCATATTCAGCCCTCTGATGTGCTATCCCATTAGTTTGATTTAGGAAAAGACTAATTTTGGCCCTCTGGGAACCACCCTGTAGTTTAAGCTCATACAAGGACTAATTTGAGTTTTCAGGTTGCTACCCTGTAGTTTAAAGTCATACAAGGACTAATTTTGGATGTCTGGGACCACCCTGTAGTTTCAAGTAATACAAGGACTAATTTTAGACTTCAGGTTGCTACCCTGTAGCTTAAAGTAATACAAGGACTAATTTTGGCCATCTGGGAGCCACCCTGTAGTTTAATGTCACACAAGGACTTATTTTAGCTATCAGTTTGCTACCTTGTAGCTTAAAGTCTCACAAGGACTAATGTTGGCCTTTAAGTTTCTACCCTGTATTTTAAAGTCATACAAGGACTTATTTTAGCATTTATTTATTTGATCTGTTTTTTCTCCTATATGTTAATCAAGACTATTTATTTTATTTATCTTTATTATTATTATCTTTTTCTTTTTTCTTTTGAAAAAAATCTTCATGTTGAGGTTTTTTTGAAAATCTTTTTATTTTTATTATAATTATTTTTTTATGTTGGGGATTTTTTTTGAGGAGTGATTAAATTGTGGAGTGATGTTGAATGAGCTTTAAATTTGAGGAGTAATGTGATATTTTGAAATGGTGTAGTGGCTAGTGATTCAAGGTTTCTTTCAGTTTTCAACAAGGTCCTGGATTCAATTCCTGACTGTGGCAGAAGCTTCATCAAGCTACAATAACGCTGGAATTATGTTCATCACTCTGTGGGGGTGCTCTGTACTGATGGCCTAGTATTTGTTTAGTTATGGTGACCTGTTAGGCCTAATTGAATGATATTCTGGCTATTTTTTGGGAGCCCACACCCTCTTGCATATCTATGAGTACTGTGTTCAACTTCTGGTTTAGTTTCTGGAAGAATGCCTGCTTGTCAAAGATTGGCTAAACTCATTGATATGGGGCAATAAGAATGTCATCCAGTATAAATGGTAGAAACCTTTTTCTGTGTTGAATTATACTAAGCTTTTTGACTTTCTTGCTATTCTTTGCTTCATTTTATTTTCTTTTTTATACTTGTTTATAAGACTCCTATTTGTATTTATTGACATGGTGATAATTTGAAAATCCTTTTTTTAATATTTTGTAGATGAGTTTTTCTGTAGTGAATTGGTCACTCTATGACCAGTGGTAATAATTTGACACTTTTTTTTAAATTTCTTCTTCTTTTTTCTATTTTGAAGTCACTTCCATATTTCTTCCTGTATTTTATATGGTCATTTTCCTACAGGCAGTAATAATTTGACACTTTTTTTTTAATTTTCTCCTTTGTGATGATGTACATGTGTACATTATTTTTCTGTATTGAGGTGGTCGTTTTATGACCAGAAGTAATAGTTTGACACTTTTTTTACGTTTTCCTCTATCTCTTAAAGGCCTTGAGTATTTTCTTTTCCATAAATGTGGAGCTTGTTTAATATTTCTTTTATTTCAATTATGGATTACCTTCTAGATACACAAGTACTTTTTTAAAGGTTAAAGGTAGTATCTTCATTGATAGCTTTGCTATTTCTATCAGTTCATCTCCATATTATCTATAGCAATGTGAGCTTGAAATTTCTGTTTTTCCTTGAAGTGATAAAGGGTTTTAGTTGTATTTTGCTATTTTGGTCCTGTTTTTTATAACAGAAAGTTATTTATGTAAGTTTAATAGGCCCACAATTCCCCAAACCTGTGCCATTTTGTTTTAGAATGAGGTGGCATAAGAACAGATAAAAAACCCTGTTTTATTTGTTTTTGTTAAAAAATAAATTCACAATACTTATACATTAAAAATATCTTGCAAGAGGGTGAGCTTTGAGGCCCGTATTGAATAGCTTTTTTTGATAATTTTGAATAAGTTGAACTTCTGCTTTGATGAGGCAGAATGTCACTTCCCTAAGTGAAAAGAATGTTGAAAAGAGATTTTTATATAAGTTAGTTTTTATGATTTGAAATTCCTCTTTGAAAAGGCAAAAGGTCACTTCCCTGAGTGATAAGAGTGTTTAAAAAGGATTTTTTACATTATTTTTGATTATTTTACTATTTTTATGGTTTTTTTCTTGATTTGTGATTTAAACTGGATTACTTCAGCTATTACAGAGAAATATTCAACATTCTGTTGTGAATTACTGAAAAACATATATTTTTCAATATCTCTCCCAATATGCTTCTTGTGTTTTTCCCTTTGTGTATTTCATTTCCATTCTGAAACAAAAGCTTTGACTTAATGAATAAACATATACCCAAAATCACCCCAGTAAAGAGTTCCTCCCAAGATTTCCCAACCCTCTGGATTAAATTCTTCTTGAGCCCATAAGCCTTTATGATACAGTCCTTCTATTGTCATCTGATAATAACCAGAAGGCTTCTTCCAGTAAGTATTATTTAAATTTCCTTTTATTCCAATAGTGGTTAGTAATTCCAAGAAATAAACATTTGTAAGATTGGATCCAAGTGGTTCTGAAAATATGTTGTTTGAATTATTGGTGAATCTAGCTCATAATCATTTAGTTCTTCAAATGTTATCATTGGAAGTATTACATAATCTTCCTCCTCTTCATACTCTGGTATGCTTTCCTGTATGCCATTTTGTTTCAGGGAGTCATTTGTTAATGCAGCTGCAATTTTTTTTGATTAAATGAATTAGTTGAGCTTGAAAGTGCAATATTTCAAAACCAGCATATTTTTTTGTTGGAATCATTAAATTCTTTTTGATTGGTTTCTAGAATGATAAGTCCCGCTAGCCTTTGTGTATCTTCTGATAGCTCTTCTTCATCTAGTTCTTCAAATATTTCTTCTTGTTTCTATTTATCTTCACAATTTCCATTCCTTGGTTGATATAGATTCAAGTCATCTTCTAATTCTACCAATTTTCCCTCCTCTGGATCTCTTTCCTTTCTTTTTTTAATCCTCCTTTTGATATTTCTATCCTCAACTTTATCTATTCCATCTTCAATAATGTTGGAATTTTCATTTTCAAAATCTTTAATTTTTCTTTTTATCAAGGGTCTTATTGTATCATCTTTTTTTTCTTTATTTCTTACATCTTTCTCAATAGTGCTAATGGACCCATCTTCCTCTTGAAATAACTTAAAATAATATTCTGCAATTTATGAGCAATTTGATTTGGCTGGTTTGGGATCAATTTCACACTTCTTCTGTGGGCTCTCTCCTTCATGGGTTTCATTTATTCCACTTAATTCATGTGCTTTCCAGTTCTATGGGTTTTCTGTGGCCATGTCCAAATTTCTTCTCATTTTATTCAGTTACTCTTTGATTTTTCTATTTCTTCACTATCCTTTACCTTCAATTTATCTACTGCATCCTTCCCTTTAGATTTTCTATCATTTTCAGATGGAATTCTTCCTTTTGATGACAATTATATTTTAGGAAATTCTTCAACTATAATTTGATTAAAGTTTTCAAATAATCAGAATTTCAAGTACATTTCTTCTTCATTACCAAAAGTGAATTTGAGATTTGAGATTTTGCCAATTGGCTTCAAGGAGTTATATTTTGCTTTTGCTTCATAAGGGCTGATTTATAATTCTGCTTGCATGGCTATTTACTGAGTTATAATATTGAGATCAATGCTTGCATCCAAAATAGCTGAGAGGGGTATTTGTTTTAGTCGAAGAAGTATTGTTTTCAGTTTTGTTGAAGATTCGATTTCTTCTTCCTCTGTTTCTTTTCTTTTGGATGATTCTATTTGATCAATTGACCATTTTCCAATTTCTGAAGAGGCACAAAGCTCCATTCCGCTTGGTGGAGAAACTCTCCAACCCATAGCTTGAGGGTTACATATTGGTAAGCATAATTTTATTCCATCTTCCTCTGGATCACTAATTATTTCCCCTTGCTTGTGTGAAAATTCCCATTTAACATTATTATCTGTTATAAATGGTCTTCCTAGTATGGTATGTATGGCTCCTTTTGCTATGAATAAATGAATTTCTTTTTCTTCTCCTGTTGTCATAGCAATTGGTATAAATTCTGAGAGTCCAACCAAAGATTTTTTATTTCCATCAATTCCTCTGAGATTCATATTTTGCTTCCTACTTGTGAGTGAGGCTTTAATTTTAATTTCCTCTGGTATTAGGTTGATATCTGATCTATTATCAACCAATGTCATTGTAAGATATTCTTCTCTTCCAATAAATACACCCATAAATCCAAGTGGGCATGCATAATTTAATATTGGGTTATCATAGTCCCTTAGATTTAATGAAAGTGATCTTTCCCGAATATTTGATTTATTAACTGATTTTATCAAATTTTTTTCTTGGGTAGTTGAATTTTGTAATTTGTCAATAAAGGTTGGTGAAATTGATAATATTTCTTCAAGAGTAAGATATATCTTCTGTTCAAGTATTTTCTTCATCACATGTTCAACTATTGGCTTTGGGTTATTAACTGTGGATTTTACTTTGTTCTTTGATTCCATCTGTTGTGAATCCTGTTTTGGTATCTCCTTATACCTTTCCTTGGAAATGATTTCAATATCTTCATTAGCTATTTCTTTTCTTTCTTCGTTTTTTTTTGTATTTTGTTGTAATTTAAATTCTTATTTCCTCTTCTACCTTGTCTTCCTTATAGTAGGAACCTAGTATCTTCTTTTTAAAGAGTTTTTGTGTTTCAGTTTTATCCTCTTGCTGAGTTTGTATTTGATTTTCCTTTCTTACATCACTTTTCCTTTTCTGTCTAAGGCCAAAATTTATTTGAAGATTTTCATTTGATGGTGCTATTTGAGAAGTTTTCCAGTTTCCCCATTCTTTTATTTGCGCTATAGCTTTTGCCTTCTCACCTTTTCTCTACTCAATTACTGTTTTTTCTTGCTTCTTTGGGAGTGTATTTTATTTATCCATCATTTTATTTGTAAACTATTCTTGTTCTTTAGTAAATTGTCTAACCAATTCCTTCACAGATGTAGGGCCTTCTGTGGGTACTCTCTGAAAATTTGTAAAATAATAGGTTCCTCCACGCTTCAAGACAATTCTTATATCAAGTTCTTCTGTGAGATTATTACATCTTATTTCAGAATTTCCTTCTTATAAGCAGTAATAAAGCTTCATTGGCTGTCTTGGATCCATTTGAGCTGGGACATATGGTTGATAACTTGAAGATATGGGTGGTAAAGGATATCTTGGGCTGAATGGCTGTGAGTTTTGCATAAATCTCTGATCTTTATTATTGTTTTCTTGTGTTCTATTTGTAGATTCAAATACTTCTGAAAGGTGTTTGAGCTGATTCAATACTTCCTTAACTGATTTCTTCCTGCTATCCTTTGATTGATGTGCTTGTGGCTGAGGATTTTGAATTCTTTGGGTATAATATTTCATTTCTTTCAAGATTTATTCCCAGCTTTTCTCTTCTAACTTAGATTTCTTTTCTTGTGACTTTTCTTGTTAAAATTCCTTCCATTGAATCAAGAATTTGGCTTCTAAATCTTGTTCAATATATAAATTTAATATTTTCAATCTTGGAATGATATAACCACCATAAAAAACTTGCACCATGGCCTTATCTTTTATAATTTCTTTGAAAATAAATTCTTTAACCCTTAAGGAAATACCACCAAAAGTTTTTTAATTGTGATTGATATCTCCTTGGATATATTGATACCTCTTGAGATAATTAATAATAGACTCATATTCCCCAATGCACTTTTTATATTGTGACATATTTCTAATTCCTCCTTGTCAAACATTTGGAAATAATTGAGTAATTGAGGACAGCTTGTATATTCCTTCAGGTGACACTGTTCTTCATCTTCTCTTAAGATCCAATTTTAATTTCTCCCAATCCCCAGTTTCATATCCAGGAATACCTTATATATGGTAGCTGCTATATTTATCTTGAGTCCAAAAGGATATTTGTCTTTCTATATCCCTTCCACTATATCTTTCACTCTTTTGTTTAATCTTTCTACTTCCTTTCTATCAAATAATAGATTATAATCCTTTGATCTAATATTGACAATGGGTGTATTATTTCGTGGGATTTCCTGTTGTAGGGGGCTTGAGTCCTGTTCCTGTATATTAACCCTCTTTGTTAGATTATTTGGTCTTTGTTCAGTAAATGGTGATGGTGACCCTTGTTGTCTAGATATTCCTGGAATGGTCATATTTCCTTCCATTGGGCTGTTTTTGGTGGTAAAACTTGATTCTTTTCCTTTTCCTTCTTTCCTAAGAAGCTCAATCAATTATTGCTTAATTTCCAACATTTTTTGATGAAGTCTTTCTGCTGCTGACATATCTTCCTTTCCCTGCATGGTTTCTTAATTCATATTTTCTTGCTTGGATTGATCAGGATTATGTAGTATCCTTGATGATGATGCCAACTCCATATTAATATCTTCTGTGGTGTTTTTCTGTTGTTAAATTTTCCTTATAATTTCAAATAGCTCCTTGAGGAATTTTTGAAAATAATCTATAACCATCTTTTGGTCTTTCTCCTTGGTTGTGGGTGTACCATCTGGTATACTATAATCTATGGGTTATTCTTCTCTAGGTGGTGTCTCTCCTCCTTTTGGATAATAATAATGAAATGATTTCATTGAAGAGCTTGATGGTGACAATGATTTAGAATTTTTTGGTTTTTCTGATTCCAGGTTGAATTGATAGGCTTTTGGTTTTTGAATGATGAAAGGCTTTTTTATGGATTGAATTTGAATTTATTTTTTGATTATTGATGTATTATTGATAATTGAAGCTGCACACCACTGTTGGGACACCAGATGTGGGATAAAATAAGATAGTAACTTGAGGGGGAAATTACTGGTAAGTCTGTTTTGAATTTCAAAATTGTCCAATAATCATGGGTGCTAAGGTGTATTAGCTGCCCCTCTAAGTAATACTAAATAGTCATCCTACATAGAATCACAAAATAAGATAAGAATTTTGGCTTCAACAGATAGAGAAGTCTTATTAGCAGTGTCTAAATCAGACCTATCAATAAAACTGGAGTAAAAACTCTGATTTAAAACTGAAATTGTTGATAAAATAAAGACTAAGGTTTTCTGTTATTTTAATGAGAATAATAATAATATATAAACATTTTCATGGTTTTATGTTTATTATAATAATTCTTTTATATGAATACTAATAATAAAACTACTAAATTTTTTTCTTTTGATATTTCTTCAATAATTATTCAATGCTGAGTTTATATCACTACTTCTTTTATTTGAATAATACTAAGCTTCTGAGAAGAGCTACTAAGCTTTGAATATGGTTATACTACTATTCTTAAATAGTTCCAAGCTACTGGGCAAGGCTACTGAGCCTTTCACTATGGCTATACTACTATTCCTCAACCATACTAAGCTACTGAGATTTTCACAACTAAAACACTACTACTCTAGATATCCTGCCAGGTCAGGAATGGTTTTGCTCCTGGATAGTGGGAGCTTGTTCCATGATTATTGGAAAAATGAGGAAGAGAGGACCTTAACTTATACCTTTTGGGCCTCCATAGAGCTGCTCAAAACAGGGTACTTAGAAAAATCATTGTTGAGAGGTTTTAGCTGGTGAGACATGTAGCTTTGGTGTAGCAATGTGACATGGGCTCTATTTTCTGACCAATGAGATTTAGTTTTCATGTCAATTGGTAATTATAGGTATGCACCTGGAATTAATTTGAATTCTGACCAATCAGATGGTGTTGTTCTTGAGATGGACTTTGGACAAGAATTCTGACCAATGAGATCAATTTTTCATTATCGTTTTTTACCATGAATTAATTTGATTTCTGAAAAATCAAATGATGTTCTAATAAGTTTTGAATAATCTGTGGTTTTCATCTGAAAGGATCAGTAAGCTTCTGGGAAATTGCTGTCCATTTTGATATCCAGCTTATGGTTTGGGTTAAAAATGATTGTTTTAAAAAATGCCCTCTGTTTTATTCCAAAAACATTTTATTATTTTGTTTTTCTATTCTTCTTGAAACTTATAATAACAATAATTTTTGAATTGCCTTTAATTTGGATTGAACCAGCTACATGACCAATACAGAGGTAAAAAGCTCCTCCTTTTCAGCTGAGACAGAAAGTTTCTCCTTTTCTTTTTTAGTCTGGAATTCCAACTTTGTCTGTAGCAATAGCTTCTTTTCATCTTTCCATTTATCTTCAAAACTATTAGATATATTTAATTCTATTTTTATTCATTTTTCTGTTAATATTGAAAATGATAATAATGGTATGTAATACCACATGGTGTGGTATTCCATACCAGTTCTTCCAAGGTTCAAATTCACAATTTCAAAGCTAAAACTTTGATCAATAATAATAATATATATATATATATATAAAGAAAATAAATATCAAATTAAAAACATTTGCAAGAAAAAGGAAGAGAATTATATTAAAATAACAAAAATAAGTATTTCACTGGAATCTACATCAAATTTTACCTATAGTCACACATTGCCTCAACCCCATAATGTCAATAATTTTTGAGATATCATGGATTAAAGAAGAGAAATAATACTATACACTCTATACTAGGTACAAAAATATGCTTAAAGATAATTCAGCTTGTCTAAATATGAAATATGAATAAACATGTGTAATATTACATAAGTGATACCATTACTCTGACAACATCATGTGTTACATGTATTGACATAAAAAAAACACTTACATATAAGTTAATATAGTGTTACATTACTCAATCCCCACTTAAACTCCAATAACCAAACATTACAGGTATTATTTACAAATTAAATTTTACGTAGAGAAATACTCAACTAAATACAGATAAAGGCTGTGAAGAAGAAAAATAAGGTTAGTAGAGATAAGAATACAGTTTTTTAAAAAAATGGTGCAATCAACCAAACATATGGTGCAATATCTGTATCAAATGACACCATTCCAAATTTAACCACCAGCAAAAATGTCTCAAGGCTGTGAAGAAGAAAAATAAGGTTAGTAGAGATAAGAATACAGTTTTTTAAAATGGTGCAATCAACCAAACATATGGTGCAATATATTCATCAAATGACACCATTTTTAATTTACCCACCAGCAAACATGTCTCAAGGTGGATATTTTTCTAAGTCCCTTGTTTTTGGAAGGCTCTATGGAGGGCCCAAAAGGTATAAATAAAGGGCCTCTCTCCCTGTCTTTCCCCCCATGCTTCTGATTCAAGCAATAATCTTGAGGATCAATCCATCCCTTCTCTAGTAGGATAATCTAGTATTCATATTGAAAAAGATCAGTAGCAAGGCTCAGTATCTTATAGTATTATTTATGATTAATTAATGAAAGATATTTATAATATTAATGAAAGAGTTTAGTATTATTTAATAGTCTTACCATTATAGTATAAGTGTTGAAGTAGGTTTTGAAGATATTACCATAAGTGATCTTATCTAATTTATCAATAACCCTTATTTATAGACGGGATATCATCTTACCCTTATACCTTATATCATAAGCCCTTTAGGTATATTGGATTATATTCATATCAATCCCAATAGTATTATATTACTATTATATAATTTATATCTTACCCTTATATTAAACAAAACCACCCTTAGAGAATTATCTTACCCTTAAATTATTATAGCTATATTGATAGTGTTATTAAATCACCTTTATAAGTATTAGCAAGCTATCAATAATATTATTAATATTAATAGTGATCTTAAACAATATTCTTTAAATATCTCAGGTATTGAAAGAAGGAATACTAGAAGAGTTAATTAAAAAGAATTATAATCAATAACAAGAAGTTAGGCAAGCCTAAATTATTAAAAAAAATATTAACTATTACCATTTTTATCATAGTCATCTTTTATTGACAGACTGATAGAGACTTCTGAAGAAAATTCTCTAATTGAAAAGCCACAAAATTAAATAATTGATTTGTTATCTCATCAAAAGGGTATCTTTTTCAGTATATTTAGAGGGGCAGCTAATACACCTTAGCACCCATGGTTATTGGCTCATTCTGAAATTCAAAACAGACTCACCAATAATTTCCCCCTCAAGGTACTGCCTATTATTTATCCCACAACAAAAGGAGTTCCCAAATCTGGTGTCCCAACAGTGGCCTTTCAAATCTCAAGTATCATTAGTAAGATCACATTATCAATCTTAAAAGTCATAAAAAATCAAAAAAATCAAAAAGAATCAATCAAAAATAAAATTAAAAATTAAATCATTGCTTTAGATCACAATTATCATGGAGGAATCATCATCCTCAAAGAAGGCTCTAACCTTGGGGGAGGAATTGGAAAAAGAGCAGTCAAGAATTGAGGAATTAGGTCAGGAAGAAAGTGAAGAAGAGGATTTTTCTTATTTAGAAAATGATGAAGAGTTTCAGAAGAAAAGGTTAGAATTACAGAAGGCTATGGAAAGAGCTGCAAGAAGACATGGAAAGAAGACAAAATCAAGTCAATTCTCACCTGAAACTACTGGGGATGCAACTATTGAAAGAATGGTCAGACCCTAGCAACCATCACCATCACCAACCCCAAAGACATTTGAAACATCCACACCAGGAACATTGCCCAGAGCTGCAAGATTTGCAAAAAGGGTACATATTACAACACCAACTCAGAAACCTGAAAGAGTTAAAATACCTACAAGAAAGATTCTTAAAATAAAGGCAAAAGATTATAACCTCAAATTTGATGGAAGTGATTTTGAGGATTTTATCAAGAGAGCTGAAAGGATAGCATCAATTGAAGGAGCCAATGAAAGAGATTTGGCCATGCAAATAGCATTCTGGAGTGAAGATAAGTATATCAGATAAGAAATTGAAGGAATGCCAGGATATGAAATGGAGGATTGGGATCAATTGAAAAAGGAAATGATCAGTAAATGGGGAAAGGTAGAACCAGAAAGAAGACACAGGAAAGATTCATTAACAAGACTATTTAATAAAACTCAACAGGAGGGAGGATTTAAGAGTTTGTCCCAATACAAAACGTTTATTGGGGAATATGACATAATTTCAAAATATCTTCTTAAGTATGGGTATATCAAAAAGGAAAATAATTATCATGAAGATGTCTTGATTCTTTATCACCAGAAATTAGAAGTAGTGTTACTAAAGAAATGATCAAAGACAGGAACATGGTTCAAGCAAGAGATGGAGGATATATCTTACCTGAGATGGATATCCTCAGAAATTATATTGAGGCAGAATTGGAGGCAGCAGTAGTTATTAAAGGGAAATCACAATTATCAAAGTCAGATTAAATCAAAAGCAAAAATAAAACCAGATTTGAAGATGAAAGCTGGCAGGAGGTTATCAAGCAAATGAAATATATTACAAAGAAAATAAAGAATCCACCAGCTCAAGAGGCTCATGTCAATGAAGCACCAAAAGAAGTGAACCCAATGAGGTATGTGTTGGACCAGCTGAAAGAACTATCAGAGGCTGTTAATCCACCAAAGAAGGTCTGGAAGGATAAACCAAATACACAAGGATCAGGCTTAGCACCAAATGCACAACCATTCAGACCAAGAAATACCCAGGCACCTTTACCTGAAAATTATCAACCTTATGCTCCTGCACAACGGTATCCAAGACCACCCTTAAAGTGCTATTACTGTTTTGAAAATGGTCATTCATTGACAAGATTCAGCTACCTGGCAGAAGATATAGAAAAACGAATTGTCAGTAGGCAAGGATTAAATTTCCTTTACCCTAATTTCCAAAGAGTACCCTCAGAACGAACCAAATCTTCAAAGGATTTAGTCAGGGAATTTGATAAGGAACAAAAAGAAATTTCAAACAAGATAATTGAAAAGGAAAAGCCTTTATCAAGACCAGAAGATCAAAAGATAGTTGAGCTGAAAAAGGAAGAAAAAGAAGTTTCAATTGCTCAAGTAGAAGACTGGGGTAATTGGGAACCACCAATAGTATCTTCACCCACTGAGATGTTGGAAAAACATGCAACTCTCAGACAGACAAAGCAAAGATTGGCTAAGCAAGAAAGCCAAAATAGAGAAGATTCTAAAATTAAAAACCCTATACTTCCAGGAACCTATCATGAGGATGAGGCTGAAGAAGAGATGAAGATGATTGTTCCAACCAAATATAAAGATAGACATACAAAAAGAGATGAAAAATTTGAAGGAACTGAAAGTAAAAAAAAGAGAATGTTGAGGAGGAAAGTGACAAGTCAAATAAAAGGATGGTTCACCACAAAACTGAAAATAAAGAACTCATAAAGGATAAGAAAGAATTAAAACCAAAATTAGCAATTGAAAATGTGATAAAGAAAATCTTGGAACAGAAAATTAACTTAACCTTGGAAGAAATATGATTAGTTTCACCAACCTTCATTCACAGGCTTCAAGGGATTTCTCTTGAAGAAAAGGAAGCTATCAAATCAGTTAGCACTTTGGACATTAAGTAAGATGTTATTTCTAGAAAATTAAAGACTTTGAAAAACCAAGACTTCATTATGCCTGTCCACTTGGGTTTATGCAAGTATTTGTTGGAAAAGAAGAATATCCAGTAATGGCACTGGGAGATACAGGATCAGAGCTCAACATAATCACTGAAGATGCAGCAATAAAAGCCTCTCTTCCAAACAGAAATCTCAACATGAATTTAAGAGGAATTGGAGGACATACAACATCATTAATTGGATTAGCTGAGTTCACACAAGTACTCTTGCCTTCTGGAGAAGAAAAAGAAATTCATTTCCTCATTGCCAAGGGAGAAGTACATACAGTCCTTGGAAGGCCCTTCTTGGCAGACAACAACATTAGATTGGAATTTTCACAGAAACAAGGTGGAATATTTAGCTATCAAGAAGCAGATGGTAGAAGATTATGTATGCCAATATGAAAACCCCATATATTAGGATGGCAAACAGGACCACCAAGAGGAATGGAGCTATGTTCAATGGGAAAAATAAAGGATTGGTTTAGCAAAGTAAAATTAAAAGAAGCTGAAGATAAATCTAAAGCAAAAATAAAAAGCATTTTCAAATCAACAAAAAACAAAGATTATCAAAAGATAAAGTCTATGGAATGTAATTTAGATAAAAGATTATCCATAATGGATAGGGGAATAGAGAATGAACCTCAGGAGGAAGTGGAAGGAGACCTAGAGGTAGAAACACAAAAGCCAGAACAGGGACCATCAACAGAAGAACTATCAAACCAAATCAAACCAGAAGAGCCAAAGTCATTAGCCTGGTATTCAGACAAGGCAATAAAAGAAAACAAGGAATGGGCTACCTTTGATCCCAAAAAATGGGAGGAATAGATCAATAGAAATCTACCACCTTCAAGTGAATATGAATATTATGTTAAAAACCAAAACCCTCAAGTAAAAAACCTAAGCTTAAGCCCATGCCCTGACTTCTGGAAAATTGATGATGAACCTGAAAACAACAAAAGTTATATATGGAAACAAGATGAAAAATCAAATTGGTATATGGAAGAAGTCAATGAAGCAGACAAAAAGGAAAATAAAATTAACTATAAACCAATTGACACCAATGGTATGTTATATCAGGTTATGGTAATGGCTCAGAAATCATAGAAGGACCACCAATACATAGTAGAAAAAATCTGTTTGAAATATTTTCCAAGCAAAAATACCCACAAGATATGGAAATTGAAATGAAGCCAGAAATAAAAAGTGATCAATTCTGTGAAAACTCATTGGAAGATCTTAGAAATAAGATTCTTGACTGTTTCAAAGATGAAGAACTTATGAAGGAATACAATAAAGAAGAATATAATCAAACTGATGAATTCCAAATAAACAAAATTTCTCAAGATCCTCCAAAGAAGAAACTAAAGCACTATCATTCTTATGAAAATCTTTGGGAGGCCTACAATAATCATTACTCTTTAAAAGAATTTAAACCAAGATTATCTTCAGATTCAAAGCCAGAAGCAAATTTGACAGAAGTTTAAGTCTCACCCTTGCAAAAAGATCTCATGAACACTATTCTGTCATATGATTCAAACCCAAAAAGCCCATGGAGAATTGATAAAGACAAGGAAATGGACTTGGATAAAGAAAGTTTCTTGAAGTATCATGATGAAATGTCTTACTGGCAACTTCCAGCACCTGAAGAGGAGCCAGATTTCATAATTCTTCCCTACATTGAATTCAAAGATATATACTTTGAGGGTCCATCAAGAATAAAAGGAGGAAAATGGTTGAAGAATCTTCCAGGATATGACCTGTCAAAATTAGACTTCATGGAACTCTTGAATGAGGAAGGAATTAAGGGTAATTTGGAAAACCAGTATTGGGAGGAAGTATTCTCCTTTGATGAACAAATAAGGAAGGCTCTCAATGATTGTAGAATTGGGCCACAAGAAGACTTCAATTTGCATAATATGGAGCTTCTTGGTGGAAATATTTTCTGGGAAGAGTATGGATACCTCTTTATACACAAAGAAGAAGGATTCATAAGAAATCGGAAAGGTAATACCCTAGGAGAAAGGAAGAAAGGGAGGAAAATACTGGGAGAAATAGCAAAGGATATATGTGTGAATAGAATTATTCAAAAAAAAGAAAAAATAAAATGGGTTTCATAAATTGAATATATTTTTCTGAACTTGTAAAAAAAAAGAAAAAAAAACTCAAAAAAAAAACTTAAAAAAAAAAAAGTTATTAAAATTAAAAAAATATAAACTCAAAAAAAAATAAAAAATAAAAAATTAAAAATAAATTTATGAATGATGATTTGGGTATGCAAGAGTTTTAACTGTAAAATTATTATAAGGCTATGTTGAAATTAAAAAAATAGGTGGTGGGTGTCTGTTTCTTATTCCACCTCTAATGGTTTAAGTTTTTGGGATGAAAACCTTGGGAATTTCAATATAAATTTCTCTTCAGCTTTAATATCCATATCATTAATTTCAAGATCTTCTAAAAACAGAAAGAAAATTTGATAAGATCAAAATCTTTAACAAAATTAACAAAAAAATCAAGATTCCAAAGCTTGGATGTTATGGGGATGAATTGTTGGAGGATGAAGAGATTTTGGATCAAAGGCAATTGAAGAAGCAATATGAAGAATTTTTTTTGAGTGTGAAGATGAATTTCAAGAATTTCAGTCATCAAGTCACCAATCAAGAGAAGAAAAGGAAAAATTGGAAGAAATAAGGTTGTTATTGGAGGAACTTAGAGTTTTGAATGAAAAATTAGCTTATTATAGAAATTACTTACCATCAATAAGCAAAGTACAGCTGAAGTCAATTCTGAAAACCTCCAGCTTACATAGTTCAAAAACAAAGAAGAGAAGAAAATCAGTAAAATTCAATTTAAATAATCAAGTCCTGTATTTTTGACAGTGACTTCCTGCCTTATCAAAGAGGACCCAAATATTTCTTACCTTATTACTTAAAACTTCAATTGATTCAAGTTTTTGACAGTGACTTCCTGCCTTATCAAAGAGGATTAATTCTTTCAGAAATATTTTAGTTAGATTATTTATTTCATCCACCTTTACCAAGAAGTTATAATAATTATTCATATTTTTTAACATCAAGAAAACATTAGCATTTTTTTATCATAATTTATATTTTATAATCATCATTTCTGAAACTAATGAAGCATACAATACCATCTAGATCTATTGGCCACACTCAGAAACAAATGAATAAAGCCAAGACCTCTGGATTAATCATCATTTTCAAGGACTTAACAATGAAGACCAAAGATGGGGCTTACCAATTATTGAATGCTTCAAGATACCAATTATTCAAAGTATCCCCTTTATTGAGTTTGAGGATTTATTTGGAAATGAAGATATTACTCAAGAAACTCCTGCAGAAGCCTATTTAAGCCAGCTTCCTGGATCAAACCTTTCAAAACTAGAATTTATGGATATACTTAATTATGATGGAATTAAAGGAAATCTCAATAATGACTATTGGAATGAAGTTTTCTATATGCTTTCAGATATAAGGAGTAGTCTTTACTGGGGAACAATACAAGCTCAGAGATGGTTTTGTCTTGAAGAATATTAAATTAAGTGTGAAAGTATTAAATGGAGAGGGGAATGCTATATTATTGAAAAGGGATTGGATTTTGATTTAGAGGATAAAGTCTTACAGTTAATAATTCTAATGAAGAATCACAAGTTTTGTTTGAATAAAGAAGAATGGAATAAGCTATGGAAAGAAATTGTCAGAAGCAAGATTGAAATGAAAATGAAGAAAAATAAAGATTGTTTTAAGAAAATTATTCTTCAGAAAATTAAGGGCCCAGAATGGCCTTAAACTGCAATTCACCTATTTGGTTACTGTCTCTCTTACTCTATTTTAAGTCAGTTCATCAAAAAAAAAGAATATATTAACACATGCAAGTACCAATGATACATGATGGCCCAGCATGGCCTTAAAATGCAAATTTAATTTCTGAATTTTCTGTAATAGTATCAAAAAAACATAAATATATATATATATATATATAATCTATTAATAATCAATAAATCAATGAAGAAAAAAATCTATATATAACTAATAAAACAATAAAAATTAATAATTGATATCGAGATCAGAAGTGATAGTTGTGGTAAAGATATTTCAATCAGTATGAAAAATAAAAAAATAAAAAAAGAGCTGGTTATAAAATTCATCTAGAAAGAATGTTTTAGTTTTTTTATTCTGTAATAATATCAGTAGTTTTTCATACTTCAAAAAAATAGGGGTGGTTAACTATTTCTTATACCACCCAAAGCACCAGTGGCTACAAGTTTTGGGGAAAGTGGGACTTTAACAATGAAGCATCAGTTTATAAATTTAATCAAGCAAAATCAATTGAATTAACTGTCTTGAAAGAAATCACATATTAAATTATAATTTATTTAAGCTTATTTTCCATTAATAAAGAGCTTAGAGTTTTCTTGAATCCTCAATTTCATGAATAATTACCTTTTCTCAGGTAAAAAATTCCTCATCATTGCACTTCTTCCAAAGAAGATTTTGTTTTTTTTATTAAAAAAATCAAGTTATAATTTCAAATAATCATTTCAAAATATAATTCAACAAAATACTCTTAAAACAGCGAAGACTTAATCAGTATCATGTTGAAATTGAAAATAAATAAAAAATAAGTTTTATGAACTTACTAATACAAGAGGATATGTTGAATAAAAAAACTGCAAGATTTTTTCACTACAAGAAGACTAGATATTTTAGAATGAAGAAAAAAAACTCATCAGTTGTGTAGCATCAATCCTCAAGAGAAATTATAAAGAAACTTATCTTAACATTCTAGAACTGAATAAATCAGGAAGCCAAAATGGAAATTATTGAGCTGAACTACTCAATACACATACATGCTACACACATACACACAGCATGCATACACACATAGCACATACAAAGAATCCAACTCACAAGGAGGGGTGACCAAATCTTTTAATTTAATTTTTTCCTTTCTTCAATTTTTAATGTTTTTTAATTTTTTTTTTAATTTTTTTTTGAGAAAAAAAATTAATAAAAAAAACTGGCCACCCCCCCTTGCTTTAAAAAAGAAATTAAAAGAAATAAACAAAATAAAACCAATTGATGAGAAAGGTGGAATCAATGTAGAAAATAAATATAAAGCTATATTGAATAAGATAATACTATAATATAACTCTCATAACATTATGATATTGAAAAGAAAATAATACTAACATAAAAATAATTTTATAATACTATAGCTTTAAATTCAATGAATGAAGAAACAGAAATAGTAAAAGGTATATGACCCTTAATGATGAATAAATAAAAGTAATATGATTGGCTTAACATTATAATATTTAGCATATAATTTTAACCTTGAAATATATATAATGATACAAGGTTATTCAAGAGATAAATATACAAAGGAAACTGGCCAGGTTGACCCTACATAATTTTTTTTTTAACCTCACTTGGTTTGAAGCATAACAAAAATTTAGAATATTTTTCTCTAAATATATAAATGAAAAATTACTTTGAAAAAAATAAGTATGAAAAGGATGGGAGAGTATCTTGAAAATGTAGCTCCTTTTATATTGAAGAGAAGGGCTTTTGGCTCACCCACAACTTGACCATCATAAAATTAGAAGTCAACTCAACTTTTGGTTTCTTTGGGATTTTCTTTCTTTTTTATTAATTTTAAAGTTTAATTTATATAAATTTAAATTTTTTCCATATAAGTATATACAAATGTTGTAAGGTGTGGATATGAAACTTTGATTAAAAATCAAGTACTTTTCCTGTCCTCAAAATTTATATAAGGTAAAAAATCAATTAAAAATAGTATGGAATATTATTTTTAAGAGAAAACACGCCAATTTTATTGTTTATAACTTTATTAGTATAAAACAATAATATTATAAAAATTTATTGTTTTACCAACAATAAAAATTTATCCAAAAAATACTCTACAAGAGATATTTTAAGGCTACAAAAGAAATTTCTTCAAGAGCAATTTCAATTGGAATTAATTGAGCAAAGAACTGCAAGCAATTAATCAAAGAACAAAGTCTTTAAAAAGAGTATTAAAGAGAAAACACGCCCAAAAGTGACCAGAGTGAATTTGGAAACAAAGTGACAAAGTTTACAGTGATGAAAGATGCTTTAATTCACTTTTGGGGTGGTTCAGGGGTAAAAATGATTATAAGAGTTACAAACAATGATTATAATGATTTTTTCACGTAGTTAAAAGGATTAAAATGATTTATAAATGGTGGTTGGAATCTTTGATTGATTGGTTTAACAGTGTTTAAACTAATTAATAAAAGGAAAAGATTCTAACATGAAGAGAAAAGTGGGGCAAAGAAGACATTCTTTTATAGCCATCAATTCTCTTACTCCAAAAGTAAAATTTACTCTTGTCAGTCGTGAAAAACAGTCTGACAACAAAAAAGCCAATTATGGCATCATTGAACCCTAGTTTAGACCAAAAAGGGCTGGTTTAAGCCATTTTTAGCCATTTTAGACCCTTAAATCAGCCATTACTATAGCAATACCAGGCCTAGAGCCTTCAAAACACGTCAGAGTGTGTGTCAGAGGCGTAGAAACCAGTTAAAACTGTTTTTATTATGATTGTTTTATCTTAAGGGTAGTTTCACCCTCTTGGCAACAGCTAAAACTACCCCAGTTGGTATCAAAACCTCATCATCAATTGAGTCCACAGACCCTGTAACTCAATTCCAGGCCAAAAGTGATGAACTTTTGCGTGAATTTTGACATCCCACGCCTGTCAGCAAGGATTTTGGGGGTCTAGCTCCCCCTTAGAGCTGGAGTTCCTTTCCCCCCCCCCAAATTTAATCTTTCCAATTTATTTTTCCTTTAATTCCTCATCATGTATTATACTTATACTTTACATATGTAATTCAATTCAATTGTACAGTAAAATACAGTAATAACTGACACCTCATATGTAAATCAAAGTTCACTTATGTAATACACACGCACATTTTGACATTTCAATTGAATTCAATTGAAAATACTTCAATTCCTCATAACTTCTAAACTAAACACAACACCTCAATTTTAACACAAAATTTGATGGTTAACACCACATGTGGTGTGAATTAAATTAAGGTTTTGAGGATTTTCAACTTTTGTATTGAAAATACTAAAAACTTAATTTAAGCTTATTTAGAGTTGAGTTACAAGAATTTCACTCAGAGGTGACCCCACCTGATTTTTTATGAGGAATCCAATGGTGAAATAATTTTTATATGTTTATTTATTGGATAAAAAGTTATAATAATTTTTATTTAACTTTTTTCCAAATTTGTTTATTTTTTCACAATTTTGTTAAAATTTCATTTTTACTTAATTTTTTCAAGTATAAATGTAATTTTATACTTACAAAATTTAATGTATTTTTATTTTTAAATTGTAATTAATTTTTTATTTTTAATATAATTTTATATTTATATTTTGATTTTTATCTTAATAATATAAATAAATTTATTTTATTTATATTAATGTGTTAATTTTGTATTTGTGGTCTTTTGGGTATATGAAATTACCTCTAAGGCTCACATTCCCTCCCCCTAAAAAAGAATATTACTTTGTAATATTGGTGTTTCTAGTGTGTCTGAATCTTCTGAGGAGTTTGGTAGCTTCTGGTATATCTTTTTCTTCTAACCATTTATCTTCACAAGTTGGGTCACTGTACCTAACAAGGTATTCCCTTACTTTCTTGGTTCTTAATTTCCTTTCTTTAAGAACTTTGGTAATTTTCTTAGCACCAGATGTCTCAATAGGAGGTATAACTTGGGGAATCTTATTCCTCAAGGGAAATTTCTCAGCATCACTAGATTTATATGGCTTTATCAAGCTCACTGGAAATGTAGGGTGCTTATTGCTAAGTTCTTCAGATAACTCTACTTCAACAGCATTTTCTCCATGGAGGGCCTTAATCACAAAAGGTCCTGCAAAGGAGTCTTTCAACTTTTTACATCCTTTGATGTTATTGAAGTTAGTGGTGGATACAAGGACTAGGTCCCCCACTTTGAAATCTGGAGTTGCATGTGATTTATCCCATTTATCTTTAGCATATGCAAAAGAATCCTCCATGCATCTTACGGCATGCTTCCTAGCTTTGTCTAGCATACCTTTGAAGCTAGCAGCTGTGGGATGTATTTCAGCTAAGTCTCTCCTCAGGGAATCTTGGGGTAACTTGGGGTTCCATCCTTTTTCTAGAATAGCAGGAGTCTGATTGGTACTGGCATGGATTGATGTTTTATATGCTAATTCCAGTGCTGGCAACAGAGTACACCAATCATGGGTAAATCCATCACAATCTTTGAATTCAAGGCCATATGCACAAAATCTTCTCACCATGTCTTCTAAGGTTTGGATCATTCTTTCAGCCAAGCCATCAGTTTGTGGGTGGTAGGCTGTAGAGAAAGACAGTTTAGTGCCAAATAATTGGTGAAGATTTGTCCATAGTGCTGAAGTGAATTTGGGATCTCTATCACTGATGATATTTGTAAATATACCAGTCCATGACACTACTCTATTCCATATCAGAAGAGCTGTATCCATGGCTGTATCATCTTTGTGACATGGTAAAAAGATTGGAGTTTTACTGAATCTGTCTACAATTACTAGGCAAGCATTATAGCTCCTGTCACCTCCTGGTGGTAGGCCAGTTACCCAATCCATATGGACAATTTCCCAAGGTCTGTTTGGTTCTTGGATCTTTATCATATTTCCAAGTCTTTTGCCAGTGGATTTATTTGCCTTTTGACATCTGTCACAGGTTTTGCAATACTCTGCAATATCTTTCTGCCACATTGGCCACCATATGCAGGTCTTCACTTTCTCTCTTGTTCTGTCTTCAGACAGATGTCCTGAAAAGGGACTATCATGGCATTCTTTCAGTACAAGATTGATTAATGACCTGTCTACAACTGTCATGACACATGTGTGCTTGGTTCTGTGGTAAATTATACCATCCAGTAGGTGAAATCTTCCTTCATCATAAGATTTTCTCCATACTTCATCCAAGGCATGTATTAGAGAGTTGTCTTTATAGTCTTTGTTAAGTAATTGGCATAAGATGCTACAATTCTTATCTTGAGTATAGCTGCTTCTGACTTCTTCAAAGAAGGTGGTATTCAAGTCTGTAACACTTATTCCTTCTATTGGAATTTGTGGTGAAGCTTCTTCTGGCACATAAGCAGGATTATCAATATTATTTGGTAATGGCCATCTGCTTAGTCCATCTGCATTCTTATGAATATTCCCATCCTTATGAACAATAGTCATACTTCCTCTGTATTCTTGTATGGCTATTTGCCATCTGAGCATGTGTCTGTTGGGTGTTTTCATGTTCAAAAGTGATTTGACAGCTGTACAATCTGTTATTACTTCAAAAACACATCCCTCTAAGAAGTAGTTTAATTTCTCCAAGGCCCAGACAAGGCATAGACATTCCATTTGACTTGCTCCATATCTGGCTTCAGTTGGTTTGATTTGCCTGGATATGAAACATATGGGTCCTTCTACAGGCTTATCATTTATGATCTGAACTTGGTGAAGTGCAGCACCCAGTCCATCCCCTGATGCATCAATATACAGTTTGAAAGGCAATTTAAAGTCTGGCATCAGTAAGAGTGGAGCAGTGGTCAATGCTTCTCTTAGAGACTCAAAAGCTTTGACTCTGTCAACAGTCATCTCAAACACTGTGTCTTTGTCACACAACTTATAAAGTGGTCTTGCTATGGATGCAAAATCTTTAATGTGCTGCCTGTAATATCCTGCAAAACCTAAGAATGACTGAATTTCCTTTTTATTCTGAGGCATGGGCTTTAATAATACTGCTGCAACTTTGTTTTTTTCAATTCCAAGGGACAAACCAGATACAACATGTCCTAGTGCTTTAAGTTCTTTAAATCCAAAATGGCATTTCTTCAAGGAGATTTTCATGTTTACTGATTGGATTTTTGTCAAAACTCTTGATAATCTGTACATGTGCTCCTCCCAAGTCTTTGAACAGATAATAATGTCATCAATGTAAATGATTAACCATCCCTCTGAGAGTTCTTCCGGGAAGATTTCATTCATCATTCTTTGGAAGTGTGAAGGTGCATTTTTGATACCAAAGGGCATCCTTAAGTATTCATACACTCCACAATGAACAATAATTCTCAAGTATTTTCTTGCTCTTGGTGTTACCACATTTTGATGGAATCCTTTAAGGGCATCCATAGTGGTTATATACACTGCTTGAGATATTTGAGTAAGGGCAATTTGGATTTTTGGTATTGGGTATCTGTCTGGGACAGTGTAAGTGTTCAGAGCTCTAAAGTCCCCAACCATTCTGGATTTTCCATTATGCCACGCCACTATAACTGGTGTAGTTATTTCTACTTCCTCATTGTGGCCTACTTTTCTTATTACACCAAGGTCTAGAAGTTCTTTGATATGAATTTCTAGAGCTTCTCTTGATTTTGGACTTGCTGGATAAGCAGGTCTTCTTAAGAGTGGTGGATAAGGTCTCTCAATGTTAAGAATGATGTCAACTTCATGACCAATAATTGCTCCCAGGGGTTCTTTGTCTGTAGCAAATGCTCCTCTGTGGTCATACAAAAGGGAAGAAAGTTCATTTTCTTGTTTATCAGTCAGATGAAGGCTTATTTCAGCCTCATTTAACTGTTCAGACTTGAATTTCTCTAACTCTAAGTTGACTGGTGATACTTTGTTTACTGTAATTCGTCTTTTAAATGGTAAAAAGGCAAATTTCTGGCGCTTATTGTCCCCAATTGTAAAGTATCTGTCTTTGTTATTATGTAAATCTATTCCATACATGATTAAATAATCATTTCCCAATATAAAATGGGTACTAGAGCAATTTTCCATAACAACAAATTCAACTGTGATCCTTAAATTCCCATTTATGTGTGGGAATATGACATTGGTCTCAAAGATTCCTAATGCTTTCATTGGGTTACTTGCACTGTTGAATTTTATACCATCAATTGGTAACAGTTGGTCTTCAAAATTTGGTACACAAGTTTTAAGAAAAGATTTTCCAACACAAGAGCAGAAGGCTCCTGGGTCAAGCAAAAGTTTGGTGGGCTTGTTATCAATCACCACTTCTGTTATACAGGAATTACCAGCTGTATAACATTTTCCTCTGTTTGGTTTTGTCTTCATAAGTTGTGCATCTTGAACTTTTGATAAATCAACTTGACGATTGCTCAATTGTGGTAAGTGGGAATAAGATTCCATGATGTCAAAAGTGGCATTGATATTTTCTATATCTTTTGAAGATTCAGAAAATATGGATGACTTATCATCTGAATTGTCTTCAATTATGTCTTCTTTTTCAATATCTGGTTCCTTCTCAATGTCAATTTCATTGATTTTCCCCCTTTTTGGACATGTATTGGCTAAATGGGTGGTGCTTTGGCAAATATGGCAATTTCTGACTGTATCTGCAGATTTATACTTAATATTACTAGGATTTTCTTTGGGGTTTTTGTCCACAGAATCTCTCCAAGGTGTATTAAACCTTGTTTTAAGATTCACCCTACTAGAACCAATTTTGGTTCTGGTGGTTACTTCTTCTAGTATATTGATGATATCCTCTGCTGAAGATTGTTCAGTAGTCCTGCTTTTTACAGCATGCTCTAAGTCACCTCCACATTGTCTCAGAATTTTTCTATGGATCATAAATTCTGACATGTCAGGATATAATGCTGTTAATCTGTCCTTTTGTTGGCAAAACCATGGTAAAGCTTTGTCTTTATCAGCATTAAATTTGGCAGATTCAAAGGCTGTTTCAACTTTAAACCTCCAAGCATCATTTGCCCATTTGTTGATGATTTGGGTTTTCCACCAAGTCCAACTCTGGTGTCCATGTGCTTGTCTTATTTTGATGTACCATCTGTGAGCTGATCTGGTAAACAAGGTGTTAAACCTGGCTGTTACCAATCTGTCTGGTAATTCAAAATCCTCTTTGATAATGTCAATACCTCTAATGAATTCCATATGGTCATACTCTCCTTCACCATTGAAGTGAGGCCATTCTTTAAGTTTTGGAACTTCTTTCAAGAGTGCTTGGCCCATTGATGGTTCCAAGTTATGAAAAGAAGTGGATAATTCATTTTTTAATTGTGAATTATCAGGATCCAATACTTGTGGATTTGAAATTCTTGTGCCCTCATTTTGATTTAGAGGTGTAGACATTCTTGGTAAGGTGTGCAGTATTTGTTCAATGTCATTCATTTTACTGTTGCTACACCTTTGGGAATTTCTGTATTCATGTTGGAAGCTTTGTATTAAATTTATTACTTCAATTTTATACATGTCTTCTTTATGTGTAAGTTCTTGCCATAACTCTGTCTGTCTTGTATTATCAGCAGTGACTTGATTCAATTTCATTGATAATTTTGATACTTCTTCTTGTGAAGCATCAAAACACTTTTTCAAGGCAATGGTATATGTCTTTACTCCAGTAAATGAATTTGAAATGTCATCAAGGACTTTCTTGTTATCTGTCTTGATAATATTTATGGCTTGTTTAATTCTTGTTTCAATTATGTCATCAATATTGAATTTAGAATATTTATCTGTTAATTCTTTAATAATGGCAGATTGTTCATTTATTTTATTGTTAGAAGAATTATCATTATTGGAATTTTTAATTGTTCTTAAAACTTTTTCAAAACACATAAGTGTTTCATTGATTTGGCACAGACTCAGGTTGTTTGTTTTAATGTTGTTACAAATGGTTTCATTTTTATCAGAAAGATGTTTTTTCACGTCATTTATAGCATTATACAACTCTGGGATGGAATCAAATATGTCAGAAATCATTTCTGGAACCTTAATCTGGCTTCCTCCTTCTTCTGTAATTCCATCATGGTTCTGGCCATCTGAAATACATTTTCCATGGCATCCTGCTGAATCTTTGGGATTCTGTAGCCCTGGCTGTAAGGTTTTGGGGCTGGTGCCTTCCCTTTGCCCTTGTTTGGAGTTTGTGGCTGCTTTTTCACGTTGGAATTGCTGCTGCTGGCCACTGGGGCTGTTTTTGGCACTGGTTTGGGTGGTGGAGGGTTGTTTTTCCTCCATTCTAGTGTCAAAAGCATCATGTTTTTCTTCTCCATCAATGGATGCCATCCATTGAGCAATTTGCAAGTGTTGGGATGGCCCAAGAGTTTTCTTACTGTCAGGTAAGAATTCATGCAATTCTTCCACAGGTCTGCAAGGATCTGGTACTCCTTGAATTGAAGTGCATTGTTGTATGCACTGTGGCTGGCTTTGTATATGTCCACAGAGGCTTGTTGTGGCGGTGTCAGCTCTTTTTGAAGGTAAAATAGTATTATCAGCTTCAGAATGACCCAATTTAGTTGTTTGGAAGTCATCAACTGACCCTTTTCCTTCTGTACCTGGTTGGCTTCTGCCATAATCATGTCTATTACCTTTTTGGGAGCTGCTTGAGGGGTTGTAGCTGGCTCCTGACCTGGTTGAAGGCATAATTATGGTTAAAAAAGGCTTAAAATAGTATTTTTACGTCAAAAACTTACTATTGGCCAAATTTTTAGCTTTCTGAAGGGTATTACTTATGTCCAAGTTAATCAATTCAGAAGATATTGGTTCAGGCTGGTTATTTTGAGTCACAATAATAGTACTATTATGATCAGAATTAACAGTACTGGCAGGGATAATGCTGGTTACTGTTGAGGCTGTTTCAATGTTTTCTTGTCTTACCACGTTGTCAGACACTAAAATTAATGAAAAAGCCAATTAATTAAGTAAAAAAAGGTTATTTCAAAAAAGAAATAAAAATATAAGCCTCACTTATAATATGAAAAAGTTATTTTTTATGGATTTTTTGAATTATAAGTATTTTTTATATGTTTTTAAATTTTTCAATATAAGAAAAAGGATTTAAAAGAGTAAAAAAAATATGTCACAGGTAAAATATCATGGCTGGGCCCCCAAATGTAAGGTGTGGATATGAAACTTTGACTAAAAATCAAGTACTTTTCCTGTCCTCAAAATTTATATAAGGTAAAAAATCAATTAAAAATAGTATGGAATATTATTTTTAAGAGAAAAAACGCCAATTTTATTGTTTATAACTCTATTAGTATAAAACAATAATATTATAAAAATTTATTGTTTTACCAACAATAAAAATTTATCCAAAAAATACTCTACAAGAGATATTTTAAGGCTACAAAAGAAATTTCTTCAAGAGCAATTTCAATTGGAATTAATTGAGCAAAGAACTGCAAGCAATTAATCAAAGAACAAAGTCTTTAAAAAGAGTATTAAAGAGAAAACACGCCCAAAAGTGACCAGAGTGAATTTGGAAACAAAGTGACAAAGTTTACAGTGATGAAAGATGCTTTAATTCACTTTTGAGGTGGTTCAGGGGTAAAAATGATTATAAGAGTTACAAACAATGATTATAATGATTTTTTCACGTGGTTAAAAGGATTAAAATGATTTATAAATGGTGGTTGGAATCTTTGATTGATTGGTTTAACAGTGTTTAAACTAATTAATAAAAGGAAAAGATTCTAACATGAAGAGAAAAGTGGGGCAAAGAAGACATTCTTTTATAGCCATCAATTCTCTTACTCCAAAAGTAAAATTTACTCTTGTCAGTCGTGAAAAACAGTCTGAAAACAAAAAAGCCAATTATGGCATCATTGAACCCTAGTTTAGACCAAAAAGGGCTGGTTTAAGCCATTTTTAGCCATTTTAGACCCTTGAATCAGCCATTACTACAGCAATACCAGGCCTAGAGCCTTCAAAACACGTCAGAATGTGTGTCAGAGGCGTAGAAACCAGTTAAAACTGTTTTTATTATGATTGTTTTATCTTAAGGGTAGTTTTACCCTCTTGGCAACAGCTAAAACTACCCCAGTTGGTATCAAAACCTCATCATCAATTGAGTCCACAGACCCTGTAACTCAATTCCAGGCCAAAAGTGATGAACTTTTGCGTGAATTTTGACATCCCACGCCTGTCAGCAAGGATTTTGGGGGTCTAGCTCCCCCTTAGAGCTGGAGTTCCTTTCCCCCCCCAAATTTAATCTTTCCAATTTATTTTTCCTTTAATTCCTCATCATGTATTATACTTATACTTTACATATGTAATTCAATTCAATTGTACAGTACAATACAGTAATAATTGACACCTCATATGTAAATCAAAGTTCACTTATGTAATACATGTGCACATTTTGACATTTCAATTGAATTCAATTGAAAATACTTCAATTCCTCATAACTTCTAAACTAAACACAACACCTCAATTTTCACACAAAATTTGATGGTTAACACCACATGTGGTGTGAATTAAATTAAGGTTTTGAGGATTTTCAACTTTTGTATTGAAAATACTAAAAACTTAATTTAAGCTTATTTAGAGTTGAGTTACAAGAATTTCACTCAGAGGTGACCCCACCTGATTTTTTATGAGGAATCCAATGGTGAAATAATTTTTATATGTTTATTTATTGGATAAAAAGTTATAATAATTTTTATTTAACTTTTTTCTAAATTTATTTATTTTTTCACAATTTTGTTAAAATTTCATTTTTACTTAATTTTTTCAAGTATAAATGTAATTTTATACTTACAAAATTTAATGTATTTTTATTTTTAAATTGTAATTAATTTTTTATTTTTAATATAATTTTATATTTATATTTTGATTTTTATCTTAATAATATAAATAAATTTATTTTATTTATATTAATGTGTTAATTTTGTATTTGTGGTCTTTTGGGTATATGAAATTACCTCTAAGGCTCACAAATATATAAATAAATATAAATTCAAATAAATATAAATCTATATGAACAAATATATATAAATATTAATATAATGAAATATAATATCCAAATATAAATATATATAAATATAAACAAATCAATAAATATAAATACAAATTAATATATAAATAAATATAAATCTCTATATATAAATAAGAATATATATATAAATAAATAAATATAAATAAATGTAAATTAATATGAATAAATATATACAAATATAAATTTAAATTAATATAAATATATATAAGCAGGGATATATCAATATAAATAAATAAGAATAAATCAAAATATAAATAAATTAATATATAAACGTAAATAAATATAAATACAACTAAATAAGTATAAATAAATATAAAAATATATAGATATACATAAATATATATAAATAAATATATTTAAATCTATATAAATACAAATAAATAGAATTAAATATAAATGAATTAATCTATATAAATAAATTAATATATATGATAAATACAAATAAATGTAAATAAATAAATAAATAAATACAAATAAATAAAAATAAAATAAAATTAATTAATTAATCTAAACAAATAAGTATAAATACAAATAAGCAAGTATAAATAGATATAAATAGATAAATATAAACAAACAAATACACATATTAATATAGATAGATATAAAAAAATAAGAATTTCCTTTATACATATAAAAAAGTTATAGTTTTACAGTATTAGAGTTTGAACTTTAACATACAGTGCCCTGCCATAAGTATGCAAACACTTTCAAAAAAAAGCAAGCTGTATTTTTTTGGCTGCACAGCCAAAAATCTCATGCGCACATTCTCACAGGCACAAGTCAAAGTCACGATTTTAAATTGTCAAAAAAAGCCAAAACACTAAGTAAAAAAAAGACACCTTTGTTTTTGGGTTTCTAAACAATACATGAGTTGACACAAAAAATTAAAAACAAAACAAAGCTAAGCAAAAAAATAACTTATTAGCTTAAGTCAAGTCAAATACGTTATGAGAGAAAGAGAAAACTGACCATATAAGAATGGTGGTCCTAGCAAGATGTTGGACCACCACTCTGTGCAATAACCATTTCCATTCGCCGTCGCATCAAGAGTAGCAATTTGTCCAAAGTATCGGAAGGAACATCATCCCAAGCTGATTGGATGGCGACCCTTAATTCATCGATTGTTTGTGGTTGATAGAGTTTGCTGATGGCACTATGCATGATCTTCCACACATTCTTGATTGGGTTCAGATCAGGTGAGTGAGCAGGCCATTGCATTTTTTGGATCCCATGTTGTTGGCCCCATTGATTGCTGAGAGTTGCTGTGTGGATTGGGGCATTGTCTTCCATGACAATAAGCCGTTGTCTTCCCATTATCCAGGGTGCTTGCTCCATCTGGCTGATGAACGCAAAGAGAACTGGTTGGTAAACCTGGTGAATCAGTTGAGCCGATGTCATTTGTCCCTCAAAAAATGCTATTCTCGATTGATCAGCCGCACAAATTCCCCCCAGACTATGATTGTTTGACACCCAGAGCAATGATTGATGGCTAAGTTCTCCAATAGCCACTTCTCTTGAGGAGTGCACCATACACGGACTCGGTCGGCTTTCTTGCCTAGCTCGAAAGCTGATTCGTCGGTCCACAAAACCTTGGCCCAATCGTCGATTCCCCAGTGCACGTGAGCTTGAGAAAATAGCAGTTGGGCTTGAAAATCTTGTGGTCAAAGGTAAGGCTTTCTTGGTGCAATTCTTGATGCCTTACCTAGCTTGTGGATCTCTTGCTGAATAGTTCTGGTTGAAACGTTTTCAGTCATCAAGTTTGTAACTTGAGAAACAGTAAGACGATGGCAACGAGTAATGATTCGGCTAAGCTGACATTGGTCACAATCCTTTAAGATTGTAGGCCGTCCGTTTTTTCGTTGGGTTTGCACTGTGCTGATTTGTTGATATTTGAAGACAGTATTGTAGATTGTTGTAAGAGGGACCCCAGCTAGTTGGTCAATGGCTCGGAAGGATAACCCTGCTTGACGCATTCCTACAATTCGTCCATGAGCTTCAACGTCCAGATAAGGCATGATCTAAAATAATTCAAAACGATTAGAATGATTTCCAAAGAAAAAAAAGAAAAGCGAAGTCAAAAAAGAACAAACGGGTGGACAGTTATCAGTTGGGTGTTTGCAAGTCATCAGGTGATGCTCTTTAAATAGCCCAATCTGCATGATTGGACTATTTGATAAAGCAAAATGATCTGAGAAGCAAGAGAAAGAAACAAACAAAAAAGAAAAAAAAAGGGGGGGAGAGACTTGAGAAAGAGGAGACGTGCAAGCCAAGATTAGTTGTGACGAATAGGATGGCAGGAGCGCGCGCATGCTGCGCACAGCCTGTATGCACAGAGGCCCTGACCCACGTTTGCATACTTATGGCCGGGCACTGTACAATACTGTATAAACACTATACAATTATTAAAAAAAAGAAGAAACCTCCTTCATAATTAAATCTGCATTACAGTAAAGTACATCAATCAATTAAAAAAAATAATTCTCCATGCAATTCAAAATTTAAACTAAAAAAAACATATAAGAATAAAAAAACAATAGTAAAAAACATTAATAATATAAAATAAAAACATTTATTAAATATTTAAAAAACAAAAAACTATCAGTTTTTTTTCAAAAAAACAAAAAAGAAAAGATTGCTCAAGCAATCAAATATAAAAAAAAATAATTAAAATTTTTTTTTTTGATGCAATCAAAAAAAAAAGACTAAAGTACACTTCAGTTATGTAAAACAGTACATTACAGTTATACTTTTGTGCTGTAAAATCTAGTTGAAAAAATTATAATAAAAAAAAATTCATCAACCTAAACTAAATAAAAAAAAGTTATTCATAGATTATTAATAAAAAAGAACTAGTTGTGATCAAAAGAAAAAAAGAAAAAAAAAGCAATAATAAAACAATAAAAAAAAGATTGTTCAAGTGATCAAATTGAAAAAAAAATTAATGAAAAAAAAAATCCTGGATGCGATTAGAAAAAAGAGGGAGAGTAAAGTACAGTGCAGTACTTTTGTACTGTACAGTACACTACAGTAATGTTACTGTAATGTAAACTCTAGTATGAAAAATTATAATAATAAAGAAAAAAATCATTAAATTGAGCAGAAAAAACATTATTAAAAAAAACTGAACGCGACTTAAAATAGAAATCAGTTATAAAGTATTTTCTTTATAAAAAAAAAGAATTAATATAATAAAAAGACTGAAAATGAAAAATCAAATAAAATAAAGAAATAAATTGTAATTTTAAGTCTTTAAAGAATGGTAACAATAAGAAAAATGAACTTCTTGATAAACAGTACAAAGTTACGATGATGTACTGTACTGAAACTTATACTACATACAAAAAAATGAGTAAAAAAAATAAATAATAAAATTATTGATAAAATAAATAATAAAAAAATAGAAACTGTAACAATTCACACATAGTATAAGTGCATTAATGAAAAAAATATCTTATCTTTAAAAAAAATTATTATTCATTATTACTAAAAAAAAATAAGTGATATTAAGTTGAAAAAAATAGAATATATATATGCTCACATGAATTCAATTGATTGGAGTATAATAATAGGATAATAAATGAAAGATAGCTATAATTTAGAATGAAATCCTTCATTCTTTTATATTTTCTTTTAAAAAAGAGAAGAAGATTATTTAAAATCAATCAAAAAGTAATAGTTATAAGAAAACCATAATAATAAAAGCAACTAAATTATAAAATAAATCAAGTTATTATAGTCAAAGCTCAAAGTTGATAGTTTTCCAGTTAATATTATACAATCAGGTATTTGAATAATAATAATAATGATAATAATACC
Source organism: Austropuccinia psidii (assembly GCA_023105745.1). Lineage (NCBI taxonomy): Eukaryota > Fungi > Basidiomycota > Pucciniomycetes > Pucciniales > Sphaerophragmiaceae > Austropuccinia > Austropuccinia psidii. The sequence goes on along the minus strand of JALGQZ010000017.1, from coordinate 25,506,272 downwards.
ATGTGGTTAGAAATATTATAAAATAATACATATAAGAATATATGAATATTTGTTAAATATGAAGACCAATATCATGAAGAAAATTGAAGAAGTAAGTATATGTAGAAAGAAAAATAATTACAGTAATTAATTTAGCCAGGTCCACTATTTCCTAAAAATGGATTAGTTGGTAAAATTATAACATAAGCTTTTTTTGCTTGTGGTCCTCTATGACCTAAAACTGGAAATTTGCTTTTTTAATTGAATTTATTATTATTGAAATATATTTATGACTATATCATTATAAATAGAATAATGATATTTTACAATTAATTCAATGATCCATTTATTATTTCTATATTGCTGATCAAATAGGTTTTAGATTCAAAGTGGAACCTTCAAGTCAATTATGGGTCCTCCATGACCTTAAACTGGACTTATTTCTGAACTTGGATTACAATTAATGACTCTATTGCTTATTTCATAACCATATTAATAAATATCTTAATATATACACTCAATTACAATATCTTTTTCAATATTTATTTCAATAATTAATTTAACAATAGCTTGATAATCAGTATGGTATTCAAGTATTTATTTTTAAATTCATTGAAAAAAATAGGTCCTCTATGACCTTAAACTGGACTTATTTCTTATATTGAATTATCACTAATCAATATATTATATTTTTTAATATTTATTTAATGACCAGCTTGATAAATATCTCAATATATATATTCACACTGAGTTTAATAGAAGACTTCTCAATTAATTGTATACTTATCATTATTTATCTTCCATATTAGTTTTGTTTAAAAAAGGTCCACCATGACCTAAAACTGCATTATTTAGTAGAATTATAGGATATGTTTTTTTTCCTTATAGGTCCTCTATGACCCTAAGCTGGAAAATAAAATTTAAATTTACTTCTATTCATTATAAAATGATATTAAGATAAATATTATAAGTCCACCAAGACTATAAACTGGAATTTCTTTTTCTTATTCTTTTTCACTCAATAAAAATCCAAAGTCCACAAAGAATATAAAATGCAGCTTTTAATTTATCATTTTTAAATAAATGAATGTTCAATCATATAGGTCCTCCATTACATTAAACTTTAAATATTAGAATCTCAATATTATATAAGATTATATATGAAAAATTCAAGTATATATAAATAAATAAATATATATATATATATATACTCAAAAAAGAAGAAGAAGAAATCATAAGAATTATCAATCACTTAAATATTAGAAATATTATGTTTATAATTAATATTATTATTAGGAAAATATCATTCAGAAAAGAGAGGCTTTAATGGTCTTCCTGCTCTAGGTGGCACTTGGACAACTGGTCTATATGTACATAAAAAATACATATACACTGAGAAGCCAAGGTCAGACCTGGTCTGATGAGGGGAAATATCTCTGAGTTGATTAGAGTTATAGCCTTGTAGACTGCCACTATATAGTGTCAGGCCACCACAAAAAATTAAAACCCTCTTCTTAGTATGAATAAGACTCAAAATAATAATAATAAAGCTAAAAATTCAAAATTTGGCAAGAAAATATTACAAGAATGAAAAACAAAATACAAATAAAGTAGAGAAACCAACTCCAGAAATTTAAATGGAGAGAGGGTCTTATCCCAAATCTGAGGATTAATATTACAGATAGAAAGAAGAAAGAAGAATAAAAAATATATCTTGATAGTATCTTGAAAGCTCAATCATGATATGATTAATTTTAATAAGAATAAATGGAAGATGATAAATGTAGACTGGCTTTCCTTTAAGCTCATCATAAAAACATTCTGAAGGCATATTCAACTCTAAAATTATGAGAATTTCTTTCAATATATAAAATTGGCAATTTAATGAATCCATGAAGGGATTAGTGGAATGTTAAGTCCTTGTATGACTTAAAACTACAGGGGTGGCACACCTGAGGGCTTATAGTCTATTTCTTTATTTTAGTCCATGAAAGGAGTAGTGGTATTAAAGAAATAATGTTAAGAAAGAAGAGGTCAGATTTGAAATGGTTCAAATAAAATCCTCAAATATATATGATAAATTGGCCAAAGAATAAAATATTGAAGAAAGAAGGACAAAAATGTAGAATTGAAATATGCAAGGAGATTGGTAATGACTGAAAAGAAGAAAGAAACATCTATCAACCCAAACAGTTTATGAATTATTGAGCCTCAAGGTAGCTTAAGTTGATATTAGTATAAGGAATCTTTTAACTTAACAAAAATAAATAAATAAATAAAATAAAATAAACTGCCCTTGGATCAAGTAAAATTGAAGACCAGGAGGTCCTCAGCATGACAGGAAACTGCTCCCTTGTGAAGAAATGGACAAGGTGTCTTATTGTCCTTGTATGACATAAAAAGGCAGGATTTTGTATACCTAATATACAGGGTCTGCACACCTGAGTTGTAGGGTCCTGTATGACCTTAAACTGCAACTTCAAATGTATGGACGGAAAAAAGATAAAAGAAGTGAAGATTTATTTAATTTAATAAATTATTAAAATAAAGAGAAGAATTAAATAAAATTGAAGAATTGATACTATATTGATTACAACTTAACCAGTTTTAAAAAGAAAAAATATATAAAAAAAAATTTAGAAATATCAAAGAGAAAAACAGAATCATTTCAGTGATATTACAAAATGGATTACCAAAATAGTGCAGCAAAATACAAATCAGTACTCAAGAAGGTCAAACCAGTTAATGAGCCTATGCCACAAGACATAAATCCTCCTTTGGGAAGGCCACCATTATCAAGACCCTTATAACACACCACTATTGCCAAAACCACCTAAATTTATGGTCACATCAAAAATAACACAAGAAAGATTTGAATTGATAAATTTTGGACCACCTGGATGGCTTTCAGAAGAAGAAAGGAGTCTTCTGATGAGTGTCATAGTTTTAAGATAAAAAGCAATTGCATTCAGTGCAGAGGAAAGGGGTTTACTGAAACATTAATATGGAAAACCCTACAAAATACCAGTAATACTACATACACCTTGGCAAAAGAAGCCAATACCAATACCAGAGCCCATAATACCCCAGTTTATTCAATTGGTAAGGGAAAGGATTAGAACAGGCTTGTATGAGCAGTCTACCTCTAGCTATACAAGTCCAGTATTCTGTGTTGCAAATTCAAATGGAAAACTTAGAATTGTCCATGATTTACAGGATCTTAATAAGGTAACAATTAAAGATGCAGGATTACCACCACATATTGAAGAATTTGTAGATGCCTTTTCAGGGAGAGCTTGTTATGGACTTGGTGACATAATGGGAGGGTATGATGAAAGAGAATTAGACATTTCTACAAGACCCTTAACTACATTTGAACACCACTTGGAAGGCTACAACTTACAAGATTACCACAAGGAGCAACCAATTCTGTTGCAGTTTATCAATCCCAAATGACTTGGATACTTCAAGAAGAAATACCAGAGAATGTAGGAATTTTCATTGCTGATGGAGGGATAAAAGGTCCAATATCAACATATAATAATGTGGCTTTACAAGAAAATAATTTGATAAGAAGATTCATTTGGGAATATGCAGTTACATTAGAGAGAATATTATTCAGAATTGAAGAGGCAGGACTTACCATATCAGGTATCAAATTTGCATGTTGTGTGCCATCATTGGACATAGTAAGGCATGTAGTTTCTTTGAATGGAAGAAAAATTTGAAAGCAGAAGATTAATAAAATACAAAGTTGTCCAAAGCCCCTCAATAAAAAGGAAGTAAGAGGCGTTTTGGGAATTTGTGCATATGTTAGAATGTTCATTCAAAATTTCTCTCAGATTGCATCACCACTAAGAAGATTAACAAGAGATGATGAAGAATGGGAATTGAATACTAAATGTGATGAAGCATTTGAAAAGTTAAGAAAAATTTTAGGGGTGGAAATAACATTAAAAAATTTGGATTATGAAAAGGGAGCAGGGAAGATTAAATTAGCAGTAGACTCAAGCTATTTAGCTGCAGGAGTAGTACTTACTCAAGAAGGCAAAGAAGGAAAGGACAGACCAGTTCTTTATGAATCAATAAAATTCTCAAGATTGGACTCAAAATACTCACAGCCAAAGCTGGAGCTATGTGGAGTGGCCAAAATGTTCAAGAAACTCCAAACAGTACTTTGGGGACAACATTTTGAGCTACAAGTAGATGAAAAAGCCTTGATTGAAATGATAAACTCACCCTGTTTTCCAAATGCCCCAATGACCAGATGGGTTGCATTTATTCAATTGTTTTCTTTTGACTTAGTTCATAAGCCAGGGAAGACCTTCACAATGCCAGATGGGCTTTCAAGAAGACCTCAGTCAGATGATGAAGAAAAAGAAAAATCTGATTTTGATGAAGAAGAAGAATGGATAAAACCACACCCAGGGTTTGGAGTAAAACATAACAATATAATAAAACTGCCAGGAATAAAGCTACCATAAAAGCAAGAAGGATTTTGGAAAAGAATGGTGGAATACTTAAATACATTGAAAAGGCTCTTTGGTAGTAAAGAGGATGACTTCAAAAAATTTCAAAGGAAGTCATCAAATTTCTTTCTGGAGGAAGGCCAACTCAAAAGAAGAAATACACCAAATCCACAAGTAGTGTGGTATACCATGACAGTTCAGCTGAATAAATTTTTTATCTTTATGGTAATCATTTATATAAAAGAGGATATCAATAGTATGAAATCACCTTTGAGGAAAAGTAACAGTAAAATAAACATGGAATAACACAAATGATATATTCATTAAGGAAAATTGACCACAGGTTTGCTCTTCCAGTGTCACCCCACTGCACTATCCAACACATAATTGTGATGGACAGTACCCAAATCAAAGACATTTACAATTTTCACTGTAAATAATCTTTTTTAATATTTTTTTTAATATGCTTAAATATAAGCAATTGGGTGATTAATATAATCAGAGTCACAATGAGGATGCCAATTAATAAAGGGCAGAGTTGTAGGCATCATAGGGGACATAGAAGATTCAAGGTGTGGAACAAAACACTTTTGAAGTATCAATTTTGGGAAATTTCATGTGTTTTTGCTGTTATGAACCACCCAAAGAGGGGATAAGCATCATTGAGTTCCTTTAGATAATTGAATGATTAATTATTTAAGACTGAAATAATTTATTGCTGAATTGGAAAGGCCATATTACATCAACTTTTCTGTTAATGTAACCCCCCAGATTTCTCATTGAAGCTGCAGAAATGAAGAGTGGGACTGAATTTTGGAAGGAATATAAAAGATTTAGGAATTATCAGGAAGAATACAGGTAATACAGGTATATAGGTCAATGAGTAATACAGGAAGCCAGAAAACTATAATACAGTAAAATCAGCTGACAGATTAGTAATCAATTGAGTAATACATGGAGATAAGGGTTCCAGGGCCAGAAATTAAGGTTTAACTGTATTACACAGCCACATGTCACATGTAAATGGGAGAGATAAGAATGAATGGATCTGATTGGTCAGAAACACATCACGTCATTAGGAAAAGTCAAGTGAAGCAATCTGATTGGTCAGAAATCCAGACTTGTGTCACGTCACAACACGTTGCCCTGAAAATCCAAAATTAAAGTTTGCACAGCTTTGCACAGCCACCAGAGGCTGAAAATTTCTAAGACCCCTCTTTTTTGCACTCCTATGGAGGGCCCCACGGCTATAAATAGAGGCCCTCTCTCCCACTTTTTCCCTTTTCCCCATCTAGAAATTGTAAATTCAATTTATTTTTTCTGATCCCTCTTCTAGGAGGTATACTAGAAATTTTGATAAATTAAGCCTAGTAACTGAGGTTCGTTGTTGACATAGATCAAGAGAACCAATAGTGTGAAAAGACTTTAATTCATCCCTTACTAGCAGGTAGACTAGTGCCTTATTTAATTAGGATCTTAAAGCTTGAAGCTCATGAGCAAGGCGTCTCTGGAGTTTAGTGTTTAAATCCTTAAAAGTAATTTTTAGAGAGTTTTAAAATAAAACCATCAAACCAAAGTAATTTTGTAGGCTTTAAAATAAAACCTAACCATTATAATTAGTTTTGGGCTAGTTTTTTGTTGAAAACTTCCTCAAAGAGAGTAATTTTGCTTGTTTTAAAACAAAACCTGCACAACCAAAGTAATTTTACTACTTTTAAAATAAAAGTGGATTTGTATTTATTGGGTAATCCCTAATAAATTATCATCAAGGGACAAAATAAAATTAAATACTTTAGTGTTCAGTTCAAATTAATATTGAAACTATAGCAATTAGATATTATTATTATCAGAAAACCAGAAGAGATCATATAATCTATTATTAAATCAAAACACAAAACATAACATTAAACTACCCATATTATACTAAATTATTAACAATTATTAGAGTATTATCCCATCCATCACATCAAAAGGGCTTGAAATATATTTTTTATCCCTTTCAAGTTTATTATTTCAGAGAGTTGAACATTGTTGTTATCCTAGCTATTAGTTTCTATATTTATTAAAGAATTATCAAGAAAAGAATATTTTGTGGTTTTGTATTAGAAGATAGTGTTTCCTTTTATTTTTTTATTTATTTTAGTTATTATATTATTTTATATATTGTTGTACTATCATCTGGTGGAATCCACTCAGCCTGCTGAAAGTTTTAAAAAGAATTTATTTGTTAAGGTTTTAAATAACCATTGTTTTGAGTAGAGCAAAGTCTGATTAGAGATTGTTGAGTCTAATATTTTCTGATCAAGCCACTATCAATAATAAAATTGATTTGGTGAACTCAGTAAAGATAACTTAGCATATTAGGAAGGGCAGTCTAGATTATTTTAGCACACGAGCAGAGCAAGGGTTACAAGTCTCAAACAGAAATTCAAAACTGTTTTCTTGTAATTTCCCCTTCCAGGTACTGCCTCATTTTATCCCACACGCAGAGGAGTTCCCACAGTAGTTGTGTCAAGTCAGAGTTCTCAAAGAAGAATATTAAAGTCATTACATGAAGAAATGGGTCACAGAGGAGAAAATGAAACATAAAGAAGAGTTAAAGGAAGATTTTGGTGGGAAGGAATGAAGAAAATAGTCAAAAAAATGGGTCAAATCTTGTAAAGCTTGTCAAAAGAGAAGTCATTATCACCAAAAAGAGGAAGGAAGAATCTCATTCACCTCAACATTATTTGAAAGAGTCAGTATAGATGCAGTAAATGTAAAAGCAGGAAGATGGAAGTATTTAGTAGTGGCCTGGGATGATTTCTCAGGATGGCCAGAGACAATTGGTTTAGTAAAGCTTACAGCAAAGTCCGTATCAGAATGGTTCACTTCTGAATGGATTTGCAGGTATGGAGCCCCAAAAGAGGTTACAGTAGATGGAGGGCCTGAGTTTGGAAAGGAATTACAAGATGCAGTAAAAAAAGAAGGTTCAAAGATAAGGGTAACAACACCCTACTACCCTGAGTCACAAGGAATGGTAGAAAGGGGGCATAAACAATTGAAGGATGCATTGGTGAAGATGTGTGGTGAAAATGGTTCAAAATGGAAACAATAATTACCTTTGGTTACATTGGCTGACAGAATATCAACCAAAAGAATAACAGGTTACTCCCCATTTGAGCTTCAATTTGGTCAAAAGGCAGTACTACCAATAGACATTGAAGCAAAAACATACTTATCAATTGAATGGCACAAAGTCCAATCAACAGAAGATTTATTGGAAGCAAGAGCTGAACAGCTATCAGGAAAAGAAGAAATAAGAAAAAGGGCAAAAGAGAAATTAAAAAGGGCCAGGGAGGATTCAGTAAAATATTGGGACAGGAAATTAGCACATCAAATAAGAAAGCCAATTCATCCAGGTGAAATTGTTCTTATATAAAATAAAGCGTTAGAGTCACAATGGGGATTATTGTTCAAGAATAGATGGGATGGACCCTATAGAGTTGTGAGACAAATAAAAAATGGTCCATATGAGCTGGAAGAATTAGATGGTACAAAGCTAGCAAGAAGGTTTGCAGCAAGTCTAATAAAAAAGTCCTATCCAAGAGGAAAAGAGTTGGACTCAGATGAAGAAGAGGAAGAAGGAGAAGAGGAAGTTGAAGATGAATCTCAATTTGAAGATGAAGAGGACTTTGATGAATAAAAATCCTTTTATTCAAAAAAAGGGGGGGAAATGTTTGATTGTTTCTTTAAAAAAAGTAAGTGGATTATCACCTTGAATGCTGGGGACATCATTAAATGGAGAGGGGGATGTGGTATTCCATACCAGTTCTTCCAAGGTTCAAATCCACAAATTCAAAGCTAACACTTTGATCAATAATAATAATAATATATATATAAAGAAAATAAAGATAAAAAGTGAAAGATAAAATTAAAACAATTTGCAAGAAAAAGGAAGATAATTATATTAAAATAACAAAAATAAATATTTCACTGGAATCTACATCAAATTTAACCTATAGTCACATATTGCCTCAACCCCATAATGTCAATAATTTTTGAGATATCATGGAGTAAAGAGGAGAAATGATACTATACACTCTATACTAGGTACAAGAATATGCTTAAAGATAATGCAGCTTGTCTAAATATTCAATATGAATAAACATGTGTAATATTACATAAGTGATACCATTACTCTTACAACATTATGTGTTACATGTCTTGACATAAAAAAAACACTTACATATAAGTTAACATAGTGTTACATTACTCAATCCCCACTTAAACTCCCATAACCAAACATTACAGTTATTATTTACAAATTGAATTTTACATAGAGAAATACTCAACTAAATACAGATCAAGGCTGTGAAGAAGAAAAATAAGGTTAGTAGAGATAAGAATACAGTTTTTTAAAAAAATGGTGCAATCAACCAAACATATGGTGCAATATCTGTATGAAATGACACCATTCCAAATTTAACCACCAGCAAAAATATCTCAAGGCTGTGAAGAAAATAAATAAGGTTAGTAGAGATAAGAATACAGTTTTTCAAAATGGTGCAATCAACCAAACATATGGTGCAATATCTTCATCAAATGACACCATCTTTAATTTACCCACCAGCAAAAATGTCTCAAGGTGGAATTTTTTCTAAGTCCCTTGTTTTTGGAAGGCTCTATGGAGGGCCCAAAAGGTATAAATAAAGGGCCTCTCTCCCTGTCTTTCCCCCCATGCTTCTGATTCAAGCAATAATCTTGAGGATCAATCCATCCCTTCTCTAGTAGGATAATCTAGTATTTATATTGAAAAAAATAAGTAGCAAGGCTCAGTATCTTATAGTATTATTTATGATTAATTAATTAAAGATATTTATAATATTAATGAAAGAGTTTAATATTACTTAATAGTCTTACCATTATAGTAGTAGTGTTTAAGTAGTGCTTGAAGATATTACCATAAGTGATCTTATCTAATCTATGAATAACCCTTATTTATAGAAGGGATATCATGTTACCCTTATACCTTATATCATAAGCCCTTTAGGTATATTGGATTATATTTATATTGATCCCAATAGTATTATACTACTATTATATCATTTATATCGTACCCTTATATTAAACAAAACCACCCTTAACCTCAGCCTGTGACTCAAAACCAGAGCACAAGCATGACAGCCAAAATACCATAAACCAATGGTATAGCCAAGATACCACCAAAACATGGAGCTGAGCCAAATCAGCTCAAAAGGTATCAAAAGAAAGAGGAAACTCACCTCTTCCTGAAAATATAAGTCCCATCACCATAGGACTAGAAATAACAAAGTTATTCCTTCTCAAAGTTATTGCTGAGCATAAACCTTAATTTTCACCTCTCATCTAGAATCTAGAAGGAGAGGCTTATCCCCATCAAATGGGTACTCAAAATGAAGTTCTAAGCCAGGGCTATCCAATGGTACCAGCCAAATTGAGCTAGCACCAATATTACTGGAGTTATGGTCAATTTCAGGCCAAATAAGGGTGAACAAAACATTCACCTCTCATCTAACTTCTACAGTTTTAGTGTGGGATACCTGAAGTGGGGTCTTTTTGGAAAGAGAACAATCAGGGCTATCTGATGGTGTCATCCACTTCCTCATATCTCAACTACTGCAGAAGTTATGGGGCAAACAAGCTCAATACAGCTTTTTGCCTAAAACACGCAAATGTACAAAAATCTTGTACATGGGATACCTTTGCCATAATTAATGATACCCATATCAAGTGAGGTACCATTGTGTAAGGAGCCTACAGGGCTACACACTGAACCAATTTTGAGGTTGATATCTCAAGAATTGACAAAGTTATGGCTGTTTTAAGGTTAAAATCCCACCTGCTGTCATATACAGCCTAACCATGGGATAATATCCCATAATCATGAATATGAGGTGTCAAATAGACAAAGAAGCATGTTTTTACTTCAATACCTCATATTTCAGTCAATACTGGGGTCCCATACAGTTTCTGTACAGCATTCTACGTGTCATACATGTCAGAATCAGGCTGTGAGGTCCCCAGATGAAAATTTTCACCCTGTATTGGTGAAAACCGCCCAGATGTGGTTTCAAAACCACATCTGAGCCCAATACAGGCTATACAGGCTGTTTGCAAACCACAAGCCAGTACTAGAAAGTGACAAAATCTTCACTTCCTCTACGTGGAAAGGTCTAGCACCCTTTCCACCCCATTTCAGGATAAAAAGGAGGCTTTTCACAGCCAGAATTGTCTCCTCATCCTGCTCTTGAATAACCTACGTAGTAAACTGTCAAAAACAGTTTTACTCTTGGTTAACAATCAGGTATACTTTAAATTTAAGTATTGTAGCTTTTATTATTGTAACCCAACAGGTAAAATTTGCACCCAGGGTTTTCAACAGCGCTCACCACCACTATATCTCTATAGTAAAGCCCTTAATATCTTAATTTAATCATTTATTACCAACTTTATCACCTTTTAAAAACTATTTGTACCATGTCACAGTCATAGTTAAAGCTTGTAAATACTTGTATACACCTTCATCATAGACTCATCCTGACATTTTGGGGGCCTGGCCGTGTTTTAAACTTTTTTTGGACCTTATAAGTAAGTTTTTTCTCTTATTTTCTGTTTTGTGACAATTGTTTTATATTTTTTAGGCATATTTTCTTTTAAAATATATATTTTTTATATATATTTTACTTTATTACTCATATTATAAGAGTACTTACCACATGGTTAATACCCACTGGAACCTTTATTTTTGGCGTGTTTACATATAAAACACATAAGCCATCAATAAGTCCTCTATTCTTGATTGAATAAGGACACCTCTAACTGAGAAATCATCAGTTGAGGCGTGGTTAAGTGTATTGTTAACTCAATTACACTTATACAGAGCCGCTTATTCAGATTACACTTGAAAGCCACAAGTGTATCTGTGGGATACTGGCACACAAACAGTGTGACAGGGTGCCAAAAGCTGTAAATTCTGATGTGGAATTGTTGATTCAATTACACTGTCATTATACAGGGCATATTGTAGTAACATACAAGCCGAGAGGCCAATCCTAGACGTGAAAATCCAGCATTCTTGAGAAGTCTTAACTGACATAAGCCCTCTTTTTCCTGCCTTGATTCAGTGGAAGAAAATTACATCCCACTTGAGACCCAGTCACAGGGCAACACATCAGTGACACCCTCAGAACCAGAGGGCAGCAAGGGCAAAGGGAAGAGGCACAGTGAAGGTCTCATTACAGCCAAGAAGTGGACACCAAGAGCCACTCAGAGGAGTAGAAAACCACAAAACTCTGCTTCAATACAAGGTAAACCAACCTTAACCACTTGTACAGGAAAGATTACAATTATTAACCCAGTTGTAACCTCCAAAGGCAAACTGCCCAAGTCAGCAGACAATAAATTTGTACAAGGCACAGTCAAAGGTAAATACCCTAAGAACATAAAGTTTTTGACTTCTTGCAAGCACTGATATGTCCCCTGCATACCTCAGAGATCTTGGCTTCCAAAGGAACCAGCCAGAGGACAGAGAAGGATTGTCCAGAACCAGAAGACCAGGAAGAGGACACCTTGGACACAGTGGTGGATGGCAAAACAATGAGGGAGATAATATCAACCTTGCCATTCACACTCCAATTCAACAGAGACCTCAAACCAGAGGACTGGAAGAATATGGATCAAGTTCTTCAGATCCACCAACTCCCCAAAGACTTATTTCAATGGAGCAAGGACAACAAGAGGTTCAACCTAGCAACTCACTGGGCAGAACTTGGAGAAAGTTGCCAGAAGATCTGTCTCAAAGAGATAGACTTCAAAGACCTTATGGTAATCACCAAAGGTTGGAATCCTACCAGGCAGAACAGACTCCTGGAGGCAAGGGCACAGAGGATAAGGGAGAATCAAGCCACTATCCAAGCAATAGAAGAACAATTAACCCAGACAGGGCCTACTCAGATTCCTTCAGGTTCACAAGGAGCAGGCCAAATCAGCTCTCCAGTGGCTTCACACCATTCAGAAGCCAGCAGATCAGTGGCCAAGAGTCACCATTATTCACAATTCCAGGAAGCTTCCAGGAGAAGACAAGGAAACAAGGGCAAGAACAAAGCCTCCTTCAACCAGAGGAGGAAAGAGTCAGACCCCATGATCCAGAAGCTGTTAGATTTGGTAAAAGAAGTACACAAGAACCAGAAGTAGTTGTAAACCACTCTAGAATCATTAGTCCTAGTAATAGAAACATTACCCCCACTCAGACTGAAAATAACATTGTCACATCTGAGAGTAACATCAACAGTGATACACTGTGGTTACAAATGTCCCAATATGCTGAACAATCTGCAAAGCAGTTTGCAGAAATCAAAGCTAGCCAAGAGAGGATGAGACAAACTCAATCCTCCTTGGAACAAATAGTTAAGAATCTTCAAGAAGGATATGCTCAACTGAGCAAAGCCTCTGAAGAAACCAGCAAAAGACTGAATATAGTCTTTGAAGAACAACACCACAGCACAAGGGACAGGGATTGTCTGGATCAAGACATTAACAAGTTGTTTAATGCCTACCATAGCTTGAAGCCCCAACCACAAGGCCAAGTTATGGATAATCCATATCAACCGGATGACATCAAACCAGATGCCATGTTGATGAATAGAGCAAGAACTCCATCACAATACCAAGATGGGGATGGCATGTCTTATTTAGAGAAGGAAGCCTTGAAACAGCTTCCTGAGGCCTCAAACTGGCCCAAATTCTCTGGATCAGGAGAATATGATCATATGGAACTCATATATTATATTGATGGACTCTTCATTGATGTACCAAGCATACCAGACTACTGGATCACTGCTAGATTGAATACTGCATTTAAAGGTCATGCAAGTATATGGTACACAGAAATGAAAGAAATCCATGGCAGAAGAAACTGGCCATGGTGGAAGAGTCAAATCATCCAAAAGTACAGTAATGGAACTTGGATATGGCAAAATACCATGTCATTTGAAAATGACAAATACTCTGTGGACAAAGATCCATATGAGTGGTGTCTTAGACAGTCTAAAAGACTTAAAGCCATTGATCCTCAGATGAACATCCCAATGAGGAATCACAAACTCCTGACACAATTGCCAGGAGAGCTAGAGCATGCAGTAAAATGCAGATGCAACCAGAATTGCACTCTAGATGACATTGCCAACACCTTACAAGACATAAGGAAAAGGACTAATATAGGGAAATTCACCCCATATAAGAGCAGTAGTTTCAAAGAGAAACAACCTTTCAGGGTAGAGTTTAAGGACAACCCCAAAGAAAGGGTGGCAGAAGTGGCAAAGAAGAGGAATTCTTGTCACAATTGTGGTTCAATAGACCACTATGCCAACAACTGTCCAAAGGAAAAGAAAAAGTCTATGCCATAGAGAAAGTCCCTGAGGAAGAACCTCCAACAGAGGATTCTGATTCAGACTCCATGGGTGATGCCATCAGAGAACCATCTGAGGATGATCAAGACCCAAGAGAGGAACTTCTAGTGGAATACCAAGAGGAAACCCCACTGGAAATCCAGGACAAGCAGTTGGAAGCAGGCATGTCACAGGACACTGCTAACAAGAACTTGTGCAAACACGCACAAGATGCGCAAATATTCCTGGTTACACCAACCAAAGGAATGGCATATATACATGGGACAGCCACAAAAATGACTGTTTGTATTGACAATGCTCAGCATCCACTGATCATTGATAGTGGAGCACACTGCTCCATAGTGGCCAGAAACTATCTGGATACCCACTTCCCAAACTGGGAAAAACAGCTCTTGCCCACTAAGGCAAAGAACTTTAAAAGTGCATCAGGGAAGATTACCTCCATTGGGACAATTATCAAAAGAGATAATTATACCCCACAGGAAGGGTAATATCAGACTCAACCCAGAGTTTGTAGTGCTTAATGATGCCTATATCCAAGGGTTTTTACTGGGAACAGATTACCACAGGATGTATGGCATAGACATTTACAACAGTAAAAATAGGCACATCACTATTAGTACTAACAAGGAAAAGAAATTTTCACTTGATATATACCAGATATCTTCTCAAGACCCACTAGAAGAACTTCTGAAAGAATTCAGAGAGGGACAGTTTAGCACTACCCTCACCAGTAAACAAAAACTAAGTTTACTGAAGATGCTGAGGAAGAACAGACCAGCATTTGCCATTGGTGAAGAACCATTAGGCAAGATCAAAGGCCATGATATAGAGCTATATCTGGATGTGGAAAGGCCTTACCCACCCATGCTGAGGAGACCTCCTTATCCAGCAAGCCTGGAAACCAGGAAAGAAATTGAGAAACATATCAATGAACTCCTGGATATGGATGTCATCAGGAAGATTGGACATAATGAAATAGTGGAAATCACCACCCCTGTCCTAATCACCTGCCATGATGGCAAGTCTAGACTGTGTGGAGACTTCAGAGCTCTGAATAACTACACAAAAGCAGACAGGTACCCCATACCTAGGATACCTCATTCCTTAGATAAACTGGCTAAAGCCAAATACATAACCAAAATGGATTGTATGAAAGGCTTCCACCAAAATGGAGTTAAACCAAACTCCATGAAATTACTCAGGATAATATGCCATGTGGGCATATATGAGTACACCAGAATGCCATTTGGCATCAAAAATGCACCAGCCCACTTCCAAAGGATGATGGACACAATATTTCAAGATGAAATATTGGAAGGCTGGATGGTAGTATATATTGATGATATCATTATATACTCAGAGACATGGGAATACCATGTGCACTACATAGACAGAGTGCTAAGTAAATGCACACCCATAAATCTGAAAATTTCACTTAAAAAGTTCAATTTTGGCCAACAAGAGTTACTAGCTCTAGGACATAAAGTCTCAGGTCTTAGTCTGGCAATTTACCAGAACAAAGTAGCAGCAGTACTGCAAAAACCAGTTCCAAAGAACATCAAAGAGATGCAATCTTTCCTTGGGCTTGCTAGCTACTATAGAAACCATATCAAAGATTTTGCACACATAACTAGTAGTTTATACAAGTTATGTTCAAAAGATGTAGTTTTTGAAATAACCAAGGAAAGGAGGTATGCATATGAGAGGATCAAATATGAACTCCCTAACGCACATGTGCTCATCTTACCTGACTTTGAACTACCATTCAAGTTATATATAGATGCAGCATGCAGTCAAGGCCTAGGAGCAGCCCTTCACCAAAGACAAATTGTGGATGGTGAACCAAGAGAAGGAGTAATTTGCTACATCTCAAGGCAGCTGAAAGATTCAGAAGCCAGTTATGGGGCCACCCAGACTGATTGTCTATGTCTAGTCTGGGCTCTAGAAAAACTCCATTATTATTTGGAGGGTGCAGTCTTTGAAGTCTACACAGACTGCACAGCCTTGAAGTCTTTACTAAACATGAAGACTACAAATAGACATATGCTAAGATGGCAAATAGCCATCCAGGAGTATAGAGGGAACATGACCATCATATACAAGGAAGGTAAAAGCCATACCAATACAGATGGCCTCAGCAGATGGCCACTGGACAATGTCAAAAGCAATCCAGATTATGACCCAGAAGTTGCAGCAAAAATCCCTATCCATTTCATGGAAATAGATAGGAGGAAAAACTTCAGATTATCTGAATGGGCACCAGAAAGTGGTACCCTTGACAGTGGAAACACTGACTCAGAAGGGACAGAAACTCCCATACTGGGAATAAGTTCCTCAGAACTGCACAATGAATTCTTCAGTGCAGTACAGAAGTCTTATGCCAAACACAAACAGTGTAGCATACTACTCCAACTCCTTCAACAAAAGTACAGGAGTCCAGAACTGGAAACCCAGCTGGAAGAACCCTGGTTGAGGGCCTATAAGGACAATAAGTTTTTTCTTATAGATGGCCTGCTCTACCACAGAGAAAAGCACACAAGTGCACTCATAGTGGTAGACAGAGACCACATCTCATTGATCCTACAAGAATTCCATGACTGCCCCTATATGGGACACATGAGTGAAGACAGGACCAAAGAGAGGGTAGCAAGCACAGCTTGGTGTCCCAAGTGGGAACAAGAGTTGAGTGAATACATCAACACTTGTGAAAGATGCCAAAAGGCAAATAGGAAACATGGGAAGAAGTATGGGTTACTTCAACACATAGAAGAACCCAAGCACCCATGGGAAACCATCAACATGGACTGGGTTACAGGACTTGTCCCAGGAGGCAAAGAAAACTATAATTCCTGTTTGATCATAGTTGATAGGTTCAGCAAGAGCATGAGGTGTCTACCATGCCATAAAGAAGACACAGCCATGGATACTGCTCTGTTGTTTTGGAATAACATCATATCTACCTGTGGAATCCCTAAGATCATCATTAGTGATAGGGACCCAAAATTCACATCTGAATTTTGGACTAACTCATATGACATGCTTGGTACCAAACTTGCTTTTTCCACAACTTACCATCCACAAACAGATGTCCTAGCTGAAAGGATGATCTAAACAATGGAGGACATCCTCAGAAGATTCTGTGCCTATGGCATGGAATACAAAGACCATGAGGGATACACCCATGATTGGGTTACCCTCTTACCAGCAGTCCAACTGGCTTATAATACAAGCCAGCACTCCACCACAGGTAAAACACCTGCACTGGTGGAGAAAGGGTGGGACCCCCTGTTGCCTGTGGATCACTTGAAGAAAAATCTCCTGACTATCGACCCCACAGCCAAAGACTTCCATGATATGTGGAAGAGGGCCTGTGACACAGCTGCCAAATGCATAGCTGAGGCAAAAGAATACAATAAGCAGAGGTGGGACAAATCACATATGGAAACTGACTTCAAGGAAGGGGACCAGGTTTTAGTGTCTACACTGAACTTCAACAATCTCAAAGGACCTAAAAAGATGAGGGACTCATTTGTAGGAGCTTTTACTATCATTAAGTTGATAGGGAAAAATGGAGTGGAAGTCAAACTCACTGAGGAGTTTTCAAGGAAACAATCAGTCTTTCCAGTGAGTTTGGTCAAACCATACTTCCAGACAGAGGAGGATAAATTCCCCTCCAGGAGAAAGAACCCCACACCACAAGAGATAGTGGAAGTGGAGGACTCCCCTGCACCTGTGAGTAAGATCATCAGGGCCAGGAAGATCAGACTCAATGGGAAGGATCAAAGGAAATACCTAGTCAGATTCAAGAACCAGACAGCAGATAAAGACAAATGGTTGGCAGAGGATGCCATACCAGATGGGAAACTTTATTTAAGAAGATTCAGAGCCTCTAGGAGGACTGAACAGGCTCATCAATGATGAGCCTTTTTTAGAGGGAGGGTATGTCAGCCTGTGACTCAAAACCAGAGCACAAGCATGACAGCCAAAATACCATAAACCAATGGTATAGCCAAGATACCACCAAAACATGAAACTGAGCCAAATCAGCTCAAAAGGTATCAAACAAAAGGAGAAACTCACCTCTTCCTGAAAATATAAGTCCCATCACCATAGGACTAGAAATAACAAAGTTATTCCTGCTCAAAGTTATTGCTGAGCATAAACCTTACTTTTCACCTCTCATCTAAAATCTAGAAGGAGAGGCTTAACCCCATCAAATGGGTACTCAAAAATGAAGCTCTAAGCCAGGGCTATCCAATGGTACCAGCCAAACTGAGCTAGCACCAATATTACTGGAGTTATGGTCAATTTCAGGCCAAATAAGGGTGAACAAAACATTCACCTCTGATCTAACTTCTACAGTTTTAGTGTGGGATACCTGAAGTGGGGTCTTTTTGGAAAGAGCACAATCAGGGCTATCTGATGGTGTCATCCACTTCCTCATATCTCAACTAATACAGAAGTTATGGGGCAAACAAGCTCAATACAGCTTTTTGCCTAAAACACGCAAATGTACAAAAATCTTGTACATGTGATAACTTTGCCATATTTAATGATACCCATATCAAATGAGGTACCATTGTGTAGGGCACATACAGGGCTACACACTGAAACAATTTTGAGGTTGATATCTCAAGAATTGACAAAGGTATGGCTGTTTTAAGGCTAAAATCCCACCTGCTGTCATATACAGCCTTACCATGGGATAATATCCCATAATCATGAATATGAGGTGTCAAATAGACAAAGAAGCATGTTTTTACTTCAATAACTCATATTTCAGTCAATACTGGGGTCCCATACAGTTTCTGTACAGCATTCTACGTGTCATACATGTCAGAATCAGGCTGTGAGGTCCCCAGATGTAATACAGGCTGTTTGCAAACCACAAGCCAGTACTAGAAAGTGAAAAAATCTTCACTTCCTCTACGTGGAAAGGTCTAGCACCCTTTCCACCCCATTTCAGGATAAAAAGGAGGCTTTTCACAGCCAGAATTGTCTCCTCATCCTGCTCTTGAATAACCTACGTAGTAAACTGTCAAAAACAGTTTTACTCTTGGTTAACAATCAGGTATACTTTAAATTTAAGTATTTTAGCTTTTATTATTATAACCCAACAGGTAAAAGTTTCACCCAGGGCTTTCAACAGCGCTCACCACCACTATATCTCTATAGTAAAGCCCTTAATATCTTAATTTAATCATTTATTACCAACTTTATCATCTTTTAAAAACTATTTTTACCATGTCACAGTCATAGTTAAATCTTGTAAATACTTATATACACCTTTATCATAGACTCATCCTGACACTTAAAGAATTATCTTACCCTTAAATTATTATAGCTATATTGATAGTGTTATTAAATAACCTTTAGAAGTGTTAGCAAGCTATCAAGATTATTATTAATATTAATAGTGATCTTAAAGAATATTCTTTAAATATCTCAGGTATTGAAAGAAGGAATGCTAGAAGAGTTAATTAAAAAGAATTATAATCAATAACCAGAATTTAAGCAAGCCTAAATTATTAAAAAAAAAATAATAACTATTACCATTATTATCATAGTGATCTTTTATTGACAGACTTATAGAGACTGCTAAAGAAAGTTCTCTAATTGAAAAGCCAGAAAATTAAATAATTGATTTGTGATCTCATCAAAAGGATATCTTTTTCAGTATATTTAGAGGGACAGCTAATACACCTTAGCACCCATGGCTATTGGCTCATTCTGAAATTCAAAACAGACTCACCAATAATTTCCCCCTCAAGGTACTGCCTATTATTCATCCCACAACAAAAGGAGTTCCCACAACCGCCCTTTCGAAATTCTTATTGCATGCTTAATTATGACCCTTGATTCTTCTAGACAGTAATTGAAATTTTGGTTGTCTTCATTTCGTGCCACAACTCCCTCATAAGCTGAAACAACCCAAGGAGAGCTTGCATATGCTGAATCAGCTAATCGGTACTTATCCTTTTCATAGAATTCTTGAGGCCTTTGTGCTATTTTCATATTCTAATATACATTTTAATCATGAAGTGACCCAGTACAACCCACATGTAGAGCAGTGATCTGTTTGTGTACATCTTAAACCAGTTTTATTAACATAGAATACCTTCATTTGGAACAATCAGTCAAAATGAAATCAAGTATGAAAAGTCAAAAGATTACCTATTTTTAAGCTCAAAATAGGCTTCACAATCATTAGGGGGCAGTTGTGATAAGTGTATGAGACTCCCATCAAAAAATCCGATGCACCAAGGGAAGCATCCTGCCTGCATAACTTGAGAAATATCTTGGTGTTGTTCTATTGGTGGCCACAAAATGATTCTTCTCTCTAAGTTCATTAATATCCAGGTCATTCTTTGAGTGTGCAAAACAATATCCCTGTGGCTAATTCCAAATAACACTTTATTCTTCCCCAAAGTGGCCCATTTCAATTTTATCCTAACATTGATAGTGCCACAGCCAATTGTATGGCAGGATTGCATTTTTTTTGTGATCAATTTTGAAAGTTTTCATCATCTTGAATTTGTGAAACCAATTTTCCAAATGAGTCATGTGTAGTGCAACAAAGCTTGAGAAACCTTTCAGATGATAAGTTTTGTAAATCATTCATTATATACATGTAATGTAATGAATATCCCCCATGAGGATTGAGTTATTGTTGTGATAGTATCCTATCTAATGAGGGTATATCTTCCTGGATATCAGAATCACTATCAGATCTGAAAGTATTTATGAACTACAGTGATCTTAATTTCTTAAGTAAAGGTAACCTTTGCGATTCCTTTGGAATTGTAAGTGAAGGAAATATCTGTATCCAATGCAGTTTGAAATCAAATATATAAATAAATGACCAGGGTATTCATATTTTATTCAATTTAACATGCACTTACTGGTGTTTTTGTTTAAAAGATGATACTAGAATGGAAGCTAAGGGTGTGATTTGGAACCAAAAATCCCGGATTTTTGTAGCTTAACATATCACACCACTTGAGGTGTGGGATTTCCCAAATCCCCAAATGTTAATGTGGAATTTAGCAAAACAAAGTTGGTATTTTGAGTGTTAGTTTTGGTAGCTTTGACACCCCTGATATAGTTATTTGGGCCTCTGGCACACTTTTTCACACAAATTTGTGAAATTTCAATTTTTCCCATTTTGTGATTTTTCTGTAAGCTATCACTAATAAATGCCAGTTTCCCTTAGTGGAAAAGCCAATATTCAAAAGAAATTGTGCCACTCTCTCAATTCAAAATTCAGAATTTCTATGAATGGTTTTATACATAAGAAAGCATCCCTTTTTCTTATAAATTAAATGGTGAAAGTCTCAAATGGCCATTCTTCCATCTAAAATATACTTTCAGCCCTCAAGGAAGCTTCAAGAGAAAGGACTTGATGTGGAATCAGATTTTGAAGACACAAGAGTTCAAGGTGTGATACTCAGGGTTTGGGAAGTAGTTTTTAATATTTAATAACTACCTCATAAATAAAGGATTGGCTACTTCTATCTATGTAGTATACCCACAATTGAATACTTATAAGGGACCTCAAGGCTTATTCAAGAGGTGGTCAACAATTATTTGGCAAGCTTCAAAGCTCCAATTCTACACCTTGAAAACTAAGATCATCCTTTACATATTTATTTCATTCAAGCTTGTATTTGATCCACAGTGTGGAGCTCCTTTTAGTGTTGGATTGGATAAGGCAGTCCTTGAGGGGGAAATCACAGGTAAACTGTTTTAATTGCTGAAATAATCCTGTAACCAAGGTTGCAAATGGTTTTTTCACTGCCCCTCTGAATATAATGAATGATCTCCCTATAGAGCTCATGCATAAATATTTAACAATGTGGCTTTACAATTAGAGGAGAATCTTCATCAGTCTCTATCAGACCTAATAAATAATTAGCCTAATGATAAAATAGTATTAATTTGAATGAAACAATTTCAAAAGAGAAATTTGTAGGTAGTCTCAAGATAATAAACTAATAATTGAGTAACATACTAGTGGATATGATAGTACTGAGTGTTTATTTAAGTTTTTCTTTGTTGACATCAACTCTTTTCACTTGATAATAGTTCAATATGAGAATATATGGTGATAGTTACTATATATCATAACTTTTTTAATGTTTAAATAGTTTTAATTGATAGATAATATTGATAATATTTTAACTATAATTCTGGAAATAATCATCATAATATTGATAGCTATTAAGTAATATTAATTATAGATGATAATACAGCCATAATTTTATAAGAAATACTGGTAAAGGTTGATAAATCAGGAACTACTTATAATAGTAATAATGGCTGATAATTGGGAGGATAATAAATAATAAGATATACTGATAGGAGCAGTTATGCAACTACTAGTGCATATTTTTTTTAATTTGATTATAATAATATTATTATAGCCTTTCTTTTAGTGAAAAGAGTACAATGTAAATATTTTGTTCAATATTAGTATTTCTCTAATAGATGAATTTATAATATAAGAAGACCTACTGTTAACCACAGCCACTTATAAAAAGCTATTAGTGTATGTAATACTAATAATAATAATTTCTAGATTATCTTACTAGTAGGTGATGAATAATTATTCCCCTTTTGGGTGTATAATTAATTGCATGGGGAAAAGGCAAGAAAATGAGGGAGGTAGGCCTCCTTTTATGTTGCAAGGAGTACTCATGGGCTCTACATTTAAAGCTTTTTTTTCCCCTTGAGATAATTCTTATGGTTTCAATTTTTGTACATAAATTCAGATTACACATCTGTTAAACTTCATTAGTAAGCTTGCACAGCCTTGAGGCTTTAATTCTGGTAGGTAAAATTCACAATGGTGTCATATTACTGAGAAACGTTCACCTTTTTTTTGGCCAGAATTGAGATTGAGATGTTTTTTCTGGTGTGAATTTTGATAAAAAAATACCAGATGAATTCTCCTTTACACTACTTTAGTCAGCTTCCACAGCCTTGAGGAATTAATGCTGGTGAGTAGAACAACAAAGATGGTGTCATGTTACTAAGCCCTTTCATGATTTGTTTATAAGATTCATTTAGTTCAAGGGGATAATGTTGTGTAATGTGGGGATATCTTATTGATTAGTGTAATGGCTGTGTAATTGAAATTTTAGTATATTTTCCTTTCATGCAGCTAGTTGGAGTCTATTTGAGTTTAAATTAATGACCCTGTGGCTGTTTCATGTACAGATCTCATGATTGTGGATTGCATAACCTCATATGGGTGTCTGTATTGTTCTGTCATTGAAGTTTTTTAGTGGATTTTCCATGTATTGAGTTCTATTTGGTACTTTTGGATGATACTTGTGTTTCATAAAATTCATTTTTACTATTGTCATTATTAGTAATATAACCTTCCCGATGGCTTTAGGGTAGATATAATTCTACACTGTTACTTTGTACATGTAATTTTGTGTTTTCTGTATTTTTTAAGCTTATATTGTTGATTATTTAAACCTTATATGTAAGCTTTCTTGTATAAATAAGGAAGATTTTATTCCTATATCATTCATTTAATTATGGAAATATGTTGGCTATTTCCATTCTTAATGCCAAAACTCTCCCTCTCCTCCATACTATTGAGGTTATTCCTGGGTTCGTGGTACTTTAATAATGTATTTTGAGTTATTAATTCCTAAATTAGTCATTTAAGTCTTCATTTTTCCAGCTTTTCATCTTTAACAATTGCTTGAAACTGGGCCAAAAGGTATGGAATACCACAACAGAACCTGGAAATATTATTTGACCCAGTTTCTTTCCCAATTTGGCAAGGTGGCTTTCCTAAAAGCAGTAATTACAGCTTCAGGTTTTTCATACATCTCAGTTCCAAGTATGGAGTGATAAATCTCTCATATTTTTACATATACAAGCCTCTCTTGGAATCATGGTGGGATTTTCCCCCAGTGAATTAGTACAATAAGATTTATCCTTATATTTGGTTTATTTCATCTTGATAGTAAGTATTAGAATTATTAATTCAGTCATTTTCACCCTTTCTTTTCCTGTTTGGTGGAAATAGGTGGCCATATCCTTTGAAAATTCCTTTGTTCCTTCTTACAAGTTTAGAAAGTGATCAAGGACTTATTTTTTTACCCTTTTCTATTGTATTTTATTATTCTTAATCTCATTTATACTTTAATTCTTCACATTTGAATAATAAACTCATTTCCTTATTTTATTTAGCTGTTTGGATTATTCCAATTTCTTTCCACAATTACTTAATTTGAGGCCACTCTTAGTTCCTAAGAGCCTTGTGACAGGGTTAATTTGTTCACTTACACAGGAATACTGAGATTTTTTGAAAATATATAGCATTTTTCTGAATTTTTTTACATATTTTATCTATGAAATATTCAAAAAATAAATATAGTATTATTTAAGGAGTTTTTGTAGAAATATCTAATGATTTGAATTGTTTTTACTAAATAATTGTGGTTTATAGCTGAAAGTTTTAGTTTCTTTCAAAATATTTTTCAGTATTTTTATTTCTCATATTTAAGTGATGTGCTGTTATCTTCCAAGATACTTCAGTATTACTTTATATATATGCTTAATTATTTCATAGATATTTCAATTGTAAAATATATCTCCATTGGTGCAAAAGAGCTTTTCTATTGTACAATTTTGTATATTCTTCTTTTGGGTCTTTTCAAAGTTTCTATTCCTAAGGGTAAGTTTTTATGTTTTGTACTTCCTTTTTTCAAATTCCTCATGTTTTGAAACCTCTATTTGAAATATTAATGTTAATAATTTCTTTATTCTAAAATCACATATTAAAGGGCTCATAATATTGTATTTCTGAAGTATTATTAATTCAGCTCATCCTTAACAGAATCTTTAGTTCTAAATCCAAGGTTTGAAGATAGGAAATTAAGAAAGTAAATTGATCCTCTCCTATAATAAGTCCTCAAACTGAAAGTAATTAGATAATATCCATTATTATTCATATTTATATAAAAATTAGCTATCTAAAACGATTCATTAGTCCACATAGTAGGTATGAATTGATTTCAGATTAATTATTTTATGTCAAAATATAATTCAAACATTGGTATACAAACCTAAAGGTCTCATATAATAAGATTGATATTTTAAGAATGAAGAATGAAGATATAAATACAATTAAATACCTTATGGGATACATATTATATAAGAATAATCACCTACTCATAATAAAATGAGTATTTATCTCATAATTTTAAGAAGTCATGGTTTTCTTTTTTCTAGCTGAAGGTGGTTTTTATATCCTCCCAAATTGAATCAAATGAAGCAGATACCAATATGAATTCAACTATTTATGAAGTTTTGGGTATAGATTTAAAGTATTATTTGTCAACATGAATATCAGCCTTTGACTAAACTTGATCTTAATAATCGTTTTCTCATTCAATTTTGAATGAATTCAGTGAATTAAATTTCAAAGTTGATTCTGTTTTCCCCATTCTAATTTTAAATAAAAGTTTCCACTTTGAAAATCAATTCAGCGTTGAAGGGAACTTATGTAGCTTTTTAAATAGGTGGATGGTAGCAAAAAAATATTATAGTTTTAAAACTAAATCAGCCACTTCTTTTTTAATTTGAAACCCCAAAGTGTTTCAAGAAAATGTGACCAAGAACAATCCAAAAAATAGTTATGACATGTTCTCCTTTGAAGTCCGCTTCAGCTGAAGTGCAAAAATAAATATTTTTAATTAATCTGTAGGAAATTTAAGTTTATATATTTTTTATTCAGTAATAATATTAATTCATGTAAGTGAATGTTCATCAGAAACTGATCGGAGACTTTTTTTTAATTCCAAGGAAATACTTCATTTCAATATCTGTTTACAAAACAGGAGTTTATTTGGAGGAGGAAAGTTCATTTTTTGTGTATTATAATTTAATTCCTAATATGTGAGCTATCTTTGAGATATTTTCTTTATATTGATCTTAGTAATCAATGTGAATTTTTGAGCGCCTGTGGATCTATATCTCAGGAAAGTCTTGAAAGACAGTTCTATCACTAAGAATTTAGCTTGATTAAGAATCTCAAGTGATGGTAACAAGAGCACCAGGGATAGAAATTTCATATAAAATAGAGAAGGAGATTGAGAGGTAAACAAATAGACAAAAGTAAATCTTATATGATCCTTTGAGGAGTAAAAATATAATATAATTACAAACTATTAGCAGATGAATATTACTAATATGGAAAAATATAACCATAAATAATTCAAAGAATTTTGAATAATAAGGATAATATCAATTTATGGATTTTATTATTGAAAATTTATAAAAATAGTAAGATATACATAAATAACTTAGTAAGATTAATTCATATGAAGAAAGATGTAGAACTAATTTCCATGTTTTTTTAGAGTTTTTTTTTATAAAATTAAGCTATTTTTGGTGTAGAGAAAGATAAAACTCTCGTTTTTTTTACTAAATTATGAATTTCTAGAATACCTAAGAGGAAGATGAAGTTTCCTTTATAATATAGAAGAGAAACTTATTCGTCTGAAAAAATAAGAAATATATTCATTGTAAATGAGTGGTTTGAGATAACTTACCAAATTTTCAATATCAATTCAGAGATAATTCAAGATTTACTACTGATAACTTATCTTTGTGTACTAAAACATTTATGTCATCTTTCAAATTTGAAAATTCATTTGAGCATCTTCAAAATCGTATCTTTGAGTGAAAAATCATAATAAATTTTCAAACGAGTATTCAGAAAAAAATCATAAGCTATTATCATATGTATTTCCACCCTGTTTTTGTTTACAGAAATTTTGTTATTGTTTCCTTATATATAAGCTGAAATTTTTTGAAGTATACTGATAAGAATTCTCACAAGTGTATCTTCAGACATATCTTTTACTTATATGAATATAATGAAGAATTAATCAAAAGAAAAAAATATCAAAGACAAGCTCATTCCTTTGAAAAAGCAGATGCATATTTAGAAAAATTGTTGTTAATGTGTCATATAGCAATTGCAAATGTTTGTGGGCCATCGTATCATCTAAATGTGTTTTTTGGAGCTTTGAGTTTTTTTTTGTTTTAGATATAAATTCTTATGTTTTTTATCTTTTTTATGAATATTCCTACTTGTTCTTTTAAGAAATATCTGGATAATTTATCCCCAAAATGGCCAAAAGAACATTAGGGGTACCTGTAGTTTATCTCCAAATGAGAAAATTAAGCTGATGAATGAAATCCTTTCTCGGCCTTGGTTTAAAAAAGGAGTGATATTATTAAAAAAAGCTCCTAAATTAATCTTTATTTTCTATTTTATACTTCTAACTTTGCTACTAAAATACTCATGGCCAAAGTTTTCCACATTTCCAAAATTGTAAATGAGATTTTGATTTCCTTTGATATTTTATAAGTCTTATAAGTATAAATTAGGTTTTTTCAAATGTAAATAATACATTAGTAAAGAAATATGTTAGCTAAGTATAAATTAGGTTTTTTAAAATGTAAATAATACATTAGTAAAGAAATATGTTAGCTCTTATTATATCTTGGAATAAAAGAACTTGGTTTTTGGATGGAATATATCAAAATCTTTGACTTAGTCCCCTGGTATTTTCTCAAAGTGAGACCTTTTTATAAAAAAATATATCTTTTATGTTTTCAAATAATATTTCAACCTAAATTTCAATTTTTTTTATTAATCAATAAAAAAATATTTCTAATTTTCAAAAATAGGTTCTCATAAAAAGCTTCAAAAATATCATATTCAATTGTTAGAATTTTTTTATTAATTGTTATTTATCAAAATCTTGTCAAGTTTTTGAATTAAAATATTTTCTACAGAGTTCTGTATCCATACCTTAATATCAGAAATCAATTTTAAATTGTTTGATAAACCAATTTAAAATCAAGTATAAATTAATTCTAGAAAAATTCAAAATCAATCTTATTTTTCCCTTTTTTCCTGATAGAAAAATATATTGTGGGAACTCCTCTTGTGTGGGATTAAAATGAGGCAGTACCTGGAGGGGGAAATCACAGGTAACTAGTTTTGAATTGCTAATAACTCCTGTAACCAAGGGTGGCAAGGGTGTATTGCCTGCCCCTCCTAAAATACTGAACAAAATCTTCCTTGGAGCTCACAAACCAAAATAAAATTAGTAAGTGGCTTTACAACTGCAGAAGACAAAATTCAGCAGTCTCAGATCAGACCTATTCAATAAATAATATGAAAAATAATGTCAGTAATTTGGTTAATTTTTAGATTTTAATGAAATACTTGTCTGTTTAATTTTAATATCTTTTTTTTTAGTGAAATTGAGGTGAGTTGTTTCTTCTCGGTGATAATTCCTTGGTAGGATGGGTTATTTAAGGTTTTCTGGAAAATTTGATGAGTGTTGATAAAGGTAATTTTGTCAAGGTATAGTTATAATAGAGTAAAATAATTGTTTTTAAAGGTTTGTTATTTTTTTAAGAGTGGTTAATAATAAGATAAAACTGTATTTGTTAAATTTAAAAGGTAAGATTCTTTGATATTGGATTTTTAAAGGGTAAGTTGATTTTAAATCTTGATAAATTGTTTAATTTTACTAGGTGAAATACTTTAATAGAGTAGTAACCCTAATTTTGGGTACTGGGTATTTTTTATTTTTTATTTTTTAATAATAATAATATTCCACTGAGCTTAGCTACTGGGTAATCTTCAACACTATACTTCCACTGAGCTTAGCTACTGGGTAAGTAAATTCACTATAATTTGCTGGACTACCTCCCAGGTGAGGGATGACTTATTCCTGTGCTTGTAATGTGCAGAGGATATATTGTGCATAGGATATAATGTGCATGGGGGGGATTTTTGAAATTTGGGTGGAGAGAGCCCCTCTATTTATACCTTTTGGGAGCCCAGAGGGCCCTCCATGGGAGCTGTCTTTTTCCACTTTAATTCCTCTTGATTTCATCATGTGACTCTGTTTTTGGTGAGGACCTTTCTTGCATGGGTCAGGTGATTTAAGGTTTGGTGATAATTTTCTCTCTGCACAGCCTCCATTTATCACATGATCATCTTTTGGTGGACTGATTATGATGTGATATTCTTGCATGCATGAGGTGATTTCATTTTGGCTGAGGATTTTTCTTGTGCACAGCCTCTTTTCTGTCACATGATATTCTGTTGGTGGATACAGTATCACATGATGACCTTGTAATTCCTTTGCATATGTCCTATTTTAGGTTTGGTAGAAGTGGCTGTGTAATTTATGTAGGTGTCATGTTGTTTTTCTTCTTTTTGAACTTTAAAATGAAGTCAGGTGATAATTTCTTGCACTGGTGAAATTACTGTTATGTATGAGATGATGTGATTTTTGAGTTTGACACATGCTGTGCATAGTCATGTGGTTGAGATTTAATTAAAATTTTGTACTGCATGCAGCCTGTTGTAACTAGCTTTGGTTTGCATGAGGTGATGAGTATTGTAAATAATTATGTTTTAAGGTTTTAAGTGGGGCTACTGTGGATATAAGATAAGGTACTCCTGTGGCTGTGTTGTAAATGAGCTGCAGGAATTCCATGGAGTTGAGCTTTGCATCATGTGACTTTTCTATGTTGAGTTCTAGGTTGCTGTGTAATTCATGCAGGTGTCCTTTTCTTGCTGCATGAGTCCTGTGGCTGTAAGGGGGTGTAATTTAAGGGTGGTACCTTGTTTGTTGTAACTAGTTTACTATATGTAACTTGATTTTACATATGCATAATGAAATTGAATAATTTATTTAAACACATACACATCCCTTTGGTGCCTGTGCCATGGTTTTATGAGTTAAATCCAGCTTCTTGCTGTAAAATTGACCTTTTGGTGTAAAATTTGAGTGTAAGTCTGCCTGTAGGCTGGATTTACTGCTGTTATAGGGTACTATGAGCTTGAGCCTGGTGAAAAAAAATGGTATGGAATACCACAATATACTCAGGTTTTGCATTTATGTTTGGTCATTTCAAAGTGGGAGCTCATTTTATTCCATCCAGTTTCTTGAATTCATCTTTCTAGGCTCTTTTCATACCAATTAATCAAAATAATAACAATCAATAATGAAATCTTCTTATCATCTTAATAAATTTAGCCAACCGGAATATTAAATCCTTATCTATTTCTTTGAATTAAAGAAGGAAAAATACCCTTTTTAAGAACCTTCTGCTTCTATTATAACAATCATTTTTTTCCTGAAATAAAAATATAATTGAATCAATTCTCTCAGTTAATTTTAACTAATTTATATATTATGTCAGTTTTTTCGATTTTATTTACATCATTTGGACTTAATAAATTCAGTTATTATGGCTATCTTTGGCTATATAAAGTTAGAATTAGTTTTTATATTGAGAAATTAAAATAAAATGATAATATTACATAAATAATGAGCTTGGGAATTTCAGAAAACATTGAGATTGAAGAGCATAAAGATATTTTCAGAAAAATATCTTAAGCTTTCATATTGGAATTTGGATATTGAACCCATTGATAAGCTCAGGGGAGGTATACAGAAGAATGAAATTATAGATAATTAGAGCTTACTGAGAGTATTTTCTTTGAAATTATTGATCCCCTATTTATTGATTATTAAAAATGATTTTTATTTCAGTGAAATAATTGAAATACTTAGAAACCTCTTATAGGTATATTGAAAATACAAAAATCTATAATAAAATAAGAATACAATTCAAAAAATCAAAAAGTTATATATTTTGTTTTAATATAGGAAAATTTAATATAGTAAAGAAAGCCCCAAAAATAAGCTTTAAAATACTAAACTTTGTGCTGAATGAAAATTATTTAAAGCTGATATTATTGGAAGAGTATTTTAATTTCCCAAATTATCAAATAACTAATGAGTAATGTTCCAAACTCATTTTTTTAACTATGGAATAGCTTTTGCAATATTTTTTTTTTATTCTTATTTCAATTGAGAATTTTTATTCCTATAAATTCCAAACAAAAATTATGTTTTTATTTTTGATTTCAATGTCAAACTATTAAGATATTTTTAATAAAATTTTCTTCTCCTATAAGATTATCTTGATATTGAGTTTTTTATCTTTGAGAGTTAACATGGGAGAACTGAAATGTTTTTGAATTATCACAAGTTTACGAAAAAAATGAAGTTTTATAAATAAATAATTTAAAAAAACAATAATTCTTTATTGAAATTTGACTTTAAAATTCAACATTTTCAATAAAAGTAAAAACACATATCTGGGTGGTTAGATTAATGATTGGGTACCAAAAGAATTCTTCTACCTTTGAAATTTATTTAAACACCTCATGAATAACATCCAACATTCAATTAAAAAAATATCCAATATTCCTAATTTCAAACAAATAGGTTTAAAATTGTTTGAAGGGTTAATTATGCTGATATGTTTCATATCATACAATCTAATTGAGAATTATTCAAGCTTATATATATATATATATATATATTGAAATTACCTGAATAAGACTCAAATTAAGCTTTTTTTAGGGAAAATGTGTATTTATAGAATTTTTAAGGAAACAAAAGCCAACTCAAACCTGAGGTTTGACCCAAGTTTTTTTTGATAAAATTAAATATCTCTTTAATAACAAAGTCATATTTTCAATGAAATGATTAAGAAAGATAATTACCCTAAAATTATTGAAAAGAACAATTAATTCAAAATATGAAAAAAAACATTTTTATCCTTCATTGTTTTTTTAATATGTAAAAACTTACTAATTCATATGCCTTATTTATCAATATATGTTTTGGAATATGGTCAGGTTACCACAAATGGAATTTTCAAAAGTCAAAATAAGTGAATTTTGAGTGATGACCTCTTATTAAAAGGAATTAAACCTTGAATAATTTAAAAAAAGCTACTTTAAAATGTATATTTTATTTTTTTGTTTTGTTAAACTGGAATCTTATTTGAAATCGTTTAGGTATTTGTGTTTTAATCTTTTTCAACAATTATATCCAAAGTAATCTACTATTGAGCTTTTAATTTCCATCTAATCAGGAAAAGACTTGGATATCTTTAAAGAATAAATTATAATAATCAAATTTAGTTAAAAATTAAAACCCAATTCAATTGGAACTAACTTATAATAGCTATGGAGGAATTTGAAGATGAGGGATTCGAGAGAGATACTTTTTGTTTATCTAAAATGTGTATAAATCAATTCGGAAAAAATCATTGAGAAATTCTAATAAATTAGGCTTACAAGCTGGGTTTCAATTATTTTTTATTTGAAAATCAAATTAATTATTTCTTTTATGTTTTATCTTCAATGCGAGCTGATAAAATTGAAAACAAATTAAGAGAGGGTGAAAAAATTGGATTTAATGGATTTGAAATTTTGTTTTTAACGATTTATATGATTTATATTATGTTTGAAAGATAGTTAATCTTGAATTTTCATGACAAAATTGAAATGAGAAAATTGAATATGAATGAAATTCCACATGATTGAGCTGAAAAACACCAATTTTTGAAATAAATAAGTTAGGTTTTGCTCATGTTTTTATCATTTCAAAGTATTTGATAAAGTTTAAGTAGTATTTTTGAGATTTTACATGCCTTATCGTATAATATTTCAGCTGATTTCTGTCTTTATTATTGATTCTTGAAGTGAGTTTTTTATTCATTGAGAGATTTTCTTTTGAAAAGAAGAGAAGAATGTAAGAGTAATTTAAATTGGACCTAACCTTTGAAATTAATATAAGAACTTTTCCAAAGTAATCATGATAATAACAACAAGATTCAAAAATTAGAGATTTATATAAATCTCAATATCTCTACTCTTTTAAATATATTTTTGAGTAATGCTTCACAAAAATTTATTGATAGTGTATGTTTATATTAAAAAGAATTGTTCAATTTTAAAAAGAGATATATCCATATAAATATACAAAAATTATTGAATAATTCTAGAAATATATTTAATAAATAAATAAATAGAAACTCTAAATTCTCTTGAAGAATTTTTAAATTATGATTTTTTTGAATATTTTATATAAAAAAGGCAGACTCCAATAAAAGTGAAATGAATTTTTTAATTCTTTTGATTTGTTTTTTTGATTATTTCAGTGTTATTTTCTTTTTTTTTCTTGTTTTTCTTTCAAATAAACAAAAATTGAAAAAATAATTTTTATTATCTTTTTAATTTTTTTTAGAAGAAGATAAATACAATAATCTTATTAGTTTTCTGAAAAATTAATGATGATAATTTTATGGCGTTGGTAAATCCACATTAACCCTTATGTGTTTTTACTAAAAGCTTACATTTTTTTGCAATAAATTGGTAAAAACATGTAAGGGGTGACCTGGGCCCATTTGAAATTAAAATGAAATAACAAAACCTATATTGGTTGAAAACTTTCCAAAACCCCCCTCACCCATTTGATTCAAATTTTTTTTCAGATCCCCCAAAAAAACAAAAATTACCAAACACCCAAATAATCCACATTATCCCCCCAAAAACATTTTTTGAAAAACAGAATTAAAAACCAAAGTTTGCAAAGCTTTCCACACTTTTTTTATTTTTTCCCCAAAAGACTGCATTTTCCTCCAAAACAACCTGCCTCCAAGCCTCTAAAACTGCCTTTTTTTACCTTCCCCCTTCTTTCCACCTTTTCACACCTTTTATCCCTTTTTTCCACATTTCAAAAGGTTCTTTCCTCATTCCAAATCGCCAAAATCCTCTTTTTTTGAATTTATACATCTTTTTTCACTATATAATGCTTCATGTTGTTTAAAGGAAGTCAGGGTGGGAGCTTTATCAAGAATTAAAACACAACTTCAATAAATAGTACCTCAAGAGCTTCAATTCAAGTATCTGTGTAAACTCTAAGAAAAGGTAATCTTCATGTATCAGTATGGCTGACCCACATTTTAATAAATTAGAATATTATTCAAAAAAATAATTAGAGTATCTTTCTAAGTCATTCATCATAGAATTATGCTTTTTGTAATTCATAAGAGGTTTCCCTGTTCCCTCTAACACACTTGAACTTCATTACATTTTCTATTTTTTAGGAAGTATGGAGGGCTCTCTATGAACTCAAAAATAAGTAATTTAAACTTGAATTTATGGGTTAATAACTTTAAATATCTCAAGATAACTCTTTGAACTTAGTAATTATACAAAATCAAAAAATCAACCTATAACCGCTAATTGAGAAAATAATTCTAGAATTTTTCCTAAGCTGATGAATCCTTATTAATATTTAAATCAAACCAAAAACACATATTAAGTAGCATTTTAGAACAACTAAAGTATAAATCTTTATGAGGAAATAAAACGTTTAATCCAATTTATTTCAAATATTGGGAATTATATGTA
Source organism: Austropuccinia psidii (assembly GCA_023105745.1). Lineage (NCBI taxonomy): Eukaryota > Fungi > Basidiomycota > Pucciniomycetes > Pucciniales > Sphaerophragmiaceae > Austropuccinia > Austropuccinia psidii. The sequence goes on along the minus strand of JALGQZ010000017.1, from coordinate 25,472,052 downwards.
GTATAAAGTCAAAAAATCTGAAATAAAGAACCTCTTTTATCAAATTTATTGCTCAAAATTCATTTATAAAGCTTCTGGGAGGTCTTTGAAGTTAAAATTCCTTTGATAGACTCATTCAGCTCATAAAAATAATAAATTGGTACAAATGAGGTTTTTATAAATTGTCGCTGATTAAGGTACAGATGTAGCTCTTTTGAGTCTTTCTGAGATACAACATCAAAAGTTCCCTTTCTCTCTTTAGATATTTATTCTTAAAAACAATCTTGAGTTACTTATTAGGAAAATATTTACAAGAAAGGGACCACAGAAATGAGATGGAATCTTTTGGAAAGTAATCTTGAAGTAACACAAATATTACTTCAAAGCAATGTCCAAATATATTCAAAATGTGTTCCAACTCACCTTTCAAGGATTCAATTCTTATTATTGAAAGCCTCTCAATCAATTGACAAAGATAATCTCCTTGTTGATAGGAATACATGAAGAGTGTCTCAAAACAAAATTTTAAAGTTGAAAATGAAATTGGTTTCAAAAACTGTATTGAATATGCACTTATATCATGACTAATATTCTTCGATCTTTAAAATTTAATGTAAATTTTGAAAATTATATATTGTGAAAACTAATAAAAATTTCTGTTAAGCTTAAGGTTAATATGAATTTTTACTATGATTTAATATAATCATAGGGGAATAAATCTTTCTATATTATTTACGACAAACCCCTGTGGATAATATGGGGATATAGCCCCCAGAGATCCAATAACTTTGGCTTCATTCATTGAAATAAAAAAATATTTTAATCTGTTGAATTATTTTTATCAATATCATACTTAGTTCATATATCTTCTTTTTGTCTTCCCACCTGCCTTTTTGTTAAATTAAGCAATTTCTCTTGATTTTTGAAGGAGAAAAGAAATACAAACCTCACCACAAATATTCAGTACAAATGCTTAGTAATTTATTAAGAAAAGAGTTCAAATAGAAGGATAGAATGGCCTAAAAGAAATAAATCAATGAAAAATTTGCAAGGTTTGTGCCTAATTTCTTTTTATTATTACAATTGGGCTTTTTTGTAGAATTTTTGAAAGAAAGAAGTAGAAGAAACTGTCTTCCTGCTACTCCAAAATATTTCATTTATTAATTTTATTCATCTCTCTTGAGTTTGATTTTATTTATTTTCTAGTGATATTTTATTTAAATAATTTATTCACCTTTTTCTTTTGGATATCTTTTCACATTTTCTTTAGTTTGCTCATTTATTTTTCTCATAGTTTTTGAATTTATTTTATGCTTTTTTTCTCTATGTAAAATTAAAGTTGAAGGTCCTGTAGTCCCTGCTTCTGTAAATGAATTTAAAATTGTTACCTTTGTTACAGTATGTGTCCTTTGATTAGTTCTACTTTAAAATTGTCACGATTGTTGACAGTTTTACAGTTACAGGATTCACTGTACATTACTGTGACAATTGATGAGCCTTGATTTGTTTACAATAAAATCTTCATAAATGTATTCTAGATGTAAAAAACTATCAAAATATAACCTCAAATAATTAGGTGATATACATCAAGAAAAATATTGCAAAACACCAGTCAAAAAAAAATCAATAATTTTGTTTTTTTACAAAAAACAATATATTAATTTTACTGATGAAAATGAGTTAATTGAAGTGTTAGTAGCATTAGAGGAAAGAGTTCAAAATGGAAAGGATCCAAATGATGCTGTAATTGAAAATATTCAAATCAATAGACTAAGAAAAATATCAATATTCTATGTTTTTTTTCAGGATTTTCTTTTAAAAAACCAAAAAAAAACTATTTTCTCAATTCAAAAAAAATTCATCACATAAATAAATTAAAATTATAGAGGCTTTAAAAAGAGGTTCTAATTGAGAATAGTTATTTTGTAATTCTTATCTTCAAGAAAATGTAAGAATTAATATTAATATATTTCAATAATAAATAACCAAAAAAGTATAATAAAGGCTTCCTTGTGTCTAAAAACTGAGCTTGAGCTATGGAGGACTTCAAAAGAGAAAATAAAATGTTTAAATCATTAATATAGGTGGAAATTAAATAATTCATAATATAGGATCTTTTGATGAATATTAAATAATTAATGAAAGGCATTTTTAACTTATTGCAATATCTGGAAGCACTAAAGATAATGTAATACAGCTGCATTCTATCCCATTGAAAAGAGAAAATATCAAAATTGGAACATATTCAATACTCCAGTGGCTTAGAAGGACTGGGAATATTTACAAACAGTTGAATCCTGGTACCAAAATAGGTCAGAGGCAGGGACCAAGCTCAATATAAGCTGGGTCCAAGCTGATTTCCAAATGGAACACCTTCTCTCAGGTGTAACCACTTTTCTCATGGTGACTGAAGGTAAATTTTAGACCCCTGAGCTCCTTTTGTAGAATGTTCTCAATGTTTCCAGGGCACAGTGGTATGCTGTGTCCACCTTGAGGTCCAATATGACCCACCACTAAATTAAAATAGGTTGTTACAGGTCTGGGATCCCAAATTCCCACAAAATCTCCTCTAAAACAGTCACTTCAAGAGAGATTGACTGTCCATTTAGAGTTTATGCCAAAAAATATCCCAAGATTACCACTTGGACTCTTGAAGTCAAAAGTCCTAAACAAAGCCATGATGCCACTGAAAATATCATGGCACATACTGCTTTCAGAAAATTCAATGAGCAAGAAACATCACAAATTTCTCAGATTTCTGAATAACTGCTCATGCCAAGGAAACTTCAGGCCCAATTAAGCAGCCAGAGGCAGTCTTACATTCCTGTAATTCCTCAAGACATTTACAACCAATTCAAGAAAAACAAGAAAGACAAACTGCAAGGCAGAAGTCCCATTTATTTTCTTATTGAAACCCTAAAAGAAGAACACTTTGTGTGGTACTCTGCAAGGGATACTGAGCAACACATTACCTCCTTGTTTTTCACTCAACCCCTTTCCATAAAGCTCCTTCATGGCTTTCCTCATGTAGCTCTTGTGGATTGTACTTATAAGACCAATAATTACAAGATTCCCCTTTTTCATATTGTTGTTTGCAGCTCAGCAAACAAGACCTTTTCTGGTGCTTTTTGTTTGATGAAGGATGAAACTGAACTGTCATATACTTGGGCATTGAGTCAATACATACAAGATATTCTAAAAAACACCAACATTGTTCCTCCTCCAGCTATTGTTATTGAAAAGTATTTTGCCTTAAAAAATTCCCTTAAGAAGCTCTTCCCAGACTCAAAAGTCATGCTATGCATTTGGAACTTCAATGAAGATTTATCTGACCATTTCATGAAGAAAAGTGGTCATGGCACTGATTTTGAAGGTTTTATGGGCCTTTGGAATCAATTAATTTAATTTTATATTTCACTTTTATTCTTATTATTTATTTTATTAATGACTTTGGGATTCTATCCTCAGGTTATATATTCATCCACTGAAAAGTCTTTCAAAGACAGCTGGAAGAAGATTCAAAAGAAAGTCAAAACTCCTTAAGTGTTGCAGTATCTGTAAAAAACCTGGCTTCCTCTAAAGGATTATTATACACCAGACTGGTCTAACTATCATTTTCACCTGGGTGTTAACTCCACCTCAAGAGCTGAAGGTGCCCATGCCATGGTTAAAATTTGGCTCTAAAAGTCCACTGGTACTCTCCTGGAAGTTGTTATGGCTCTTCACATGGCTTTCAAGAAACAATATATCAAAATAATCAACAGAATCTCCAAAGAAATGATTGTCCATGTAAAGAATTTTACTCCACACATCTGTGCTCTCAAAAGAAAGGTGTTTTATTATCTCCTTTATATGGCCTTTGAGAATTTCAAAACCAAATTTCCCCCCAATGAAAAATGTACCAAAAAACACAACAATTATCAAGGCATACCTTGCAAGAACAAGACCTAAAAGGCATTTTCCAAGCTCCAAAGGCTCCAGATTTCAGACTTCCATCCACAGCGGAAATTTGATGTACCTGTGAGGAGTTTTTGATCTTCAAATTCTTAATTTTTTTCATATTGACTGATTTTCTTTGTTATATTCTTCTCATACTGGCTATCAAGGTGATGATCAAACTGTCAAGAGAGAAAGAATGAATCAACCCAAAAGAATCTTTGAAGATATTGAGGAAGACCTTTTTTTAAAGACCAATGGCATAAATCACCACAATTCTTTAGCATTTTCAAGATGTCTTTGCTGGAAAAGTCCCTTTTTATCAAATACCAAAGATTCAAGAGGATGACAAATATTATGAATACCCATTAGTCTGCAAAAATATCCCTGGAAGACCTCAAGGGGCCAAAGAAAAGACCCCTCAATATTTGAAGTCATTTAAATTCAATCCAAGAGAAGAGGAAGACCCCTGTCAAAAGTTACTAGCACAAAAACTTTAATATAACAGTAAATTGCACCCCCTCAAATTATGAAAGTTGAATCATCTGGAAGTTCTGAAGATTCTGAGGCCTCACTATCAAAATCATCCACTTCATCAGAATCACTAACTTAAGCAAATGAACTGAATGAATATGGCAAATCAGGAGTCACCCTAATAAGGCCCAGAAGATTGGCTAAGAGTAGCAGAGCCTCAAAAAGAAAGCCTTGCAAGCCCACAATAACTTTAAAGATATATTATTCAATTAACTTTACCTTTGAGCATTTCCAAAGCAATTATCACATTTTTTGTGAGTTTCTGATTAATTTCAATATAGATTTTTCTGTTTATTTTAATATTTATTAATTTGTTTTACCTATTTTTATCATGTATCTGTCTCAGAAGACTTGCCAAAGTTTGTATTAAAATACACCTTCAAGCCCATCAATGTCCCGGGTGATGGAAACTGTGGCTATAGAACAGTATCCAATTACATTTAAAAGACTCAAGATCAATGAGCTGATTTCAGAGGCTACTTGGCTGAAGAGATTAAAAAAACAATAACTTTATTAATCCATGAGCACTTTGGTACCCTCATTATCCTCTTATTTGAACAGAATTGAGTGGTACAAGTATGTTGGCCAGACTCCAAAGAGAAAGTGGATGTTAATGCATGATATGGAAGTTCCAATTTCAAATAAGTATCAAATACCAGTTTTATTTCATTCCAAAGTCCAATCTTTCTTTTTTTTTCCCTTATTTCTGTCCTTCAAATGACAATCCACCCATTTTCATCTGTTTTTTGGATAGCTGTTCTCATTTTTTTCCATTTCATATCATCATTCAAAAAAGTTTTAAATAAATGTGAAATTTAATTTAATATTATTTTTTTTCTCAAAAATAAATCTAAATCAGATTTAAATTTCATTTAAATTAAATTAACTCACAAAACAAAGCTCAAAAAATTTTGAATTAAAATGAAATTTCATTTCATATATTTTTTTTGTAAAAAAAAAAAAATTAAACCAAAGTTAAATTTAATTTTTATTAATTTAAATCAAAAAATTAAGTTCAATTTTTATGTTATTTTTTCATTTTAAATTTATTTTTATTTCATATAAATCTTATTTAAAGGGAATTAAATATTAAATTTCAATTCATCTATTTTTTTTGCTCTAAATCTCCAATAAAAAAAACCCTATTCAAAATCAAATATTTTTTTTAATTATTTAAAGGTTTTTTTTTGAATTTATTCCTGTTTCTAGATCTTTATCATTGTACATGGCTAACACTTTTATTATTATTATTATTTTAGGAAAGCCTTAAAAAATTTCTCCTATCCCCTCCTAGAACCTCCTCCTTCAATTGCAACTCAATTCAATTTTCTTTCTCCCCAAAGCCTCCTCCTTCCCTTTCACTACCCTGTGAATTTTTTTCATTACTATTTAATTTCTAAATAAATTCACAATTTATTTTTAATAAATTATAAAATACTTTTGAATAAATTTAAACATTATTTGCATCTTTTTTTTTGTTTATTTAATTAACCACACTAATTAATTACCTGGTTTTTTTTTGATTTATTTTATACTTTGTAGTCATGAAATTAGGTTGAATTAATTTATTAATCATTTTGAATAATAATTCAGCTAAAAATTTGTCTTTGAAAAAATAAAAAAATAATTCCCTTAATAATGATACTCCAAATTCTGAGGATAAAAATTATTAAATGGTTAAGATTGAAAAATCAATAAAATCATTAGGTTTAACTTTATTCATTATTAATATTAATAGTGAAATTTTAGAACCAAATTAATTATCAATCATTATTCTTCAAACCTTAATCAATCTCAAATTAATATTATCAAGATGAAAAGAAATTTTAAAAAGATTCAAGATAATAAAAAATTAATATAAATAAATATTAATGATTCCCCTTGGAAAAGGAAATCTAATTAATTATTTTTAATGATCCTATTCATCAAAAGAAAATATTTCAATGTTAATAATTAACTAAAAAATTCCTTACCAATTTTCATCAAACAAAATAATTTATTAAAAAATACAAAATCAATTTTCAATAATCTCAAAAAATTAATTATCAATTTGAGTCACTTATTCAAGAATTGGATTATTTTTTTTTCTAAAAATCAATACTTATTAAAAAGTACTATAAAATTATTTTGAGTTTAATAAAGAATCTTATTAAGAAAAAAAAACAGAATGTGATTTTTTTTTTTTATAGAAAATAAATATTAAATCTTCAAGAACTTGAATCTGAAAATTAAAATTTCAATCAATAAATACAACTTGATAAATTATTTTTTTTTAAGAATTATGAAATTTTTTTTAAAAAAAAAATTAAAGATAAAAATCAAAAATTCAAGAATAATTTTAAATTATAAAATTTATTTAAATCATAATTAAATATTCAAGAGCTAAATCAATTAAAAAAACTTTTTTTAATTTTATTATCATTTATAATTTATTTTACAATATAACCTCATGAAAATAAAGAATACATTAATCCATTTAATTATGGTATTCTTTTTCTTTTATTTAATGATTTTTAAATAGATTGCTGATTTGTTTTCAAATTCTGATAATTAACTTCACTTTGTTAAAAATTTAATTATGCGTTGATTTTTTAAAAAAGAATTAATATCACAGACAAATTTTATTAAAATTAACTACCTGGATTAACTTAGATTAGCCCTTCCGTTTTATTCTTTGAATTGAAATTAAAATAATTAGTTTTTTTTTTACAGTAAAAATAAACCTCACAATAATTTTTTAAGTCCATTCTTTATTTTGAGAGTGGTATGAGACTTTCATCTATTCATTCAATGAACCTTTGAAATTCTTCAGCCTAAAATATATCTTAAATATACTTCCTTTCTTACATTTTGGGCATGAAAATATAATTAAACTTGAATTATATTAAAGCTGAAAGTACCCACAGAGTATAAAATAAAATAGAATAATTTCTAACTATAAAAATAACATACCAATTTTATCCAAAGATTCTCCATTAAAATTTAATCCTAATATCCTAATTTAACTTCTAATTTTATTTTGGGATCCTTTTGTTTATTTCTGAATTTTTTAATTTCATCACCTTGAACGCTTTTAAGTAATTTTCAAAATGAATTTTTAGCTTTATGGAACAGCTAATGAAGTGTATTACATGCGAGATGTGATAAATAACTTGAGGTGCAAATATATTGTGATGGTTGAGTGTTTGGAAGATGGATATATCTTTTTATAAATCGAATATTTAGTAGTGATATATAATCTTCTATTTCTGAATCACCTCTGGATTAAATGGCATAAAACAATTGAATTTAATCCAATGAACAAATAAAAGATTTTTGGCATAGTAACTTAGATTTGGATAATATTTATTTAAAAGTGATAGAGCTTAAAAAAATGAGTTACTTTAATTAAATAAGGAATTCATTTTATAAAGCTTAATATGAACTTTAGTGAGTTGTGCACAGAATCAATGTGGGATTTTAGGGGTTTAAATTCAGGATTTAGTACAAAAAATATGTTTTTTTTACCTTTAAATACCAAAACTATTTAGGTGCGGTATTTATTTTGAAAAAAAAAAGCAAAACAACCCAGGAATTTAAACGTGAGATTTTGTTAATTTGAAAGCATCTAATAATTAATTTTTTTATTTTATGTTATTTTATTTTATTACTTTTTTAAGGAAAGAAAAAAGCAAGAAAAATAATTAATTAATTATTTTATTTTTTAAAAAAAAAATCATTTTTTAAATTTTCCTTTTTTTCTAAACAAACAAAAACAAACAAAAATATTTCTTTTTTTTTCAAAAAACAAAAAACAAGAAAGAATGAATTTATATAATTAAATCAAAAAAAATGGAAGGAAATATGTGAAATAAATATTTTTTGATATTCAATTTTTTTTTTAAAAATTAAAATTGGAAAATTAAAATATTGAAAAAATAAAATAAAATAAAATTAATTCAAAAAAGTTTTTTTTTTGAAAAAAAATGATATAAAGATAAATTAAAAAGAAATTAGAAAAATTAAAATTAAAAATAAAAAGGAATTTAAAATATACTTCAAAATTTAATTTTAGCTTTCTTTTTGTTTTTTCAAATTATTTCATTCCAAAAAAAAAAACACATTTTTAATATTAATTAAAAAAAAACAATTTAAATTGAGTTAAATTGAACTTTTTAATATATAATATTTTCTACTTTTTACTTTTTTTTCTCATACTTTTCTTTATTTATTTTTTCACTCTTAAAAATAAATTCTAAGCATTCCATTTCCAACAATTTTTTTTAAAAAAAAAAACATTATTAATTATTTTTCTTACTTTTTTTTTTGAAATCTTACTGCTATTATTCTTATTATTATTTAATTGGATAATAATAACACAAATAGTAGGTTTTTATCAAAAAAAAAAAAAAAATGCTAAAGATCTGATTTTTTTTATTATCTTTACAATTTTTCTTTTGGTAATAAAAGAAATAAAGAAATTAATAAATTCAATATATATATATATATCATATTCTCAAAAAAAATATGATATAATTTTTTTTACTGTTTGGAAATAAAAGAAATAAATTTTTCCTTTACTTTACTTTACATATATATAAACTAAAATATTTCATATTTTATCTTTGTTTTTTTCTTCTTTTTTTTTCTTTTTTTTCTTTTTTTTTTGCTTCCTTGTTTGTTTTCATTTTTTTATTTTTTTACTTTATTTTATTATCATCTTGAGATTTTTAAAGTGAAATTGAATAGATCAATTTTATTTTTGAGAAATGGGCAAAAGTCTTTTTGATTTTACTTTTGTATTTAGGTAAACAAAAGTTTTTAATGAATTTTATATATTTGATTTACTCAATATAATTTGTAAACAACGGAGAGGCTGATTCCTTTGTTTTTCGGGATTGTTTTGATGCACCAGCCAAAAAAACAAACAAATTCCAAGAAGGGGAAGGTTGGGTATGTCTATTTATAGATTGACTTTGATTTATTAAATTACTAAAAATCAGTATATATTCTTTTCTTTTTAAACAATTCAACATCTCCAAAAGCAAGGTATATGTTCTATATTTATGTTTTAGTTTTACTTTTTATTTGAATTAAAAAATACGCATTTTAAATTTAAATTAACTGTTTATAAATTTTATATATTTCAAATTTATCATGTAATTAATTAAAATTTTAGCAGCTCAGTTTAAGAAGTTTGCTGATGATATTTTAAGATGGAACGATGTAAGATGAGTATCAAAACGTTGATGATATGATTAAAATCAAAGAGTTAATTGAAAGGATATTTCAATTAAATATTAATTTAGTTGTTAGTATAAGATGACTTACTTTTGGGATTAAATTGAAGATTAAAGGAGATTAGTGTTAAGAATTTGACTGAATTTATGATGAGTAATAGTTGAAAGAATTGTTGAGATTTTGAATGATTGATTGATAATTTTGATTTAATTATTTATCGTTTAAGTTTTAGATAACCTTTAAATCCACCGAATTGATTTAAATTATGTTTTAAGAGATTAAATTGAGGTGAATTATTAAATCTAGGTAAGTTTGAATCGATAGTTGATCTACTTTGAATTTCATTTAAATCTAAAAGGGAGAAGAAGAAGAAGCAAAGCAAGATTAATTAATAATAGAATATTTTAATGTTATGATTCTTTAGAATTTAAAAAGACTTTACTTTTCTTTTTTGATGATTGAATTTTACAATTAATTGAATGAGATTTTAAATTTGATAAAGATAAATTTGAATGAAAATTTAAATTTGACAAAGATAAACTTGAATTAGAATTTTTTGGATTGATTAAGATTGGAATTTTTTGAAATTTAATTTCATCTTGAATTAAATTTTTGGAATCCAAGTTAATAAAGTGAATGAAACCGTAGCCTAAATAATTTAAAGTCAAAGGATCCTAATCAAATTTAAATTAGTTTTAAATTTTTGATAAATTGTTTTTAAAAATTTTCTTACCTTTGGAAAATAATTAAATATAATTTTTGGATTTCGATTTCGATTTTGATTTTGATTTTGATTTTGATTTTTTTTGATTAATGATTTATTAAAATTTTCTAAAATCGAATTGAGAGTTAAATTATTCAAATCTTTGGATTCAAATTTAAAATTTAAAATCAAAAAGTTGGAATTTATTTGAAAAATTTTTCTAGTTAAATTGATCATATTTTTTAAGTGCTACTCTAGCAAATTGCCTATGATTAGTAAAATTTAAATTAAGATTACTACAAACTTCTTATCATAAGCTGATAAATATTATTTGATAAAACTTTGAGGTGAAATTATGAAAACTTTGGTTACTAAATTTTGGCTCATGCCTTTATGAATTTTATTTAAATTTATTAAATTCTACAATCTTTGAATAATTCTTTATTTTGATTTTGCATTATTTTGGATTTAGATTATTAATAATAATTTTCATCTTCTTCAAATTCCTTTATTTTATTTTATTTTATTTTACTTTATTTTTAGATCAAAATTATTTAAGGAATTCAAAAAAATTGTTTTTAAGGAATTTAAAAAAAGAATATTACCAGAAAAAAAAGATGAAAGAAAATTGATAGATTTTAAAGAAAATTGAGTAATAATTCTTAAGATTGGCATTTAAATATAAATAGCTTCAGAATTAAAAATAATGTTGGTTTAAATATAAGAACCATTTTATAACACCGTCCAATCAGAAAATAATACTGGTGCAGGACTCACCGCTCAAGAAAAAGAAAACTTGACAAATTCATTGGAAATTCAATTTCTTGTTTTTGAGAATATGAAAGTGGTATTTGATGAGAATTAAAATTTCTTCCCACTTGATACATATTAAATTAGAATCATTGATTTTAATGCAAAATATGAAGCAATTCAGCTTAGTAATAAAATTCAAAAACCTCAAGTTACACCTGAAATTGCCACAGCTGTATCAATGTATAATGAAAAAGAAGATAAAAGTTCATTTTTAGGCCTAAATATTATTAATAATGGAAACAATTCAACAAAATTATAATTCAGATAAAGTTCAGAATAATTTTTACTAAAATTCAAGTGAGAGTCGTCCAAGTAAAATTTACAAAAAAGAAATCAATTTTTATGAAAAGAATCAGGTATTAAAATTAAAGATTAATTAAAACTAATCAAGAAACGGAAAAAATGAAAATAAAAATAATTAAAAAATTAAATTAATTAAAAAATATTTATAAATGATTAAAAATCTTTCATATAAAAAAAGGGAAAAAAAGATAATATTGATTGAAGTTATTGAAAAGAGTTCAATGAGAATCGATAAAATTCTAAATTTTAAAGTAATCCATTTCATCAAATCTTGAAAAAATAAGGATTGTAATTTCTTAATTCTAAAAATTGAACACTGTAATTGGAAATTACATCCAAATATTAACTAAAAATAATGAACCAAAGTGACTCCTAAACTACAGAAACACCTGGACCGACTTATCTGATCACAGTTTTATTACTTCTCCTGTTGAATACCCCCTTTTGGCCCACCTCTTCACCATAGATTTTGAAACAGATGACAAAAACCTTTTAAAATGACCATCTCAAATAAAATAAATTACACAATTTCAGATGGCTGCGTAGCCCAAAGTCTGCGTATAAGTAACACAGAATACTATTAATATCTTTAACTTACAGATCTTTTTCAAAACTTTCACGCATATGAGGACTTGTATATAATAGCTCCTATGTTTAAACACAACTGTTCAACTAAGTGTAACCACAATCTACCCTTGCAAGGCAAAACACATGTGTCAGAAATGAGAGAAGGTACACCACTCCAAGGTATGTTATGACTACACCTTCACCCAATCTATCAGAAGCTTCTCCCACTTCATCAAAAAGCCTCAATAAAAACCCAACAACAGAAACATATTTCAATAAGCTCAGGAAAACCCGCGTTAAAATAAAATTCCCCATAAATACAAAGTAATTTGTGAACCTGAAAAAATAAACCAACAACTAATAAATAAAAAACCCCATTCCCCCACTAATCAACAAATATCTACCATGACTAGCCAGACCCTTGAATCCTACCCACTGATCCCCATCTCACTCCTAAAACTGAATTTTCAAAACCATGGGGACACAATTTTAATCTTACTAAGCTCAGAACTAACACAAATGGCCCTTATACTACAGGAACCATGGATATATTCCCAAAATTGGAAACCCCCTACAAAACCTAATTGAAACCCAATATCTCCAAAGACCCTGGTAAACAAAAAAGGGAACTGCCCAAGATCCTGAATCTATGTAATTATTAATGTACTTATCCACCTGATTTCACACAAACAACTTAACATCCCTTTACTTAAAACTACAAATATCAAAATCTATCTGAGCTCTACATAGCAAACGATCATGTTAGTATCACTTTAAAACCCACAATACAAATTCTCTTTCCTAGAGCCCTGAAGGGACTGGCTGAAAAACCAACGCAATTGAGGCACCCTGACTTTCCTATCCATAGAATCTAGCCTTAACCATGGTCTCTGGAACCCTAAAAATCACAAACTCTTCCACCCAAAGCTAAGAAACTGATGAAAGCATTTTTCAGAAAAGTATTCTAACCTTTATCTCCCATAGTAACTCTGAACTTCTTGGAAGAAACAGGAAGGGATAAGCTTTTTTTATCTGAACTAAGAATATTACTCATTCAAAAAACTTGAAACAACCTCAAAAGTACACCTAAATAAACACTCATGAGATCACCAAAACTTAATCACCTTCTATAACATAATTAACAAACACCACCCCATACTAAAAAAGGGTATGATACATATAACCACAAACCCAAGAAGCAGAGAATCTTAATGAAATTTTAAATGAAAAAAACTCAAAAGAAAATCACCATATTTAGAATAAATTACTCAATAATATAAGAAAATAACATTTGTCATAAAAAATTCTCAAAACAAACAAGAAATGTTTATCAACCTCAAGAAACACCAAAAAAAAAACTCTGGTGGATCTCAAGAACTCTCAAAATCTTAATTAAAGTAATAAATGAAGATAGATAATGTGAGCTTTTAGGTATGTTTTAAATAATAAATATAAAAATAACTTTTAAATTATTAATAACCTATAAGTCATTAATATACTCAAAATTCATCATTTTTTATTTAAGAAAAGATTTATAACTTTTTTTTTGTAAGTAAATATATGGATTTAAGTCCAGATTTGAGTTTTAAACAAACATTCACTCAAGGTAACTCAATAGGGTGAACCAGTTTAAATGAACTCTATGAGGTGGTAATATTGAAAATACTTAAATACAAAATCATCAATACCACATAAAAGAATTGTGAAATTTTTTTGTTTTTATCAATTTCATGCCAAAATCATGGGAATGTGATAAATCCCATGTTAAATATAAACTAAGAATAGTGTTATGAATTTTTGTGGAAGTTAATATTAATTTATTATTAAATAAAGTTTTGATAAAACCATTTTGGATATCCATATTTAAGACTGAATTATTATTTTTATTGTGAAAATAGCTAAGGGGGACAAAAGGCATCAAAGAGAGACAGGGTACCCAAATTCTGAGGCCTCTGAGGTACTGATAGCTCTAAATATTTGATACATGGCTTATAATGGCATAATTAGTCTTCTAAAAAAGTTTGGGAATTTGGTTACCAAGTTAAAATCTCATTAAATCATGGGTAAATAGCAAATAAGCTGCTATTTTGACATGACAAGGAGGTAATGAGAAACTTTGACTCCTGTAAACATGTCCATTAATAATCATTTTCCATGGATATCCACAAAAATATTAGTTAAAACCCTTTTGGTACTAATATCCATTAATTTACCTCATGGAAACCAGCTATTACTATGCTATTTGCTTTTCTACATAGAAGTAAGGTAAAAATTTCAAAAAGTCATCAAAAATACAATTCTTGATCAATCTTTCTGAAGCTTTCAGTAAAAATTGAGAAATTTATAATCCATATAAAAGCTAAAGAATGATTATGAATTCATAATTTCAAATGAAAAGTTTTACTTACAGTCCATTTTTGATGATTCCATGTGAAAAACCAGATTTTCAAAAATATACAGAAAAATTGACTATGGGATGAAATTTTGCAATAAAATTGATACCTTTTGAAATTTAATCATCATTTTGAAATAAAAGAAAATTAGATCTGTTAATTCTTTATTTATTAACCATAAATGGGTTGGTAGTTATGTAAAATGACTTAATTAAGTAATTATGATAATCTTATGTGACAACAGGTGATGTAACCAATTATTCAAGAAGGATTAAGAGTTTATAGCTAATTTTTTTCTTAGTTTAATCCATAAAATTCATCTGTGAGCTGTTATTGAACTAAAAGAGGCCTCCTCTTGCTGTTTTTTCCAAATCATCATCTTATTATATAATCATATCATTATTACCAACAAGTAAATATTTTGTAAATGTCTTATTAAATAATTTTCATACTTCAAAATAAATAAGAAGTATTTAAAATAATAGAAATAAACTATTTCAAATAGTTCACAGCTTTTTTATTGTTTTATTACTGTTATAACTCAGTTTTAATCCTTTAAATCCACAAATAATCCATAAAATCAATCTACCAATTCTTTTCAAGGTATTTTTGGATTATTAGTGAGTAATTTATCTTAATTATTAAATTTTTTTTTTCTAGTGTAAAGTTTTCTTCAAGAATTACTAATATAATTATAAAATTAAAATAATTTTATATTGTTGCAATAAAAAAGTTTTATTATTAATACTTCTTGTAATTGATTCTAGTAGACAATTACTTCTTACTGTTGTAATCAATAATATTGTATAAAAAGTAAAATGAAGAATGAATTCATGAATTATTTATTTTTGTTTATAATATTTCATAAGAACTATTGTAGTACTGTTGATTAATAGTAATATTATGAAGAGTTTTATAGACAAATCTTACAGATAAGAAATCATTGTTTCAATTCCAAAATTTAGAAAAATAAAGTTATTATAAATTACAAGAGGAATTCTCATGTGAAGTTAATGAAATTAAAACAAGGAATCATTAAAGAAATTTTTAAAAGGAGAAAAGATAAGGAGATTATTAACAACCTTAAAGTTAAACCCAAAAACACAAAAAAAGTGGACACAAAAGTTCCCCCTGAAACAACCAAATGGAGAAGCAAAATCATATATATTCCAAATGGTCACCCTATCATTTTAATGTAGATATGTGATGAACTTAATCTTTTATGTGGGTGATATAAGTCCCCTTTAAAGCCACCCTCCCAGTAACTACTCACTTTTCTAAAAATTTGAAATAAATGAGTTAAAAGAAGAAATTGGAAATATTACCAATAAAAAAATCGCAGGACTGGAAGAAATCCCAAATTAATCGCCAAAAGAAGAAAGCTCTACCTTATACTCCTAGCTCCCATCCACGCTCAATTAATTTTTCAAGAAAGTTAAGTTCTCCCCATAATGAAAGACAGAACTTACCACCATCCTCCAGAAACAATAAAAGGAGGAATACTAAGAATAAAATTCATATTTACAAATTTCACTCCTAAACACCACATAAAAACCTTTTGAGATAATTATCAATTAAATACTAGTGCCTTGGGAAGAGACCAACCAATTAATAGCTCAGGGGACTCATAATAGGAAGAAAAGGTTTAAAAATAAACAATGGACATGTGGATAAAATATGAATGGACAAAGGGTAAGGTAGTGAAAGGAGTTTTTCTTGATTTTGAATCAGCCTATATCATGGTCAACAAAGGTAGGATTATTAAAACATTAATAAATAAATAAGAACCCACTTAAGTTATAGATATAATATCTCCCTTTCTATTGGAAAGATTCATCAAAATAAGCCAAAACTATTTTGTATCTGACACCTTTACAGTATTTCAGGACCGCTCACAAGTTTACACTATATTAGTAACCCTCTGCCTGGTATATAACTTATAATTAATCCTCCCCTCACTACCATCTCTTGAAAGAGACAAAATCTCAACAGCTTATATTGATTATGTTGTAAATTTAGAACCCTACCCTCTCAAAAAAAATCATTCTACAGTTACTAAATAAAATTCATGAGAGACTCTATAGAATGGTATAGATGATATGGAGGTGTGGTTAAAAAAGAAAACTGAGCTAATTTTTGTTAAAAAAGAAAGAGGATCTTGAGGAAATGAAAATATAAATAATGAAGTTATAATTCTAAAAAAATTGAAATCAAAACTTACTTTTAACACCCATATCCAATAGCTGAAGAAGGCCTGAACCTTCAATATAAAAAAAAAGACAAAGTATTTACTCCAGATATGGCTTCAACTCAAAGGAATCTAAATAGATTGTAGTTTGAGTGATTCAGCCCAAACCTCTTTTTGGTAGCTCATGTTAGATCACAGAAAAAAGTACAGAAATGGATAAACAAAGTAAATAATGATTCAGTGATACTCATCACATTAATTATTAGATAGAAAACCATCCTATTCCCAAAAAAGGATGGATTCCTCCTTAAATATTGACAAGAAGACATTAATCTGACTCACTGTTACATTCATGACAGATTTCTTTCCCTCAGAATCTCATACTGTGTCATTCCATACCACTTCTTGGACAGACTCAAGCTAATCATTTAAATCAAATTCAAAAATAAGGGGCAGATGACTATATAATTCAAAAAGTTAATAATAAAAAATAAAGTGTATGTCTCCATTTATCCCCAAAGATCTGATGGAATAATCACACATCTCATCAAGCAAAGGACATAAAGTCAAGTTTTTAGAAGGAAAAATAAGAGTATCAACAATTCAATTAAAAAATACAGTAATATATATTTCAGAAATGGAATCTAAATAAAAAATAAACCCAGGTCAAATTTTCAACCAACCCTTCAGTAAAAGTAGTTTAAAAGATAAGGAGAAGAATTAGTGAACATGGGATCTGTCTGCATGTATCAGAAATTATGAATCTGGAAACAAAGTCCCTCTCTCTTCATTCACTGCTGCAAAATTGCTGACGTGAGCAATCCTATGTCACGCTGATGTAACCACCTGTTGCTGTTGCAACTGTCGTTTGTTAATTTTTCAAATTCAAGAGTCCTTTCACCGCTATCAGTCTGTTCCTTTCTTTTTTGCTTTGTTCTTTTTCTGCTTGATGATTATATTTACCACATAGCTTACCTTTGTCTTTGCGCACCAGCTCATCACTTCCCCACCATTTTGCCAATAAAGGAAAGCAATTATGGAATGTTCATTTTATTCCCAACTCAAGATGATTTCCTGTTTTGATCAGCTCAGGAATCCTTTTTTGCAAGAGAAAAATCATTAGCTTCATAATTAATTTTTCACTTATTTTCAAAGGATAAAGTTTCACGTGGGGAAAAGAGCATAGACGTGAACATGAAATGGTGATTTGATTCTCTTTGATCTTTGTTGAATTTGAAGAACAAAAATCCCCTTGTTTCAACTCACAAGTTATGTTTTGTACTTTTTTTCTATTTATATATCTTTGTTTGCAAGATATAGATTTTCCTGCGTCACCCATTTCCTTATCTCTTGTCCAAGCCATCTTTTTACTCTCATGCCTTATTTCTCATTTTTTTTATTCAGCATTTACCTCCTAACTATATACTACTTTATTATCAGGGTTGCTTACTTCCCATTGCTTTACCTCTATCCTTTCCTCTCTTACATTTACTACCTATTTACAATCAACCCAACAACAGACGTTATATCATTTCAACAAACAATCATTCCATGTTTGATCCATTTATTTGTAAACATTACTTCTGAATTTTGCACACCACAATAAATCTTCCCCCTACCCTTCTGGTTCCTCTGTTATTCCTGATGCCAATGATCTTCTCAATGCACAAGTCCAGAAAATAAGAGAACTTGAAGAACAAATTCAATCCCATGATCATGCATTAGAAGGGCTACTCTCCCAAATCAACAATTTCATCTTCAGAATCAATTACTAGCATCATCGACAAATTCTAAAGGCAAAAAAACAAAACATACATTGACTCAAAAGAAAAGCTTCAATGGGAAATCAAACCAGAATTACAATATAATTTGCAACAAAAAAAGCAAACTAGAATATATAAAACGAGAAAAAAATAAGTCACAGAAATCACCAAAAAAACAAAGCCCCCATCAGCTAACCACACAGGATATTCCTGAAGAGTTCCAACCTGTAAAGGTATGTGTTCAATTTCTACTGACCCTTTTACTTATAGCAAGCACTTTCAACAAATATCAAAATGCTGTGGGGACTGGTTTATCAAGACTTAATTCCCATATCACCTGATTATTCATCATTAAAAGATTTCAACACACGTTTCTCATTTTTAGAAGAAATCTCAACTTCAAAGCAAAGCACTGCAGAAACACCATTGGTACCAGAGAACCAGATCATCACTCTATGAGGTGTCACTGCAGGAAAGAAAAAGATTGTGCATGGTATTATCAATATGACTGATTTCTTCATCCGATATATTGAAGCATTATTGGCCAAGCTTGGAATATGTTGATGGGCCCCAGACCTAAAGAATGCAAGTGACTCTCTTTACAACAAGGCCTGTTGCATCAGTGCCATTCAGAAATTTCGCCAAATTGCTGCTGGAGGAGCTTTTGAGTATATGAACATCAACTTACAGTTATTAAACAACATTCAACTACTTGAAGTAGCATAAAATCACATTGTATTCTGGTCACTGGCTCAAAAATATAAGAAAGAAATGAAAGAAGCTGGAAAGAACAAAAAAGATCTTGATAGAGGTACTGTCTTACGGCAAAGACTAAGAGTGAGTAAAAAACTTATTTTTAGAACTATTTTCATATTTCTGACTTAAACTGTCTCATTCAGCTCAAGAATATTAGATATGAATTTGGTGTGGCTCAGCATTTTCCAAAGCGGTATTTAAAAATATTAGCGAATGTAGACACCCATAGTGACGATGAAAAAGATCCTGTTGCAAACAAGTACTACATTAAAAAGCTTGAATTCCAATCAAAAAATGAAACTATATTCATGTGAAGGCTTGATGAAGGAATGCAAAAGGTTGAGCAGATGGATGGCAAGTCATCCCAACGACATCAATGCCACATACCAGAGACTCCTCTTAAATCAGTTTGCACTCGAGTCCCAAAACACCTCCCAATTGACTTTTACAATTCCTCGTGGTTCAATGACTGCCCAGCTGGACAAAAAACAATAATTTGTGATGCATTCAATGTCGCATTCCTTCCCAATGCTTCAGAATCGTTGCATGGAATTCAACACCCTGATGAGAAACTCAGTGATAGACGTTTTACAGAGAAGTACTGGGATTGACTTATTGTGCCCTATGATATCTCACACAAAATCCCCCAAGAAGAAGAGCTCGAGGGGCTGGATGGTCAAGTGAGTGACGAATCTGAGGAAATATCTAGTGATGATGGGAGTGAAGGTGAGAACAACAATGAAGATAAAGAGCCACTGCAACCAGAGTCAGGGATCAATGAATCCTCAAACAATGATACTGATATGGCACATGCTGAAGATACAAATTGTTATATTGTCAGTCAGGGTTACAATTCCCTTGAAAACGAATGGTCTAGATGGTAGGCAACTGATTCTTGTCATTGATTAGATTAAAATTTAGTAATACGAACTAAATTATACACTTAATACACGTATTTTGAAGATATTAAAAAAAATAAAAAGATAAAAAAAATATGTTACAAATTATCAACAAAATTGAATTTGTAGCTTTGGACTTGTGTGGTTTCAGATGAAGAGCCAAGTTTGAAAATAGTAATTTTTTATAGCGTATGATTACTCTAATTCTGATAGTTTAATTTAACTGAGCTTTTTCATGTGAATAGTTTTGATGTACATATTTATGGTCACTTGTTTAGGAAATTATCATATTTTGCAAGAAACTTAAAAGAAATTTCTTGAGTCTCAAGAGTAAAATTATCATTCAAATAAAAAAAAAATTGATTGTGAGGGTAATAGCAATACAATTATCTTGATGCTTTTAATTTTCCTATCTTGATTATGAAGCTGTTACTGATGTGTGAATAATTTTTAAAATATTTTAATGATAAGAGCAAAATTTCTTAATATGGTTCTAAAGTAACTATCAGTAAGATTAGAAAGCATTGAGTAAAAGAATACAATAGTAATATTTGGTTCTGAAAATGTTATTTCATTTAAAAGAATAAATCACTTACTTTCAACTTTAAAATATATCATTTGAGAATTTTATAAATCTTTAATTAATTATTCACAGCATGAAACTCTCATACTAGGATAATTTGTTGGAATTTCAATTTTTAGTCAAGGTTTAATTACCATAATATTGAAAATTTCAAAATATTCATAACAGAAGATGTCCTTTTGTATGAGGAAGATGTCAAAGCGTTTCTAAAAGAAATTAATTATTAATATATTTTGCATTTTTCCACCTATAGCTTTAATAAGAGAAATTAAATATTAATATATTTTGCATTTTTCCACCTATAGCTTTTCCATTAATTATTGAAATAGTATGAGTTGGCTTTTCTATTTAGCAATTTTCTATTTTTCTTTCTTTTTTTAATAATATTGTACAGGTTATTTGAGATATAAATCTCTTATTAATGAACTAATAGGTCTTGGATTATTATTAAATTAGAATTGTTATTATTTGAGAGATACTATTTATTAGGTTTTATTCATAGTAAACTCTTTATAGCTCATATTTGCTAAGACAAAGGTATTATTTGAATAGAAGTAATTTTGTTATTTATGCATAAAAAAAGGTTTTATTAAAAATATAATTTCTGATGAGATTAAGAAAGAAAATATAGTTAATTTTAAATGTGAAATTTCATTTGATTAATACTTAAAAGACTAAATTATTATTAAAAAACTCAGCTCTAGTGGAACGATAATAAATTTAGATTATTTGAAATGGTAAATCTTAATATTTAAAAGTAAAAAAAACTTCTTTTATACAATAGAAATCAAGTCTTCATATTCAATTAATAAGGATTACCTTTTCATTACATAGATCATGATATTGGGCCTGCATCATTCTTGAAATGACTATTAAATATATTATGAGTAGAATCAAGCTTAGGTTATTAATATGAGTCTTTTTAAACAATTCATTTTATTAAGGAGGATTGGATAATTACTATATTAATAAACATATACATATCCACTTGGGTTTTTGACTTTTATTCCAAGTATAATAGTAAATGTCATATTTCGAATTCAAGAAATGAATGTGTATTGAGCTTATAAGTGGGTTTCTATAATGAGAAGGATGACATAAAATCATCTTGAGACCAAGATGAAAAGGGTAAAAACTTCATCATAGCTGTCATATCTTTTTATGGTAAATATTTTATCATTCCAGAAAAGAAAAGATATCTTGAAATGTAATATCTCAGGAGTTTTGAGTTTATAATTTTGATTATTTCAAGTGATTCCTTGATGATACAGGTTTCATCATTGAAATGGAAAAAGCCATCAACTGGATGATGAAATGATAATTATCTCCATAATAACAACCTGTTATTGTGATCATCACATTTCTATAAATTATGAACATCTCATTATCATGATGTTATAGCCATACTCATTGAACGCAGATGAGTTTTATACTTTTCATTAAAGGAGTTATTAGATCAAAATAATTCCCATAGTTGTCTTCATATAATATTGTTAGTTTGATTATCGGAACAGGCTTTGTTAAGATTAAACAGTAGCTTTATTTTCCAAATTAATTGGCAACTTCATTATTTGTAGCATCTGATCAAGTTTGGACTAATCTGTAGCACAATTTCCTTTTCAAAAATAGCGTACTATTGGAACAAAAGTTCCTTTCTCTCTCCTTAACTCTAAAAATTTAAGCTTATGTTGAAAGAAATCAAAAAATAATTACAACTAATGAATCAAAGAGACTTTAACATATACATACATAGAATTGTCAAAAAATAAATCTTACAAGTAGGTTTGATGAAACAATATGCAAAATTTTGATCTGTTTTAAATTTTTAGAAATTTGTAAAAAACAGGAAATTAAGTAAGCCTTTGAAATTTCATGATAAACCTAATTTAATTTAATTTAGAAATAATTCAAAAAACGAGCTCTTGTTAAAATAGTTTATGTATTGGGCATACCGGCATAGTAATATCCTTGCAGCCTAATGCCCATGCCGGTAAACTGCAATAAGCTGCTAAACCCACAGTTTCTGAGCTACTGATAAAACTGAGCTCATTGGAAAACTTTAAATGCTTAATATTAAAAGAATACAGAAATAAATCTAGTCGCTCAAACACCATATCATAATCCTTGATATTATCCAACCAATGTATCAACAAGACTGGGCCTTCATGAATTTCATCACAGCCTAAGTCCAGAATATGAGCAAACGTTCCAAACCGCATTTCTCCCAACACTGGTTGGATATATATGAGGTTGTTAGGTGAGTTTTTGAAACCTTCAATCCCAAATGCCAATCTAAATCCTTGATTTCAAGAGCATAATTTTGAAGAACCAGCCCTCCATTTGGATAGGGCAATTTGTGGTAATTGTGCAAATAGATTTTTCTTTTTTGAATGAACTTGAAGAGCTTCATATACATCTCATTATCCAGCTCCTTTTTATTAAAATGTGAAGTCTTCCTTTTTGTTACTTCTCATACTTTCTTGCAACTTGGTGTAGTCTTTGCATTTTGCCAAATTTTTTCATTATTGTTTCCTCCTGGGCACCTGGGTTGGGAGATCAAATCTTGAATTTGTAATCCACATACACCAGCTTTTTATAAAAAAAATTACTTACCATTGATTGAGTTTGTTTTGAGCTTTTGTAATGTTCCAACAAGGCACTCACCACTGAATTCTGATAACCCCATCAATGGTCCCCATTGCATGAGCTGTTCAGGTATATGTACTGCATAATGATGATTAGGTGTAATTTTGATGTTGGTGAATAATTTGTTTGATGTATTTTGATATGATTGATAGGATTGGGAGAAGCAAATTGCATCTTCTTTTGTGATTGATTTTGCACCAACAATTGCAGTAAATTTAATTAGTGATTCTTTATTTGTAAGAAGAAGTTGTGATTAATTTTCCTCCAAAAAACAATCAAGAACAACTAATGGGAGGTAGACTGAGAATAATGCCCTCCACTCGCTTGCTTTCAGCTTGTCATTTCTAGCAGAACCAACTTGAGATGTGATACGGGTCACTCCCTTTGGCACAATAACATCTTGAATTCTCGTTTGTATATCATTCTTGAGTTGATCAGAGAGAAATCCCTTTACATTTTCTGATTCTTCTTCATCAGAAGTCTCAACATTGTCCATATCCATGACATCTGACTCTGAGTCAGATATGTTGGCTTTTTTCATGGCGTTTTTGAAAAAAGCCAAATAGAAAATGGTGTTGCAAAACACCTTCATACCAATTATGCATCACTCCGAGTTGAACACAGACAACAGGATCCCAATAAGATAACATATTGAGTTTGGACCATTGAATCCCAGTTTCTTTTGCAAATGCTTGTTGTTGGCTTTCAGTCTCTGCCTCTTTCCATTTCCAAGATGAGGCAAGTACACTGCATCCATTGCGAAGTTTTCTGAGCTTGAGTTCTTTCTGTTCATCATCCTTAATTTCAAACCATGAGCAAAATTGTTTTGCGGAATGGGACATAAACCCAGATACCTTGTGATTGGCTACAATATCCCCAAGGAGACTCACAAGTCTGACAGATATTTGGCGGCCATGAGGATACATTGGTGTTGCAATTTTGAAGCCTTGATTCAATTCTAAAAGCTGTGAAATTAGTGGTTGAAGTACATGATTAATTGTTACCATATCCGGTTGCTTAGGTGTTGGTATGACTCCGGCAAGACAGGTATAAAACTGTTAAAATCGTAGTAGAGGTGGAAGGTCAAGACAATTTAGAGCCATTAAGCCCATTGAGCCTTTCTTTCCAAATACTTTGTTTCCCCTAGGGTTAAACCAATCTATAAAGAGGGAAAATCGCAATTCCAGATGGGTATGAGCTGTGATGTTATTGAACACTTCTCTCCATACTTGAGACTGTGAAATGTCAGTTATCACCATAGTGCTTTGAGAAGATATCTTTGAAGCCCATTCATCAATTGCTTCTTCTACTCCAGGAACAATTATAAACCACTCTAGCCAGCTTCTGACAGGCTGCAAAACCAATGTTGAATAAGGCACTCGTAGATGTGGTTGTCCTGATAGCCAAATTTGAACAAACGTTTGAGAAGCAGAGGGTGTTTTATTTTTGGTGGTTGTGGATTTTATAGATGGAAGAGGCTTGAATTTTGCTCAGGCAAATACTTCGGCACCACAAATAGCGCTATTGATTGTTGGTCAATATGTACAATCTTTAGGAGCTACCTCAACATCATAAAGTGAATAACATTCAGGACAGCATGTAATTTGCTTTAATGGAAACTTGATCTTGAGGTGTTTTGTAATTGTTTGAAGGTCATGAGGAATGTTTGATGTGATCATCTTGGCAAAACCATTTTCAGTCAAGAGAAGCTGAATTAAATGCAAAAGCATGTCCCGAGCCCTTTGGCAGTTGACTTTACTAATTCCACATGTAAGGTATAGCCACATAATAAAATATAAAATGAAATCTGGTGCCAAGAATGGTCAGCAATGGGTCAGAATGAAATTTCAGTGAGATTTGCTTACCAACTATTTCAGAATTAAGATTTAGACTTTCTTTTTTTTGTTCTTTAATCTTTTCATTATTTTTATTGTCTCTGATGGCTTTTCAGTATTTTTATTCAATGTGAGATCAGGGAAAAGGTGCAAAAATGTTTCTTCATCAGTTTCAGAAGAAAGTTTTTCCCAGTGCTGATTTCAAGTGCTACGATGCACATATTTTCCTTGGTGAGTGTTTCCATTGAGATCTGTAATGGTGTGTTTTCGGCAAGTCGGACATGTGCAAAAATCCATGAATCAACACTTTGGTTGGTGTTTTAGTTGCAGAAAAAATAAGGGATGAAGTGGAAGAATTCAGAGATTTGAAACTGATGGTTCTAATCATCAAGCAGAAAAAGAACAAAGAAAAAAAAAGAAAGGAACAGACTCATAGTGGTGAAAGGACTCTCGAAGTTGAAAAATTAACAAATGGCAGTTGCAACAGCAACAGGTGGTTATGTCAGCGTGACGTAGGATTGCTCACGTCAGCAATTTTGCAGCAGTGATTGGTAAGAAGGATCTATTCAGCTGAAATCTGCCAAGGTCAAGGATTCAAGCCACAGTGGTTAAATTCTCAAAATTTAGCGTATTTCTGGAAAGACGTTAATGTGGAGCTTTTGGGAAGATTTGAGAAGATTTCAGAAAATTAAAGAATCTCTAGGAATTATGAAAGGAATTAATAATTAATAAATACTGTGATGAAAAACTCTAAACCTCACCCACAAGATGGCCTTTGATGATGCACAGAAAATTAACAAATTATAATTCAATAAGATAATTTCTATTATATTATTTACAATTAGCCACTTGAAGGAATAATCACAGTAAAAATTAAAAAAATCTCAATAATATTCCTTTTAAAATAACTCCATAAAATACTCTTGACCCCAACAATACATCTTAAAAATTTGAACAACAATCCATAAAATGATGAAATCCTCTTCAAGAATTAAATACAAGACCATCCTAAATCAACTGGAATTCCTGAAAAGGACCCTCATTGAAGCCAGACTCAAGTTAAAGAAAAATATCCACCATACAAACACTGAATAAAATGGAACAGCCTCACTACATGCATAAATTACAATACATCAGCTTATGAGAGAGAATATTAGCTGAAACCTAAATACCACATAATTACCCAGTTAATTCGCTTCAAAGCAGAAACACCTGCATAATTACACAGAACCATGAGAATATGGAAAGAGATACACTGAATTAAAAAGCATAGCATGTGCCAAACTAGAAAATGAAATCATCTTGTGAATAGAAGGATATCCACTTCTTCCAGAAAGCATCACCTGAACTTAATGTACATATCCAAAAGAGGAAACAAATTAAAGAATCCTATATAAACTACAAAGCCTCTTCCACAAAATGTCAGCCTGTGACTCAAAACCAGAGCACAAGCATGACAGCCAAAATACCATAAACCAATGGTATAGCCAAGATACCATCAAAACATGGAGCTGAGCCAAAGAAGCTAAAAAGGTATCAAAAGAGAGAGGAAACTCACCTCTTTCTGAAAATATAAGTCCCATCACCATAGGACAAGAAATAACAAAGACATTCCTGCTCAAAGTTATTGCTGAGCATAAACCTTAATTTTCACCTCCCATCTAAAATCTAGAAGGAGAGGCTTAAGCCCATCAAATGGGTATTCAAAATGAAGCTCTAAGCCAGGGCTATCCAATGGTCCCAGCCAAACTGAGCTAGCACCAATATTACTGGAGTTATGGTCAATTTCAGGCCAAATAAGGGTGAACAAAACATTCACCTCTCATCTAACTTCTACAGTTTTAGTGTGGAATACTTGAAGTGGGGTCTTTTTGGAAAGAGCACAATCAGGGCTATCTGATGGTGTCATCCACTTCCCCATATCTCAACTACAGCAGAAGTTATGGGGCAAACAAGCTCAATACAGCTTTTTGCCTAAAACATCCAAATGTACAAAAATCTTGTACATGGGATAACTTTGCCATATTTAATGATACCCATATCAAATGAGAGCCCATTGTGTAAAGAACATACAGGGCTACACACTGAACCAATTTTGAGGTTGATATCTCAAGAATTGACAAAGTTATGACTGTTTTAAGGTCAGATTCCCACCCGTTGTCATATACAGCCTTACCATGGGATAATATCCCATAATCATGAATATGAGGTGTCAAATAGACAAAGAAGCATGTTTTTACTTCAATACTGGGGTCCCATACAGTTTCTGTACAGCCTTCTACGCGTCATACACATCAGAATCAGGCTGTGAGGTCCCCAGATGAAAGTTTTCACCCTGTATTGGTGAAAGCTGCCCAGATGTGGTTTCAAAGCCACATCTGAGCCCAATACAGGTTATACAGGTGGTTTGCAAACCACAAGCCAGTACTAGAGAGTGAGAAAATCTTCACTTCCTCTACATGGAAAGGTCTAGCACCCTTTCCACCACATTTGTCAGGGTGACTTTATGATATAGCTTCAGAATGATAATAAAAGCTATAACTCTGAGTGTGACACAAAAATAATGATGATATGAGAGTGAGAATATGAGTAAAAGGGCTATACTAAAATAACTCAGTGATGGTGAGTGCTGCTGATAGCCCTGGGTGCAGTTTTTGTCTGTTGGTTTACAATAACAAACCCTACAATAATTAAACGTAGAATTATACCTGTTAGATTCTAAGAGTACCACTTCTTTTAAGAAGCTATACCACGTAATAATATCAAGAACAGGATGCTGAATTTGTTTTGTGGTGAGGCAAAGCCTCCTTTTATCTTGTTCTGGGGTAGTGGGAGGTAGTTTACCTCTGCACACGACCACAGAGTGAAAACTTTCACTACTGTGGGCTGGTTTGTGGTTCTATACACTCAATAAAGGCTAGTATTGGGTTGAAATGTGGTTTTAGAACCACAAGCAGTCATTTTTACCCTATACAGGGTGAAAGTTTTCACCAATGGAGTTTACAGGTGTGTTCTGGTGCTTCTGACACGTCAGAAACTGTAAAGAACCTGTATGGACCTCTGTATTTGACGTATATATGAGGTATTGAAGTATAGATAAGCTTCAGAGTCTGTTTGACACCTCATAATCATACTTATGGGATAGTATCCCACTATAAGGCTGTATTGACCAGACTGTGGGATTTTGACCTTAACACAGCCATACCTTTGTCAGTTTTTGAGATATCAACCTCAAAATTGGTTCAGTGTGCAGCCCTGAATGTGTTCTGCACAATGGTACCTCATTTGATATGGTTATCATTAAAAATGGCAAAGTTATTCCATGTACAAGTTTTTTTGTACATATGTATGTTTTGGCCAAAAGCTGTATTGGGCTTGTTTGCCCCATAAATTTTGCTCTAGTTGAGATATGAGGAAATGGATGACACCATCAGACAGCCCCGATTGTTCTCTTTCCAAAAAGACCCCACTTTAGGTATCCCACACTAAAACTGTAGAAGATAGATGGGAGGTGAATGTTTTGTTCATCCTTATTTGGCCTGAATTTGACCATAACTTCAGTAATACTGGTGCTAGCTTAGTTTGGCTGGTACCATTGGATAGCCCTGGCTTAGAGCTTCAAATTGCATACCCATTTGATGGGGTTAAGCCTCTTACTCTGTATTTCAGATGAGAGGTGAAAATTAAGGTTTATGCTCAGGAATAACTTTGAGCATGAATAACTTTGTTATTCTTTGTCCTATGATGATGGGACTTATATTTTCAGGAAGAGGTGAGTTTCCCTGTTCATTTTGATACCTTTTGAGCTAATTTGGCTCAGTTACATGTTTTGGTGGTATCTTGGCTATACCATTGATTTATGGTATTTTGGCTGTCATGCTTGTGCTCTGGTTTTGAGTCACAGGCTGAGACCATTTCAGGATAAAAAGGAGGCTTTTCACAGCCAGAATTGTTTCCCCATCCTGCTCTTGAATATCCTACGTAGTAAATTGTCCAAAACAGTTTTACTCTTGGGTAATAATCAGGGTATAATTATAATTTTAATCATTTTAGCTCTTATTATAGTAATCCAACTGATAAGACTTCATCCAGGGTTCTCAATAGCACTCACCACCACTATTTTTCAACAGTAGAACCCTTTTAATATATTATAAACCATTATATGATTAAAAAACTCTTCTTTTAAAATTATTTTCACGTGTCACAGTCATAGTTCTAGTTGTAAATAGCCTAATTACTGCTTCAACATAGACTCCAGCTGACATTTTGGGGGCCTGGCCCTGATTTTAACCTTTTTAGACCCTTATAAGTGAGTTTTTTCTCTTATTTCTCACTTTCTGACATTTGTTTAATTCTTTTTAGGTGTAATATTTTCTTAAAAATATATATATTATATATATATTTTTCTTTTTTGGTACACACACCACTGTTATACTCATATTTTAAGAGTACCTGTCACATGGCTAATAACCACAAGTCCCTTATTTTTGGTGTGTTTTACATATAAAAACACATGAGCCATTAATACAGTCTTATTATTTAAGTAAAATAAGACACCTCATACTGATAAACCAACAGTTGAGGCGTGGTTGGACATATTGTTAACTCAATTGCCCTGTTACACACCACTTTTTGACAGTTTACACCTGCTAAATACAAGTTATTCTGTGAGATATTGGAATACAAACAGTATACCAAATATAAGTAAGCTGTATTTCTGATGTGGAATTGTTAATTCAATCACACTGTCATTGTACAAGGGCACACTGTAATAATATACAAGCCCAGAGGCCATTCTTAGATGTGCAAAACCAGCATTTCTTGAGAAGTCTTAATTGACATAAGCCCTCTTTTTCCTGTTTTGATTCAGTGGAAGATAACTTCATACCACTTGAAAGCCAGTCACAGGCCAAAACACCAGTGAGACCCTCAGAACCAGGGGGCAGTAAAGGAAAAGGGAAGAGGCAAAGTGAATGCCTGATAACAGCAAAGAAGTAGACACCCATCGCCACTCAGAAGAGTAGAAAACCACAAAATTCTGCATCAATACAAGGTAAACCAACTTTGATAACTTGTACAGGAAAAATTACAATTATTAACCCAGTTGTAACCTCCAAAGGCAAACTGCCCAAATCAGCAGATAACAAATTTGTACAAGGCACAGTCAAAGGTAAATACCCTAAGAAAATAAAGTTTTTGAATGCTTGCAAACATTAACATGTCACCTGTACACCTCAGAGATCTTGGCTTCCAAAGGAACCAACCAGAGGACAGAGAAGGTTTGTCCAGAACCAGAAGACCTGAAAGAGGACACCTTGGACACAGTAGTGGATGGCAAAACAATGAGGGAGATAATATCAACCCTGCCATTCACACTCCAATTCAATGGAGACCTCAAATCAGAGGACTGGAAAGACATAGATCAAGTTCTTCAGCTCCACCAACTCCTCAGGGACTTATTCCAATGGAGCATGGACAACAAGAGATTCAACCTGGCAAGTCACTGGGCAGAACTTGGAGAAAGTTGCCAGAAGATTTGTCTCAGAGAGATAGACTTGAAAGACCTGATGGAAATCACCAAAGGTTGTAATGCTACCAGGCAGTTCAGACTCCTGGAGGCAAGGGCACAGAGAATAAGGGAGAATCAAGCCACTATCCAAGCTATAGAAGAACAGTTAACCCAGACAGGGCCTACTCAGATTCCTTCAGGCTCACAAGGAGCAGGCCAAATCAGCTCTCCAGTGGCTTCACACAATTCAGAAACCAGAACATCAGTGGCCAAGAGTCACCATTCTTCACAATTCCAGGAAGTTTCCAGGAGAAGACAAGGAAACAAGGGCAAGAACAAAACCTCCTTCAACCAGCGGAGGAAAGAGTCAGACCCTATGATTCAGAAGCTGTTGGATTTGGTAAAAGAAGTGCACAAGAACCAGAAGTAATTATAAACCACTCTAGAATCAGTAGTCCTAGTAATAGAAACATTACCCCCACTCAGACTGAACATAACATTGTCACATCTGAGAGTAACATCAACAGTGATACACTGTGGTTACAAATGTCCCAAAGAACAACACCACAGCATAAGGGACAGGGATTGTATGGACCAAGACATAAACAAATTGTTTAATGTCTACCATAACGTGAAGCCCCAACCACAAGGCAAGTTATGGATAATCCATATCAACCAGATGACATCAAACCAGATGCCATGTTGATGAATAAGGCAAGATCTCCACCACAATACCAGGATGGAGATGGAATGTCTTATTCAGAGAAGGAAGCCTTGAAAAAGCTTCCTGAGGCCTCAAGCTGGCCCAAATTCTCTGGATCAGGAGAATATGATCATATAGAACTCATAGATTATATTGATGGACTCTTCATTTATGTACCAAGCATACCAGACTACTGGATCACTGCTAGATTGAATACTGCATTTAAAGGTCATGCTTGTATATGGTACACAGAAATGAAAGAAATCCATGGCAGAAGAAACTGGCCATAGTGGAAGAGTCAATTCATCCAAAAGTTCAGTAATGGAACTTGGATATGGCAAAGGACCATGTCATTTGGAAATGACAGATACTCTGTGGACAAAGATCCATATGAGTGGTGTCTTAGACAGTCTAAAAGACTGAAAGCCATTGATCCTCAGATGAACATTCAAATGAGGAATCACAAACTTCCGACACAACTGCCAGGAGAACTAGAGCATGCAGTAAAATGCAGATGCAACCATAATTTCACTCTAGATGACGTTTCCAACACCTTACAAGACATAAGGAAAAGGACTAATATAGGGAAATTCACCCCATATAAGAGCAGTAGTTTAAAAGAGAAACAACCTTTCAGGGTAGAGTTTAAAGACAAACCCAAAGAAAGAGTGGCAGAAGTGGCAAAAAAGAGGAATTCTTGTCACAACTGTGGTTCAACAGACCACTATGCCAACAACTGTCCAAAAGCAAAGAAAAAAGTCTATGCCATTGAGAAAGTCCCAGAAGAAGAATCTCCAACAGAGGATTCTGAATCAGACTCCATGGGTGACGCCATCAGAGAACCATCTGATGATGATCAAGACCCAAGAGAGGAATTTATAGTGGAATACCAAGAGGAAACCCCACTAGAAATTCAGGACATACAGTTGGAAGCAGGCATGCCACAGGACACTGCTAACAAAAACTTGTGCAAACACACACAAGATGCACAAAGATTCTTGGTTACACCAACCAAAGGAATGGCATATATACATGGGACAGCCACAAAAATGACTGTTTGCATTGACAATGCTCAGAATCAACTGATCATTGATAGTGGAGCACACTGCTCCATAGTGGCCAGAGACTATCTGGATACCCACTTCCCAAACTGGGAAAAACAGCTCTTGCCCACCAAGGCAAAGAACTTTAAGAGTGCATCAGGGAAGATGACTTCCATTGGGACAATTATCAAAGAGATAATTATACCCCACAGGAAGGGTAATATCAGACTCAACCCAGAGTTTGTAGTGCTTGATGATGCCCACATCCAAGGATTTTTACTGGGAACAGATTACCTGAGGATGTATGGCATAGATATTCACAACAGTAAAAATAGGCACATCACCATTGGTACTAATAAGGAAAAGAAATTTTCACTTGATATATACCAGATATCTTCCCAAGATCCACTAGAAGAACTTCTGAAGGAATTCAGAGAGGGAAAGATTAGCACTACCCTCACCAGTAAACAAAAACTAATTTTACTGAAGATGCTGAGAAAGAACAGACCAGCATTTTCCATTGGTGAAGAACCATTAGGAAAGATCAAAGGCCATGATATAGAACTATATCTGGATGTGGAAAGGCCTTATCCACCCATGCTTAGGAGACCTCCTTATCCAGCAAGCCTGGAAACCAGGAAAGAAATTGAGAAACATATCAATGAACTCCAGGATATGGATGTCATCAGGAAGATTGGACATAATGAAATAGTGGAAATCACCACAGCTGTCCTAATCACCTGGCATGATTGCAAGTATATACTGTGTGGAGACTTCAGAGCTCTGAATAACCACACAAAAGCAGACAGGTACCCTATACCCAGGATACCTCATGCCTTGGATAAACTGGCAAAAGCCAAATACATAACTAAAATGGATTGCATGAAAGGCTTCCACCAAAATGGAGTTAAACCAAACTCCATGAAATTACTCAGAGTAATATGCCATATGGGCATATATGAGTATACCAGGATGCCATTTGGCATCAAAAATGCACCAGCCCATTTCCAAAGGATGATGGACACCATATTTCAAGAAGAAATATTGGAAGGCTGGATGGTGGTATATATTGATGATATCATTATATACTCAGAGACATGGGAAGACCATGTGCAATACATAGACAGAGTACTAAGTAAATGCACACCCATAAATCTCAAAATTTCACTTAAAAAGTGCAATTTTGGCCAACAAGAGTTACTGGCTCTAGGACATAAAGTCTCAGGTCTTAGTCTGGCAATTGACCAGAATAAAGTAGCAGCAGTACTGCAAAAACCAGTACCAAAGAGCATCAAAGAGATGAAATATTTCCTTCAGTTTCCTAGCTACTATAGGAACCACATCAAAAACGTTGCACACATAACTAGTAGTTTATACAAGTTATGTTCAAAAGATGTAGTTTTTGAGATAACCAAGGAAAGGAGGGATGCATATGAGAGGATCAAATATGAACTCACAAATGCACCTGTGCTCATCTTACCTGACTTTGAACTACCATTCAAGCTAAATATAGATGCAGCATGCAGTCAAGGCCTAGGGGCAGCCGTTCACCAAAGACAAATTGTGGATGGTGAACCAAGAGAAGGAGTAATTTGCTACATCTCAAGGCAGCTGAAAGATTCAGAAGCCAGGTATGGGGCCACCCAGACTGAGTGTCTATGTCTAGTCTGGGCTCTAGAAAAACTCCATTATTATCTGGAGGGTTCAGTCTTTGAAGTCTACACAGACTGCACAGCCTTGAAGTCTTTACTAAACATAAAGACTACAAATAGACACATGCTGAGATGGCAAATAGCCATCCAGGAGTATAGAGGGAACATGAACATCATATACAAAGAAGGTAAAAGTAATACCAATGCAGATGGCCTCAGCAGATGGCCACTGGATAATATCAAGAGCAATCCAGCTTATGACCCAGAAGTTGCAGCCAAAATCCCTATCCATTTCATGGAAATAGATAGGAGGAAGAACTTCAGATTTTCTGAATGGGAACCAGAAAGTGATACCCTTGACAGTGGGAACACTGATTCAGAGGGGAAAGAAACTCCCATATTAGGAATAAGTTCCTCAGAACTGCACAATGAATTTTTTAGTGCAGTACTGGAGTCTTATGCCAAACACAAACAGTGTGGCATACTACTACAACTCCTTCAACAAAACTACAGGAGCCCAGAACTGGAATCCCAGCTGGAAGAACCCTGGTTGAGGGCCTATAAGGACAACAAGTTCTTCTATATAGATGGCCTTCTCTACCACAGAGAAAAACACACAAGTGCACTCACAGTGGTAGACAGGGACCACATCTCTCTGATACTGCAGGAATGCCATGACTGCCCCTATATGGGACACATGAGTGAAGACAGGACCAGAGAGAGGGTAGCAAGTGCAGCTTGGTGGTGAAAGTGGGAACACGAGTTGAGTGAACATATTAACACTTGTGAAAGATGTAAAAAGGCAAAAAGGAAACATGGGAAGAATTATGGGTTACTTCAACATATAGAAGAACGTAAACACCCATGGGAAACCATCAACATGGACTGGGTCACAGGACTTGTCCCAGGAGGCAAAGAAAACTACAATGCCTGCTTGATCATAGTTGATAGGTTCAGCAAGAGCATGGGGTGTCTACCATGCCACAAAGAGGACACAGCCATGGATACTGCCCTGTTATTTTGGAATAACATCATATATACCTGTGGAGTCCCTACAATAATAATTAGTGATAGGGACCCAAAATTCACATCTGAATTTTGGACCAACTTGTATGAAATGCTTGGCACCAAGCTTGCCTTTTCCACAGCTTACCATCCCCAAACAGATGGCCTAGCTGAGAGGATGATCCAGACTATGGAAAAAATTCTTAGAAGGTTCTGTGCCTATGGCATGGAGTATAAGGACCATGAGGGATATACCAATGACTGAGTTACCCTTCTACCAGTTGTCAAACTGGCTTAAAATACAAGTCATCACTCTACCACAGGAAAAACACCTGCGCTGGTGGAGAAAGGGTGGAATCCCTTGTTGCCTGTGGATCATTTGAAGAAGAATCTTCTAACCATCCATCCAACAGCCAAAGACTTCCATGATATGTGGAAGAGGGCTTGTGATACAGCTTCTAAATGCATAGCTGAAGCAAAAGATTATAATAATCAGAGGTGGGACAAGACAGACATGGAACCTGACTTTAAGGAAGGGGACCAGGTGCTAGTGTCTACACTGAGCTTTAATAATCTTAAAGGACCCAAGAAGATGAGGGCCTCATTTGTAGGGCCTTTCATTATCATTAAGTTGATAGGAAAGAATGCAGTGGAAGTCAAACTTACAGAGGAATTTTCCAGGAAGCACCCAGTCTTCCCAGTGAGTTTGGTCAAACCATATTTCCAAACAGAGGAGGACAAATTCCCTTCCAGGAAAAAGAACCCCACCCCACCTGATATAGTGGAAGTGGAGGATTCCCCAGGACCTGTGAGTAAAATCATCAGGGCCAGAAAGATCAGACTTAATGGAAAGGATCAAAGACAATACTTAGTCAGATTCAAGCACCAAACAGCTGATAAAGACAAATGGTTGGCAGAAGATGCAATACCGGATCGGAGCCTTCATCTAAGGAGATTCAGGGCCTCTAGGAGGACTGAACAGTCTCATCAATGATGAGCCTTTTTTAGAGGGAGGGTATGTCAGCCTGTGACTCAAAACCAGAGCACAAGCATGACAGCCAAAATACCATAAACCAATGTTATAGCCAAGATACCACCAAAACATGGAGCTGAGCCAAATCAGCTAAAAAGGTATCAAAAGAAAGAGGAAACTCACCTCTTTCTGAAAAAATAAGTCCCATCACCATAGGACAAGAAATAACAAAGTTATTCCTGCTCAAAGTTATTGCTGAGCATCAACCTTAATTTTCACCTCTCATCTAAAATCTAGAAGGAGAGGCTTAACCCTATCAAATATGTACTCTAAATGAAGCTCTAAGACAGGGATATCCAATGGTACCAGCCAAACTGAGCTAGCACCAATATTACTGGCGTTATTTTGAATTTCAGGCCAAATAAGGGTGAACAAAAAATTCACCTCTCATCTAACTTCTACAGTTTTAGTGTGGAATACTTGAAGTGGGGTCTTTTTGGAAAGAGCGCAATCAGGGATATCTAATGGTGTAATCCACTTCCCCATATCTCAACTACAGCAGAAGTTATGGGGCAAACAAGCTCAATACAGCTTTTTGCCTAAAACATGCAAATGTACAAAAATCTTGTACATGGGATACCTTTGCCATATTTAATGATTCCCTTATCTAATAAGGTACCATTGTCTAAAAAACATACAGGGCTACACACTGAACCAATTTTGAGGTTGATATCTCAAGAATTGAAAACGTTATGACTGTTTTAAGGTCAGATTCCCACCTGTTGTCATATACAGCCTTACCATGGGATAATATCCCATAATCATGAATATGAGGTGTCAAATAGACAAAGAAGTATGTTTTCACTTCAATACCTCATATTTCAGTCAATACTGGGGTCCCATACAGTTTCTGTACAGCATTCTATGCGTCATACACATCAGAATCAGGCTGTGAGGTCCCCAGATGAAAGTTTTCACCCTGTATTGGTGAAAACTGCCCAGATGTGGTTTCAAAGCC
Source organism: Austropuccinia psidii (assembly GCA_023105745.1). Taxonomy (NCBI): domain Eukaryota; kingdom Fungi; phylum Basidiomycota; class Pucciniomycetes; order Pucciniales; family Sphaerophragmiaceae; genus Austropuccinia; species Austropuccinia psidii. The sequence continues at coordinate 25,435,031 of JALGQZ010000017.1, read as the reverse complement.
ACATCTGAGCACAATACAGGTTATAAAGGCTGTTTGCAAACCACAAGCCAGTACTAGAGAGTGAAAAAATCTTCACTTCCGCTACGTGGAAAGGTCTAGCACCCTTTCCACCCCATTTCAGGATAAAAAGGAGGCTTTTCACAGCCAGAATTGTTTCCTCATCCTGCTATTGAATATCCTACGTAGTAAACTGTCCAAAACAGTTTCACTCTTGGGTAATAATGAGGGTATAATTATAATTTTAATTATTGTAGTTCTTATTATAGTAATCCAACTGGTAAGACTGCATCCAGGGTTCTCAATAGCCCTCACCACCACTATTTTTCAATAGTAGAACCCTTTTACTATATTATAAACCATTATATTATTAAAAAACTCTTATTTTAAAATTATTTTCACGTGTCACATTCATAGTTCTAGCTGTAAATAGCCTAATTACTGCTTCAACATAGACTCCAGCTGACACAAAACATAAATTCCAAAATATTCAGGAACATTCAAAGTCATCATGTGATACTGACCTAACCAAAATCATATCATGTGAAAATAAAAAGGCTGTGAAAAAGGAAAATCTGCCAAAAAAATGAAATAGACTCATGCATGCAAGAAAGCTTCAAGAGGATCATGTAATAACCAGATCACCAAAATAGACTAATGAGATAAATGGAGGCTATTAAGAAGAAAGATTATCACCAAACCTTAAATCAAATTACATATGAAAGAAAAGGCCACAAAAAAAAATTCACATGATGGAACTAAGAGGAATTAAAGTGGAAAAAGGAAGCTCCAATTGAGGGCCCCCTGGGATCTCAAAAGTTATAAATAGAGGGGTTCTCTCCCCCCAAATTTAATAATTCTACCCATGCACAGGAATATGTAATCCCTTAACTGGGAGGTAGTTGGGTAGATTATATTGAATTTAATTTTGCAGTAGCTAATCTCAGCAGAAGTGTAGTATTAAAGAATGCCATTAAAAAACAAATTAACCCAGTATCCAAGATTGGGGTTACTACTCTATCAAAAATGTTTTATCCAATGGAAAATAACACAATTTATCAGTATTTTAGATTAATTGATCCTTTTAAATATTCAATATCAATGAGTTTTACCTTTTTAAATTCAACAAATAATATTTTATCTTATCATCAGAGAATCTTGAAAGAAGTTTAATCCCTTGAAAAGAAATATCTTACTATATTATTACTTTATCTCAACAAAATTCACCTTATAAAAACTCATCAAATTTTCTTGAACATACCAAAGAAACCATCTTACCAAAATTTTACCACAAATAAGAAACCATTTACTGCAATTTCAACAAAAATAAATATATAAAGACAATTCTTTGATTGAAAGCTGAAAATTAAGAAATTAATTACATTTTATTTTTTCTTATATATTGAATAGGTCTTATCTGAGACATCTGGATTTTTAATTTTGAGGTTTTAAAGCCACTTACATATTCTAATTTGGTTTGTGACCTACAAGGAAGATTTTTCTCAGCATCTGTGTAGGGGAAATAAATATACCCTTTCCAATCTTTGTTACAGAAGTTATGAGAAATTAAGAAATAGTGTCCTGTAATTTTCCCCTCCAGGTACTTCCTCATTTTAATCTCAGACAAGTGTAACTCCCACAATATCACTAAAGCAATCATCCTGAAGTAATTATTTGAAGAAGGAAAATCTTTCTGCTAGCACAACCATGAAATTATAAAAAAAGACAGAATACAACAACAAAGATTCATCCTGGTGTGGAAATATTTTTAAAGGAAGTAATACAATTTTTATTATATTCCCATTTAAATATAATTAAAAATATCCTTAAAGAACTTAAAAAAATAAATTCTTCACAACTAAAATCTAAAAACTAAAAAAAAGACTTTCTTTTTCAGTAAATATCAGAATTAATAAATAATTAGAAAAGTAATTTATAATTCAAAAAAAATAACTTTAAATATATTTTTTTTAATAATAATATAAAATTATTCAATTATAAAACATTAATAATATCAGAGTTCAATTTAATATAATAGTATAAATATATAGTAAAAAAATGGTTTTAAAAATCAATAATTAAAAAGGCAAATTTTAATAAGATAGAGAAATATGATATTTAGCCATCTAATGGTAAGTTATTATTGAATACAGAACTAATATTTATTTGTTATAAAATTAATATTTACTTAATATATGAATTATATAATATAGCTCAATGGTAACTTATTATATAATTCTATAAGTTTGTAAGGTTGTTTTAATATAAAAATTAAAATTTCAAGATTTTACTTTATGATAAAAAGCATATTAGGATATAATAAATGAAATAAGTATTAGTAATAATATTAGAGTGATAAGGATAATAATTGAAAAATAGAGTGGATTTCTAATATATCTTAGAGATTCTGTTAGATAGTATGAATTATAAATACTTATGAATTTAGCTTATAAGTCTATAATAATTTAATGATGATTATTAAATTATCCTACCAGGAAGGGATTAATGAATTGATATACTTCTTTTTGTATAATAATAATGAGGAAGGGGGGAAAATAAGAGAGATATTATATCTATTTGTACTCTTTAGGCTTTCCATTGATGTACTTAAAAACTAGGGAATTAAAATTTTTTTATTTCTTTCAAATGGGATAATTTGTTATAGCAGTGACTCTCAAATCACACCATTTATCTGAGCTGATGCACCATTTGTTTGGTCAATTTCACAATTTTTAGGTATTATTATGTGATATGATATAATTTTTCTGGTCAGGAATTTTTGAATGAAGTTTCTTCTTGGAATAATTTCACAATATATTTAGTTGATTTCAAAATTTTGATGTATGATTGTGTAATCTGGCTAAACCTTATTTCTGAGGAACTTGTTATGGTGTAGTTTTATGAAGGTGATGCATCATTATTTTGGTATATTACACCATTTTTGATTGGATGAGGTAGTTTTGTAAGAGTATTGCACCATAGGTCTGTGCACCGTTTGAGTCAAGGGTTGAGAATACTGTGTATTGGGGTAATTTAATGTCTCCTATATTTTATTATAATTGCCTTGATTTAATTTAATTTGTTTTTAAATCTATATTTTTGGTTTGAAATGTGGATGTGCTTGTATTTCTATAAATATTTTATGGAATGTAAGGTTCTTATGGGTTTTACTTGAATAAATTTATTTTTATGTACTGTAATTGTTGATTAATAAAGCTTCAACTTATTTCTTATAATAGTGAACCCACTTTGATAAACCTATTGATTATTAATTCTAATATTGAAAAGGGTTAGGGTAACTTGATTGTTACATTAATTCTTCTACTGGGAAATTTAACATTATGATTATATCTTACTTCTCTTTTTACTTATTTTATGTTTATTTTTGTAATTAAATGAACCATTCCTCTCGGATTTTCTTATATAATTATTCACTGGAATGAGTTACAATCCATTTTACTTCTGAATTTCCCCATAGTAACTGATTAATTTTGATTTTTTCCTTTAATATTCAATTATCTATCCAATAAATGAAAAAAATCCTTGAGAATGGGACAAAGAAAGTATGGGATACCACATTTGTCCAAACCAGAGCTCACCATAGCCCCTTTTGTCAGCCTGTGACTCAAAACCAGAGCACAAGCATGACAACCAAAATACCATAAACCAATGGTATAGCCAAAATACCACCAAAACATGGAGCTGAGCCAAATTAGCTCAAAAGGTATCAAAAGAAAGAGGAAACTCACCTCTTCCTGAAAATATAAGTCCCATCACCATAGGACAAGAAATAACAAAGTTATTCCTGCTCAAAGTTATTGCTGAGCATAAACCTTAATTTTCACCTCTCATCTAAAATCTAGAAGGAGAGGCTTAACCCCATCAAATGGGTATTCAAAATGAAGCTCTAAGCCAGGGCTATCCAATGGTACTAGCCAAACTGAGCTAGCACCAGTATTACTTGAGTTATGCTCAAATTCAGACCAAATAAGGGTGAACAAAACATTCACCTCTCATCTAACTTTTACAGTTTTAGTGTGAGATACTTAAAGTGGGGTCTTTTTGGAAAGAGCACAATCAGGGCTATCTGATGGTGTCATCCATTTCCGAATATCTCAACTAGAACAGAAGTTATTGGCCAAACAAGCTTAATACAGCTTTTGCCCAAAACACGCCAATGTATAAAAACACTTGTACATGGGATAACTTTGCCATATTTAATGATAACCATGTCAAGTTGGGTACCATTGTATAGAGCTCATACAGGGCTATTCAATGAACCAACTTTGAGCTTGATATCTCAAAAACCGACAGAGTTATGACAATTTTAAGGTAAAACTCCCACCTGCTGTCATATACAGCCTTACTATGGGATAATACCCTATAACCATGAATATGAGGTGTCAAATAGACAAAGAAGCATTTTTTTACTTCAATACCTCATATGTCAGTCAATACTGGGGTCCCATACAGTTTCTGTACAGCATTCTACGCGTCATACACGTCAGAATCAGGCTGTGAGGTCCCCAGATGAAAATTTTCACCCTGTATTGGTGAAAACTGCCCAGATGTGGTTTCAAAACCACATCTGAGCCCAATACAGGGTATACAGGCTGTTTGCAAACCACAAGTCTGTCATGAGGAGTGAAAAATCTTCACTTCCTCTACGTGAAAAGGTCTAACAGCCTTTTCACCCCAATTTCAGGATAAAAGGAGAGCTTTTCACTGCCAAAAACCTTTCCTCATCCTGCTCTTGAATAACCTACGTAGTAAACTGTCAAAAACAGTTTTACTCTTGGTTAAATAATCAGGTATAATTATAATCTTTAATTATTGTAGACTTTATTATTGTAATCCAACAGATAAAGCCTGCACCCAGGGTTCTCAATAGCGCTCACCACCACTATTTCTCAATAGTAGAACCCTTTTATCTCATTATAAACTCTTATAAATCTTTTTTAAATCATTTTTTGCCGTGTCACATACACAGTTAAAGTTGTAATTAGCCTAGTTATACCTTTATCATAGTATCATCCTGACATTTTGGGGGCCTGGCCGTGTTTTTTTGACTTTTTTGGACCTTACAAGTAAGTCTTTTCTCCTTTTTATGACTTATTAACACATTGTTTTATCCTTTTTTAGGTGTAATTTCTGTTTAAAAATATATATTTTATATATTTTTACCTTTTTTTACAGATACTCATAATATAAGAGTATTTTTTACGTGGTTAACACCCACAGTAATTTATTATTTTTGGCGTGTTTTGCATATAAAAACACATAAGCCACTAATAAAGTCCTGTATTCTTGACTGAATAAGGACACCTCTGACTGAAAAACCATCAGTTGAGGCGTGGTCAAGTGTATTGTTAATTCAATAACACTTGCATATAAACCACTTTCACAGAATACACTTGCAAACCACAAGTGTATCTGAGGGATACTGACACACAAACAGTGTGACAGGACACCATAAGCTGTATTTTTGACGTGAAATTGTTAATTCAATTACACTGTCATTATACAAGGGCATACTGTAATAATCTACAAGCCCAGAGGCCATTCTTAGACGTGCAAAACCAGCCTTTTAAGAAGTCTTAACTGGCATAAGCCCTCTTTTTCCTGTTTTGATTCAGGGGAAGAAAACTACATCCCACTTGAAACCCAGTCACAGGCCAACACACCATTGACACCCTCACACTGCAAATATTAACTGTTTTACTGTGCAGTATATCAGTTATTTTTCATGGTATTAGCTGTTTTACCGTGAGGTATATTGGTTATTTTTCACAGTATAGCAGATAGCAGTTAGCTTGTGCATGGGGTTTCTTGCACATGCTCACCACACCTACACACAGTGCCCTCCAGTCCACCTCTGAGCTTCTCAAGTAAGTATTTCTTCATATCAATTTATAAATACTTTGTTGACATTTATCATTATTTTAGCATGGTATGAGAAATTTGTATAAATTGATTAACTTTTGTAGTGTCAGAACCAGAGGGCAGCAAAGGTAAAGGAAAAAGGCTTAGTGAAGGCCTCATTACAGCCAAGAAGTGGACACCAATAGCCACTCAGAGGAGTAGAAAACCACGAAGCTCTGATTCAATACAAGGTAAACCAACCTTAACCACTTGTACAGGAAAGATTACAATTATTAACCCAGTTGTAACCTCCAAAGGCAAACTGCCCAAATCAGCAGATAACAAATTTGTACAAGGCACAGTCAAAGGTAAATACCCTAAGAACATAAAGTTTTTGACTGCTTGCAAACACTGATATGTCCCCTGCATGCCTCAGAGACCTTGGCTTCCAAAGGAACCAGCCAGAGGATAGAGCAGGAATGTCTAGAACCAGAAGACCTGAAAGAAGACACATTGGACACAGTGGTGGATGGCAAAACAATGAGGGAGATAATATCAACCTTGCCATTCACACTCCAATTCAACAGAAACCTCAAACCAGAGGACTGGAAGGATATGGATCAAGTTCTTCAAATCCACCAACTCCTCAAAGATTTGTTTCAATGGAGCATGGACAACAAGAGGTTCAACCTAGCAACTCACTGGGCAGAACTGGGATCAAGTTGCCAGAAGATCTGTCTCAAAGAGATAGACTTCAAAGACCTTATGGTAATCACCAAGGGTTGGAATCCTACCAGGCAGCACAGACTCCTGGAGGAAAGGGCACAGAGGATAAGGGAGAATCAAGCTACTATCCAAGCTATAGAAGAACAGTTAACCCAGACAGGGCCTACTCAGATTCCTTCAGGTTCACAAGGAGCAAGCCAAATCAGCTCTCCAGTGGCTTCACACCATTCAGAAGCCAGCAGATCAGTGGCCAAGAGTCACCATTCTTCACAATTCCAGGAAGTTTCCAGGAGAAGACAAGGCAACAAGGGCAAGAACAAAGCCTCCTTCAACCAGAGGAGGAAAGAGTCAGAACCCATGATCCAGAAACTGTTAGATTTGGTAAAAGAAGTACACAAGAACCAGAAGTAGTTGTAAACCACTCTAGAATCAGTAGTCCTAGTAATAGAAACATTACCCCCACTCAGACTGAAAATAACATTATCACATCTGAGAGTAACATCAACAGTGACACACTGTGGTTACAAATGTCCCAATATGCTGAGCAATCTGCAAAGCAGGCTACAGAATTTGCAGCTGCCCAAGAGAGGATGAGGAAAACTCAAGCCTCATTGGAGCAGATAGTTAAAAACCTTCAGGAAGGATATGCTCAACTGAGCAAAGCCTCTGAAGAAACCAACAAGAGACTGAATCAAGTCTCTGAAGAACAACACCATAGTAGCAGGGACAGGGAGTGTCTGAACCAAGACATCAACAAATTGTTTGATGCCTACCATAGCTTAAAGCCCCAACCACAAGGCCAAGCTATGGAGAATCCATATCAACCAGATAACATCAAACCAGATCCTATGTTGTTGAATAAGGCAAGAACTCCATCACAATACCAGGATGGAGATGGCATGTCTTATTCAGAAAAGGAAGCCTTGAAACAGCTTCCTGAGGCCTCAAGCTGGCCCAAATTTTCTGGATCAGGAGAATATGATCATATGGAACTCATAGATTATATTGATGGACTCTTCATTGATGTACCAAGCATACCAGATTACTGGATTACTGCTAGACTGAATACTGCATTTAAAGGTCATGCAAGTATATGGTACACAGAAATGAAAGAAATCCATGGCAGAAGAAATTGGCCATGGTGGAAGAGTCAAATAATCCAAAAGTACAGTAATGGAACTTGGATATGGCAAAAGACCATGTCATTTGAAAATGACAAATACTCTGTGGACAAAGATCCATATGAGTGGTGTCTTAGACATTCTAAAAGACTTAAAGCCATTGATCCTCAAATGAACATTCAAATGAGGAATCATAAACTTCTGACACAACTGCCAGGAGAACTAGAGCATGCAGTAAAGTGCAGATGCAACCAAAATTGCACTCTAGATGATATAGCCAATACCTTACAAGACATAAGGAAAAGGACTAATATAGGGAAATTCACCCCATATAGAAGCAATAGTTTCAAAGAGAAACAACCTTTCAGGGTAGAGTTTAAAGACAAACCCAGGGAAAGAGTGGCAGAAGTGGCAAAGAAGAAGAATTCTTGTCACAATTGTGGTTCGACAGACCACTATGCCAACAACTGTCCAAAAGCAAAGAAGAAAGTCTATGCTATAGAAAAAGTCCCTGAAGAAGAACCTCCAACAGAGGATTCTGAATCAGACTCTATGGGTGATGCCATCAGAGAACCATCTGATGAGGATCAAGACCCAAGAGAGGAATTTCTAGTGGAATACCAAGAGGAAACCCCACTAAAAATCCAGGATATACAGTTGGAAGCAGGCATGCCACAAGACACTGCCAACAAGAACTTGTGTAAACACACACAAGATGCACAAACATTCCTGGTTACACCAACCAAAGGAATGGCATATATACATGGAACGGCCACAAAAATGACTGTATGTATTGACAATGCTCAGCACCCACTGATCATTGACAGTGGAGCACACTGCTCCATAGTGGCCAGAAATATCTGGATAACCACTTCCCAAACTGGGAAAAAGAACTCTTGCCCACCAGGGCAAAGAACTTTAAGAGTGCATCTGGAAAGATGACCTCTATTGGGACAATTATCAAAGAGATAATTATACCCCACAGAAAAGGTAATATCAGACTCAACCCAGAGTTTGTAGTGCTTGAAGATGCCCACATCCAAGGGTTTTTACTGGGAACAGATTACCAGAGGATGTATGGCATAGATATTTACAATAGTAAAAATAGGCATATTACCATTGGTACTAACAAGGAAAAGAAATTTTCTCTTGATATATACCAGATATCTTCTCAGGACCCACTAGAAGAACTTCTGAAAGAATTCAGAGAGGGACAGTTTAGCACTACCCTCACCAGTAAACAAAAGCTAAGTTTACTGAAGATGCTGAGGAAGAATAGACCAGCATTTGCCATTGGTGAAGAACCATTAGGCAAGATCAAAGGCCATGATATAGAACTATATCTGGATGTAGAAAGGCCTTATCCACCCATGTTAAGGAGACCTCCTTACCCAGCAAGTCTGGAGACCAGGAAAGAGATTGAGAAACATATCAATGAACTCCTGGACATGGATGTCATTAGGAAGATTGGACATAATGAAATAGTGGAAATCACCACTCCTGTCCTAATCACCTGGCATGATGGCAAGTCTAGAATGTGTGGAGACTTCAGAGCCCTGAACAACTACACAAAAGCAGACAGGTATCCTATACCAAGGATACCTCATGCCTTTGATAAATTGGCCAAAGCCAAATACATAACCAAGATGGATTGTATGAAGGGCTTCCACCAAAATGGAGTTAAACCAAACTCCATGAAATTACTCAGAATTATATGCCATATGGGCATATATGAGTACACCAGGATGCCATTTGGCATCAAGAATGCACCAGCCCACTTCCAAAGGATGATGGACACCATATTTCAAGAAGAAATAATGGAAGGCTGGATGGTAGTATACATTGATGATATCATTATATACTCAGAGACTTGGGAAGACCATGTACAATACATAGACAGAGTGCTAAGTAAATGTATACCCATCAATCTGAAAATTTCACTCAAAAAGTGTAATTTTGGCCAACAAGAGCTACTAGCTCTAGGACACAAAGTCTCAGGCCTTAGTCTGGCAATTGACCAGAACAAAGTAGCAGCAGTACTGCAAAAGCCAGTACCAAAGAACATCAAAGAGATGCAATCTTTCCTTGGATTTGCTAGCTACTATAGAAACCACATCAAGAACTTTGCCCACATAACCAGTAGTTTATACAAGTTATGCTCAAAGGATGTAGTTTTTGAAATAACCAAGGAAAGGAGGGATGCATATGAGAGGATCAAATATGAACTCACTAATGCACCTGTGCTCATCTTGCCTGACTTTGAACTACCATTCAAGTTATATATAGATGCAGCATGCAGCCAAGGCTTGGGAGCAGCCCTTCACCAAAGACAAATTGTGGATGGTGAACCAAGAGAGGGTGTAATATGTTACATCTCCAGGCAGCTGAAAGATTCAGAAGCCAGGTATGGGGCCACCCAGACAGAATGTTTGTGTCTAGTCTGGGCTCTAGAAAAACTCCATTACTATTTGGAGGGTGCAGTCTTTGAAGTCTACACAGACTGCACAGCCTTGAAGTCTTTACTAAACATGAAGACTACTAATAGATACATGCTGATATGGCAAATAGCCATCCAGGAGTATAGAGGGAACATGACCATCATATACAAGGAAGGTAAAAGCCATACCAATGCAGATGGCCTTAGCAGATATCCACTGGATAATGTCAAAAGCAATCCAGCTTATGACCCTGAAGTTGCTGCAAAAATTCCTATCCATTTTATGGAAATAGATAGGAAGAAGAACTTCAGATTCTCTGAATGGGCACCAGGGAGTGGTACCCTTGACAGTGGAAACACTGATTCAGAAGGGACAGAAACCCCCATACTGGGGATAAGTTCCTCAGAACTGCACAATGAATTCTTCAATGCAGTACTGAAATCTTATGCTAAACACAAACAGTGTAGCATACTACTACAACTCCTTCAACAAAAATACAGGAGCCCAGAACTGGAAACCCAGCTGGAGGAACCCTGGTTGAGGGCCTATAAGGATAATAAATTCTTCCTTATAGATGGCCTGATTTATCACAGAGACAAGCACACCAGTGCACTCACAGTGATAGACAGAGACCACATCTCTTTAATCCTGCAGGAATGCCATGACTGCCCCTACATGGGACACATGAGTGAGGACAGGACTAAGGAGAGGGTAGCAAGCACAACTTGGTGGCCCAAGTGGGAGCAAGAGTTGAGTGAATACATCAACACTTGGGAAAGATGCCAAAAGGCAAATAGAAAACATGGGAAGAAATATGGGTTACTTCAACACATAGAAGAACCCAAACACCCATGGGAAACCATCAACATGGACTGGGTCACAGGACTTGTCCCAGGAGGCAAAGAAAACTACAATGCCTGCTTAATCATAGTTGATAGGTTCAGCAAGAGCATGAGATGTCTACCATGCCATAAAGAGGACACAGCCATGGACACTGCTCTGTTATTTTGGAATAACATCATATCCACCTGTGGAGTCCCTAAGATCATAATTAGTGACAGGGACCCAAAATTCACATCTGAATTTTGGACCAATTTATATGACATGCTTGGCACCAAGATTGCTTTTTCCACAGCTTACCATCCACAAACAGATGGCCTAGCTGAGAGGATGATCCAAACAATGGAGGACATCCTCAGGAGGTTCTGTGCCTATGGCATGGAATACAAGGACCATGAGGGATATACCCATGATTGGGTCACCCTCTTACCAGCAGTCCAACTGGCTTATAATACAAGCCAGCACTCTACCACAGGAAAAACACCTGCACTGGTAGAGAGAGGGTGGAATCCCCTGTTACCTGTGGATCACTTGAAGAAAAATCTTCTGACCATCCACCCCACAGCCAAAGACTTCCATGATATGTGGAAGAAAGCCTGTGATACTGCTGCCAAATGCATAGCTGAGGCCAAAGAGTATAACAAGCAAAGGTGGGACAAGTCACATATGGAACCTGACTTCAAGGAAGGGGACCAGGTGTTAGTGTCTACACTGAACTTTAACAATCTCAAAGGACCTAAGAAAATGGGAGACTCATTTGTAGGGCCATTCACTATCATTAAGTTGATAGGGAAGAATGCAGTAGAGGTCAAGCTCACTGAGGAGTTTTCTAGGAAACACCCAGTCTTTCCAGTGAGCCTGGTGAAACCATACTTGCAAACAGAGGAGGATAAATTCCCCTCCAGGAAGAAAAACATCACTCCACCAGAAATAGTGGAAGTAGAAGACTCTCCTGGACCTGTGAGTAAAATCATCAGGGCCAGAAAAATCAGACTTAATGGGAAGGATTAGAGACAATATCTAGTCAGATTCAAGAACCAGACAGCTGACAAAGACAAATGGTTGGCAGAGGATGCCATACCAGATGGGAACCTTCATTTAAGGAGATTCAGAGCCTCTAGGAGGACTGAACAGTCTCATCAATGATGAGCCTTTTTTAGAGGGAGGGTATGTCAGCCTGTGACTCAAAACCAGAGCACAAGCATGACAACCAAAATACCATAAACCAATGGTATAGCCAAAATACCACCAAAAGATGGAGCTGAGCCAAATTAGCTCAAAAGGTATCAAAAGAAAGAGGAAACTCACCTCTTCCTGAAAATATAAGTCCCATCACCATAGGACAAGAAATAACAAAGTTATTCCTGCTCAAAGTTATTGCTGAGCATAAACCTTAATTTTCACCTCTCATCTAAAATCTAGAAGGAGAGGCTTAACACCATCAAATGGGTATTCAAAATGAAGCTCTAAGCCAGGGATATCCAATGGTACTAGCCAAACTGAGCTAGCACCAGTATTACTTGAGTTATGGTCAAATTCAGACCAAATAAGGGTGAACAAAACATTCACCTCTCATCTAACTTTTACAGTTTTAGTGTGAGATACTTAAAGTGGGGTCTTTTTGGAAAGAGCACAATCAGGGCTATCTGATGGTGTCATCCATTTCCTCATATCTCAACTAGAACAGAGGTTATTGGCCAAACAAGCTTAATACAGCTTTTGCCCAAAACACGCCAATGTATAAAAACACTTGTACACGGGATAACTTTTCCATATTTAATGATAACCATGTCAAAATGGGTACCATTGTATAGAGCTCATACAGGGCTATTCAATGAACCAACTTTGAGCTTGATATCTCAAAAACTGACAGAGGTATGACAATTTTAAGGTAAAAATCCCACTTGCTGTCATATACAGCCTTACCATGGGATAATACCCTATAACCATGAATATGAGGTGTCAAATAGACGAAGAAGCATTTTTGTACTTCAATACCTCATATGTCAGTCAATACTGGGGTCCCATACAGTTTCTGTACAGCATTCTACGCGTCATACACGTCAGAATCAGGCTGTGAGGTCCCCAGATGAAAATTTTCACCCTGTATTGGTGAAACCTGCCCAGATGTGGTTTCAAAACCACATCTGAGCCCAATACAGGGTATACAGGCTGTTTGCAAACCACAAGTCTGTCATGAGGAGTGAAAAATCTTCACTTCCTCTACATGAAAAGGTCTAACAGCCTTTTCACCCCAATTTCAGGATAAAAGGAGAGCTTTTCACTGCCAAAAACCCTTCCACATCCTGCTCTTGAATAACCTACGTAGTAAACTGTCAAAAACAGTTTTACTCTTGGTTCAATAATCAGGTATAATTATAATCTTTAATTATTGTAGACTTTATTATTGTAATCCAACAGATAAAGCCTGCACCCAGGGTTCTCAATAGCGCTCACCACCACTATTTCTCAATAGTAGAACCCTTTTATCTCATTATAAACTCTTATAAATCTTTTTTAAATCATTTTTTGCCATGTCACATACACAGTTAAAGTTGTAATTAGCCTAGTTATACCTTTATCATAGTATCATCCTGACACCTTTCCTTGGGCCAGCCCCCTCCCAAAACAAATTAATATGGGTGACTTAATGTTGAAGGGAATGACCCTGGTCATCACCCAGATGTGCAGAGAGCTTGAGCACAAAAGCCTTATACTCTTCACTGATAAGTCTCTGACCAAAAACCAGAAATCTGGAGTGGAAATCTACTCCCCTCAAGAGCCACTAGGAATTTGAATCCTAGGTTTGGGATACAATATCACAAACTATGACACTGAGCTAAAAGAAATGTTTTTGCAGCAGAAACAGCATGGGATACGCTTTCCATGGATAAGTAATATTCTCAGACAACCAAGTGTCCCTGAAAGGAATAATACAACACAGAAGAAACAGTGGAGTAAAATATCTATTTTCAAAATACTATAACATACTGGCAGACCTCCATAAAAGAGGGGAAATCAAACTCTATTGGTTGCCAGGCAACACTAATATCACAGAGAGAAAAAATGTAGATAAAGTTGAAAGGAAATCCACAGACCGCCATACAGAATTAGGACACAAAAAACTCTGTACTACAAGTTGCCTATATAGAATGACAAAGCAAATTTCTTTAAAGTCTCATCACACAGAAGACCCAACCAAATAAAAGAATAGAAGAACTGAAGGTTTATAGTAACAGAAGATAACACATAAGAGCTATGGTAGAAGTATAGGTACCTGAAGCTGAACAACATAATATAATACACAGATCAAAGAAACTTATGACTACAATGAACTAGAATGTACTACTAAGGCAGAAACGTAATAGGTAGATTAACGGCTGAGCATCATAGAGGTGCTAGACAGGAGCATACCTCTAATATCAAGACTCTATGATCTTATGTAAATAACAAGTAACTACTGATACACGTGTTTTCTAATCTATAGAAAGAATATCATTAATTTATCACTGTGCAATCTTGATGCGTTGCTAGTGGTTTAAAATACCACTACTTAATTGGAAGAGTAGATTTAGTGAATTCGAGAGTATACAAGACTTAGTTGTGATACTCTTAGATGGTGCAAGAGAAATGGCACTGAGTAATCTGGGAGTAACATCTATCCTCGGTGCTTATAAGTGGTTTGTTATCTTTAAGAGCACTGCTTTAAGGATTACCTCACATAACTCTTTTTAAATAGCTTTGGGAATTAATTGCAGTATCAAGGTTTAGGAGAAAATCTCAGATATATTTCACACCCCCTTTTCTCCTAACCTCATTAAATTAAGTCTACTCATTGCTTCGAAGATTGCTGGCTTACAAACCGATTTCGTGAGAAAATCAGCTAGCATGGCTGCCCTCAGTGTGTAGATTAAAAATATTTTTGAGTCCTTGATGACTTCTTGAATAAAGTGAAGCTGTAGTTCAACATGCTTCATTATTTGAGATTTGGAGTTGCAATCACTGTTTGCAGTGTCTACACATCCTTGATTTTCTTCATAGACCTTCATTGGTTGTGCATTCTTGGTGAGCTCTACTTCACAGAACTGTTGAAACCAGAGCGCTTCACTTGCCAAATTGCACAGTGATTTGTACTCTGCTTCTTCAGACGAAAGAGACACTGTTGGCTGTTTCTTGGTTTTCCAGATTATGAGACCTTTATTGAATATGATGAGATTTCCAGATACTGACCTACGTGTTACTTGACAATTATCTCAATCAGCATTGGAATAAGCTATAGCCTCTTCAATTGATCCTTGCCTATAGCTGATGCATACATCCAATGTTCCCCTTAAGTACCTTACTACATGCATGAGGGCCTTCCAGTGATTTATTCTCAGCTTTTCTAGGAACTGGGACAGAGCAATCATGGCGTAGGAGATGTTGGGTCTTGTTGCTGTGCTGATGTAGCTCAAACTTCCAATTGCACTTTGGTAATTCAATTTCAATTTCTTGAGCTATTCTACTTCATCCAAGGTGGCTGCTTCAAGATGCTCATTTGGAATCAACAGAGCTGCTACGGTTAAACAGTCATTCATTCAATATAGCTCCAAAATTGATTCTATGTAGTGCTCCTGTGATAGTTGTATTAAGCTGTCATCATGGTGTATTTTGATTCCTAGCATAAGGTCTTCCCATCCTAGTAGTTTAGTTTTGAATTCTTGCTCAATCTCTTTATTAAAATTTTCAAGGTCCTTTCCAAATATTGCAATGTAGTCCACATGAATAAAGAGCCAGATTGGAGAAGCGTCCTTTTGATAGAACACGCACGGATCAGACACTGCAGCTTTGAAGCCTGCCATTTTCAGCCAATTTGAGAGGCAATTGTACCATGCCCGAGGGGCTTGACACAGGCAATAGATTGCCTTATTTAGTTTAACGCACATGGATTGCTTTTTTAGGTCTAGTCCCTGCAGAATTTCCAGGAACACATCCTCATCAAGGGGGGCATTAAGGAAAGCACTATTAATATTGAGTTGCTCAAACTTTAAGTTTCTTGAAGCAGAAAAAGAGATGAGAGTGTGGAGAGAGTTTAGTCAACCTATTGGAGCAAAGGTTTTTGAGAAATCAATGCCTGGTGTTTGAGAGAATCCTTGAGCGCACAGTTGTGCTTTGTGTTCAAGGATGAAATTGAGTTCATTCCGTTTCGTCTTGAAGACCCAGGTTGTTCCAACCAACTTGATGTCTTTGGGAATAGTTACAATTTCCCACACATTCAGCTCACTCATTGTGTCCAGTTCCTTATTAATAGAATGCAGCCATTGTTAAGCATTGTTGTACTTTATTGCTTGATTGTACAAAACTGGGTCTCCTAATTTTGATGATTTCATGAGGGCCTTTGGTTGTCTTGGATAAGGGAGAATGTTTTCTTCGCAAATGTCAGAGGAGATTAGGGTTGGATGTCTAGGTCCAATTATTTTGATTCTTTTTGAAGGATGACTGATATTGTGCCTTTCATTATCTTCTTCTTTGTTGCTGTCTTCAAGACTTTGTTCAGTTTCTTCATCAACAAGATTGCAGTTGTTTATGGCCTCATTGTCCAACCCTTCTTTGCAATCAAAGAATTTTTCCTCCTCTTCTACTATTAATATGTCATTGCTGCAGACCAATTCATCTTCATTAGGCTTTGGTGTGCTTTGGAGAGAAGGGAACTCATTTTCAAAGAAAATTACATGCCTTGTAATAAACACCTTTTTGTTGTTTAGTTTCAGTACGCGTTAGGCTGGGCTCTCATAGTCAAAAACAAGTAGAATACCTGTTTCTCCAATGGGGCATAGCTTCCATGGTCTTTTGTCTTTTGGTACAGCAAATACAACTTTTCAGCCAAACGTTTGTAAGCTCTGGAGTCTTGGTGAGTTTCCTGTCCATAGTTGAAATGGGGAAAGATTCTCTCTCAAAGGAGTAGGTATTAGATTTTCAAGAAGGCTGGCATGATTAACTGCCTCTGCCCAATATTGTTTTGGGAGATTTGCTCTGAGTAGTGGACAGCAAGCCTTTTCAAGGATTGTCCTATTGACGCGTTCATAAAGCCCATTCAACTGGGGAGTATAAGGAGGTGAAGTGACATGGATAAATCCACTTTCATTGGCAAGCTTTTTGAACTTGGAGTTTAAGAATTCTCCTCCCCTATCTGAAACAATTTTTCTAATTTTCCTGCCTTGTGAAGTTTCCACCAGATTCTTGAAAATTGTGAATTTATTCAAGGAATCCAATTTGTGTTTCAAGAACTTTGTGAGCTCGAAGGATGTGTATTGATCCACACTCGTTAGTAAGTATTGGTGTTCTGATACCAAGGGTGGTGAGATTGGATGTACCAGTTCAAGATGAAGGCAATCTAGTGGTCTTTCCACTTTGTCAAAGTGGCTGCAGAATGGTTTTAAAGTCATTTTTCCTCTTGCACACATGCCACAGTGGTCTTTGTCAAAGGTTGGGAGACCCATTGATTTCAATGTCTGGTTGCTGGGATGATCTAACCTGCTATGCATAATGGTGAGTAGAGCGGTGTGTTTGGTGAAGTTGGAAACCATAAGGTTGTTTGCTATTTGACCTTCCAGAATTTGAGCTACCTCCTTGATTATTGCAAAGTTCTCATTTTCATTGCAGATAGTGATTGAGCTTTTGAACATTTGCAGTATACTGATCAAGTTTCTTGATAAGTTTGGAACGTACAGGAAATTCTGTAGAGTTATATTATTCTTTTTGGTATTAATAGACACAGTGCCTTTTATGGTTGAGAACAAATTACTGGTAGGGTCACTGGTTTCAATTTCGAGATTTTTTGTTTCCATGAAGTTTATGAATAACTCTTTGTCGTTGAACATGTGGTGTGTGGCTCCACAGTTGACTACAAGGCTATTTGTTTTACTCATATATTCTATTTTTCTTGTCAGGAAAGCTGAAACCCCTGTTTGATGTGTTTCAGCCTCATTATCTTGTTTGCTGTGTTTTTTCTTTCCTCAATTGGATGGTGGGCATAATTCTGGGTGTTCTACCCAGCAGCTACTTTCTTTATGAGTAGTGTTTTTGGATTATGTTTGCCATTTCGGCACACATACAAGACTTTATAGAGGTACAATGTAGTGTTACTAAGTAAGACTGCCATTTTTGAGGAGCTCATATCCTTTGTTTTTTGATGATGAATAATATCTAAAAGCTTGTTCATAACTATTTTGGGTCTAGCTACAGATTCGCCGTTCATTACCAGGTTATCAATGATGTGATCATAAGTGTTACAATCTCTGGTTATTTTACCCAGAATGGAATAAGCTGTATTTCATTGGGTATTACTATACCTATTCTTGAGATGTCTAATAGCAAGGTTTGACATTTTTCAATGTATTCCTCAATGTTACCATTAAATTTAAGGCACTCCCATCATGGCAATATTCTTCCTTGGTTGATGAACATTTGTGATGCAAATTTTGAGTGTATTTTGGACCATAAGGAATATGAACTACAGACGGTTTGGGAATCTATGACACTAATAAAAACATTGTGGTCAATTTTGTTGCTTATCAGACTGACTGCTTCATTGTTAGCCAAGTTTCATTTTTCCAGTGACTCTGGAGTTGAATCTTCAGGAGCTTTATTTGTACAGACATAATACAGTCGTTGTGCACGGAGTTCTATGTTCATTTTGATGTGCCATAAGGTGTCGTTTGAGCCGTTTAGGATAGGTGTGTTGTTAAACTCCCTATGAATGACCTTGTCCATTATTTAAGTCGTTCACCTTTTGTTGAACAATCGAGACTGTAAATCTAGAAGAATAGAGGAACTGAAGGTTTATATTAACAAAAGATAACACATGAGAACTATGGTAGAAGTATAAGTACCTGAATGTGAACAACAGAATATAATACACAGATCAAAGAAACTGACGACTAAAATGAACTAGAATGTACTACTAAGACAGAAACGCAATAGGAAGATTAACGGCTGAGCATCATAGAGGTGCTAGACAGTAGCATACCTCTAATCTCAAGACTCTATGAGTTTATGTAAATAACAAGTAACTACTAATACACGTGTTTGCTAATCTATAGAAAGAATATCATTAATTTATTACTGTGCAATCTTGATGAGTGGCTAGTGGTTTAACATACCACTACTTGATTGAAAGAGTAGATTTAGTGAATTCAAGAGTATACAACACTTAGTTGTAATACTCTTAGATGGTGCGAGAGAAATAATAAAGAGAAATGGCACTGAGTAATCTGGGAGTAACATCTATCCTTGGTGCTTATAAGTGGTTTGTTATCTGTTGGAAATGCGATTTCTAAATGTCAACAAAGAAAGGAAATGACATTAGAAAAAGTCATTTAAATAAAAGAAAAAGAACTAGATAAAGCAATAGGAAAAAGATCAGATGCAATTTTAGTATGGAAAATAAAAAGAATGAAATAGGCAAAAGAATTTTAGTCGTATATGATGGAATAAACAAAAGAAGAAAAGTACATTACATTTTAGATCAAAAGTACTTAATAAAATATCCACAACTCAGATTAAGAAGGAAGGCCCTTCAGTATATATAATCAGTGTGTTTCTGTGTAGAATTATTTTTATATATAGATTTTTATTTTTATTATGTTTTTCATTCTCACTTTTAAAAATATAAAATCAAAAACTTTAAAGCCGTAAACCACTCAAAAGAAACTAATCAAAGACATTATCAGTACCAAGCTGGTAATATCAATACTTGAAAAATAGAAAAATGGAGAAAACGGAATCCACTCGCCAAATAATTCTCAAAGAAGACAGCTATGTGACATGGTTAACTGCCATGGAAGCAGAACTACGTCATATAGGTTGTTGGAAGTACCTTGAGGGAACAGACCTACACCAGACTGAAGAAAAGAAAGAGAAATCCTATTTTCTCATCATGAGACACCTAGATGAATCAATTGTTGCGTTTGTAGGAAACAAAATCTTGCCCCAAGAAAGGGATAATGGTCGATCCCTCTGGAACATCCTCAAAGAAAATTATGTTGGCTCAGGTGTGCAAGCTCAAGTAGTAGCTTTAGATCAATTCATGGAATTGAAATTCAAGGACATGGACCAATGAATTCAAGACCTAAGAACAACAACTAGATGAATGACACTAACGGGGACCAATGTTAACAATGTGCTAGTGTTGAGGCTTGCTATAAGAAGCTTACCTGATAACTTTGAATCACTAATCAGAATACTTACACATGGTGACAAGTATCCAACAATTGAAGAAATAATCTTAAGTGTTGAAAAAGACCGAGCACTATTCAAAACTAAGATCAAACCAAAAGACGAGGTAGCAATGCCAGCTGGAAGGGAAACTTGGACCTGCTATAGCTGTGGAAAGATAGGACATCTATATAAAGGTTGTCAAAACAAAAATCAAAACTATCAAAGAAGGACATTTCAGGCAAAAATAGCAGAAGTTGATGAAGATGAACAAGAAGAAAGAATTGCATTTCTTGCTATCAACAACAATAGAAAGGTTGAAGCGCTATTAGCCAATAACATGAACAAACAAACCATCCTTGACTCAGGTGCAAGAAATCACATGTTCACTAATAAAAATGACTTTGACACTTTAGAAAATAGTACAGGTGCAGTTCAAATTGGACAAGAGGGAGTAAAAATCCCAATTGAAGGAAAGGGCCCAGTAACAAAAAACTCGAATGGAAGGAAAATTACTTTTCAAAATGCACTATACATACCAAAGCTTCCATACAACCTAATCTCTTTAACACAAATTTGGAACAAAGGGGGAGATTTAAAAAGATTAGCCAAAAATAAGTTCGCTATTGAAAAAAGAAATCAGATTTTGTTTGGGGGGATATTGAAAATGGACTACTCCACATTAAATTTCACGAAATGCAAGCCATCATCAGCGAGCACAAGAGGTTTGTACATTCTGGAAAGGAAGAAGGTTGTGAGCCATGTAATTTAGGAAAAGGTACTTGAAAACAATTCAAAAAGGAATTGGAGAAAACAAAAAACAACCTGGATGAACTGTCTATTGACTTTATGGGCCCAATAAAACCAGAATCTCTGGGAGGATCCAGATACATACTTGTTGTAGTGGATACAGCGTCTCGTTTCTCTTGGGTTTGGATGTTGAAAGATAAATCCAAGGCTAAAGAAGAAGTCACAAAAATAATCCAGCAAATCAAGAATAGGTTTGAAAAACACATTAAAAAGATTATCTGCAATGGTGGAAAAGAATTTGTAAATAACTTCCTAAAAGAATACTGTGGAAATAAAGGAATACAAATTGTTTTTACTACACCATATACCCCTCAACACAATGGAAGTGTGGAAAGAACCAATCGGTCCCTAATGGACAAAGCTTGGACACTCAGAATTGATTCTGGAGTAGGTAAAGAGCTCTGGGCCGAGTTAGTACACACAGCAAACTACTTAAAAGTTAGGACATCTAAAGATGGGATAAGTCCTTATGAAAAACTATTCAAAATTAAACCTAACCTTAGAAGAATCAAACGTTTTAGCTGTTGAGCATATGTTACAGAAAACACTTATAAAAAGAAGTTAGATAACAGAGCTCAGAAAGGAGTTCTAATAGGTTATGAACAAGATTTTGGAGTATACAGAATTCTCCTACATAAAGAAAAGAAGATAATCAGGAGTTGAGATGTATGGTTTGTCAAAGATGAAATGCCATACAAAGAAGGTAATAGAAAAGATCCGACTAATGGTGAAACAGATGAAGAAGATGAGGAGCCCATTGATCCAGTAAAAAAAATACCCCAACAAAATGAAGAAAGAACAACTGAAGTCACAGAAATTCCCCAAAGAGACAACAGAAGAGAGCCGTTAGTGTGAACCTTTGAGATATGACCACATACCAAAAAAAGGTCACAAGAAATATTTAATATAATTATACATTAAAAATAAGTACCTTAAAGCTACAAAAATACCATAAATTGGTATAAAACTTGGTTTAACTTAAGACGTATTGAATAAACATGTGAAATAAATTACACCATTGGATTGCCCATGGTAAAATACACATATACCATTTTTATGGCATATCTGTAAAGTCAATATTTAATAAGTTATAAGTAATAATACCTTATAAAAGACACAAATCCTTATTTATTTCAAAAGACAATGTTACAACATGTGAAATAAATGGTACCATTGGATTCTCCATAAAAATACACACATAAAACAGTTAATAAGCTAAGCTTCAAAATCAATATTTAAGGAATTAACCTGAATATATGCACTTTTTTGGTCAACACATATATTCAAGGATTTTAGCTAATATCTCTTGAATTATGCATGATAGAGTGATGAACCAAAAAAAAAGTCATCACGTAATTACTGTAGGAATACAGATATGAAGTTTATTTCACAAGTTATAAACAAGGTTAAAACCTGTAAGGAATTATTGATTAAAATCAACAGAGCTGTTGACCACTTTGTTGTGAAAGTGGTCCAAACTTAAAAAAAAGTAGACAGTTGGATTCTACCAGTTCATTCGTGAAGAATGATTTATTTTTTATTATAATATTCAAGGTATAACCCCTTGAAATCATAGTTTGAAGTTTAAAATATTAAATTTTGACAGAAAAGATGAGTTACAAGAAAAATCACCAAAAATAGGGTTTTGATGATGTAATGAAATGCTCTTGGAAGCGTAATAAGGTTATGCCAAGCTATCAGAATTCACTCTCTGAAGTGCTGTAGCATGTAAATCTTAAAAGGTATTAAGGATCAAAGTTTGAGCTTAATTTGATCATTTATGATCACTCACTGTAACCTTGAATTTAAGTTTAACAGTCATATGAGTGATACAATTGGTGAATACCATTAGTTTATGATTGAAACTAATAAAATCCTCGAATTTTGGGGTTCTGCCAAGTCTTTGACGTCATCAAACTTAGAGTTATAGTGATAACTCTAAATAATGGCATAATAATGATGTAATATGGTTTGATCATGATGTAATCATCACCAAACCTTAAAATATTGATCAATCCTAGTGGATATGATCAGTACACGTCTACTAGAAGCTTTTTGGACTCTAGGAGGGAGGTATTTACTATAAATAGAACTCTTTTTACTCTGTTTTCCCCTCAGATGCATCAAAAACATTAAATCAATACAATAAAAAGGTAATTTCTTTATTCTTTATATATAAAATTTTTATATTATTAAAGACCAAATATCATCTTATTATAATCATCAATTTTGACGTGATTAAATCATTTATTTAATTGTTTTTGTTAAAAATCTCTCTAAAATCCCATTTCCACGCAAAAGTCAAGAATATTTGTAATTTCTCTATTTTTTATTGTAAATACAATTTGGATAAATTGTATTTATATTATTTGGCGTAAAATATCTCAAAATTATTATATTGAGTAATAAAAGTAGGTTATTTTCTCTTATTATAAATTTTTTCTCTCTTATATTCTTTTAATAATTCTTTAATTAATATAAATAGTCTTTATATTAATTTATGACTTCAATATTAGTAATGTGGTATTCCATACCAGTTTTTTCACAAGGCTCAAGCTCATAGTACCCCAAAACAGCAGTAATTCCAGCTTACAGGCAGAATTACACTCAAATTTACACCCAAAAGGTCAATTTTACAGCAAGAAGCTGGATTTAACTCATAAAACCATTGCACAGGCACCAAAGGGCATTGTATGTGTTTAAATAAATTATTCAATTTCATTATGCATATGTAAAATCAAATTACATGTAGTAAACTAGTTACAACAAACAAGGTACCACCCTTTAAATTACACCCCCTTATAGCCACAGGACTCATGCAGCAAGAAAAGGACAACTGCATGAATTACACAGCAACCTATCACTCAACATAGAAAGGTCACATGATGCAAAGCTAAACCCCATGGAATTCCTGCAATTCATTTACAACACAGGCACAGGAGTACCTTATCTTATATCCAAAGTAACCCCACTTGAAACCTTAAAACAGAATCAAATTTCTTTACACCACTCATCACCTCATGCAAACCAAAGCTAGTTACAACAAGCTGCATGCAGTACATACCTTCAATTAAATCTCAACCACATGACTATGCACAGAATGTGTCAAAATCAAAAATCACATCATCTCATAAAACCAGTAAATTCACCAGTGCAAGAAATTATCACCTGACTTCATTTTAAAGTTCAAAAAGAAGAAAAACAACCATGACACCTGCATAAATTACACAGCCACTTCTGCCAAACCTAAAATAGGACATATGCAAAGGAATTACAAGGTCATCATGTGATACTGAATCCACCAGCAGAATATCATGTGACAAGAAAGAGGCTGTGCACAACAAAAGTCCCCAGCCAAAATTGAATCACCTCATGTATGCAAGGAAAATTCAAGAATATCACATCATAATTAGTTCACCAAAAGACAATAATGTGATGAATGGAGGCTTTGCAGAGAAGAATTATCCCCAAACTTCAAAACACCTTACCTATGCAAGAAAGGTCCTCACCAAAAACAAAGTCACATGATGGAATGAAGAGGAATTAAAGTGGAAAAAGACAACTCCCATGGAGGGCCCCCTGGGCTCCCAAAAGGCATAAATAGAGGGGCTCTCTCCCCCCAAATTTCAACATTATATCCCATGCACATTATATCCCATGCACATTATATCCACATAACAGTAGGAGCACAGGAATAAGTCATCCCTCACCTGGGAGGTAGTCCAGAAAACTATAGTAAAATTACTTTCCCAGTAGCTAAGCTCAGTGGAAGTATAGTGTTGAAGATTACCCAGTAGCTAAGCTCAGTAGAATCTTATTATTATTAAAATAAAAATAAAATTTACCCAGTACCCAAGATTAGGGTTACTACTCTATTAAAATATTTTATTCAAAAAACAAATTGAACAATTTATCAAGATTTAAAATTAACTTACCCCTTTAAAAATCTAATATCAAAGAACCTTACCTCTTAAATTTAACAAATACAATTTTTCTCATTATTAAACACTCTTAAAAAAATAACAAACCTATAAGAAAAGTATCTTACTCTATTATAACTTTACCTTAACAAAATTACCTTTATCATCACCAATAAAATTTTCCAGAAAACCTTAAATAACCCATCCTACCAAGGATTTATCACCAAGAAGAAACAACTCACCTCAATTTAACCAAAAATATCAAAATTAAACAGACAAGTATTTCATTAAATATAAAAAATAACCAAATTACTGATATTATTTTGCATATCATTTATTGAATAGGTCTGATCTGAGACTGCTGAAGTTTGTCTTCTGCAGTTGTAAAGCCACTTACTAATTTTATTTTGGTTTGTGAGCTCCAAGGAAGATTTTGTTCAGTATTTTAGGAAGGGCAGGCAATACACCCTTGCCACCCTTGGTTACAGGAGTTATTAGCAATTCAAAACTAGTTACCTGTGATTTCCCCCTCCAGGTACTGCCTCATTTTAATCCCACACAAAAGGAGTTCCCACATCTGGTGTCCCAACAGTGGCAGAAAGCCTCAACTTCAATAAAAACCAATTAAATTAAAGAAAAAATCCTAAACAACTCCAAGAATAATATTTTTTATAACAAAAACTGGATTCAAATAATCAAAATCAGTCCAAACCATCATCTCAAGAATCTGAATCATCAACTCACTCTGACCATTACTATTATCTACCAAAACAGGAATCAGAACTAGGGGAGGAATCAAATAAATATTCCAATTTCCCAATTGCAACACCAAGAACCAATAAAAGGGACTTGAAGGTTGTGGAGAAATTCTTCCTTGATCTCCTTGAAATAAATAAACTCAATAAATCAATCTCAAAAGAGGAAATTAACCAATCAAAAGTGGATAAACCTTCATCATCAAAATTACCTGGTAGTATTGAAGAAATCCAGGAAGAAAACTTTAATGAAGAAACTGTTGGAGGACAGGAAGAAATGTCTTCAACAGAGAGACTTCAGCAGAAGATGCTAGAAATGCAAGCAGAATTACTAGAACTAATCAAAAAAGAAGGAAAAAATAAATCATCAAGTTATACTCCACCAAATAGTCCACTTGAAGAACAAACCACCCTTTCAAGATCATTCAGGCAGCATGGATCACCTTCACCTTATCCTAGACCCATGGCCACATCAACACCTTATACAGAACAAAGACAAAGTACCTTACCAAGAAGAGTCAACATTTCTTCCCAAATGCCAACTCCATTACATCAAGAAATTCCAAGAAACACTACTCCAATAGTGAAAATCAGAGCCAAGGACTATAATCTGTGGTTTGATGGAAAGGATGTTGAAAGATTCATAAAAAAATTTGAAAATATTACAGAAATTGAAGGAGCAAGTGGAAGAGACATTGCAAGGCAAATAGCATTTTGGACAAAAGATGAAGAAATCAGTTATCATATTGAAGGAATGCCAGGATATGAAACAGCTGATTGGGATCAATTAAAAGTGGATATGAAAAGAAGATGGGGAACAGTCTCACCTGAAAGAAGATACAGATTATCCTCAATCACTGAATTATTCACAAAAACTCAACAAGAAGGTGGAATAAGGAACATGACACAATACAGAAACTTCATTGGGGAATATGAAGCAATAATCACTTACCTCAAAAGATACCAATATATCCAAGGTGATATCAATCATAACCAGGAAATATTGGCCAGCCTTTCCACTAGTGTTCAAGAATCAATTTACAAAGAAATGATTAAAGACAGAGCTATGGTTCAAGCCTTGGATGGAGGTTACATAATACCAAGATTAGATATTTTGAAACTATACATTGAACAGGACTTGGAGGCCAAGGTACTGATTCAACAAAAGGAATTTTCAAAACCAAAACCTCCAGAAAAGAAAACAAGATTTGAGGATGAAAGCTGGGATGAAGTTTTAAAACAAGTAAAAGAACTCACCCAAAAGATCAAAAATCCTCCACAACCAGAACCTCAGCCAAGAAATGAGGGAAAAGAATCAGTTAAAGAAGTTTTAAATCAACTTAAAAGCCTTTCAGAAGCAGTGAATCCACCAAGAAGGAACTGGAAAAACAATCAAGAGCAAAGATTCCCTCAAAATAACCAGCCATATAGGCCAAGGAATCCTTTACCCCCATTTTCATCCAGTTACCAACCATACATACCAGCTCAAATGGCTCCAAGACCACCATTGAAGTGTGCTTACTGCAAGGAAGAAGGTCATACAGCAACTAGATGCACTCACCTTGCTGAATATTTGGACAAAAGAATTGTCAGAACTCAAGGAGCATCTTACCTCTTCCCCAATCATCAGAGAGTACCTATGGAAGGAAATGAAAGTGCCAAAGACATAGTCAGGGCTTTTGCAAAAGAAGAAGCAGAACTCAACAAGAAATTTCTGGAAAAACCTATTGTCAAAGAAAAACCAGAAGAAGAGGTTAAGCCCACTGAAAAGAAATCAGAGGATAAATCAACCTCAATTGCACATGTTGAAGATTGGTCAAATTGGAAACCACCTACCATTTCCTCAGCCAATGACCCCTTTGAATCACACATTGGACTAAGGCAGACCCAGCAAAGAATGGAAAGACAATCCCAAAGTCAAGAGCCAAAGAAGAAAGTTGCTATTCCAGGAACTTACATTGAAGAAGAAAAGGAAGAAGAAAGAGTCATAATTCCCACCAAATTCCAAAATTCAAATATTCCAAAACCAGACCAACCTGAGGAGGAAATTGAAAATATGGCCAATAAGGATGAAGGTGAAGAAATTTCCAAAGAAGAAAAGAAGCTCAGAAAACCTCCAAAGAAACAAGTTGAAACAAAATTGGAAATTGAAAAAATTATTAAGAAAATTATGCAACAAAAGATCAACCTCACCATTGAAGAAATTTTGAGGATGTCACCAAATTTTGTCCATAAATTACAGGAATTATCAGAAAAAGACAAGGAAAAGATTAAATCACTCAACTCAATGGATCTTCAAGAAAGACTATTAAACTTTGGATTCAAAGAAATACCAAAACACAAGATTCATTATGCTTGTCCTTTGGGATTCATGGAAATCTTCATTGGAAAGGAGGAATATCCTATCAGAGCATTAGTGGACACTGGAGCAGAACTCAACATTATACCAGAAGAAATAGCAATCAAAGCTTCACTCACAAAAAGAAATCTTAACATGAACCTGAGGGGAATTGGAGGCCATACCACTTCATTGGTTGCACTTTCAGAATTTACTCCAATCATTTTGGCTTCAGGTGAAGAAACTCTAATTCACTTCTTCATTTCAAAAGGATCTGTCCATACAGTACTTGGAAGACCCTTTTTGGCAGACAATAACATTAGGCTTGAATTTTCTCACAAACAAGGAGAAATACTGAGCTATCAAGAACCTGATGGAAGAAGATTATGCATACCAATATGCAAACCTCAAGCACTTGGATGGCAAACTGGTCCACCTAGAGGAATAGATTTATGCAATATGGCAAAATTGGTCAGAAATAACCAAGGAAAGAAGGATAAAAATGCAAAAAGAGACAATACCATAATCAATTTGACCCAGAGGACCCAAGAGCTATCCATATCTCCAAAAAGTGATGAATTTGGTCAAGATTTACAAAATACCCAATGGCCAAACAACCTCAAAAGACAATTTGAAGACTCAACCTCTGAAGATGAATTACCCCATATAAGTTACAAGCCAATTAAAAATAAGGAAGAAACCTTCCAGATTTTAGTAGATGGAAATGAGAAAATAAATGGAAACCCTTTCAAACCTAAACCCAAAAAGAAGAAAGTCAGCTTTAGTGAGCATCATGAGCTCTCAGATGAAGAAATTATAAATGACATTGAAAGAGACCTCAAAATTATGGAAGAAAGAGACAAAAATTTAAAAGACACATACCATATTAACTTCTCGGACAGACCATTGAACAACCAAGAAGAACCTTATGAATGGCAACTGGAAAGCCCTGAATTCCTCCAGCAACCTCCCAATGAAGATGATGAAACAGAATCCATCCTAGAAAATGAATACAACTACCGTTATCTGCCATATATTACCTTTGAGGACCTTTATGGGGATGAAGCTCAAGAAATTTTATGTGAAGATAAATATTTATGTCAACTTCCAGGAGCAAACTTGAGCAAAATTCAATTCTTGGAGATATTAACTGAAGAAGGAATTAAAGGAAACCTATCAAATCAATTCTGGGATAAAACATTTTCAATGGGAATTTTACCAAGAGGAGGTCTCTACTTCAATCAAATTTGGGCCCAGTGGTACCTTGGATTAAATGGATCAACATATCAAACTGGAAGAATAAAATGGATTGGAGATGGATATATATTCATTGATGAAGACTTATGGTGGTCAGAATTTCCATCAGAACCAGAGATTGAGGAAAGAAATAACTTTGTGGAAGCCCTCAAAGACCTTATTTTGGCCAGATTGCTCAACAGACACTCACCTTTCCCACTTGGGGGAGCTCAACTTTAAATAAAACCAACAAAATCAAGATTTTTTTCTAAAATGTATCAGTATCATCTATAAAATGTATCATTAGTTTCTTTTTTTCATTTTCTCTCTTATGGCAGTGACTTCCTGCCTTAACAAAGAAGAAATTCATTAACAAATTATCTCTCAAAAAAAAATAAAAAAAAATATAATAAATATAAAATAAAAAACAAAAAAAAACTTACATTAAAAATATCAATCACCTCCAACATGGCCAATTACCCAATTTTTGATCCTATGGGGAAGAATTAATAAAAGAAGACCAAATTATTAATAAATATTCAATAATGAAAGCTGAAGATGATTATATCAACAAAGACAATCTTTGGCACTTTAAGGATACTTCATCAATGTCAAGAAACCAAGAAACTGAAGAAATCAAGGAATTGCTGAAAAGTTTGGAGGTTTCTGACAAAACCAATGATCAAATTACTCAATAATTAATGGACCAATTAAATTTCCAACCATCAAGGCCCATCTTGCAGACACATAAAAGCTCTAATAATCAAAAATCAAATAAAATAGCCAGATCTCAACTCCATCAATCATTAGGCAGTGACCTCCTGCCTTATCAAAGAGGAATATCAACTCTCATTAAATCAAATCAATAATCCCACTCACCAATAAAAAAACACAAAAGTCCAAAGATCATTAGGCAGTGACCTCCTGCCTTATCAAAGAGGAAAATCATTTTTTTAGCAACCAAAATCACCATTTACCTTCACCAAAACCCAATCATCACTAGGCTGTGACCTCCTGCCTTATCAAAGAGGAATATCCAAATTTCTTACCCAAAATTACCATCCAAAATCCATTCAACCTACCCTCAAACTATTTTTGATAAATAAACTTGATACTATTCTCTATTCATCTTACCTTAACACATCAAGCCCCACCAAATCCTTCAAAATGGAGTCATGGCCATTACTTGATGAAAATCCCTGGTCAATGGACACAGATATCAGCTGGATAGAAAAAAAAGAAGTCTGGGCCAATTACATTAATCAACAAGAAATAGATGGAAATCCTGACTGGTTCTTTAAGATAAAACCAGAACCTTGTCCTGATATTTCCACCATAATACTTCCATATATTGAGTTTGAGGACATATTTGAAAAAGAAAAATCACCAGCAGAAACTATCATTCCTCATCCATGTAAAGAATTACCTGGATTCAACCTCACAAAGTATGAATTCTTGGAATTACTGACCTGGGATGGAGTTGAAGGCAACCTTGGAAACAATTACTGGAATGAAATATTTTACATGGATGAACACCTTAGAAAATCACTATTTTGGAGGACCTGGGAATGCCAAGACTGGTTCAACCTCCAGGATTTTAAAATTAAAAATGGAAAAATAAGCAAGATCTCAGGAGGATATATTATAAAGAATGCCATATGGGATTGTCATTGGGAAGAAACACTTATACCAGGCATACTCAATCTTAGAGGTGGTGCAACTAAAATGATTACAGAAGATTGGACATACTTCTGCCAAGAATACTTTTTCAAAACTTTCAAAAGAGAAAAATGCAGGGGAAGAAATTTGATCAAACA
Source organism: Austropuccinia psidii (assembly GCA_023105745.1). Lineage (NCBI taxonomy): Eukaryota > Fungi > Basidiomycota > Pucciniomycetes > Pucciniales > Sphaerophragmiaceae > Austropuccinia > Austropuccinia psidii. The sequence goes on along the minus strand of JALGQZ010000017.1, from coordinate 25,403,976 downwards.
AGAATTAGTAAATAAGGTACTTGGTCAAAGGAATTAATTAGAAGAAATAGCACCTGCTAACTCCTCAATTATTTACTTAATCATCCATACCATTTCCAGTGATATTATTATTTATTTCTTTAATTTTTCATTTACCTTTTTCATCTTTCTTCTTTAAAGCTCAATTCTTTCTTCATACTAAAAATAAAAAAATAAAAATAAAAAAAATAAAAAATAAAATAGAAAAAGAAAACCAAACATTTTAAATAAGCTTTGAAGGAATAATTAGAACATAAGCTTACCTAATATCAAGGGTTTTGCCTTATAATTATATTTATTTATTTATTTGATTTTATTGTTCAAAATAAATAAAAAATCCACTTATAATTGAATCCTAAAAAAAAGAAAAAATAAAAAAATAAAAAAATGAGAGAGATTTTTAGCTTACTGACCTCCTTTACCTCTATTTGATGGGTTTATTATTTTTTATTTTAATTTATTTTTTTATTTTTTTATTTTTACTTATTTATTATTTACTTTATTTACTTTATTTTAATTCCTATTTTATTTTATTCTTATTTTATTCTTATTTTATTTTATTTTACTTTTTTTATTTTTATTTATTTTTTATGTTTTTTTTTATTATTTTATTATTTTTTGTTTTTATTTTTATTTTTATTGTTATTTTGATTTTTTTTGAATATTTCCACTGACCTCATTTCATTTTGACTTTGATCCTCACTAAAAGTAAGTTTTTTTTTTTTTTTTAAAAAAAAAAAATAAAAAAAAAAAAATAAATAGAGATGAAGTAACTGAAGACATAGCCTCTTCATTTCAAGTACAGCAGGCCTAACAAGGTGCTATAATGAGCTAAGTAACAAAAACCAATAGTAAAAAAAAAAAAAACCTTAATTAAAATAATAAACAAAGTAAAAAAAAAACAGTTCAAAAAAAAATACAAACTTACCCTATGATCTGCTTCACTTAGAAGGGTAAATTATGCGACCCAAATCATTACAAGGGCAAAGGAAGTAGGGCCCTTTGGTATTTTTTTGAACATTTTTTTTAGAAAGCAAGGATGAGGGTTGAGGATCCAAAAGTCTGGGATCAACCTCTCCATTCAAAAAAGAATAAAAAGCCAATGCTGCTACAGGTGTAGGCTTGCGATGGCTAGGGGAGTCCTCAGGTGCACTCCAAATATCACCGAGGGCTGGTGGTGATGGGGGGAGCGTCGGATAAGGGCCATTGGCAGTAAGCCATTCCCACACTGACTTCCACAACCTGTTGGTTGGAGGAATGCCAAGAACGAGGTCCTCTAGCTCCTCGGTGGTAAATGGACGAAAAGCATTGAAAAAGTCAGCAGCAAAGCCAACATCAGAGGAGCTCATCATTATTCTAAATAAAAAATAAATAAATCAATAAACAAAAAAAAAAAAAACCTCTAGCAAGGGAGACGAAACGTACTAAGGTTATAATTAAGAAGACACAAATTCTTATTGGATTGATTGGCGGGATGAATGGAAAAAAATCAACAATGATTTTTGATCCTTTTATCGAAATAATAAACTTTAGCACCTCAACTCCATCCTCACCGTTGAATCAGCCTAGCACTCTAAAAAGGAAAAAGAGCATGCAAGGAATCAACCGTTAGCAGTCCCGACGTTAGTTCATCAACTGTTGGGTGACAAAAGAGGAGAAAAAAAAACAAGATGCCTTTGTACACTGGAGCAACAAACAAATCTGTACAAAAGAAACAGAATCAGCTAAGAACCCAATGAAGTGAATTCTTTCGGAGGAGACTGTCACCCTAAATAATAACAAATGAATTTGAGCCAGAAGATCAATGTTCAACCTTGAAAGCTACTTACGTGACCTTTGATGGATGTTGAATCATGGATGACTTCGGTACGACGTGCAGATAACCACTTAATAATTCTGCTTGTGTTATTCCACTCTACACCCCATTCCTGAAGTGGAATGGATACAGAGTTGAATTACAGCAATACAAAACATAGCCGATTTTGTTAAGATCACATAACAAAGATCAAAGAAAAACCTGTGGCGGTCCTCAATGGCGATTGCTGTCAACCCTAGCTTCAGACCATGGATAGTCTTCACCTATCTGGTTGGACTTGCCTTCCCATGGCCACCCTTATCAATTGCTGTCGCAAGCTGATTGCAGCAGGTATTGCACACAAGGTCATTCCAATATCTACAAATATACATGCCCTGCGTGTTCAGTACACAAATGCTTGCTATCGTGCTTGAAAAGGCACAAGGAGGCCAATAATTGTTCTGGAAAACGCAATTGGGTGGCCTTTGAAACAGTACTCTTGGGAAACACGCAGTACTTTCCCAGAGAAATGCGTGGAACCCAAAATGCATTACTGGCATTGCTGTCTAAAGAGGTTTCTTGAATCAGCCAAAATACGTTGTTGTGTATTTATGTCGAACAATGAGATTGATATCAATGATTCATTGGCTTGTATCTGTTTTCGAATGGGCCATTCCGTCCGTAATCCCATTTCGGCCAATCAATTCTTTGATAATCACTCTTCATTTGAAAAAAAAAAAAAAATTCAAGCAAATGATTCAAGTAGTTATGGATCTTTCAAATGCAACCTCTCCTGAACATCCCAGATATGCTGAAGTTCAACAACTTAAGACTTCTGCTGAAAATGCTCCAGCTCTGCCCCAAACAACAGATCTTACAAAGTTCTTAATCTTCCTGATACCAAACTTGCTAAACTCACCAAGAACCGACGCCTTACAGCTCCACAACATTGGCAGGATACTTGACATTTTGAGTTTGAACTTTCTCAGCATCTTTACTTTAAACCTGGATTGGTTTGTGAGAATCTACCGCAAAACGCTGTAGTTGTTGCTATCCCTAAGAGGCGCCTCATGCCTGTTGAATTTAAACAAGAGATGAACAATGGTGAAACAAGTTTGCGACAATTGATTCTTGAATATCAAGCTTTGAATGATGCGGTGATCAATGAAATTCATGATAGAATACCAACTGCTCTTGAGCTCTCTTGAATGATTGCGAGCAATCATCCTTTAGTGATTTGCTCATACAACCAACTCCAAAAATCGAAGTCAATGCAAGTTAGCAACAACTTTCATGCAATAAAGGCGTTTGACAATTGGCCTGAGTCATATCTGATTGAACGTCTTGGTAGCCAACTCATCACCATAGCCAGGACTTCAGCTGGAAATGCAGACTTCATTGTTGATGGAAGCTTCGTTGAGCCAGCTTATGAAAGAAAATGACCATGACAGATTTTTTAAATGAAATTCGCTAGCCAGCAGACTATATAAACAATTTAGCGCCCATTCAAAAGGATGTTGTTTATTTGCAGTACCAAGATCGGATGAGATTATTGGTATGCTTCGAAAGCAAGAGAAAAAGTCCATTTTTCAACCTGGCAATCACAAAAATTTAAACCAATGGTATTTTGTTGATATTAAGGAAATTGCTGAGCATATTGGTACTACACCAGTTTTTAGTCGACGCTATTACCTATGCCAACAGTGGTGTTTATCATTCAAGAATTTTCCTGATGCTATAAGCAAAAGATTTAAATTAAAAAAAAAAGAGCCCTCAGCATGGCTTTAAACTGCTTCTTTTATTCTTTGTTTGAATTATATTATCATTTATGAGCTTATTTAAATTACTGACAAAATATTGATTTGAATTTACCAGGGTTTGAAAAAATAAATAACAATCAAAATGCCCCAAGAAAGGCATCAAACTGCTCAATTTTCATTATTTATGTTGTTTTTTTTAATTACGTATTATTCAATTCACTTAAATTTTAGTTTTTGTTTTAGGTCAATGAAATGAATGAAGGAAACAAGATAAAAGAGCCCTCAGCATGGCTATAAACTACTTGATTTCATTTTTTATCATGATGCAATTAGTTGACTAACCAGCTTTTTTATGAATGAACAGGGCTTTGAAAAGAAAGAAAAGCCCTCAGCATGGCTTAAAGCTGTTTAATTCATTTATAAATGAAAAAAATCAATATATATAACAGAATAAGGGATTAAAAGGGGAAAAGCCCTCAGAATACAAAAAAAATAACAAAAATGTCCTCAGCAAGAAATTAAACTGCTGGATTTTTTTGATTTTCCCCTTAATATTACATGATACTGACATATTTTATTTTGAATGCTACAGGTGTTCATAATGAAAATAGGTCTCTGATTTTATAACCCAAAAAGTATTTTTCAAAGTGAAAATGAGTCCTAAATAAGACTATAAACTGTTTAATTCAATTTACAACTTGGCTTTGAAGATAACTCAAAACCAAAAATATCAACAAGGAATCAAGTAATTATCAACAAGACAATAAGTCAATGGTCCTTTGCAAGACCATAAACTTCCCACACAAAAAAATAAAAATAAAAATTCTCAACAAGGAATCAAATCAAAACAATCAACCAATGGTCCCTGGCAAGACCATAAACTTCCCACTCAAATTATTAACAATAATCAAAAAGAAACCAATGGTGCCTGGAAAGACCATAAACTTCCTATTTAAAGTATTCAAAAAGATTGGAAAAGGACTACAAAAGCAGGATAAGTCCTAGGCAAGACTATAAACTACCTAAGGCTTTATTTCCTATTTTTTCCAATTTTATTTCATTATAAACAAGTATTAGAAAGATTTACTGATTTGAACCTTTTGAACATAATCTTTCATTTCTTTTTTGAATTTACTTATTCATTTTCACTAAGAATAAGGGTCATATCCTATTCATGAGCTCAATAATATTTTATTATCTTGATTACACTTTTCCTAGTATCACAACAAGAGCCATTAAATTGGCTTAATATTTTAACTCAAAAAAAAAAAAAAAAAAAACTCTACATCAAGTATTTTTTTTTTAAAAAAAAAATTATTATCAATTTATTTGAAATATTTCTTCAATTACAAGAGAGTGATTGGAACTTGTTTTAAAATAAGAAGTATTTGTGTCATGAAGGCATTAATTGAACTCTGAAGGAGTTATTTATATTAAAACCTCATACATTGATGACATAATTTGGGGAATTTACATATTAATAACACCTCAATGTGCTATTTATTCCAAATGGAATTGAAAAAGCCCCCCAAAAAGCAAACAAGAGTTTTTTTTATTTGTACAAAATTTTATTTTTCACTGTTTAAATTTTTAACAACTCAAATGCATTTATGGGTAACAGAAAATCTGAACCAGAAAAGGGGATGGACTTGAAATAAAGTCTGCATCACAATGATGATTCCAAAAGGAAGAGATGTGGCATCATAAGGGTCATTATATGATTAAAGGACTCAAATTGTGATCATTCAATTATGTTATATTGATTATAAAACCTCTCAAGAGCACCAATTTTTACTAATTGCCACAAATTACCACCTTCAACCAAACAGTTCCATTATCTTAATTGTGATTCATGATTATTTCCTTTGAAGTGTCATTTTCACTCAGATATCTCACTTTATGGTTATTTTATACTTAAATTTTTAAAAAAAAAGCAACTTATTATTGAATCATCATTAAAATAGAACTATGTATATTTACTGTATCATTATTTATCCTCATCAAAAGCACTGTAAAAAATAAGGGGTGGGTAAACTTATTTCTTACACTATCCCTTATAGTGGAAGTTCTGGGGGAATGAGAACATATCCTCTTCAAAATTTGAAAACCAACTCAAGATTTCTAAATGGAGAGGGGGGCCTTCATCCAAAAAAAATATCACTAACAAAAATATATCAATAAATTAATATTAAAATCAATTTTAAATCAACTTATTATTAAGATTCTTTATTTTTAATTTCTTTGTAACAGGTATAGTTCAAGAATACAAAAGAACAAAAGGACATAAATTATTTTGAATAAATAGCAAGAGAATTGGGAAAAAACTTATCATAGGACAATTATTCAAAATACTGAAAATGAAGAAGATTATTTATGAAGAAAAAGCAGGAGTTCCTTATGGATTGACCTTTGGACAACACCAGAACTTGGAAATTTCTTTGATTCTGGATTGAAACTCAATTGGAGATCAAGAATCATTGGCCAGGATTTATGGACTGAAGGATGACTTACTGAATTAATTATGGACTCAGGAATCACTTACCATGATGGACCAACAAGATTATGTAAACACTCAACTCAAATTACCCTTGGTATTTTAAAGAAGCTTGAAGACTCAAGAGGTCCTCAGCATGACACTAAACTGCTTCCCCTGTGGACTTGGGCAGGGAAACTTATAAAAAATAACAGCCAAGAAGCTGGAGGGGATTGTCCTAGTCAGGAGAAGTGCTGAAGGACCATTTTTGTCCTTAGCATGACAATAAACTGCTCCCTTTGTGTAACAGGAACAAGGGGGTTCACAGGTGTTTATAATTATCAAATTGGCCAAAATAAACAAAGTGAAGTCTCAAGCCATCAATTAAGACAAGAAAATTCCTTATCAAGAAATAAAACAACCAGAAGAATCTTTCATCAAGTGGGAATCATGAAGATTGAAGAATAAAACAAGAGTCAAGTGGAATCCAAAATCAAGCCCAAAGGAGCTCAAGAATCAAGATAAGCCCTTGGATTAGGCCAGGAGGTCCTTGCATGACTTAAACTGCAGGACTTGTATACCTAATATACAGGGGTTACACACCTAGTTTGTCAGGATGAAAATATGAAGAAGGTGTATATAGGCTAAATACAACTTTTTCTATGTTTGTGACATGGTAAAATAGTTTAAAAAAAGAGTTATAAAGCTTAAAAGATATTTAATTTAAGATAAAAAGGGCTTTACTATAGTGGATATAGTGGTGGTGAGCGCTGTTGAAAGCCCTGGGTGCAGTTTTATCTGTTGGGTTACAATAATAAAAGACTACAATAATTAAAACTATAATTATACCTGATTATTAACCAAGAGTAAAACTGTTTTTGACAGTTTACTACGTAGGTTATTCAAGAGCAGGATGAGGAGATGATTTGGCTGTGAAAAGCCCTCCTTTTATCCTGAAATTGAGGTGGAAAGGCTGTTAGACCTTTCCACGTAGAGGAAGTGAAGATTTTTCACTCTCCAGGACATGCTTGTGGTTTGCAAACAACCTTTATACTCTGTATTGGCCTCAGATGTGGTTTTGAAACCACATCTAGGCAGTTTTCACCAATACAGGGTGAAAATTTTCATCTGGGGACCTCACAGCCTGATTCTGATATGTATGACGCATAGAATGCTGTATAGAAACTGTATAGGACCCCAGTATTGACGGACATATGAGGTATTGAAGTAGAAACATGCTTCTTCGTCTATTTGACACCTCATATTCATGGTTATGGGATATTATCCCATGGTAAGGCTGTATATGACAGCAGGTGGGATTTTGACCTTGAAACAGCCATAACTTTGTCAATTCTTGAGATATCAACCTCAAAATTGGTTTGGTGTACAGCCCTGTATGAGCTCTACACAATGGTACCTCATTTGGTATGGGTATCATTAAATATGGCAAAGTTATCCCATGTACAAGGTTTTTGTACATTTGCGTGTTTTAGGCAAAAAGCTGTATTGAGCTTGTTTGCCCCATAACTTCTGCAGTAGTTGAGATATGGGGAAGTGGATGGCATCATCAGATAGCCCACATTGTGCTCTTTGCAAAAAGACCCCACTTTAGGTATCTCACACTAAAACTGTAGAAGTTAGATGAGAGGTGAATGTTTTGTTCACCCTTATTTGGCCTGAAATTGACCATAACTCCAGTAATATTGGTGCTAGCTCAGTTTGGCTGGTACCATTGGATAGCCCTGGCTTAGAGCTTCATTTTGAATACCCATTTGATGGGGTTAAGCCTCTCCTTCTAGATTTTAGATGAGAGGTGAAAATTAAGGTTTATGCTCAGCAATATCTTTGACCAGGAATAACTTTGTTATTTCTTGTCCTATGGTGATGGGACTTATATTTTCAGGAAGAGGTGAGTTTCCTCTTTCGTTTGATACCTTTTGAGCTGATTTGGCTCAGCTCCATGTTTTGGTGGTATCTTGGCTATACCATTGGTTTATGGTATTTTGGCTGTCATGCTTGTGCTCTGGTTTTGAGTCACAGGCTGACATAGTTGTAGGTCCTGTATGACCTTAAACTACATTTTTTTTATGGAAGAAAGAAGAAAGAAGAATTGTGAAGACCTCAATATTTCAGGACACTAACAAATTCTTAGACATAATTAAAAGAAAGAAGAAAAAACAAAATAACTAATTGAAGATGGATCACCAAATTTTAGCAGCCAAATACAAATCAGTCCTGAAGAAGGTGAGACCAGTAAATGAGCCAATGCCTCAAGACCTTAACCCACCTTTGGAAAGACCACCTTTGTCAAGAGATCCTTATGAATCACCCTTATCACCAAACCCCCCTATATTTCAAGAAGCCTTCAAGGTCACCCATGAAAGACTGCAAGCAGTAAATTTTGGCACACCAGGATGGTTATCAAATGAAGAAATCAATTTACTCAAAAATGTTATTACCTTAAGGGAAAAAGCAATAGCTTTCTGTGAAGAAGAAAGAGGATTAGTCAAACACTCATATGGAAAACCTTACAAGATACCAGTAATACCTCATGAACCTTGGCAGAAGAAACCAATTCCTATTCCCGAATCAATTTTACCTCAGTTTACTGAATTAATTAGAGAAAGAATCAGGACTGGACTCTATGAGCAATCCACCTCAAGCTACACAAGCCCAATATTTTGTGTGACCAAATCAAATTGGAAACTCAGAATTGTACATGACCTTCAAGAACTCAACAAAGTCACCATCAAGGATGCTGGCTTACCACCTCACATTGAAGAATTTGTAGATGCATTTGCAGGAAGAGCATTCTATGGACTAGGAGACATCATGGGAGGATATGATGAAAGAGAATTAGATGTCACTACAAGACCCCTCACTACTTTTGAAACACCCCTTGGAAGGATGCAACTCACAAGACTAGCCCAAGGAGCCACCAACTCAGTAGCAGTATACCAAGCCCAAATGACCTGGATACTTCAAGAAGAAATACAAGAAAGTGTAGGAATTTTTATTGATGATGGAGGAATAAAAGGACCAAGATCACTTTACAACCAAGAAACACCACCAGAAAACCCATCAATAAGAAGATTTATATGGGAATATGCCATAACCTTAGAGAGAATTTTATTCAGGATTGAAGAAGCAGGACTTACTATCTCAGGATCAAAGTTTGCATGCTGTGTTCCAGCTTTGGACATAGTGGGGCATGTTTTATCATTCAAAGGAAGAACAATCTCAAAACAAAAAATCAACAAGATTCAAAATTGGCCAACACCTCTCAACAAAAAGAAAATAAGAGGATTTCTTGGTCTTTGTGCCTATGTAAGAATGTTTATTGAAAACTTCTCACAAGTTGCATCACCACTCAGAAGGCTCACCAGAGAATATGTTGACTGCAATTGGAATCAAAAATGTGAAGAAGCTTTCCATAAGCTCAGAAGAATAGTTGGAGAAGAAATAACCCTCAAGAAATTGGATTATGAAAAAGGAGCAGGAAAAATTAAGCTAGCAGTAGATTCAAGCTACATTGCTGCAGGAGAAGTACTCACTCAAGAAGACAAAGAAGGAAAGGACAGACCAGTATTATATGAATCAATAAATTTTTCAAAATTGGAATCAAAATACTCACAGCCCAAATTGGAACTCTGTGGAGTTGCAAGAATTCTCAAGAAGCTACAAACCATACTTTGGGGACAACATTTTGAATTACAGGTTGATGCCAAGGCTTTAATTGAAATTCTCAACACCCCTTGCTAACCCAATGCCCCCATGACAAGATGGGTGGCTTTCATTCAGCTATTTTCCTTTGATTTTGTACACAAACCAGGAAAGAACTTCACTATGCCAGATGGGCTATCAAGAAGACCAAAAAACTCAGAAGAAGAAAATGAAGATGCACCAGAGTTTGATGAAGAAGAAGATTGGATCAAGCCACACCCTGGATTTGGGGCTAAGAATGTAAATTCACTCCATTTTTCAGGAGTACAAGTACCAACCAAACAAGAAGGATTTTGGAAGAGAATGCAAGAATACTTAAGTACAATGAAAAAACCACAATCAAGTAAAGATGAAGAATTTCAAAGGATAAAAAGAAGGTCATCCAACTTTTTCTTGGAAGATGGCCAACTCAAAAGAAGAAATAACCCTAACCCTCAATTGGTCATATCAAGTCAAGAAGTTCAAAGCTACATTTTAAAGTCACTTCATGAAGACATGGGCCACAGAGGGGAAAATGAAACTTAAAGAAGAATTAAAGCAAGATTTTGGTGGGAAGGAATGAAGAAATCAGTCAAGAAATGGGTTCAATCTTGCCTAGCCTGCCAAAAGAGAAGTCATAGCTTCCAAAGGGAACAAGGAAAGCCTACAGCAACATCAACAATCTTTGAAAGGGTAAGCATGGATGCAGTCCATATTAAATCTGGAAGATGGAAGTACATGGTTGTGGCCAGAGATGATTTTTCAGGATGGCCAGAAACAATTGGAATAGTCAAATTAACAGCAAAAGCAGTTGCAGAATGGTTCACCTCAGAATGGATATGCAGGTATGGCTCACCAAAAGAAGTAACTGTTGAGGGGGGGCCAAAGTTTGGAAAAGAATTGCAAGATGCAGTAAAGAAAGCAGGATCAAGAATCAGAGTCACCACACCCTATTACCCAGAGTCTCAAGGAACGGTGGAAAGGGGCCATAAGCAACTCAAAGATGCATTAGTCAAGATGTGTGGAGAAAATGGAGGAAAATGGAAAAAATATCTACCTTTGGTTACATTGGCTGACAGAATCTCAACTAAAGAAACAACTGGTTTCTCACCATATGAACTCCAATTTGGACAACTTCCAGTATTACCAATTGACATTCAAATAAAAACATTTTTAGCAGTAGAATGGCACAAAATATCCACAACTGATGAATTACTGGAAGCCAGATCTAAACAATTAGAAGGGAAAGAAGAAATGAGAAGGAAAGCAGCAGAAAAACTCAAAAAATCAAGGCAGGACTCAATGAAATATTGGGATAGAAGAATGGCACACCAACTAAGATCACCACTCAATCCAGGAGATTTGGTCCTGGTTTACAACAAAGCAATAGAAACTAATTGGGGACTACTTTTCAAAAACAAATGGAATGGACCCTACAGAGTAATCAGACAAATAATCAATGGACCATATGAACTTGAAGAACTTGATGGGACAGAATTAGCAAGAAGATTTGCAGCATCTCAAGTCAAGAGGTTCTACCCAAGAGGAAAGTTGATAAACACAAAAGAAGACACATAAGAAGAACAAAGTGAAGAAGATGAATCAATAAATGAGGAAGAGGTATTTGAGGAGACCACAGAATCAGATGAAGAATAGAGAGCTCTCACCTGGAATGCTGGGGACAGCATTAAATGGAGAGGGGGATGTGGTATTCCATACCATTTTTTTCACCAGGCTCAAGCTCATAGTACCCCAAAACAGCAGTAATTCCAGCCTACAAGCAGACTTACACTCAAATTTACACCCAAAAGGTCAATTTTACAGCAAGAAGCTGGATTTAACTCATAAAACCATTGCAAAGGCATCAAAGGGCAGTGTATGTGTTTAAATAAATTATTCAATTTCATTATGCATATGTAAAATCAAGTTACATATAGTAAACTAGTTACAACAAACAAGGTACCACCCTTTAAATTACAACCCCTTATAGCCACAGGACTCATGCAGCAAGAAAAGGACACCTGCATGAATTACACAGCAACCTATCACTCAACAGAGAAAGGTCACATGATGCAAAGCTAAACCCCATGGAATTCCTGCAATTCATTTACAACACAGGCACAGGAGTACCTTATCTTATATCCAAAGTAGCCCCACTTGAAACCTTAAAACAGAATCAAATTTCTTTACACCACTCATCACCTCATGCAAACCAAAGCTAGTTACAACAAGCTGCATGCAGTACATACCTTCAATTAGATCTCAACCACATGACTATGCACAGCATGTGTCAAAATCAAAAATCACATCATCTCATAAAACCAGTAAATTCACCAGTGCAAGAAATTATCACCTGACTTCATTTTAAAGTTCAAAAAGAAGAAAAACAACCATGACACCTGCATAAATTACACAGCCACTTCTACCAAACCTAAAATAGGACATATGCAAAGGAATTACAAGGTCATCATGTGATACTGAATCCACCAGCAGAATATCATGTGACAAGAAAGAGGCTGTGCACAACAAAAGTCCCCAGCCAAAATTGAATCACCTCATGTATGCAAGCAAAATTCAAGAATATCACATCATAATTAGTTCACCAAAAGACAATAATGTGATGAATGGAGGCTGTGCAGAGAAAAATTATCCCCAAACTTCAAAACACCTTACCCATGCAAGAAAGGTCCTCACCAAAAACAAAGTCACATGATGGAATGAAGAGGAATTAAAGTGGAAAAAGACAACTCCCATGGAGGGCCCCCTGGGCTCCCAAAAGGTATAAATAGAGGGGCTCTCTCCCCCCAAATTTCAACATTATATCCCATGCACATTATATCCACATAACAGTAGGAGCACAGGAATAAGTCATCCCTCACCTGGGAGGTAGTCCAGAAAACTATAGTAAAATTACTTGCCCAGTAGCTAAGCTCAGTGGAATTATAGTGTTGAAGATTACCCATCAGCTAAGCTCAGTGGAATCTTATTATTATTAAAATAAAAATAAAAATTACCCAGTACCCAAGATTAGGGTTACTACTCTATTAAAATATTTTTTCCAAAAAAAAAATTGAACAATTTATCAAGATTTAAAATTAACTTACCCCTTTAAAAATCCAATATCAAAGAACCTTACCTATTAAATTTAACAAATACAATTTTGTCTCATTATTAAACACTCTTAAAAAAATAACAAACCTATAAAAACAGTATCTTACTCTATTATAACTTTACCTTAACAAAATTACCTTTATCATCACCAATAAAATTTTCCAGAAAACCTTAAATAACCCATCCTACCAAGGATTTATCACCAAGAAGAAACAACTCACCTCAATTTAACCAAAAATATCAAAATTAAACAGACAAGTATTTCATTAAATATAAAAAATAACCAAATTACTGACATTATTTTTCATATCATTTATTGAATAGGTCTGATCTGAGACTGCTGAATTTTGTCTTCTGAAGTTGTAAAGCCACTTACTAATTTTATTTTGGTTTGTGAGCTCCAAGGAAGATTTTGTTCAGTATTTTAGGAGGGGCAGGCAATACACCCTTGCCACCCTTGGTTACAGGAGTTATTAGCAATTCAAAACTAGTTACCTGTGATTTCCCCCTCCAGGTACTGCCTCATTTTAATCCCACACAAGAGGAGTTCCCACAGTAATGTTATTGTTATTAATTGTTTTTTATTAATAAAAAGAAAATTTTTATGCCTTTATTATTTGTTTGTAACAATAATAAAGTGCTTTGAATATATTCATTATTTTATATTAATATATTTATTTTATTATATTATATTTTATAATATAAATTATATTATCATATTTTATTAATAATATAATTACTTTTACGCCATAATTATAATAATTCTTTATTATTATAATTATTTTTATCTTATTTATTTCATTTATAAGGACATTCATAGTACAATAAGTAAAATATTAGTAAATTTTACTTATTGTTTCATAGTCAAACCTTACATTTGGGGGCCTGGCCATGATATTTACTCTAAAAGCCCTTTAAAAAGATTCTAATTGGGCTTATCCAATGATAAATTATATTTATAATCATAAAATTATATTTGTAATCATAAAATTATATAATAATTTTATATTTATTGATTTTAAAAGCTATTGAGGCATTTGGAAAGCAATGGTACTGTCTTACACGTGGTTTTTCACATCCTTAGACTTGCAAAAACTTTCTTTGAGTGACTCTAGTGATTAAAAAAGATATTTTATAAATTAAAAATAATTTTATATTATAAATTAATTTGATAAAAAAGAATCATATTCATTTTTATTTTATTCTTTAAAAATAAAAATATTAAAAACCAATAAAAAAGTTATATTATTTAATTTCATTTCTTGAATTATTTTCATTTTTTTTAATAAAAAAAAGATATAAAAGAAATTTTTATGTAGAAAATTGCCATATCTTAACAAAAAATAACACTTTCATATAAAAGACTTATATTTATTTGTCTTTTTTAGTGTTTGAAGACAACCCAACAGAGGATAACCAAACTACTTTTGAAAGATTGGTGGGAGAAACTTGTCAAAGGTCTCCAACACCAATAATCACTAAGAAAAAGAAAGCCAAGAAATTGGACTTTCCAGGACCCACTATTCAGAACTCTGAAGGTGAGTACCTCATTTATAAATTGCCATAAGAGTATTTCTGTTCTAAAATCCTCTTATTTCTTATTTTTCTTATAATATGACTACCAGAAGAGGCTCCCAATACTCCATCCAATCAGATGGAGCTGGACTCAGAGGTAGAATTGATTCCTCAAAAGGGAAAAGGAAGGGTAATATCCCCAGTGGAACAGAATCCACACAAGGAAGTGCCTTATCCCAAAGGCAAGTCCCAGAAATGCCCATGATATCTGAACCTGAGTTGGAACTAAGTATGAGTGACTCAAAAAGGTACAAATCACATTCAGAGCGCTCAAATAGACATTTACATGAGCCAATACAAACAGTAATACACAGTGTACAAGGACAAATATTGGGAAATGTTGCCTCAAATACACCAAGGAGTGATGAACTCCTGGCACATCCTAAAGAAGTTCCTCAAAGAGGTGGAAATAGTGAGATACTCCAATGGATGGAATTCACTATCATCCAAACCTCAAATCAAAAAGATCAAGGAGTATCATTCCAAAAAGAAGGAGGCAACCAAGGAAGAAGCCCCAGTAGCTTCTACCAGCAAGCCCCAAGCCAACCCACTTCCCCAAGAAGGGAAGAAGAACAAGAAAAAGAATTGGAGAAAACCATATTCCCCAAGCTACAAGAGTCCCAAAATCCAAAAAGATGCCATGGACAATGTCTTCAACATGGCCAGAACTTTGATGGAATTCAAAGACAAAGAGGAACAAAGAATGAGACAACCCCATTTCCCAAAGAAATAACCTTGTCTCCTGATGTTGTAAATACTTTAACAGAGCTTAAAAATAGTATTTTACCTCTTAAAGACATTAAAAATAGTTTATTATCTTTCCAAGAAATAAATAACAGTTTATCACCTTTAACAAAACTTGTTGTACAAAATAAGAAAGAAATTGATAACATACAATTTATGATTGAAAATAATAAACCAAAAGTATTAATTGACAATACTCAGAAATTAATACAAGGACAACAAGAGTTGTATAAATACATAAGTGATATCAAAGAAAAGACTTTGACAATCAATTATGATGTGAGTATTGACAATCTTACAGAAAAATTAAACAAATTAAGTATTTCTGTAGAAAAATATGAAGAAAAGACTTCTACACACCAAAAATTACTTCTGGACCATGTGGAAAAAAGTGATGAAGCAAGAATGCATCTGAAAGATGACATTCAAAATGAAATAAGGCTTATTACTGAAAAAATGGATAAAATTAATGAGGCTAACCTAAATATGCCAAAGTTATCAACACCATTTTCTCACATAAGAAGCCCTGTTAAACCAAAAGAGGAATTAACAAACACATTCATAACAGACTTGATTCACCAAGACAATAACCAAGTCTTAATGAAGGAAGCACCTCAATTGAAAGAATGGCCAACATTCACAGGAGAAGGTGAATATGACCACATGTCATTTATCAAGACAATTGACATGCTACAAGAAGATTATGCCATACCAGATGAATTAATCACTGCAAGATTACATTCATTGTTTGAAAAATTTGCAAAAAGATGGTGTTATGGCATAAGGCAAACAAATGGCAAATATACCTGGTCTTGGTGGAAACAAGAAATAATCACCAAGTGGGCTAATGATGCCTGGAGGTACAAAATAGAAAATGCATTTGAAAATTCTTTCTTTGACCCAGACAAAGACAAACCTTTAACTTGGTTCTTGAAACAAGTTGAAATACTTAATGCTTTGTACCCAGAAATGTCACAAAAGATGGTGCATATGGAAATACTCAAGAAATGTGGAGGAGAGCTAGAACATGCCCTAAGAGGCAGATGTATAGAACCATGCTCCACAGAAGAGTACATTAATGCACTAGAAGACATAGTGACAAGAACAAAAACTGGCAGGACTTGGAAGAAATTGGACATTAAAAGCCCAAGTAAACCATTTATCAATAAAGATAAATCAAAAGAATACTTCAAGCCCAATACATCCAACAATAATGAGCAAAGAAAATGCCATAAATGTGGAGGTATTGGACACTTAGCCAATAATTGCCTTAAAAAGCAAAAATTAATGAAATTGTGGAAACAGAAAACCACAATGACAAAGAAGAGGAATCTGACTCTGAAAAAGAGACAGAAGAGTCAGAAAGCTCTGAAAGTGATGAAATCAATATAATTAATGCACAAATTAATAATAGTGATATGATTTATGAAGTACTGGATGTTAACTCAAACTTACCACAAGTTGGGACTTCTGACACAAACCTGACAAATATACAAGCTTCCAAAATGTATGGGACCAAACCTGCAAGAGGAATGGGATATACAGCTGGAAAATCAAGTATAAGTATTGTTATAGTTGATAACCAAGAAGGAAAAGCTAACTTAGACACAGGAGCATATTGCACCTGTGTTCGTAAAATTTATTTAAAAACCATTGTCCCAGACTGGCAAGAAAAGCTTATGCCAATACAAGGTGTCAAATTTAGTAGTGCAAGTGAGAGCATGAATTCCCTTGGAATAATTGATTTAGCACTAATTTTTCCTCATCCCTCACAATGTGTCAGAATTAAAGTAGAGTTTGTAGTAATGGACAACTGTACTAGTAATCACTTCATACTTAGGAATGACTACTTATCAATTTATGGTATAGATATCTCTAACCAAAAGGATAGATATTTTACCATAGGAGACAACAAAAGACAAAAGTTTGGCTTCTTAAATAACAAAAAACAAATCACAGTCATTAAGAATGAAGAAAAAATTCCAAAAAAGGAACTTTTTATATCTGAACAACTTAAAGAGGCAGAATTCAATCAAGAATTAACAGAAAAAATGAAACAAAAATTGATTCACCTCTTATTTAAATACAAAAATACCTTTGCAACTGACAAAGAGCCACTAGGTGCCATAATTGGAAATGAAGTGGATATAATTCTTAATGTGGAAAAACCTTACCCACCTCTACTAAGGAGACCTGCTTACCCAGCTAGTCCAAGAGCTAGAGAAGCCCTAGAGGTACACATTAAAGAATTAATGGACCTTGGATTATTAAGAAAGGTAGGACATAATGAGCAGGTAGAAGTCACTACACCTGTCATTATAACTTGGCATAATGGAAAATCAAGGATGGTAGGAGACTTCAGAGCCCTGAACACCTATACCATTCCAGACAGGTATCCAATAACCAGGATCCATGAGACATTGACACAATTGTCACAAGCTAAGTTCATCACAGCCATGGATGCCTTAAAGGGTTTTCATCAAAATGTCTTAACAGACAATGCCAAAAAACTACTGAGGATAATAGTCCACTGTGGAATTTTTGAATACTTAAGAATGCCATTTGGCATAAAAAATGCACCTTCCCATTATCAAAGAATGATGAATACCATATTTCCTGAAGAATTATCAGAAGGATGGTTAATTATCTATATTGATGATATCATAATTTGCTCAGAAGCTTGGGAAAATCACCTTGCAAGACTAGAAAGGGCACTACAAAAAACAGTCCAAGTGAATATGAAAATTTCGTTGAAAAAGTGTCATTTTGCATACAGTGAATTAAAGGCACTAGGACATGTGGTATCTGGACTTAGTCTAGGCATAGACAATAATAAAGTAGCAGCAGTACTACTTAAGCCAATGCCTCAAAACAAAAAAGAAATTCAATCATTTCTAGGATTTGCTGGTTACTATAGACAGCATATAAAGGACTTTGCAAAAATTGCTAAATCCTTGTATAAACTATGTGACCAACAAACAGTCTATGAAATGACAGAAGAAAGAGTCAAGGCATATGAAGAACTGAAAAATTCTTTAACAAATGCCCCATTTCTTCTAATGCCAGATTGGAAACTACCCTTCAAACTTTACATTGATGCTTGTGGAGAAGGACTTGGTGCTGCACTACACCAGACACAAATTATCAATGATAAACAAGTGGAAGGACCAATCTTTTTTATTTCAAGACAGATAAAGCCAACAGAAGCAAGATATGGAGCAAGCCAAATGGAATGCCTCTGCTTGATGTGGGCTTTAGAAAAATTACATTACTACTTGGATGGAACAGTATTTGATGTGATTACAGACTGTAATGCTGTAAATTCTCTGTTAAATATGAAAACTCCAAAAAGACATATGCTGAGATGGCAAATTGCCATCCAATAATATAGAGGAAATATGACTATTGTTCATAAATCTGGAAATATTCATAAAAATGCAGATGGTCTTAGCAGATGGGCTCTAGCAAATACCCCTGACAATCCAGCATGGGTACCACAAGAAGAACATCATATAGAAGGAATATGTGTTACAGACATTGGCACAGAATTCTTTAACCAAGTTAAAGAAAGCTATAAGATAGACAAAAATTGCAATATCTTAAGCCAACTTTTAATGAAAGACTGCAAAGACCCATCACTTTCATCAAAACTAGATGAAACATGGAAAAAGGCATATGATGAAGGAAGATTCCAACTCCTTGATGGAATCCTTTACCATAGAACAAAACACACATGTGTTATGGCCTTAACAGATAGAACCCTGATAAACACTATTTTACATGAGTGTCATGATAGTGTTGCAGTTGGACACCTTTCAGAAGACAGGACACTAGAGAGGGTAAAAACCTGCTCTTGGTGGCCAAATTGGAAGAAAGATGTTATAGAATACTGCCAAACCTGTGACAGATGTCAAAAAGCCAACAGAGCCACGGGAAAGAAATTTGAAATGATGATCCAAATCCAAGAAACAAAATCCCCTTGGGAAATAGTTCATATGGATTGGGTAACAGCATTACCTCCAGGAGGAGATAGAAGCTATAATGCATGCCTATTATTGGTTGACAGATATAGCAAAACTCCCATGTTCCTACCATGTCACAAAGATGACACAGTTATGGACACAGCTATAATGATATTGAATAGAGTTATTAGCCATACAGGCTTATTCCAGAATATTATAAGTGACAGAGACCCAAAGTTCAATTCAGCATTATGGACAAATCTCCATAACTTGTTTGGGACAAAGTTATCATTCTCAACAGCTTACCATCCTCAAACTGATGGTTTAGCAGAAAGAATGATACAGACCTTAGAGGACATGATCAGAAGATTCTGTGCTTATGGGCTAAAATCAAAGATTCTGATGGTTTTACCCATGATTGGTATACACTAATACCAGCTCTTGAACTGGCATATAAAACATCAATCCATTCTTCTACTGGAAAAACACCAGTAATACTAGAAAAAGGTTGGAATCCAAGACTTCCTTATGATACCCTCAAGAAGGACTTAGTGGATATACATCCAACAGCAAGCAGTTTTAAGATAATGCTTGATAAGGCAAGACACCATGCAAACAGATGTATGCAAGATTCTTTCAAATATGCAAAAGAAAGATGGGATAAAAGTCATAAGCCACCTGATTTCAAAATAGGAGACTTGGTCCTAGTATCAACCCTTAATTTCAATAACATAAAAGGACCAAAGAAATTAAAAGATTCCTTTGCAGGACCATTTATGATGAAAGCACTTCATGGACCCAATGCTGTGCAATTGGAACTCACAGGTGAACTAATGAACAAACACCCAACTTTCCCTGTAAGTCTGATAAAACCTTACAGTTCAAGTGACAAGGAGTTATTTCCACTAAGAAATAAACCCCCACTTGAAATTCCCCCCTTGGAAGAAGGAGAGGAAAAGAAAATAGTAAAAGTCCTTAAAGAGAGAAGGACAAGAAACAAAAAAGAAAGAGAATACCTTGTAAGGTATAGGAATTCAACTCAAGAAGATGAATGGCTACGTGAAAAAGATATAACAAATGCTTACAAACTACTAAGAAGGTTTAGACATGAAAATAAACCTGAAAAATAGAAAAGTTAAGCATTATTGAGCTTCAAGACTAACAAAGTCTATTGAAGAGGTAGGATAGTGGATGATACCCTAATTAAACATATCAGATTGTGGTACAATCTTTTTTGGTGGTATAGAATGTGAACCTTTGAGATATGACCACATACCCAAAAAGGTCACAAGAAATATTTAATATAATTATACATTAAAAATAAGTACCTTAAAGCTACAAAAATACCATAAATTGGTATAAAACTTGGTTTAACTTAAGACGTATTGAATAAACATGTGAAATAAATTACACCATTGGATTGCCCATGGTAAAATACACATATACCATTTTTATGGCATATCTGTAAAGTCAATATTTAATAAGTTATAAGTAATAATACCTTATAAAAGACACAAATCCTTATTTATTTCAAAAGACAATGAGACAACATGTGAAATAAATATTACCATTGGATTTTCCATAAAATTCCACACATAAAACAATTAATAAGCTAAGCTTCAAAATCAATATTTAAGGAATTAACCTGAATATATGCACTTTTTTGGTCAACACATATATTCAAGGATTTTAGCTAATATCTCTTGAATTATGCATGATAGAGTGATGAACCAAAAATAAAGTCATCGCGTAATTACTGTAGGAATACAGATATGAAGTTTATTTCACAAGTTATAAACAAGGTTAAAACCTGTAAGGAATTATTGATTAAAATCGACAGAGCTGTTGACCACTTTGTTGTGAAAGTGGTCCAAACTTAAAAAAAAGTAGACAGTTGGATTCTACTAGCTCATTCGTGAAGAATGATTTATTTTTTATTATAATATTCAAGGTATAACCCCTTGAAATAATAGCTTGAAGTTTAAAATATTAAATTTTGACAGAAAAGATGAGTTACAAGAAAAATCACCAAAAATAGAGTTTTGATGATGTAATAAAATTCTCTTGGAAGAATAATAAGGTTATGCCAAGCTATCAGAATTCACTCTCTGAAGTGCTGTAGAATGTAAATCTTAAACGTTATTAAGGATCAAAGCTTGAGCTTAATTTGATCATTTATGATCACTCATTGTAACCTTAAATTAAGTTTAACAGTCATATGAGCGATAAGATTGGTGAATACTATTAGTTTATGATTAAAACTAATAAAATCCACGAATTTTGGGGTTCTTCCAAGTCTTTGACATCATCAAACTTAGAGCTATAGTGATAACTCTAAATAATGGCGTAATAATGATGTAATATGGTTTGATCATGATGTAATCATCACCAAACCTTAAAATATTGATCAATCCTTGTGGATATGATCAGTACACGTCTACTAGAAGCCTGTTGGAATCTAGGAGGGGGGTATTTACTATAAATAGAGCTCTTTTTACTCTGTTTTCCCCTCAGACGCATCAAAAACATTAAATCAATACAATAAAAAGGTAATTTCTTTATTCTTTATATATAAAATTTTTATATTATTAAAGACCAAAGATAATCTTATTATAATCATCAATTTTGACGTGATTAAATCATTTCTTTAATTGTTTTGGTTAAAAATCTCTCTAAAATCCCATTTCCACGTAAAAATCAAGAATATTTGTAATTTCTCTATTTTTTATTGTAAATACAATTTGGATAAATATTATTTATATTATTTGGTGTAAAATATCTCAAAAGTATTATATTAAGTATTAAAAGTAGGTTATTTTCTCTTATTATAATAATTTTCTCTCTATTATTTTTTTAATAATTCTTTAATTAATATAA
The DNA here is from genome assembly GCA_023105745.1 of Austropuccinia psidii. Classification (NCBI taxonomy): domain Eukaryota; kingdom Fungi; phylum Basidiomycota; class Pucciniomycetes; order Pucciniales; family Sphaerophragmiaceae; genus Austropuccinia; species Austropuccinia psidii. The sequence goes on along the minus strand of JALGQZ010000017.1, from coordinate 25,381,959 downwards.
ATAGTATTTATATTAATTTATAACTTTAATATTAGTAATGTTATTGTTATTAATTGGTTTTTATTAATAGAAACCAATTTTTTACGCCTTTATTATTTTTTTGTAACAATAATAAATTTCTTTGAATATATTAATTATTTTATATTAATATATTTATTTTATTATATTATATTTTATAATATAAATTATATTATCATATTTTATTAATAATATAATTATTTTTACACCATAATTATAATAATTCTTTATTATTTTAATTTTATCTTATTTATTTCATTTATAAGGACATTCATAGTACAATAAGTAAAATATTAGTAAATCTTACTTATTGTTTCATAGTCAAACCTTACAATCAGTGATACGACTTAGAATACCTCCAGTTCAAAATGAATTCGTAGAAGAGCAACAACCAGATCAAGATGTTCAAGTTGTTGAAGGGGAAAATGATTGAAATCACCCATGTTGGAAATGGGAAATGAGGGCTAAAGCCCCAAAAGACATTAACTCAAATTTATCACCAGAAAATATACTGAATGCTAGAACAAGAACCCAAGCACAATCCCTTCTTGCAAAACTAATTCATCACACTAAAAATAAAGAAAAAGCATTTGCTACTTTAGTTGAATTAGTACAACAAAAAGAAGAAGCAATTAGTAAAACAGACACAATCAATTCCATGATACTAGAGGATAGCACTCATGAAGAGTAAAACCCATCAACAATCGCTGGAGCAAAGAAAAGTTATAATTGGTGCAAGTCGAAAGAAGCCTACCTCTCAGAACTGGATATTATAGCTGAGCAAGGTGTTTTTGATGTATACAAAAAATTTGATATTCCAAAAGGGAAAACACTCATCCACAATCAATGGGTGTTTACCAGAAAATTTGATGAAAAAGGAGACTTAAAAAGATATAAAGCACGCTGCATTGCAAGAGGTTTTAAAAAAAAAGAAGGCATAGACTACCAAGAAACCTTTTCACCAACTGGAAGATTATCAACTCTAAGGTATATAATATGTTATTCAGTACAAACAGGTCAGAAAATAAGACAGGCCGACTTTGTCACAGCTTACTTAAACTCAAAATTAGGAGAAGATGAAACAGTGTACACCACCTTGCCTGAAGGATTCATTGAATGGGTAAAAGAAGCCAAATGTGAATTTTATGAAGAAAGAAGATTCAAAAAAGTTGTAAAAGACCCAGATAACTTTGTCTTAAAGCTGAATAAATCACTGTATGAGCTTAAGCAAGCAGCCAGAAGCTGGTATCAAGCTCTATCAGGATGGCTTACAAGCAACGATTTCAGGATCAGTCATGCAGATCCCTGTCTATTTATCCAAAAAACAAACATTCTGTTTGCATGGGTAGATGACCTACTAGTAATTGGACCAGACTCTGAGGCCATCATAGATAAATTAAAAGGGCACTTCAAAATTAAGGACCTTGGATTAGCAAGTCATGTTCTAGGTATGGAAATTGTACAAACAAGAGAAGACATCATACAAATAAACCAGACACATTATATTGAAGAGCTTTTGAGAAAATGTAATATGGAAGATTGAAAACCCACATTGACACCAATGCAGAGTAACTTAAAACTTGAAATCGCAACACAAGCAGAAATTGATGAATTCAAAAGCCTCAACCTAGATTACAGATCAGCAGTAGGGTCATTGAACTATCTTTCACAATGTACTTGCCCAGATATAGCTTATGTAGTTGGACATCTCTCACAATTCTTGGAAAGGCCCAGTACCCAGCATTGGACAGGTTTCAAAAGAGTATTAAGATACTTAAAAACAACAAAAAGCATTGGAATAAACTATTTCAAGACAGGTGAAAACACAATTACAGGGTACTCAGATTCAAGCTGGGCAGAAGACCTTGATAGGAGATCATGGTCAGGCTATGAATTTACATTAGCAGGGGGAATAATTAGTTGGAAGAGTAAAAAACTTGGAGGAGTCAGTGGGTCTTCAACGGAAGCAGAATACAGAGCATATCTTTCAGCTTTTCACAAAGGAAAATGGTTATCACTATTACAATCAGAAATAAATAATGAAGATCAAAAAACAATACTAATATATAGTGATAATCAAGGAGCAATCAGTCAAACAAAGAACCCAATCTACCATTCAAGAACAAAACATATAGACGTACATTACAATAGTATCAGGGACCTAATAAATAATAAAGAAATAGATATCAAATACATCCCGACTGAAGAGATGGTTGCGGACTGCCTTACAAAAGCTTTAGATAGAAATAAACAACAGAAATTTGTTATGCTAATGGGAATGATGGAAACAAAAAACTCAAGTGCAAACATAGCGATTAAAGTAGAACAACCGCTTGAAGGTATACATTTGGAATCGAGGGGGCATGTTGGAAATGTGATTCCTAAATGTCAAGAAAGAAAGGAAATGACATTAGAAACAGTCATTTCAATAAAAGAAAAAGAACTAGATAAAGCAATAGGAAAAAAGATCAGATGTGATGTTAGTATGGAAAATAAAAAGAAAGAAATAGGCAAAAGAATTTTAGTCGTATATGATGGAATAAACAAAAGAAGAAAAGTACATTCCATTTTAGATCAAAAGTACTGAATAAACTATCCACAACTCATATTAAGAAGGAAGGCCCTTCAGTATATATAATCAGTGTGTTTCTGTGTACAATTATTTTTATATATAGATTTTTATTTTTATTTTGTTTTTCATTCTCACTTTTAAAAATATAAAAACAAAAACTTTAAAACCGTAAACCACTCAAAAGAAACTAATCAAAGATTATCTTTAAAAGCACGGCTTTAAGGATTACGTTGCATAACTCTTTTTAAATAGCTTTGGGAACTAATTGCAGTATTGAGGTTTAGGAGAAATGCTCAGATATATTTCACACCAAACAATCTCCATTCAAGACCAACCCTGGCAAGATGCAAAAGGTAATCTCAAAAAGGGAAAGAGGGGTGGAAACTCTTATCATACAACTCAGAAGCAGAAATGTCCCCCCAATCTCTACCACTTCCACATTAAGAGGTCCCCAACCCCACTCTTCCCATATTGTAGGCACCCAGAGACAGTAGCTCACTTTCTTATTTTTTTTCCTTACTACAGAAACCAAAGAAAATTACTCCAACACACTACTTCAAAGACAAATTAAGGTGGCTTTTTGTGATCATTTCTGCATCTTAGACTCCACATTATCCATCCCCTACATTGCCTTGTATGTTCTCAGCATTAATAGATTCCCACTGAACAAGCTCTGCTTCCACTTACCAGAGGACAAAGAGGATCATCCACTTCCAGTCCAGAGTCTTAAAGGAAGGGCCCCAAACCAAAACTTAGCTCCAAGTGTCAGCCTGTGACTCAAAACCAGAGCACAAGCATGACAGCCAAAATACCATAAACCAATGGTATAGCCAAAATACCACCAAAACATGGAGCTGAGCCAAATTAGCTCAAAAGGTATCAAAAGAAAGAGGAAACTCACCTCTTCCTGAAAATATAAGTCCCATCACCATAGGACAAGAAATAACAAAGTTATTCCTGCTCAAAGTTATTGCTGAGCATAAACCTTAATTTTCACCTCTCATCTAAAATCTAGAAGGAGAGGCTTAACCCCATCAAATGGGTATTCAAAATGAAGCTCTAAGCCAGGGCTATCCAATGGTACTAGCCAAACTGAGCTAGCACCAGTATTACTTGAGTTATGGTCAAATTCAGACCAAATAAGGGTGAATAAAACATTCACCTCTCATCTAACTTTTACAGTTTTAGTGTGAGATACTTAAAGTGGGGTCTTTTTGGAAAGAGCACAATCAGGGCTATCTGATGGTGTCATCCATTTCCTCATATCTCAACTAGAACAGAAGTTATTGGCCAAACAAGCTTAATACAGCTTTTTGCCCAAAACACGCCAATGTATAAAAACACTTGTACATGGGATAACTTTGCCATATTTAATGATAACCATGTCAAGTTGGGTACCATTGTATAGAGCTCATACAGGGCTATTCAATGAACCAACTCTGAGCTTGATATCTCAAAAACTGACAGAGTTATGGCAATTTTAAGGCAAAAATCCCACCTGCTGTCATATACAGCCTTACCATGGGATAATACCCTATAACCATGAATATGAGGTGTCAAATAGACAAAGAAGCATGTTTTTACTTCAATACCTCATATGTCAGTCAATACTGGGGTCCCATACAGTTTCTGTACAGCATTCTACGCGTCATACACGTCAGAATCAGGCTGTGAGGTCCCCAGATGAAAGTTTTCACCCTGTATTGGTGAAAACTGCCCAGATGTGGTTTCAAAACCACATCTGAGCCCAATACAGGGTATACAGGCTGTTTGCAAACCACAAGCCTGTCATGAGGAGTAAAAAATCTTCACTTCCTCTACGTGAAAAGGTCTAATAACCTTTTCACCTCAATTTCAGGATAAAAGGAGGGCTTTTCACTGCCAAAACCCTTTCCTCATCCTGCTCTTGAATAACCTACGTAGTAAACTGTCAAAAACAGTTTTACTCTTGGTTAAATAATCAGGTATACTCTTAATTTAAAGTATTGTAGTCTTTATTATTGTAATCCAACAGGTAAAGCTGCACCCAGGGCTTTCAACAGCGCTCACCACCACTATATCTCTATAGTAAAGCCCTTTAAATCTTAAATTAAATCATTTATTATCAATCTTATCATCTTTTAAAACCATTCTTACCGTGTCACAGTCATAGTTAAAGCTTGTAAATACTCATATACACCTTTTTCATAGACTCAGCCTGACATTTTGGGGGCCTGGCAGTGTTTTTTTTTTTGACTTTTTGGACCTTACAAGTAAGTTTTTTCTCTTTTTTATGACTTATTAACCATTGTTTTTATCTTTTTTAGGCGTAATTTCTTTATTTAAATATATATATTATATATATTTATCCTTTTTTATACATACTCATATATTAAAGAGTATTATTCACGTGGCTAATACCCACTGAATTTAATTATTTTTGGCGTGTTTTGTATATAAAAACACATAAGCCATCAATAAAGTCCTGTATTCTTGACTGAATAAGGACACCTCTGACTGAAAAACCATCAGTTGAGGCGTGGTCAAGTGTATTGTCAATTCAATAATACTTGTATACAAACCACTTTTACAGAGTACACTTGCAAACCACAAGTGTATCTGTGGGATACTGGCACACAAACAGTGTGACAGGGCACCATAAGCTGTATTTTTGACGTGAAATTGTTAATTCAATTACACTGTCATTATACAAGGGCATATTGTAATAATATACAAGCCCAGAGGCCATTCTTAGACGTGCAAAACCAGCCATTTAAGAAGTCTTAACTGAAATAAGCCCTCTTTTTTCCTGTTTTGATTCAGTGGAAGAAAACTATATCCCACTTGAGACCCAGTCACAGGCCAACACACCAGTGACACCCTCAGAACCAGAGGTCAGCAAGGGTAAAGGAAAAAGGCTTAGTGAAGGCCTCATTACAGCCAAGAAGTGGACACCAATAGCCACTCAGAGGAGTAGAAAACCACGAAACTCTGCTTCAATACAAGGTAAACCAACCTTAACCACTTGTACAGGGAAGATTACAATTATTAACCCAGTTGTAACCTCCAAAGGCAAACTGCCCAAATCAGCAGATAACAAATTTGTACAAGGCACAGTCAAAGGTAAATACCCTAAGAACATAAAGTTTTTGACTGCTTGCAAACACTGATATGTCCCCTGCATGCCTCAGAGACCTTGGCTTCCAAAGGAACCAGCCAGAGGATAGAGCAGGAATGTCTAGAACCAGAAGACCTGAAAGAAGACACATTGGACACAGTGGTGGATGGCAAAACAATGAGGGAGATAATATCAACCTTGCCATTCACACTCCAATTCAACAGAAACCTCAAACCAGAGGACTGGAAGGATATGGATCAAGTTCTTCAAATCCACCAACTCCTCAAAGATTTGTTTCAATGGAGCATGGACAACAAGAGGTTCAACCTAGCAACTCACTGGGCAGAACTGGGATCAAGTTGCCAGAAGATCTGTCTCAAAGAGATAGACTTCAAAGACCTTATGGTAATCACCAAGGGTTGGAATCCTACCAGGCAGCACAGACTCCTGGAGGCAAGGGCACAGAGGATAAGGGAGAATCAAGCCACTATCCAAGCTATAGAAGAACAGTTAACCCAGACAGGGCCTACTCAGATTCCTTCAGGTTCACAAGGAGCAAGCCAAATCAGCTCTCCAGTGGCTTCACACCATTCAGAAACCAGCAGATCAGTGGCCAAGAGTCACCATTCTTCACAATTCCAGGAAGTTTCCAGGAGAAGACAAGGCAACAAGGGCAAGAACAAAGCCTCCTTCAACCAGAGGAGGAAAGAGTCAGACCCCATGATCCAGAAGCTGTTAGATTTGGTAAAAAAAGTACACAAGAACCAGAAGTAGTTGTAAACCACTCTATAATCAGTAGTCCTAGTAATAGAAACATTACCCCCACTCAGACTGAAAATAACATTATCACATCTGAGAGTAACATCAACAGTGACACACTGTGGTTACAAATGTCCCAATATGCTGAGCAATCTGCAAAGCAAGCTACAGAATTTGCAGCTGCACAAGAGAGGATGAGAAAAACTCAAGCCTCATTGGAGCAGATAGTTCAAAACCTTCAGGAAGGATATGCTCAACTGAGCAAAGCCTCTGAAGAAACCAACAAGAGACTGAATCAAGTCTCTGAAGAACAACACCATAGTAGCAGGGACAGGGAGTGTCTGAACCAAGACATCAACAAATTGTTTGATGCATACCATAGCTTGAAGCCCCAACCACAAGGCCAAGCTATAGAGAATCCATATCAACCAGATGACATCAAACCAGATGCCATGTTGTTGAATAAGGCAAGATCTCCATCACAATACCAGGATGGAGATGGCATGTCTTATTCAGAGAAGGAAGCCTTGAAACAGCTTCCTGAGGCCTCAAGCTGGCCCAAATTCTCTGGATCAGGAGAATATGATCATATGGAACTCATAGATTTTATTGATGGACTCTTCATTGATGTACCAAGCATACCAGATTACTGGATCACTGCTAGACTAAATACTGCATTTAAAGGTCATGCAAGTATATGGTACACTGAAATGAAAGAAATCCATGGCAGAAGGAACTGGCCATGGTGGAAGAGTCAAATAATCCAAAAGTACAGTAATGGAACTTGGATATGGCAAAAGACCATGTCATTTGAAAATGACAAATACTCTGTGGACAAAGATCCATATGAGTGGTGTCTTAAAAAGTCTAGAAGACTTAAAGCCATTGATCCTCAAATGAACATTCCAATGAGGAATCATAAACTTCTGACACAACTGCCAGGAGAACTAGAGCATGCAGTAAAGTGCAGATGCAACCAAAATTGCACTCTAGATGATATAGCCAATACCTTACAAGACATAAGGAAAAGGACTATTATAGGGAAATTCACCCCATATAGAAGCAATAGTTTCAAAGAGAAACAACCTTTAAGGGTAGAGTTTAAAGACAAACCCAGAGAAAGAGTGGCAGAAGGGGCAAAGAAGAAGAATTCTTGTCACAATTGTGGTTCAACAGATCACTATGCCAACAACTGCCCAAAAGCAAAGAAGAAAGTCTATGCTATAGAAAAAGTCCCTGAAGAAGAACCTCCAACAGAGGATTCTGAATCAGACTCTATGGGTGATGCCATCAGGGAACCATCTGATGAGGATCAAGACCCAAGAGAGGAATTTCTAGTGGAATACCAAGAGGAAACCCCACTAGAAATCCAGGATATACAGTTGGAAGCAGGCATGCCACAAGAACTTGTGTAAACACACACAAGATGCACAAACATTCCTGGTTACACCAACCAAAGGAATGGCATACATACATGGAACAGCCACAAAAATGACTGTATGTATTGACAATGCTCAGCACCCATTGATCATTGACAGTGGAGCACACTGCTCCATAGTGGCCAGGAATTATCTGGATAACCAATTCCCAAACTGGGAAAAAGAACTCTTGCCCACCAGGGCAAAGAACTTTAAGAGTGCATCTGGAAAGATGACCTCTATTGGGACAATTATCAAAGAGATAATCTTACCCCACAGAAAAGGTAATATCAGACTCAACCCAGAGTTTGTAGTGCTTGAAGATGCCCACATCCAAGGGTTTTTACTGGGAACAGATTACCAGAGAATGTATGGCATAGATATTTACAATAGTAAAAATAGACATATTACCATTGGTACTAACAAGGAAAAGAAATTTTCTCTTGATATATACCAGATATCTTCTCAGGACCCACTGGAAGAACTTCTGAGAGAATTCAGAGAGGGACAGTTTAGCATTACCCTCACCAGTAAACAAAAACTAAGTTTACTGAAGATGCTGAGGAAGAATAGACCAGCATTTGCCATTGGTGAAGAACCATTAGGCAAGATCAAAGGCCATGATATAGAACTATATCTGGATGTAGAAAGGCCTTATCCACCCATGTTAAGGAGACCTCCTTACCCAGCAAGTCTGGAGACCAGGAAAGAGATTGAGAAACATATCAATGAACTCCTGGACATGGATGTCATTAGGAAGATTGGACATAATGAGATAGTGGAAATCACCACTCCTGTCCTAATCACCTGGCATGATGGCAAGTCTAGACTGGGTGGAGACTTCAGAGCCCTGAACAACTACACAAAAGCAGACAGGTATCCTATACCAAGGATACCTCATGCCTTGGATAAATTGGCCAAAGCCAAATACATAACCAAGATGGATTGTATGAAGGGCTTCCACCAAAATGGAGTTAAACCAAACTCCATGAAATTACTCAGAATTATATGCCATATGGGCATATATGAGTACACCAGGATGCCATTTGGCATCAAGAATGCACCAGCCCACTTCCAAAGGATGATGGACACCATATTTCAAGAAGAAATAATGGAAGGCTGGATGGTAGTATACATTGATGATATCATTATATACTCAGAGACATGGGAAGACCATGTACAATACATAGACAGAGTGCTAAGTAAATGTACACCCATCAATCTGAAAATTTCACTCAAAAAGTGTAATTTTGGCCAACAAGAGCTACTAGCTCTAGGACACAAAGTCTCAGGCCTCAGTCTGGCAATTGACCAGAACAAAGTAGCAGCAGTACTGCAAAAACCAGTACCAAAGACCATCAAAGAGATGCAATCTTTCCTTGGATTTGCTAGCTACTATAGAAACCACATCAAAAACTTTGCCCACATAACCAGTAGTTTATACAAGTTATGCTCAAAGGATGTAGTTTTTGAAATAACCAAGGAAAGGAGGGATGCATATGAGAGGATCAAATATGAACTCACTAATGCACCTGTACTCATCTTGCCTGACTTTGAACTACCATTCAAGTTATATATAGATGCAGCATGCAGCCAAGGCTTGGGAGCAGCCCTTCACCAAAGACAGATTGTGGATGGTGAACCAAGGGAAGGTGTAATATGTTACATCTCCAGGCAGCTGAAAGATTCAGAAGCCAGGTATGGGGCCACCCAGACAGAATGTTTATGTCTAGTCTGGGCTCTAGAAAAACTCCATTACTATTTGGAGGGTGCAGTCTTTGAAGTCTACACAGACTGCACAGCCTTGAAGTCTTTACTAAACATGAAGACTACTAATAGACACATGCTGAGATGGCAAATAGCCATCCAGGAGTATAGAGGGAACATGACCATCATATACAAGGAAGGTAAAAGCCATACCAATGCAGATGGCCTTAGCAGATGGCCACTGGACAATGTCAAAAGCAATCCAGCTTATGACCCTGAAGTTGCTGCAAAAATTCCTATCCATTTTATGGAAATAGATAGGAAGAAGAACTTCAGATTCTCTGAATGGGCACCAGGGAGTGGTACCCTTGACAGTGGAAACACTGATTCAGAAGGGACAGAAACCCCCATACTGGGGATAAGTTCCTCAGAACTGCAAAATGAATTCTTCAATGCAGTATTGAAATCTTATGCTAAACACAAAAAGTGTAGCATACTACTCCAACTCCTTCAACAAAAATACAGGAGCCCAGAACTGGAAACCCAGCTGGAGGAACCCTGGTTGAGGGCCTATAAGGACAATAAATTCTTCCTTATAGATGGCCTGATTTATCACAGAGACAAGCACACCAGTGCACTCACAGTGATAGACAGAGACCACATCTCTTTAATCCTGCAGGAATGCCATGACTGCCCCTACATGGGACACATGAGTGAGGACAGGACTAAGGAGAGGGTAGCAAGCACAGCTTGGTGGCCCAAGTGGGAGCAAGAGTTGAGTGAATACATCAACACTTGTGAAAGATGCCAAAAGGAAAATAGAAAACATGGGAAGAAATATGGGTTGCTTCAACACATAGAAGAACCCAAACACCCATGGGAAACCATCAACATGGACTGGGTCACAGGACTTGTCCCAGGGGGCAAAGAAAACTACAATGCCTGCTTAATCATAGTTGATAGGTTCAGCAAGAGGATGAGATGTCTACCATGCCATAAAGAGGACACAGCCATGGACACTGCTCTGTTATTTTGGAATAACATCATATCCACCTGTGGAGTCCCTAAGATCATAATTAGTGACAGGGACCCAAAATTTACATCTGAATTTTGGACCAATTTATATGACATGCTTGGCACCAAGCTTGCTTTTTCCACAGCTTACCATCCACAAACAGATGGCCTAGCTGAGAGGATGATCCAAACAATGGAGGACATCCTCAGGAGGTTCTGTGCCTATGGCATGGAATACAAGGACCATGAGGGATATACCCATGATTGGGTCACCCTCTTACCAGCAGTCCAACTGGCTTATAATACAAGCCAGCACTCTACCACAGGAAAAACACCTGCACTGGTAGAGAAAGGGTGGAATCCCCTGTTACCTGTAGATCACTTGAAGAAAAATCTTCTGACCATCCACCCCACAGCCAAAGACTTCCATGATATGTGGAAGAAAGCCTGTGATACTGCTGCCAAATGCCTAGCTGAGGCCAAAGAGTACAACAAGCAAAGGTGGGACAAGTCACATATGGAACCTGACTTCAAGGAAGGGGACCAGGTGTTAGTGTCCACACTGAACTTTAACAACCTCAAAGGACCTAAGAAAATGAGAGACTCATTTGTAGGGCCCTTCACTATCATTAAGTTGATAGGGAGGAATGCAGTAGAGGTCAAGCTCACTGAGGAGTTTTCTAGGAAACACCCAGTCTTTCCAGTGAGCCTGGTCAAACCATACTTCCAAACAGAGGAGGATAAATTCCCCTCCAGGAAGAAAAACATTACTCCACCAGAAATAGTGGAAGTAGAGGACTCTCCTGGACCTGTGAGTAAAATCATCAGGGCCAGAAAAATCAGACTTAATGGGAAGGATCAGAGACAATATCTAGTCAGATTCAAGAACCAGACAGCTGACAAAGACAAATGGTTGGCAGAGGATGCCATACCAGATGGGAACCTTCATTTAAGGAGATTCAGAGCCTCTAGGAGGACTGAACAGTCTCATCAATGATGAGCCTTTCTTAGAGGGAGGGTATGTCAGCCTGTGACTCAAAACCAGAGCACAAGCATGACAGCCAAAATACCATAAACCAATGGTATAGCCAAAATACCACCAAAACATGGAGCTGAGCCAAATTAGCTCAAAAGGTATCAAAAGAAAGAGGAAACTCACCTCTTCCTGAAAATATAAGTCCCATCACCATAGGACAAGAAATAACAAAGTTATTCCTGCTCAAAGTTATTCCTGAGCATAAACCTTAATTTTCACCTCTCATCTAAAATCTAGAAGGAGAGGCTTAACCCCATCAAATGGGTATTCAAAATGAAGCTCTAAGCCAGGGCTATCCAATGGTACTAGCCAAACTGAGCTAGCACCAGTATTACTTGAGTTATGGTCAAATTCAGACCAAATAAGGGTGAATAAAACATTCACCTCTCATCTAACTTTTACAGTTTTAGTGTGAGATACTTAAAGTGGGGTCTTTTTGGAAAGAGCACAATCAGGGCTATCTGATGGTGTCATCCATTTCCTCATATCTCAACTAGAACAGAAGTTATTGGCCAAACAAGCTTAATACAGCTTTTTGCCCAAAACACACCAATGTATAAAAACACTTGTACATGGGATAACTTTGCCATATTTAATGATAACCATGTCAAGTTGGGTACCATTGTATAGAGCTCATACAGGGCTATTCAATGAACCAACTCTGAGCTTGATATCTCAAAAACTGACAGAGTTATGGCAATTTTAAGGCAAAAATCCCACCTGCTGTCATATACAGCCTTACCATGGGATAATACCCTATAACCATGAATATGAGGTGTCAAATAGACAAAGAAGCATGTTTTTACTTCAATACCTCATATGTCAGTCAATACTGGGGTCCCATACAGTTTCTGTACAGCATTCTACGCGTCATACACGTCAGAATCAGGCTGTGAGGTCCCCAGATGAAAATTTTCACCCTGTATTGGTGAAAACTGCCCAGATGTGGTTTCAAAACCACATCTGAGCCCAATACAGGGTATACAGGCTGTTTGCAAACCACAAGCCTGTCATGAGGAGTGAAAAATCTTCACTTCCTCTATGTGAAAAGGTCTAATAACCTTTTCACCTCAATTTCAGGATAAAAGGAGGGCTTTTCACTGCCAAAACCCTTTCCTCATCCTGCTCTTGAATAACCTACGTAGTAAACTGTCAAAAACAGTTTTACTCTTGGTTAAATAATCAGGTATACTCTTAATTTAAAGTATTGTAGTCTTTATTATTGTAATCCAACAGGTAAAGCTGCACCCAGGGCTTTCAACAGCGCTCACCACCACTATATCTCTATAGTAAAGCCCTTTAAATCTTAAATTAAATCATTTATTATCAATCTTATCATCTTTTAAAACCATTCTTACCGTGTCACAGTCATAGTTAAAGCTTGTAAATACTCATATACACCTTTATCATAGACTCAGCCTGACACCAAGGGCAAGGTAGTGGTCTCATAAGCTATCTGATTACCACACTAGGAATATATTGAAACAACAATATAAAGTACCCTTAGATAGCCCAACAAGGATGGGAAAGTGCCTCTCAATTCGGGTCAGATTAAGTTGGGAAAGGAACCACTTATTCTCATCCAAGAACCCAAGTGCATGTACTGTTTAGGTATACCTGATGAGGATGGAAAAGTGCCTCTCACCAGGGATAGAGAAAGGAAGGAGAGTAACCTCTTACTCCCTACTAACAATCCAAACCCAGTTGTGATGCAATTAGTCGCTGGGATGGAAAAGTCCTCCCAAGACTAAAATAAAGCCACAGCCTTCTAAGGAATAATAATAATAACACCCCGGACCCCAAGGATGGAAGAGTCCTCTCGGGTGCCATGTGTAATCCAAAATAAAAATAAAAATAAAAATAAAAATCAAGAAACATTCTCAGATACATTTACGCCACCCCTCCTCCCCGGAAGAGCTTTAGCTAGAAGAAGGGCCCCACCTTCGCCCCCACACTCTCAAGACTGTTGGAATAGTCTCATAGACACACTCTCAAAGGCAGATAATGAATCTCTTGTATTTTAACTTGGTTTGTAAATAGTTTTAAAAAGTTCGTGTATATATTTAGTGCGGTATGTGAAATCAATAGCACTTTTTTTAAAAAAAAGAGTCAAGTGATTATTCTGTACTGTACAATACATTAACAGGGCGCCCATACCACACAAGACCGTAAAATCAAACTTGCTAGACAGCCAATTGGTAGGTTCGAGGGATAGCGGTTTCTGCGCTCGTCTTAGTTTGCATTCCAAGAACGCCGTAACATTGATTGAGGAAGAGAGCGGCGAGGGACGTCCGAATTGGATCTAGGAAAGCCAAGGATAAGTTTCCAGGATATGAAATACTCATAAGTTTGTTATACCGCTTCGTTGAGTAAAAAATTCAGTTCAAAACAACGGATAGCTAAATAATTGAATCTTAGAGTATGACGAAGGCGATGGCATATTGGTAAAAATAAATTTTGGCGCAGTATTTAGATCTGTGCTAGTCATTGAAATACTTAATAAGTAGCGATGGTGGCAAGGCTTAATCAAGGGAGATAAGTTTTGACCTTTAAAGGCTGTACGATTTCTACTAGAAATCATACACCAGCGAAAAAAACTCATTAACAATTCAAAAAGCTATTATCGGAATTCCTTGAATTGTGACTAATTTTTTTTCGCTGGTGAATCAAATTTTCTGCTTTAAAAGGAGGAGAAATTTGTCATCGAATTTGAACTTCATCCTACGTCTCACTGTCAATTTACTTGATATCTTTCAGAATATTTTCGTACGGATACAAAAAAAAAACACCCAAAATTCAATCCAAATAGCAGAAGTGATGGCCAAAATCTTTCAAACTCAGATCTTCCTCGTTATGATTGTGCTTAGCCTTATGGGTCAAGGTTGTCATTCTAGACCCGTCGACCCAAATCCGTGAGTCGCTTTTATGAAATTTCGTTCATAGAAAACATTATGGCTGAATAACAAAAATATGAAACTTTTGATTCAATAGAAAAGCGAATGATTATATACCAACCTACTGTGGTCCATTATTGCCCACGTAATTTTTGAATTTGAAATTTCGTCCAAACAATTCTTTCTGTTGACGAATTAACTTTTGTTTCTTGTTTCAATTCTTTGTATGTAGTTGCGACAAACACCCTCCGAAATGATTCAATTGGTGAGTTGATCTTGGAAAAATGCAATTTGAGTACCTTTTCTTACCAACGTCTTTTTTTTTTTACAGATAAAGGCTTCCATCGAATTTGGCTTTGCTTAACATACGGAACAGTTTTTAAGATTTACCATTTTTATCAAATGTCATTCGTTTCCAGCTTTGATTGAGTAAAAAAAATTATGAAAGGGAAGAATTTCTCATGCGGAGATGTACATCCGGACAAAAACTTGCTTCACCTTGGTTTTGTTTTTCGGTAGCTCAGCAAAAAGATACTTTCATACTTGAATAGAGCTGAAATCACTTCTTAAAGAATTATTTCTTATTTTGCTCAATTTTTTTTAAAACTCGGTATGGTATGAACATAGAAGACATCGAGCTCATTAAGATGAAGAGTAAAAATATTATATTTAAGATTTCAAATACTACAATTTCTTAATCATCAAAGCTAATATCATGAAATGATCATGGATTTCCGTTAGAATAGTAAGAGCTGTTAAGCGGTAGCAATAACGCACTCTCAGAATACTCCTCTAAGTAGGCAATTATAAGGAATCTCGTCAAAGAGCTGTTGAATGAGACGTCCTTTCTGTTAAATTATTTAGGTGGCTTGGCATTAGTTGCAGGACAAAAATTCAAATTCTTTCCTATCATAACTTGATTACTAGTTTTGCAAAAGGCTAATAAAATCCATCGTGTATCTAGTTAAATCTGTCACACTTTGTTGCTATCACCTTCTTCCTTGAAAATAGTTCTTTTCTGAGAAGTTGAAGATACCCACCGTAGAGCTTTCACTTCTTGTATCAATAAAAGTGCACTATTCCCTTTTAGTCTCTTTTCAACTTACTCCACAGTGTTTTTATTTTTCTATATCTTAAATCTTCTCAGGTTATGGGCCCAGCGCTCAGCTATAAAAAACTGTCAAAGAACCTGATCCAAAGCGTCTTAGATCTGGCTCTACTTAGCACTCCTATCCCAAAAGGTACTAAACCCATGGCCTTCGGTACAACCAAGTAAGTATCTGACCATTCATCAGACTCCTAGATGATGCGTTTACTGAAGGACACTGTCCTTGGATTTACAATCACTCCTGAAGATATAATCCGCATTCTCCACCAATGAAAGAGGAGGAAATATACTTTTAACTTACACTCTCTTTTTCTGTTGTCATTTTTGTATCACTCATTCCTATCTAAACTTGTTATAACTTTCTTCTTTTCTTATTTCTCTCATTATCATTTGTAATAGCCCCTGTTGTTTGCTTCCTTTGTTGCTCTCCTTTATATTTGTGGTACACACCTGCTTTCCACCTTAGGTACTTGTTTTCTTACTTCTCCTTTTTTATGCTGAATATTAATGAAATGTCAAACCTTAGCTTCTAAAAGCTTAACCAATTTGCAGTCTTGACTTCTCTTCAAACTCACAAAGGTTGACTGCAAGATTCAACATGACTGACAAAATCGCAGAGTCAAAAGACTTAACAAACATTCCCATATTCGATGGCACCAACTTTAGCCAATGGAATATTCAAATGAAAATTCACTTACATGCTAATGACCTTCTTGATGTCTGTGAAAAGTCACTTCCCGGATATGCAACTATTCCTGCTACCAACAAATAGACCAAATATGAATGTGTGTTTCTTGAGGTCATCAACTCTGGAACAACAGAGAAAGAAAATTTACTCTGGTCCAAAATAATGAACAATATGCATCAAAAAGAGCAATAAACAGGGAAAGAATTTGGATGGACTGGCAAAGGTGTTTCTACAATTGTAATCTGCAAAATTATATTGATTCTTTTAGAAAGCTGTTAATTGAACTTGAAACCGTGAAAATAAAAATCCCCAATGAGTTACTTTTGTACTCTCTTGGAAAATTAGCAGGAGACTCCAAGCTTCATCAACTAGTCCCATCTCTTACCCTCAACAAAGAACTCATTGAGCGCCCAAACCTTATACTCAACTTCCTGCAAGATTACATTTATTTAACTAAATCAAAAGATCCAAATTGCACCAACTTTCCTTCTGCACTAGTATCAACCACAAATGAATCCTTCAAGATCATCCATTATTTTACCAATGGCAAGCATAATCCTAAAAGCACAACAAACAAAAAAGGAGAGTGTTGGGAAGAAAACCAACAATTAAGACCCAACTGGAAGGACAACAAAAAAAAGAAATTTCAATAAAAAGCTTACCTTTCAACTGCAAATACACTCATTACCTCTTTAAGCAACACTTAATCAGGAGCTAGTCAAGTAATTCTGGACTCTGGTGCTATGCATCACATGTTCAACTCAGAAACCTTCTTATTTTGCTCAGGAAGACCTCCTTTCTCCATCATCACTGGCAATTCAAAGAGCTCCTTGAGAGCACATGGCACTGGTAATGTCAAATTGTCATGCAAAAATAAACCTTTAATCTTAAACAACTGTCTCTTTGTACCAAGATTAAGTTGTAACCTGGTCAGCTTACTCACCTTGTTTGAAAAAAAAGGGTCATCATCAACTGAGTAGAAGAAAAATTCACCCCCAAAATCAAGAATCAAATATTGTTCAAAGGGAAGGTGGTCAACAAACTAATGCACATTGACTCTACTCTACCAATCTCTTTCATAACCATAAACGATCAAAGCTTATGGAACAAGAGATTAGGAAATACCATCTCACAAGTACTCAAGATGATGGGCTTACCATTGGAAAACTCAATCTGCTCAACCTGCGAAATCAACAAAGCCCATCAACAGCTGCTCAATCACAATTCTGATGTTCCCGTCAAACCACTGGACTTGGTTAGACCAATTGTCCCTGCTTTGGTTTCTGGTTTTCAGTACATCCTAACCATTGTGGATCAATCAACCTTGTTCTAGATGATCAAGTTCTTGAAGAAGAAGTCTAACTCCTTCAGTGAATTCTCTATTCTAAAAATCTTCATGGAGAACCAGAAAGATTGGAAAATCAAGAGTATTGTTCCAGACAGAGGTGGTGAATTCTTGAACAAACACTTCAAGGGCCTCACTGAAGAATGTGGTATCACTCACATACTCTCCCCTGCTGAAACACCTCAGAAAAAGGGATATGCTGAGAGGGCTAACAAAACAATTCTGGAAAAGACAAAGTGTCTACTAAGGTCAGCAAACTTACCTTATAAATATTGGGCTGAAGCCGTGAGTACAGCAACTCTTCTCACAAATTTTGTTCCAACTCCTTTGAGAATGAACAAATCTCCTTAATTGCTCTGGACTAATCAGCCTCCCTGAGTAAGACACCTCAGAACATTTGGGTGTCTTGCATTTATTGCCAATCCCATAAACCACCGGACCTGGAAGGAGTTGAGGGGATCTTGTTGGGGTATGAAAGCAAAAATACAGCTTATCGTATTTTGAGGATCACTGATGCTAAGGTAATCATTACCAAGCATGCAGCCTTTGACAAAAACAAGTTTCCTAGCCTCACAGAAGTGGTTGATAGTAGTCAACTTAATCTGGATAATCTCACAATTATGATAGATGAAGCCCATCTTGATGAAGCAGAGGAAAATGCAAACTGTTCAGAAAGGGCAGATGAAATCCAAACTAACAGCTTATTCCAGTCCTCTTCATTCATCATGGTAGGTGAAGTCAATGTGGATGGTGAGGGCCATCTGTCATCAGAAGCAGTAACTTCCCCAATAACTTCTGCATGCATTAAGGCAATAAGACCTCACCATTCTACCTTAGTATTGTCATATATAAAAAATCTGAATATACTCCCCTACACAAATGCTTTCCTCACCTTGGCTGATTCTGCCCCCAGCACTCAAAGCACCTGACAAAGACCTCTGGCTTGCAGCCATCAACAAAGAATTAAGCTCAATGGACAAGCTGCAAGTGTGGGAGGTAGTGGAATTACAAGACAACTTCAAGTTAGTCACGACCACATGGGTCTTCAGGCTAAAGAAAAGTCACTCCAATGGGGTAATTGAGCATAACGCCAGGCTTTGTGCTCAGGGATTTATGCAAACACAAGGAACTGATTTTGAAAAGACATATGCTCCAACTGGGAATCTCAATTCCTTGCAAACCCTCATTGCTTTTGCAGCTGAAAAAGGGCTCAAACTTCATCAAATAGAAATTAAAAGTGCATTCCTAAATGCACCATTTTCTGAAGAAGTTTATCTCCACATTCCTCAATGTTTGGAACTGAATGAAAGAATGGTGTGCTTACTGTAAAAGTATCAGCGCGCTTCTCCTAGAGTCTGAAAAATGTTGCAATATTCCAAAACTAAAAATTAAGTTTTGGTAAGAAAGATTCATGAGCATATAACCTATTTCTGTGCTCTTAAGAAAATACATGGTATATAAGCACAATGTATCCATTCAGTTTCCAACCAGGACAAGAAACCTTTATCAGTATTCTCATCATTTTCTCATAGGAGTGTTATGACTACTTGTTCTTCACTCTCATAAATATTTACTTTTAATCTGATTCCATAAAGTAGCAGTGGTGTGCGTGTGTGTTCTGTGAATAAATAAAGAACACAGTGTATTCATTTATTAACTCCTTATTCTTTTATTTGGTATTAGTACGCTGTACATTACAGTAGTAGACTGTTTCTTAACTGTAGTACCTTTGTAGTCTAAGGTATGCTGTTAGCTAAATACTTCTCTAAAGAATATTAATTAATTGTTAGCTTTATTTCTGTTTCTCCATTTTATCATCTTTAGCTCCATTGTAGTCAGCCGCCTAACCACTTTTGTATTATTTAGTGTTGTTCACCTTCAGGTACATAACTCTTTATTATAGCTTTTGTTTTGCTGCTCTCATGTTAATTCAACCTTCAGTTTTCATATTCTTTCAGATTTACAGTCTTAAATCTTAACAAAGGTGAATGGCATATATAATGGACAAAGTCATACATAGGGATTAAAACAATATTCCCATTCTTGACAGATCAAACTACACTCTTTGACATATTGAAATGAACATTTAACTTTGTGCATGATACCTTTACTCAGTTTTCCCAAGTCAAACTCCCAAAAACTCCACACCTGAAGCCTTAGAAAAATGGAATATGGCTAAAAAATGAAGCAGTAAGCCTCATCAGCAATAGGCTTGATCACAATGTATTTATTGGAATTTTAAACTCACAAACTGTGTGCAGTGCAAATTCCCTCTGTACAAAAATCCACTCAAAGTTTGCTTCACGAACCTTTGTCAATAAAGGAAGGATTTGGTTGCGATGGAAATGCCTTCAATTAAATGGTAACATTGAAGAGTACATTGAAAAATGTCAGAACCTGCTTCTGGATATTTAAATTATTGGCATTGTGATTCCAAGTGAAATACTTGCCCACTCTATCTTAGGAAAAATCAGCCAAGATTGCAACACTTATGATAACATTATAGAAAATCTCATCATGAGTGGGGAAGCCATTGCAAGACCCAAAATAATTATGAACAAACTCTTAGAGCTAATTAATAACCAAAAAACAGAAGACATGGGGTCCATAGGTAAAGAAAACAACATTGCAAAGATGACTGCATTACTTAGCAATGCAGTGTCTTACCCATACAAAATCGTGTATGTGTGCCAGAATGGCAAGCACAACCCACAAGGAGAGAATCTGTTGGGTATGTTGAGTATATGATAGCGAAGAAACACTGACAATGATGATATTAATGAGTTGTTATTTTTTATTAATTTTTATATTATCATATATTATCATATCCTAAGCTACAACAAAGTACTGTCTCTTGAAATACTTAAGAGTACAGTAATTCTTAGTAAAATATTTACAATAAGCAAACACACAAAAGTATTTTTACTTTTTGCCTGAGAAAATTATTTTAAGTGAAAAGTACAAATAATAAAAAGGGAAAGAACCATTTCAATGGTGAAATGCTCTAACACACCCCCTCACTGTTGAGATGGTGCAAGTTAGAATGCAATTGATGGCTCATCTTCATCATGATGAGCTATGAAATTTGATGGTCTTTTTTCATGATATTTCTTCCAGAAGTATTCTTCAATGTGGCTCTTCATTTTGAAAAAGCTGCAGAGCTTCTTGCTCTTTTGACTATAAATTGCTGTTACTTTTTCACGACTATCTTCATTCAATTTGAATTTTATGTAGTCTTGTTCTAGCTTTTTGAGAATGAAGTTGAGTCCTTTGTTCTGAAATCCATGCGACATTACTTGTAAAAATGAGTCAAGTTCTGATGGTAATTTTCTCAGCACCATAATACTTAATGCAGATTCTTCCAATTTAAACCCTACTAATTGCATCTTGCTAACTGTAGTTCTAATTTCTTGAATAAAATATAATGTTGTAAATTTCACTTGACCAAATTTTGTGAATGCTAAAGCTTGACTTGAAATTTCATTGGACATATATTTTTCTTTCAACATATTCCAAAAAGGCTGTCCATTTATTTTATTGTCTTCACCGAGAATAATTGAGACAAATGAGATATTTCTTCATTTAAGCATTGAATGATCAAGTTATAGGCCTTGTGATTGAGATTCTCTTGAATCTCTCTGGATTGTTGATCAGTTCCTAAAATCAGGTCCAAGGCTCCCATAATATGTAGCTCTGACTCCATCATGGTTACCCATGTGAAATAATTGTCAGAAGTTAGTAATAGAAGACTAATTCAGTTGTTTGACGACATGCTGACAATAGTAAAAAGAAGGAGACAAAATTCTGGGATACAACCAGTAGGTCCTTTTCCTCTGCGTTCACACAGCCCATACAAAGAAGATAAATTGACAAATTTAAACAAAGCAATTCCAGTTGCAGAGAAGCTGGTACTGATAACATATTGAGTATACAATAGCAAAGTGATGACAGCAATGATGATATTAATGAATTGTTATTTTTTATTAATTTTTATATTATCATATATCATCATATCCTAAGCTACAAGAAAGTACTGTCTCTTTATATACTGAAGAGTAAAGTACTTTTTAGTAAAATATGTACAAAAAGAAAACAGTAAAAAGTATTTTTACTTTTTGCTTGATGAAAAGTACAAATAATAAAAAGGGAAAGCACCATTTCAACAGTGAAATGCTCTAACAGGGTAGAGCACCCAGCGCTATGAACACCATCAAACTGTCATAGAAAGAAGTACAATAAGCAAGAAAACAAAGCTGAGACTCATCAAACTGGAATGTCTTCTCTCTTCACAAGCAAGACACCAAGTTTATACAAGGCAAAAACCCTTGTTGTTGACTGTGGTGCCACACGCCACATGTTTAACAACAAAGAGTTGTTCTTAAATTTTGTTGAAACAGAAAAATTCCATATTTCAACCAGTAATCCAGCCAGTAATTTAGTCTCAACTGGCAGGGGAACAGCTGTAATTGAAATAGAAAATAAAGCCTTAAAGCTACTTAACTGTCTTTATGTACCAAACCCATCAAAAAATTTGGTTAGCCTTATAGAGTTGTTTTTGAGATCTATCACTATCATCAAACAAGACAATAACTTCAGCATTGCAAACAACAACAAACTCATCCTACGTGGTCAAATTATCAATAATTTAATGATCTCCAACTTCAACAAGCTTACAACTTTATTCACCACTGCTAATAACCTACCTTGTTGGCACTCAAGGTTAGGCCATCCAAGTAATCAATGGGTCTTCTGAATTTTGAGAAAGACCATTGTAATGTTTGTGCAAGGGGTAAAATGACTCTCAAGCTGTTTAAAAGTCATTTTGAAGTAGTAGAAAAACCTTTAGACTTCCTACACCTGGATTTGGTGGGTCCAATCTCTCCACCATCCATATCAGGATATCATTATTTTCTAACAATAGTGGATTAATTTATGTCCTTTAAATTTGTAAAGTCCTTAAAAAACAAATTGGATGCAGTACAAAAATTCAAAATTGTCAAAAACCTGATAGAAGCTGCCCAGGATCAAAAAATTAGAAAGGTTATCTCAGATAGAGGTGGGGAATTTGTCAACTCAGAGCTTTAACAGCTAGCCAACAAAAGTGGCTTCATCTGTGTCACTTTGCCACTGTACACACCTCAATTGAATGGATTTGCAGAAAGAGATAAAAAAGCCATTCTGGAAAAAGCATGCTGTTTGCTTCTTGGCGCAAATTTATCAAATCAATATTGGGCAGAGGCAGTAAGCCACGCCACATTTCTAATAAACTTGATTCCAACTCCCTCAAGAGACAATTAGTCACCGCTCTACCTATGAACAGGTAATGCACCCAAAATTAGATGGATATGCACGTTTGGTTGTAAGGTAGTTTTTGCAATACCAAGAGACAAAAGGCCTTGGAAGTTAGCATCAACAGGCGAAATGGGAACCTAACGCGGTTTTGATTATGAGAGTCCTGTTAAAAATTCCAATCAAAACCAGACCAATAATCAATCCAACTGATCGACAATCTAAACACTCCAAAACGCCAACTGCCACACTGCCACGAGACTATCAAAATACTCCAAAATAGCTGCCCCAGTCAACCGTGAAGATCACTGCACTTCATGCTACAACCTACTCCGACAATCAACATAAAAAGACCCCATCCAACAACCAAAATTGATCATCAACTCCTTGCCTCCTCTTTCTTTTTCTTTTTCTTATCATTCCCTCAAAGAATCTTTCTTTTTGTTTCTTCTCACTCTCTCTTCTTATATCTTAATTTCGATCATCCTAAACTGATTCAGGTATTTTTGGTACTTACTGATTAAATAGCTTGTTCTTGAACTGGCTCTTCTAAAAACAATTCATTAAAAGGACTGTTACCAGTGTTCATCACTGTTGTATCTTAGTTATATTTTTTGGTTACTTGTTGTCCACCATTCAGGTATAAATCCTTCATTTATCCTAATCACACTATCTAAAACTGGTAATCTGATATACATCGTTCAGTTTTGAATTCTAATAAGTCCAGCTTATCAGGTTCTGAAGTTGAAAGACAACAAGGTGTTCAGTACCAGGCATGTCATTTTCTTTGAAAATGACTTTCCAATTCCAAACAACACTCCTAAAACTAAGGAGAGCAAGCTTTTTTTTAGCGAAGTAGAATGATTACCAAATGACAAAGAAACATTCTTTGACTGTGAGGAACACTCATAAAACCAACTGTCAGACAATCTAATAGAAGAAGAAGTTTCCCCTCCACCTGATGAATCTTCCACTGAAAACAATAGTGACTGTGACAATAATCAGAACGAAATGAGACCAATTAGAAAAATTAAAGTAATTGGGCCTCGTCACCCAACCTTAATTTCCTCTAGCATTTGAGAAGAAAATATCCTCCCGTATCCAAGAATTCCTAAAGCTCTTCTAACACTATCAGGGGATCCTCTCTCATACAAACAAGCTTTGAAGTCAGACCATTCCAATCAATGGATACAAGCAACCAATAGAGAGTTGAGAAATATGGATGACTTAAAAGTATGGGAGGTTGTACCCATTACAACAGAGACCAAACTGGTAGGTACAACCCGGGTCTTCAAAACAAAATGAAATGTGTGTAATGAGATTCTGGAATATAAGGCACAATTATGTGCCCAAGGGTTTTCAAAAGCCCCAGGCATCAACTTCTCAAAAACATTTGAACCCACTGGTTACCTAAATTCCTTTGAAACTCTCATCTAACTTGCTGCTTCACAAGACTTGAAGTTTGAACAGTTGGATATTTAAAGTGCTTTCCTTAATGCACTGCTTGAAGAAGAGGTATTTCTGACCATTCCTCATGGTCTAGACCTTGATAAGAATGAAATGAGTCTTTGTTTAAGAATGGAAATCTACGGAATAGGCCAGGCTCCCCATGCATGGTATAATCAACTGTCAACTTGGTTGGAAACAGTAGGGTTCAAGGATAACATATCTGACCCATGTGTATTCCACTTCAAGCTCAATTCATCTATCTGGCTGTTCATACATGTGGATTATATTGCCATGTTTGGAAAAGATCTCACAAACTTCAAACAAGAAATTCAACTGGAATTCAAGAGAAAGTTGCTAGGGCAGGTCAATCTTCTGTTAGAAATCAAAATACATCAAGAGAATGACTATATTAAGCTATCACAAGGACATTATGTTGAATATTTACTTGATCTGTATGGAATGGCTGACTGCTGTCCAGTTGCAACACCCCTCATACCAAATGAGCACCTAGACACACCTACTCAGGCAGAAGTCAAAGAGCTCAATGAGTTACAGACTAATTACAGAAGGGCAATTGGAAGTCTAAGCTACATAAGCACCACCACCAGACCCCAAAGCTCCTATGACGTAAGCACCCTCTCACAGTTTTGGAAAAACCCAGCATAAGGCAGTGGAAAGCATTCTTAAATGTGCCCAGGTATATAAAAGGAGCTGCAGATGCTTGCATTACCTACCAAAAGAATATGGAAGAGAATGCAATAGCATACTACGATGCTGATTGGGGCAACTGTAGAGTAACTCAAAGATATGTGTCTGGACATCTGATATTGCTTAACAAAGGGTTAGTGATCTGGAAGACAAAGGAACAGCCAAAAGTATCTATATCCTTTTCCAAAGCAGGGTACAAAGCACTGTACAAAATTTCCAGTGAACTACTATGGCTTTGACAGTTCTGCATGGAACTGAATCTCACCAAGGACTCACATCCAATAAAGGTCTACAAAGATAATCAGGGATGTATCAACACGGCCAACAGTGATTGCAATGCAAAAACATGAAGAATGAAGCACATCAAAATACAGTTACACTTCTTTCAGGAGGCAATCAAAAATTCAAACATTTTGCTAGTCTATACACCAACATAAAACATGCTGGCTGACTGTCTCACAAAGTCAGTCTGCAAGCCAGCCATTTGCAGGCAATGTATAGTCTTAGTCTTCTGAGACTAGGAGAAAAGGGGGGTGTAAAAGTATCAGCGCACTTCTCCTAGAGTCTCAAAAATGTTGCAATCTTCCCAAACTAAAAATTATGTTTTAGTAGGAAAGATTCATGCCTTGTGGTATTCCATACCAGTTCTTCCAAGGTTCAAATCCACAATTTCAAAGCTAAAACTTTTATCAATAATAATAATATATATATATATATATAAAGAAAATAAAGATAAAAAGTGAAAGATAAAAGTAAACAAATTGCAAGAAAAAGCAAGAGAATTATATTAAAATAACAAAAACAAGTATTCCACTGGAATCTACATCAAATTTTACCTATAGTCACATATTGCCTCAACCCCATAATATCAATAATTTTCTAGATATCATGGATTAAAGAAGAGAAATGATACTATACAATCTATACTAGGTACAAGAATATGCTTAAAGATAATGTAGCTTGTCTAAATATTCAATATGAATAAACATGTGTAATATTACATAAGTGATACCATTACTCTTACAACATCATGTGTTACATGTCTTGACATAAAAAAACACTTACATATAAGTTAACATAGTGTTACATTACTCAATCCCCACTTAAACTCCCATAACCAAACATTACAGGTATTATTTACAAATTAAATTTTACATAGAGAAATCCTCAACTAAATACAGATCAAGGCTGTGAAGAAGAAAAATAAGGTTAGTAGAGATAAGAATACAATCTTTTAAAAAAATGGGCAATCAACCAAACATATGGTGCAATATCTGTATCAAATGACACCATTCCAAATTTAACCACCAGCAAAAATGTATCAAGGCTTTGAAGAAGAAAAATAAGGTTAGTAGAGATAATAATACAGTTTTTTAAAATGGTGCAATCAACCAAACATATGGTGCAATATCTGTATCAAATGACACCATTCCAAATTTAACCACTAGCAAAAATGTCTCAAGGCTGTGCATAACACGAATAAATTTTAGTTAAAATAAGAGTATGATTCGAAAATTATGGTGCAATCAACCAAACATATGGTGCAATATCCTGAACAAATGACACCATTCCAAATTTAACCACTAGCAAAAATGTCTCAAGGCTGTGCACTAACAATAATAAGGTTCAGAATGGTGCAATCAACCAAACATATGGTGCAATATCTTGATCAAATGACACCATTTTTAATTTACCCACCAGCAAAAATGTCTCAAGGTGGAATTTTTTCTAAGTCCCTTGTTTTTGGAAGGCTTTATGGAGATCCCAAAAGGTATAAATACAGGGCCTCTCTCCCTATTTTTTCCCCCCATGCTCCTGATTCAGACAATAATATTGAGGATCAATCCATCCCTTCTCTAGTAAAATAATCTAGTATTTATATTGAAAGAAGATCAGTAGCAAGGCTCAGTATCTTATAGTATTATTTATGATTAATTAATGAAAGAGTTTAATATTATTTAATAGTCTTACCATTATAGTAGTAGTGTTGAAGTAGTGTTTTAAGATATTATCATTAGTGATCTTATCTAATTTGTCAATAACCCTTATTTATAGAAGGGATATCATCTTACCCTTATACCTTATATCATAAGCCCTTTAGGTATATTGGATTATATTTATATTGATCCCAATAGTATTATATTACTATTATATCATTCATATCTTACCCTTATATTAAACAAAACCACCCTTAAAGAATTATCTTACCCTTAAATTATTATAGCTATATTGATAGTATTATTGAATCAGCTTTAAAAGTATTAGCTAGCTATCAAGATTATTATTAATATTAATAGTGATCTTAAACAATATTCTTTAAATATCTCAGGTATTGAAAGAAGGAATACTAGAAGAATTAGTTAAAAAGAATTATAATCAATAACAAGAAGTTAAGCAAACCTAAATTATTAAAAAAATATTAACTATTACCATTATTATCATAGTGATCTTTTCTTGACAGACTGATAGAGACTGCTGAAGAAAATTCTCTAATTGAAAAGCCACAAAACTAAATAATTGATTTGTGATCTCATCGAAAAAGGGTATCTTTTTCATTATATTTAGAGGGGCAGCTAATACACCTTAGCACCCATGGTTATTGGCTAATTCTGAAATTCAAAACAGACTCACCAATAATTTTCCCCTCAAGGTACTGCCTATTATTTATCCCACCACAAAAGGAGTTCCCACATCTGGTGTCCCAACAGTGGCATTCAAATCTCAAGTATCATTAATAAGATCACATTATCAATCTTAAAAATCATAAAGAATCAAAAAAATCAAAAAGAATCAATCAAAAAAAATTAATTAAAAATTAAATCATTGTTTAGATCACAATTATAATGGAGGAATCATCATCCTCAAAGAAGGCTTTAACCTTGAAGGAGGAATTGGAAAAAGAGCAGTCCAGAATTGAGGAGTTAGGTCAGGAAGGAAGTGAAGAAGAGGATTTTTCTTATTTAGAAAATGATGAAGAATTTCAGAAGAAAAGGTTAGAATTACAGAAGGCTATGGAAAGAGCTGCAAGAAGAAATGGAAAGAAGACAAAATCAAGGCAATTCTCACCTGAAACTACTGGGGATGAAACTATTGAAAGAATGCTCAGACCCCAACAACCATCACCATCACCAACCCCAAAGGCATTTGCAACATCCACACCAGGAACATTGCCCAGAGCTGCAAGATTTGAAAAACGGGTACATATTACAACACCAACTCAGCAACCTGAAAGAGTTACAATACCTACAAGAAAGATTGTTAAAATAAAGGCAAAAGATTATAACCTCAGCTTTGATGGAAGTAATGTTGAGGATTTTATCAAAAGAGCTGAAAGGATAGCATCCATTGAAGGAGCCAATGAAAGGGATTTGGCCATGAAAATAGCATTCTGGAGTGAAGATAAGGATATCAGATATGAAATTGAAGGAATGCCAGGATATGAAATGGAGGATTGGGATCAATTGAAAAAGGAAATGATCAGTAAATGGGAAAAGGTGGAACCAGAAAGAAGACACAGGAAAGATTAATTAACAAGACTATTTAATCAAACTCAACAGGAGGGAGGAGTAAAAAGTTTGTCCCAATACAGAAAGTTTATTGGGGAATATGACATAATTTTAAAATATCTGCTGAAGTATGGGTATATCAAAAAGGAAAATGATTATCATGAAGATGTCTTTGATTCCTTATCACCAGAAATTAGAAGTAGTGTTACTAAAGAAGTGATCAAAGACAGAACCATGGTTCAAGCAAGAGATGGAGGATATATCTTACCTGAGATGGATATCCTCAAAAATTATATTGAGGCAGAATTGGAGGCAGCAGTATTTATTAAAGGTAAATAACAATTATCAAAGTCAGATGAAATGAAAATCAAAAAGAAAACCAGATTTGAAGATGAAAGCTGGGAGGAGGTTATCAAGCAAATGAAAGATATTACAGAGAAAATAAAGAATCCACCATCTCAAGAGGCTCATGTTAATGAAGAACCAAAAGAAGTAAATCCAATGAAGGATGTTTTGGACCAGCTGAAAGAACTATCAGAGGCTGTTAATCCACCAAAGAAGGTCTGGAAGGATAAGTCAAATACACAAGGATCAGGCTTAGCACCAAATGCACAACCATTCAGACCAAGAAATACCCAGGCACCTTTACCTGCAAATTATCAACCTTATGTTCCAGCACAACTGTATCCAAGACCACCCTTAAGGTGCTATTACTGTTTTGAAAATGGTCATTCATTGACAAGATTCAGCTACCTGGCAGAAGATATGGAAAAACGAATTGTCAGTAGGCAAGGATTAAATTTCCTTTACCCTAATTTCCAAAGAGTACCCTCAGAAGGAACCAAATCTCCAAAGGATTTAGTCAGGGAATTTGATAAGGAACAAAAAGAAATTTCAAAAAAGATAATTGAAAAGGAAAAGCCTCTATCAAGACCAGAAGATCAAAAGATAGTTGAGCTGAAAAATGAAGAAAAAGAAGTTTCAATTGCTCAAGTAGAAGACTGGGGTAATTGGGAACCACCAACAGTATCTTCACCCACTGAGATCTTGGAAACACGTGCAACTCTCAGACAGACAAAGCAAAGATTGGCTAAGCAAGAAAGCCAAAATAGAGAAGATTCTCAAAGTAAAAAGCCTATACTACCAGGAACCTATCATGAGGATGAGGCTGAAAAAGAGATGAAGATGATTGTTCCAACCAAATATAAAGATAAACATACAAAAAGAGATGAAACATTTGAAGGAACTGAAAGCAAAGAAAAAGAGAATGTTGAGGAGGAAAGTGACAAGCTAAATAAAAAGATGGTTCACCACAAAACTGAAAAGAAAGAATTCATAAAGGATAAGAAAGAATTAAAACCAAAATTAGCAATTGAAAATGTGATAAAGAAAATCTTGGAACAGAAAATTAACTTAACCTTGGAAGAAATATGATCAGTTTCACCAACCTTCATTCACAGGCTTCAAGGGATTTCTCTTGAAGAAAAGGAAGCTATCAAATCAGTTAACACTTTGGACATTAAAGAAGATGTTATTTCTATAAAAATTAAAGACTTTGAAAAACCAAGACTTCTTTATGCCTGTCCACTTGGGTTTATGCAAGTATTTGTTGGAAAAGAATATCCAGTAATGGCACTGGTAGATACAGGATCAGAGCTCAACATAATCACTGAAGATGCAGCAATAAAAGGCTCTCTTCCAAACAGAAAGCTCAACATGAATTTAAGAGGAATTGGAGGACATACAACATCATTAATTGGATTGGCTGAACTCACACAAGTACTTTTGCCTTCTGGAGAAGAAAAATAAATTCATCTCTTCATTGCCAAGGAAGAAGTACATACAGTCCTTGGAAGGCCCTTCTTGGAAGACAACAACATTATATTGAACTTTTCACAGAAACAAGGTGAAATATTTAGCTATCAAGAAGCAGATGGTAGAAGATTATGTATGCCAATATGCAAACCCCATATGTTAGGATGGCAAACAGGAACACCAAGAGGAATGGAGCTTTATTCAATAGGAAAGATAAAGGATTGGTTTAGCAAAGTAAAATTAAAAGAAGCTGAAGATAAATCTAAAGCAAAAATAAAAAGTATTTTCAAATCAACAAAAAACAAAGATTATCAAAAGATAAAGTCTATGGAATGTAACTTAGATGAAAGATTATCCATAATGGATAGGGGAATAGAGAATGAACCTCAGGAGGAAGTGGAAGGAGACCAAGAGGTAGAAACACAAAAGCCAGAACAGGGACCATCAAAAGAAGCACAATCAAACCAAATCAAACCAGAAGAGCCAAAGTCATTAGCCTGGTACTTAGACAAGGCAATGAAAGAAAACAAGGAATGGGCTACCTTTGATCCCAAAAAGTGGGAGGAATGGGTTAACAGAAATCTACCACCTTCAAGTGAATATGAAGATGATGTTAAAAATAAAAACCCTCAAGTAAACAGCCTAAGCTTAATCACATGCCCTGACTTCTGGAAAATTTATGATGAACCTGAAAACAACAAAAGTTATATATGGAAACAAGATGAAAAATCAAATTGGTATATGGAAGAAGTCAATGAAGCAGAGAAAAAGGAAAATAAAATTAGCTATAAACCAATTGACACCAATGGTATGTTATATCAGGTTATGGTTAATGGCTCAGAAATCATAGAAGGACCACCAATACATAGTAGGAAGAATCTGTTTGACATATTTTCCAAGCAAAAATACCCACAAGATATGGAAATTGAAATGAAGCCAGAAATGAAAAGTGAGAAATACTGTGAAGACTCATTGGAAGATCTTAGAAGTAAGATTATTGACTGTTTCAAAGATGAAGAATTTATGAAGGAATACAATAAAGAAGAATCTAATCAAACTGCTGAATTCCAAATACATGAAATTTCTCAAGATCCTCCAAAGAAGAAAATAAAGCACTCTCATGCTTATGAAAATCTTTGGGAGGCCTACGATAATCATGACTCATTAAAAGAAATTAAACCAAGAATATCTTCACATTCAAAGCCAGAAGCAAATTTGATAGAAGTTGAAGTCTCACCATTGCAAAAAGATCTCATGAACACTATTCTGTCATATGATTTAAACCCAAAAAAGCCCATGGAGAACTGATAAAGACAAGGAAATGGACTTGGATAAAGAAATTTTCTTGAAGTATTATGATGAAATGTCTTATTGGCAACTTCCAACACCTGCAGAAGAGCCAGATTTCATAATTCCTCCCTACATTGAAGTCAAAGATATATACTTTGAGGGTCCATCAAGAATAAAAGGAGGAAAATGGTTGAAGAATCTTCCAGGATATGACCTGTCAAAATTAGACTTCAGGGGGTGGAACTCTTGAATGAGGAAAGAATTAAGGGTAATTCGGAAAACCAGTATTGGGAGGAAGTATTTTCCTTTGATGAACAAACAAGAAAGGCTCTTTATGAAGGTAGAATTTGGCCACAAGAAGACTTCAATTTGCATAATATGGAGCTTCTTGGTGGAAATCGTTTCTGGGAAGAGTATGGATACCTCTTTATACACAAAGAAGAAGGATTCATAAGAAATTGGAAAGGTAATACCCTAGAAGAAAGGAAGAAAGGAAGGAAAATACAGGGAGAAATAGCCAAGGATATATGTGTGAATAGAATTCTTCAGAAAAAAGAAAAAGGAAAATGGGTTTCATGAATTGAATATATTTTTCTGCATATGTAAAAAAAAGAAGAAAAATAAAATAAAAAATAAAAAATTAAAAATAAATTTATGAATGATGATTTGGGGGTATGCAAGAGTTTTAACTGTAAATGTATTATAAGTCTATGTTTAAATACAAAAAAAATAGGGGGTGGGTGTCTGTTTCTTATTCCACCTCTAATGGTTTAAGTTTTTGGGATGAAATCCTTGGGAATTTCAATATCAATTTCTATTAAATTTTAATATCAATATCATTAATTTCAAGAGCTTTTAAAAACAGAAAAAATTGATAAGATCATAATCTTTAATAAAATTAACAAAAAAATCAAGATGCCAAAGCTTGGATGTTATGGGGATGAATTGTTGGAGGATGAAGAGATTTTGGATCAAAGGCAATTGAAGAAACAATATGAAGAATTCATTTTTGAGTATGAAGATGAATTTCAAGAATTTCAGTCATCAAGTCACCAATCAAGAGAAGAAAAGGAAAAATTTGAAGAAATAAGGTTGTTATTGGAGGAACTTAGAGTTTTGAATGAAAAATTAGCTTATTATAGAAATTACTTACCATCAATGAGCAAAGTACAGCTGAAGCCAATTCTGAAAACCTCCAGCTTACATAGTTCAAAAACAAAGAAGAGAAGAAAATCAGTAAAATTCAATTTAAATAATCAAGCCCAGTATTTTTGGCAGTGACTTCCTGCCTTATCAAAGAGGACCCAAATATTTCTTACCTTATCACTTAAAACTTCAATTGATTCAAGTTTTTGGCAGTAACTTCCTGCCTTATCAAAGAGGATTAATTCTTTAAGAAATACTTTACTTAGATTATTTGTTTCATTCACCTTTACCAAGAAGCTATTATGATTATTCATATTTTTTTAACATCAAGAAACCATTAGCAATTTTTTTATCATAATTTATATTTTATAATTATCATGTCTGAAACTGATGAAGCAGACAATACCATCTGTATCTATTGGCCAAACTCAGAAACAAATGAAGAAAGCCAAGACCTCTGGATCAATCAAAATTTTCAAGGAATTAATAATGAAGACCAAAGATGGGGCTTACCAATTATTGGATCCTTCAAGATACCAATTATTCAAACTATCCCCTTTATTTAACTTGAAGATTTATTTGAAAATGAAGACATTACTCAAGAAACACTCACAGAAGCCTCTTTAATCCAGCTTCCTGGATCAAACCTTTAAAAACTAGAATTTATGGATATACTCAATTATGATGGAATTAAAGGAAATCTCAATAATGACTATTGGAATGAAATTTTCTATATGGATTCATATATAAGGAGTAGTCTTTACTGGGGAACAATACAAGCTCAGAGATGGTTTTTTCTTGAAGAATATCAAATTGAGGGTAGAAGTATTAAATGGAGAGGGTACTGCTATATTATTCAAAAGGGATTGGATTTTGATTTAGAGGATAAAGTCTCACAGTTAATAATTATAATGAAGAATCACAAGTCTTGTTTGAAGAAAGAATAATGGAATAAGTTATGGAAAGAAATTGTCAGCAGCAAGATTAAAATGAAAATGAAGAAGAATCAAGATTATTTTAAGAAAATCATTCTTCAGAAAATTAAAGGCCCAGCATGGCCTTAAACTGCAATTCAACTATTTAGTTACTGTTTTTCTTACTCTATTTTAAGTCAGTTCATCAAAGAAGAATATATCAACAAATGCAAGGACCAATAACACATGATGGCCCAGCATGGCCTTAAACTGCAAATTTAATTCCTGAATTTTCTGTAATAGTATCAAAAAAAACATAAATATATATATAAATCTATTGATAATCAATAGGTCAATGAAGAAAAAAATCTATGTATAACTAATAAAACAATAAAAATTAATAATTGATATTGAGATCAGAAGTGATAGTTGTGGTAAAGATATTTCAATTAGTATTAAAAAAAAGAAAAAAAGAAAAAAAAAGAGCTGGTTATAAAATTCATCTAGAAAGAATGTTTTAGTTCTTTTATTCTGTAATAGTATCAGTAGTTTTTCATAGTTAAAAAAAATAGGGGTGGTTAACTATTTCTTATACCACCCAAAGCACAAGTGGCTATAAGTTTTGGGGAAAGTGGGACTTTAACAATGAAGCATCAGTTTATAAATTCAATCAATCAAAATTAATTGAATTAATTGGCTTGAAAGAATTCACATATTAAATTATGATTTATTCAAGCTTATTTTCCATTAATAAAGTACTTAGATATTTCTTGAATTCTCAATTTCTTGAATAACTACCGTTCATAAGGAAAAAAAATCCTCATCATTGCACTTCTTCCAAAGAAGATTGTTGCTTTTTTTTAAAAAAAAAATCAAGTTATAATTTCAAATAATCATTTCAAAGTATAATTCAACAAAATAATCTCAAAACAGGGAGGATTTAATCAGTATTATGTTGAAATTGAAAATAAATAAAAAAATAAGTTTTATGAACTTACTAATACAAAAGGATATGTTGAATAAAAAATACTGCAAGATTTTTTCACTACAAGAAGACTAGACATTTTAGAAGGAAGAAAAAAAACTCATCAGTTGTGTGCAGTATCAATCCTCAAAGAGAAATTATAAAGAAACTTATCTTAACATTCTAGAACTGAATCAATCAGGAAGCCAAAATGGAAATTATTGAGCTGAACTACTCCATACACATACAGGCTACACACATACACACAGCATGCATACACACAGCATATACATAGAATCCAACTCACAAAGAGGGGTGACCAGCTTTTTTTTAATTTTTTAATTTTTTTCTTTAATATTTTTTTTTTTGAAAAAAAAAATTCATAAAAAAAAAACTGGCCACCCCCCCTTGTTTTGAAAATAAATTAAAAGAAATAAGAAAATAAAGAAACAAATAAAATCAAACCAATTCCTGAGTAATGAAGAAGTAATATTTCACATAAATATGAGATTATAATGAATAAGATAACATTATAACAATATAAGTATCATAATATTATAATATTAGAAATAAAATAATATTAAAATATAAATAATATTATAATACTATAGTATTCTAAAAGGATAAAATATAATCCCAAAAACCCATATCACAGTAGAATATCATAATTATATAATGAAAATGAATAATAATAAGGATATAACCCTTAATGATATGATAATAAATAATATATTATTGAGTTAAAATTTAGATATTCAAATAAATCATGACTTGAATATATATATAAAATACATATAAATAAGAATATATAAATCCAACTGGCCAGGTTCAAATTATATAAATTTATCTTTGCATAAATTGCATTTTGGATATGCAGAAATTATATATTTATATAA
Source organism: Austropuccinia psidii (assembly GCA_023105745.1). Classification (NCBI taxonomy): domain Eukaryota; kingdom Fungi; phylum Basidiomycota; class Pucciniomycetes; order Pucciniales; family Sphaerophragmiaceae; genus Austropuccinia; species Austropuccinia psidii. The sequence goes on along the minus strand of JALGQZ010000017.1, from coordinate 25,346,326 downwards.
ATGGGCAAAAAGTAGTTAAATAAGGCATATATATATAAATAGAAGAAAATCAGGCATTATGAATTCTTCAAGAAAAGAAAATATAATAATACAGAAAAGCTCAAAATGAAGACATGAGATGAAGAGAAACTGTTTCAGAATGATGAAAACACCTGCTTCTTTTATAGTAAAATATAACAAAAGCATAACATCATTTCACCAGCACCTTTACACACAAATTACAAGGTTTTAAATTAATCACACAATTATGTGTTGAGTTTATCATATTATTATTTCCATTATCTCATTAATTAAAATACCTCCTTTTCAAAAAAAAATCTATCATAGCTAAAGTTTACACAGCTTCTAGACAAACACATCATATATACAACCAAATGACATCATTTTAGTTTTTTCATTCATCACATGATTTTTTTAATTGAACTATACTTATTAGCATAATGATATTTCAAATTTTTTTATCACATGATTGTTTCAATTAAACAACAATTCATTTTTTTGCACAGCTTTTTGTATCACATCATATTTAGAGTTTACACAGCTTAGATCTGCACAGCAGTAATTCAAACACATAATGTGACAAATTGAATGAGTTTATTTTCAATTTTTATATTCATCACATGATTCTCTTTGATAAGATGATTTGGATTCAAATCACATGATTCAAAATTAAATCATTTTTATCAATATTATCTCAAAATCTATTACTTAGTATTAGAAGAAAACCATCTACTGACTACAGAGCTAATAAATCCTAGTAATAGAGTAGTATATCACATCATTAAGAGGTGCTTAAGCAGTTCTCTTCATCCCTCTCAGTTGATTTTTAACTATTACTTACTAAAAAACTATCCAGAAAGACAAAAAAATGATGAAAATGACACTATTTCATCATCATTACTAATCAATTGAGAAAATTTTATATTAGATAAAGTTATTACTATTTTTATATTGAAATAAGCTCATAAATAATATATTAATAGTTAGAAATTAAAAATTAACTACTTCTTATTTTAATTAAAACTTTAAATCAATAGAAAAAGTTAAATTTGAATTTATCAAAATTAAACTAATAACTCCAAAGTAATAAAGACAAACAAAGGAAATCTTTCAATTAATGATTCAGATGGTATTAAAAATTTTGCTTCAGCTATAATATTCAAAATATAACTTTAGATTACATATAGAAGCCCCAGAACTATTAAAATGACATCACCAAGCATTGATCTTTGATAAAAGCTAACAGTATAATATAGAGTTATTCCAAAATGAATAAATAATTAAATTGAATCTAAATATAAGTTGAAACCAAAGCCCTATTTAATTTATTCAATGAATTGGAATTAAATTAAACTTCAAGCCACAATTAGTTCTACACCCTGAACCCTTATCAATACAAAATATTAATATTTAATTACTGAATTAAAAGAAATCCAAATGAATGATAGCAAATCTTTAAAATATCATTAGAAATTCATTAAAAACTTTGCTTACAGCCTAATATTAAAAAAATAACTTTCATATACATATAGGAACTTTTTATCTATTAAGATAATTAAAATAATTAATTAATTTTTGATTGAATATAGGTATATATATAGAAGTTTAATTACACAAGTTCAATCAGTTGATAAATTATGAATTCAATATAAATTAGACTTTAATTGATAGTTAAATAAATTCCAACAGAATTGAAACTTATTGAATTAGCTATAGTTGAATTAAACTTCAAGCCACAATTTGTTTTGCACCCTGAACCCTACTCAATAGGAAGCTTTAAATCGAGTTATAAACTTTTTAACAATTACAAAAGATGATATAGCTATGTTAATATATTGCTGAGATATGATTTAGAGCTTTGCTTCAGCCTTACTAGTCAAAATAACACTTTCAATTACATACCAGAACCTTAAATACATTCTAAATAGAAATTCAGAAATCAATATAAGAATTTTATTCAATAGAAAAATTTATTTCTTATTGAAAATACTGTAATAAATTAAACTTAATTTTCAATTAAATAGAAAGAATAGATCATTTCAATCAAATCAATTCAAATTTACAAGCCACCTATCATACTCATAATTCAATTCTCTGAATCAATTAAAAAACAAACCAAATCAAAACTGTCAGCAATAAAATCATCATAAATAATGATTTTGCTAATTAAACATATGATTAAAAGTACTTTTAGCAATTTGCTTGAAGCTCAATTAGCAATAACAACTTTTAGATTTATTTTAAAAAGGTATTTGCTATAAAAAATAATTTTTTTCAACTTAAAATTTGATTAAAAATGATGATCAATTTTTTTATTTTACTTATTTTGAGTTACATTGGATAAGAACTTTTTCTTATTGAATGATCTATTTTAACTAAATGAGAATAAGGAAAAACTAAAAATTTATCCCTTTGAGTTTGGGTTTTGAAATATATAAATTATGTTAGTTTCTGTGAAAAGAAAAAAATAAATAAATAAAGATAAGTATAGGTGTTATACAAAAGTATCATTTATATAGCTCATTACCCTTGGCTATTAGATAAAAATAAATAGATCAATTAACCACATAATAAACCAGTTTCTATATAAAATTATTGGTCCTCTATGACCTAAAACTGGAAATTTGCTTTTTTAATTTAATTGATTATTATTGAAATATATTTATTGCTATATCATTATAAATAGAATAATGATATTTTACAATTAATTAAATGATCCATTTATTATTGCTATATTGCTTATCAAATAGGTTTTAGATTCAAGATGGAACCTTCAAGTCAATTATGGGTCCTCTATGACCTTAAACTGGACTTATTTCTTAACTTGGATTACAATTAATGACTCTATTGCTTATTTCATAACCATATTAATAAATATCTTAATATATACACTCAATTACAATATCTTTTTCAATATTTATTTTAAGAATTAATTTAACAATAGCTTGATAGTCAGTATGGTATTCAAGTATTTATTTTTAAATTCATTCAAAAAAATAGGTCCTCTATGACCTTCAACTGGACTTATTTCTTATATTGAGTTATCATTAATCAATCTATTATATTTTTTAATATTTATTTAATGACCAGCTTGATAAATATCTTAATATATATATTCATACTGAGCTTAATAGATGACTTCTCAATTAATTGAATACTTATCATTATTTATCTTCCATATTAGTTTTGTTTAAAAAAAGGTCCACCATGACCTAAAACTGGATCATTTAGTAGAATTATAAGATATGTTCTTTTGCCTTATAGGTCCTCTATGACCCTAAAACTGGATTATTCTTATTATTATTATTCTTCAAAGAAAATAGCAAAGAAAAATAATATTTATTTTAACATATTAATTCTCAGATACATCTTAATAATTAATTCAACAAAACCTTGATAAATATCTTTATATTTGAATTATTTATTCAAAAATCCATTTGAAAGTTGGTCCTCTATGACCCTAAACTGGAAAATAAAATTGAAATTTACTTCTATTCATTATAAAATGATATTAATATGAATATTATAAGTCCACCAAGACTATAAACTGGAATTTCTTTTATTATTATTTTTCACTCAATAAATATTCAAAGTCCACAAATACTATAAAATGGAACTTTCTCACTTATCATTTTTAAATAAATGAATGTTCAATTATATGGGTCCACCATGACCTTCAACTGGAAATATTAAAATCTCAATACTATAAAATATTATATATAAAAAATTCAAATATATATATAAATAGATATAAATATATATATACTCAAAAAAAGAAAAAAAAGAAGAAATCATAAGAATCATCAATCACTTAAAGATTAGAAATATTATGTTTATAATTAATATTATTATTAGGAAAATCTCATTCAGAAAAGAGAGTCTTTAATGGTCTTCCTGCTCTAGGTGGCACTTGGACAACTGGTCTATATGTACATAAAAAATTCATATACACTGAGCAGCCAAGGTCAGACCTGGTCTGATGAGGGGAAATATCTCTGAGTTGATTAGAGCTATAGCCTTGTAGACTGCCACTATATAGTGTCAGGCCACCACAAAAATTAAAACCCTATTCTTAGCATTAATAAGACTCAAAATAATAATAATAATTAAGCTGAAAATTCATAATTTGGCAAGGAAATATTGCAAGAATCAAAAACAAAATAAAAATAAAGTAAAAGAAACAACCAACTACAGAAATTTAAATGGAGAGGGGGTCTTATCCCAAACCTGAAGATTAATATTACAGATAGAAAGAAGAAGAATAAAAAAAAGATATCTTAATAGTATCTTGAAAGCTCAATCATGATATGAAGAATTTTCATAATAATGAATGGAAGATGATAAATATAGACTGTCTTTCCTTTAAGCTCATCATGAAAACATCCTGAAGGCATATTCAACTCTAAAATTATAAGAATTTCTTTCAATATATAAAATTGGCAATTTAATGAATCCATGAAGGGAGTAGTGGAATTTTAAGTCCTTGTATGACTTAAAACTACAGGGGTGGCACACCTGAGGGCTTATAATCTATTTCTTTATTTTAGTTCATGAAAGGAGTAGTGGTATTAAAGAAATAATGTGAAGAGAGAAGAGGTCAGATTTGAAATGGTTCAAATAAAATCCTCAAATATATATGATAAATTGGCCAAAGAGCAAAATATTGAAGAAAGAAGGACAAAAATGTAGAATTGAAATATGCAAGGAGATTGGTAATGACTGAAAAGAAGAAAGAAATATCTATCAACCCAAGCATTTTCTGAATTATTAAGCCTCAAGGTAGCTCAAGTTGATATTAGTATAAGGAATCTTTCAGCTTAAAGAAAAAAAACTGCCCTTGGATCAAGTCAAATTGAAGACCAGGAGGTCCTCAGCATGACATGAAACTTCTCCCTTGTGAAGAAATGGACAAGGGGTCTTATTGTCCTTGTATGACATAAAAAGGCAGGATTTTGTATACCTAATATACAGGGTCTGCACACCTGAGTTGTAGGGTCCTGTATGACCTTAAACTGCAACCTCAAATGTATGAACATAAAAAGATAAAAGAAGTGAAGATTTATTTAATTTAATAAATTATCAAAATAAGGAGAAGAAATAAATAAAATAGAAGAATTGATACTATATTGATTTCAACTTAACCAGTTTTAAAAAGAAAAAATATATAAAAAAAATAGAAATATCAAAGAAAAAAACAGAATCATTTCAGTGATATTACAAAATGGATTACCAAAATAGTTCAGCAAAATACAAATCAGTACTCAAGAAGGTCAAACCAGTTAATGAGCCTATGCCAAAAGACATAAATCCTCCTTTGGGAAGGCCACCATTATCAAGAGACCCTTATAATACACCACTATCACCAAAACCACCTAAATTTATGGTCACATCAAAAATAACACAAGAAAGATTTATATTGATAAATTTTGGACCACCTGGATGGCTTTCAGAAGAAGAAAGGAGTCTTCTTATGAGTGTCATAGTTTTAAGAGAAAAAGCAATTGCATTCAGTGCAGAGGAAAGGGGTTTACTAAAACATTCATATGGAAAACCCTACAAAATACCAGTAATACCACATACACCTTGGCAGAAGAAGGCAATACCAATACAAAAGTCTATAATACCTCAGTTTATTGAATTGGTAAGGGAAAGGATTAGAACAGGCTTGTATGAGCAGTCTACCTCTAGCTATACAAGTCCAGTATTAGGTGTTGCAAAGTCAAATGGAAAACTTAGAATTGTCCATGATTTACAGGATCTTAATAAGGTAACAATCAAAGATGCAGGATTACTGCCACATATTGAAGAATTTGTAGATGCCTTTTCAGGAAGAGCTTGTTATGGACTTGGTGACATAATGGGAGGGTATGATGAAAGAGAATTAGACATTTCTACAAGACCCTTAACTACATTTGAAACACCACTTGGAAGGCTACAACTCACAAGATTACCACAAGGAGCAACCAATTCTGTTGCAGTTTATCAAGCCCAAATGACTTGGATACTTCAAGAAGAAATACCAGGGAATGTAGGAATTTTTATTGATGAGGGAGGGATAAAAGGTCCAAGATCAACATATAATAATGAGGCTTTACAAGAAAAAAATTTGATAAGAAGATTCATTTGGGAATATGTAGTTACATTAGAGAGAATTTTATTCAGAATTGAAGAGGCAGGACTTACCATATCAGGTATCAAATTTGCATGTTGTGTGCCATCATTGGACATAGTAGGGCATGTAGTTTCTTTGAATGGAAGAAAAATTTCAAAGCAGAATATTAATAAAGTAAAAAGTTGGCCAAAGCCCCTCAATAAAAAGGAAGTAAGAGGCCTTTTGGGAATTTGTGCATATGTTAGAATGTTCATTCAAAATTTCTCTCAGATTGCATCACCAGTAAGAAGATTAACAAGATATGATGAAGAATGGGAATGGAATACTAAATGTGATGAAGCATTTGAAAAGTTAAGAATAATTGTAGGGGAGGAAATAACATTAAAAATTTGGATTATGAAAAGGGAGAAGGGAAGATTAAATTAGCAGTAGACTCAAGCTATATAGCTGCAGGAGCAGTACTTACTCAAGAAGACAAAGAAGGAAAGGACAGACCAGTTCTTTATGAATCAATAACATTCTCAAGATTGGAATCAAAATACTCACAGCCAAAGCTGAAGCTATGTGGAGTGGCCAAAATCTCAAGAAACTCAAAACAGTACTTTGGGGACAACATTTTGAGCTACAAGTAGATGCAAAAGCCTTAATTGAAATGATAAACTCACCCTGTTTGCCAAATGCCCCAATGACCAGATGGGTTGCATTTATTCAATTGTTTTCTTTTGACTTAGTTCATAAGCCAGGGAAGACCTTCACAATGCCAGATGGGCTGTCAAGAAGACCTCAGTCAGAAGATGAAGAAAAAGAAAAATCTGATTTTGATGAAGAAGAAGAATGGATAAAACCACACCCAGGGTTTGGAGTAAAACATAATAATATAATAAAATTGGGAGGAATAAAGCTACCATCAAAGCAAGAAGGATTTTGGAAAAGAATGGTGGAATACTTAAATACATTGAAAAGGCCCTTTGGTAGTAAAGAGGATGACTTCAAAAAAATTAAAAGGAAGTCATCAAACTTCTTTCTGGAGGAAGGCCAACTCAAAAGAAGAAATACACCAAATCCACAAGTAGTTGTGTCAAGTCAGAGTTCTCAAAGAAGAATATTAAAATCATTACATGAAGAAATGGGACACAGAGGAGAAAATGAAACATACAGAGGAGTTAAAGAAAGATTTTGGTGGGAAGGAATGAAGAAAATAGTCAAAAAATGGGTCAAATTTTGTAAAGCTTGTCAAAAGAGAAGTCATTATCACCAAAAAGAGGAAGGAAGAATCTCATTCACCTCAACATTATTTGAAAGAGTCAGTATAGATGCAGTACATGTAAAAGCAGGAAGATGGAAGTATCTAGTAGTGGCCAGGGATGCTTTCTCAGGATGGCCAGAGACAATTGGTTTAATAAAGCTTACAGCAAAGTCAGTATCAGAATGGTTCACTTCTGAATGGATTTGCAGATATGGAGCCCCAAAAGAGGTTACAGTAGATGCAGGGCCTGAGCTTGGAAAGGAATTACAAGATGCAGTAAAAAAAGCAGGCTCAAAGATAAGGGTAACAACACTCTACTACCCTGAGTCACAAGGAATGGTTGAAAGGGGGCATAAACAATTGAAGGATGCATTGGTGAAGATGTGTGGTGAAAATGGCTCAAAATGGAAACAATACTTACCTTTGGTTACATTGGCTGACAGAATATCAACCAAAAGAACAACAGGTTACTCCCCATTTGAGCTTCAATTTGGTCAAAAGGCAGTACTACCAATAGACATTGAAGCAAAAAACATACTTATCATTTGAATGGCACAAAGTCCAATCAACAGAAGATTTAGTGGAAGAAAGAGCTGAACAGCTATCAGGAAAAGAAGAAATAAGAAAAAGGGCAAAAGAGAAATTAAAAAGGGCCAGGGAGGATTCAGTAAAATATTGGGACAGGAAATTAGCACATCAAATAAGAAAGCCAATTCATCCAGGTGAAATTGTTCTTGTATACAATAAAGCATTAGAGTCACAATGGGGATTATTGTTCAAGAATAGATGGGATGGACCCTATAGAGTTGTGAGACAAATAAACAATGGTCCATATGAGCTGGAAGAATTAGATGGTACAAAGCTAGCAAGAAGGTTTGCAGCAAGTCAAATAAAGAAGTTCTATCCAAGAGGAAAAGTGTTGGACTCAGAGGAAGAAGAGGAAGAAGGAGAAGAGGAAGTTGAAGATGAATCTCAATTTGAAGATGAAGAGGACTTTGATGAATAAAAATCCTTTTATTCAAAAAAAAGGGGGGAAATGTTTGATTGTTTTTTTAAAAAAAGGAAGTGGATTATCACCTTGAATGCTGGGGACATCATTAAATGGAGAGGGGGATGTGGTATTCCATACCAGATCTTCCAAGGTTCAAATCCACAATTTCAAAGCTAAAACTTTGATCAATAATAATAATAATATATATATATGAAGAAAATAAAGATAAAAAGTGAAAGTTGTAAGTAAAAGAATTGCAAGAAAAAGCAAGAGAATTATATTAAAATAACAAAAACAAGTATTCCACTGGAATCTACATCAAATTTTACCTATAGTCACATATTGCCTCAACCCCATAATGTCAATAATTTTCTAGATATCATGGATTAATGGAGAGAAATGATACTATACACTCTATACTAGGTACAGGAATATACTTAAAGATAATGCAGCTTGTCTAAATATTCAATATGAATAAACATGTGTAATATTACATAAGTGATACCATTACTCTTACAACATCATGTGTTACATGTCTTGACATAAAAAAAACACTTACATATAAGTTAACATAGTGTTACATTACTCAATCCCCACTTAAACTCCCATAACCAAACATTACAGGTATTATTTACAAATTAAATTTTACATAGAGAAATCCTCAACTAAATACAGATCAAGGCTGTGAAGAAGAAAAATAAGGTTAGTAGAGATAAGAATACAGTTTTAAAAAAATGGTGCAATCAGCCAAACATATGGTGCAATATCTGTATCAAATGACACCATTCCAAATTTAACCACCAGCAAACATGTCTCAAGGCTGTGAAGAAGAAAAATAAGGTTAGTAGAGATAAGAATACAGTTTTTTAAAATGGTGCAATCAACCAAACATATGGTACAATATCTGTATCAAATGACACCATTCCAAATTTAACCACTAGCAAAAATGTCTCAAGGCTGTGCATAATAAGAATAAAGTTTAGTTAAAATAAGAGTATGATTCAAAAAGTATGGTGCAATCAACCAAACATATGGTGCAATATCCTGAGCAAATGACACCATTCCAAATTTAACCACTAGCAAAAATGTCTCAAGGCTGTGCACTGACAATAATAAGGTTCAGAATGGTGCAATCAACCAAACATATGGTGCAATATCTTGATCAAATGACACCATTTTTAATTTACCCACCAGCAAAAATGTCTCAAGGTGGAATTTTTTCTAAGTCCCTTGTTTTTGGAAGGCTCTATGGAGGTCCGAAAGGTATAAATAAAGGGCCTCTCTCCCTCTTTTTTCCCCCATGCTTCTGATTCAGACAATAATCTTGAGGATCAATCCATCCCTTCTCTAGTAGGATAATCTAGTATTTATATCGAAAAAGATCAGTAGCAAGGCTCAGTATCTTATAGTATTACTTATGATTAGTTAATGAAAGATATTTATAATGTTAATGAAAGAGTTTAATATTATCTAATAGTCTTACCATTATAGTAGTAGTGCTGAAGTAGTGTTTTAAGATATTATCATTAGTGATCTTATCTCATTTATCAATAACCCTTATTTATAGAAGGGATATCATCTTACCCTTATACCTTATATCATAAGCCATTTAGGTATATTGGATTATATTTATATTGATCCCAATAGTATTATATTACTGTTATATAATTTATATCTTACCCTTATATTAAACAAAACCACCCTTAAAGAATTAACTTACCCTTAAATTATTATAGCTATATTGATAGTATTATTGAATCAACTTTAAAAGTATTAGCTAGCTATCAAGATTATTGTTAATATTAATAGTGATCTTAAACAATATTCTTTAAATATCTCAGGTATTGAAAGAAGGAATACTAGAAGAATTAATTAAAAAGAATTATAATCAATAACAAGAAAGGTAAGCAAATCTAAATTATTAAAAAAAAATATTAACTCTTACCATTATTATCATAGTGATCTTTTATTGACAGACTGATAGAGACTGCTGAAGAAAATTCTCTAATTGAAAAGCCACAAAACTAAATAATTGATTTGTTATCTCATCAAAAGGGTATCTTTTTCAGTATATTTAGAGGGGCAGCTAATACACCTTAGCACCCATGATTATTGGCTCATTCTGAAATTCAAAACAGACTCACCAATAATTTCCCCTCAAGGTACTGCCTATTATTTATCCCACAACAAAAGGAGTTCCCATAGCGTGTATGACCTATTTCCGTGCTCTTAAGAAAATACAGAGTATATAAGCACAATGTATCCATTCAATTTCTAACCAGGACAAGAAACCTTTATCAGTATTTTCATCATTTTCTCATAGGAGTGTTAGGACTACTTGTTGTTCACTCTCATAAATATTTACTTTTAATATGATTTCACAAAGTAGCAGTGGTGTGCGTGTGTGTTCTGTGAATAAATAAAGAACACAGTGTATTCATTTATTAATTCCTTATTATTTTATTTAGTATTAGTATGCTGTACATTACAGTAGTAGACTGTTTCTTAATTATAGTACCCTTGTACTCTAAGGTATGCTGTTATCTAAATACTTCTCTAAAGAAGATTAATTAATTGTTACCTTTATTTCTGTTTCTCCAGTTTATCATCTTTAGATACATTTTAGTCAGCAGTCTAACAGCTTGTGCATTACTTAGTGTTGTTCACCTTCAGGTACATAACTCTTTATTATACCTTTTGTTTTGCTGCTCTCATGTTTATTCAACCTTTAGTTTTCATATTCTTTCACTTAAATTTGAACAAGGCAATATACAGGCTGAAACAGGCCCCTTTAGCCTGGTACAAATGTCTGAAAGAATGGCTGGTAGGTGCAAACCTTTCAGGCTTGCATACTTTATCTGTGTGTTTTGTACTGGACAGTAATAAAGCCAATATGGTTGTATCTTCATGTCAGCAAAATTTCTGTCATTGGCAATGAGATTTCTGAGTTTAAGGAACAAATATCTCTAAAATTCATAATAAAGGACTTAGGCCCAGCAGACCTATTGCTGGGAATGAAGATAACACAAGAAGCAGATTGCATTTACCTTGATCAACAGCACTTTTGTGAATTCTTGCTGAGTCAGTATGGAATAAGTGAATTCAGGCCAACCTCTACACCTCTGGTACCCAAGGAACAGCTATTGGTTGCAACGCAATACGTGGTTGAGAAACTCAAACTCCTGAAAGTTAACTATTGTAGTGCTATAGGTAGCATGAACTACCTAAGTACAGAAACCTGCCATGAATTTTCCTTTGCTGTCAGAAGCCTGTCTCAGTACTTAGAAAATCCCGGTTTAAGACACTGGCATGCTTTTTTGCATGTTCTTTGTTACTTAAAGGGATCATTGAAAATTGGTTTAACACACCAAAAAGAAGGAAACCAAGGCATCAGTGCTTGGATTGACACATATTGGGGGAATTGCTGCTCTACTAGATGTTCTGTGACAGGGTATCTAGCTACTTTAAACAGTGGCTTGGTCCTCTGTAAAACCAGAAAAAAAACTTTGGTTTCAATCTCCACAGCAGAGGCCAAATGCAAATCTCTGTGTGATCTCACCTCAGAACTTCTGTGGCTGAAACAGTGGTGCGCTGAGGCACAAATACTACAACTAGCTCAGCCAATTACTTTCTGGGAGGATAACCAAAGCTGTATTAAAATTGCAAATGGTAACTGCAATTTCAACAATCAAAGAATGAAACATGTGGATATTAAACTTCATTTTGTAAATAAAGTAATCCAACCGTTAATAATCAAATCACACTATTCCCCAACATCAGAAATTTTGGCTTATTTTCTCAACAAATCAGTCAACCAGGTAAGTATCACCAGTTCTCTCAAGGCACTCGGTATTTTGAGAATAGTAGTGAGGGGGATGTCAAACAATCTGATCCAAAGCATCTGAGATCTAGCTCTACTTAGCACTCCTCTCCCAAAGGGTGCTAAACCCATGGCCTTAAGTACAACCAGGTAGGTATCTGACCGTTCATTAGACTCCTAGATGATGCGCTTACTGAAGGACACTGTCCTTGGATTTACAATCACTCCTGAAGATATAAGCCACCTTCTCCACCAATTAAAGAAGAGGAAATATACTTTTAACTTATATTCTCTTTTTCTGTTGTCATTTTTGTATCACTCACTCCTATCAAAACTTGTTGTAACTTTCTTATTTTCTTATTTTTCTCATTATCATTTGTAAGAGCCCCTGTTGTTTGCTTCCTTTGTTGCTCTCCTTTATGTTTGTGGTACACACCTGCTTTTCACCTCACATACTTGTTTTCTTACTTCTCCTTTTGTTATGCTGAACATTAACAAAATGTCAAACCTTGCTTCTAAAGTGTTTGTCAGGGTGACTCTATGATATAGAAGTACAATGATGATAAAAAGCTATAACTATGAGTGTGACACAAAAATAAAGATGGTGATTAATTGAATAAATGGCTGAAAGTTATATATTAAAAGAATTTAGTGATGGTGAGTGCTATTGATAGCCCTGGATGCAGTGTTTATCTGTTGGTTTACAACAATAAACTCTAAGATAGTTCAAAGTATAATTATACCTGTTTACTTCTAAGGGTACCACTTCTTTCAGAAGCTATACCACATAAGAATATGGACACCAGGATGAACTTTTTGACTACTGTGGGCTGGTTTGTGGTTCTACACACTAAATACAGACTGGTATTGGGTGGAAATGTGGTTTTAGAACTACAAGCTGTCATTTTCACCCTATACAGGGTGAATCATTTCACCAATGGAGTTTAAAGGTGTGTTCTGGTGCTTCTGACGCGTCAGAAGCTGTACAGAACCTGTATGGACCACTGTATTTGACTTAAATATGAGGTATTGAAGTATAAAAAAGCTTCTTTGTCTATTTGACACCTCATAATCATACTTATGGGATATTATCCCACAGCAAAGCTGTATTGGTCCAAACGTGGGACTTTGACCTTAAAACTGCTATAACTTTGCCAGTTCTTAAGATATTGAGCTCAAAGTTGATTCATTGTGTATCCCTGGATGGGATCTACACAATTGTATTCATGGCTAACATTAAATATGGCAAAGCTATGCCATGTTCAATTTTAGTTATCCAGATATATGATCAACTCAAAATCTGTATGGAACTTGTTTGCCCCATAAATTTTGTCCTAGATTAGATATGGGCAAATGGATGGCACCGTCAGATAGCCCTGATTTTGCTCTTTCCAAAAGGACCCCATTTTACGTATCTCACAGTAAAATTGTAGAATTTAGATGGGAGGTGGATATTTTGTCCACCATTATTTGACCTTATTTTGGCCATAACTTCTGTAACTTTGGTGTTAGCTCAATTTAGCTAGTACAATTGGATAGCCTCAATTTAGAGATTCAATTTGAATACCGATTCGCTGGGGTTAAGCCTCTCCATCTGGATTTCAGTTGAGAGGTGAAAAATCAAGGTTTATGCTCAACAACAACTTTGAGCAGGAATAACTTTGCTATTCTTTGTCCTATGATGATGGGGCTTGTATATTTGGAAAGAGGTTATAATCCTCTTTTGTTTGAAACATTTTGAGCCTTTTTGGCTCAGCTCCATTTTTGGTGGTATTTTGCTCTACCATTGGTTTATGGTATTCTGGAAATCATGCTTGTGCTCTGGTTTTGAGTCACAGGCTGACATACCCTTCCTCCAAAAAAAGGCTCATCATTAATGAGACTTTCCCATTTTCTTTGAGGTACTAATGTGGCTCATGTGACCTTGAGCCAACAACTTTCTTTTGGTCGTATCCTCCCTGTCTGGTGGTTTATGTTTCAAACCATCCAGATGTTTAGTAATTGGTTTCCTTCTTTTGAAGTGGACTGAACCAATTTCCTTTGTTCCATGGTTCTTAAATTCCACCAAATATTCCTCTGTGGCTTTTGGTTCACCGTTTGAATGATCTTCACAGCCATTCCCCACATTATCAGAGTCAGATTCATAACTTTCTTGGTCTTCTCTTGAAAATATCTCTTCCCTGTCTTTGGGGAAATTTTTTGCATAGTGATTGGGTGATTCACAGTTGTGAAATCCTGTTGTGACTTCAGATTCTGAAATGTCAGTTTCTTTGGCCTCTAGGGTTGGATTCTCCCTGTTATCACCAGTACTATGGGTATTGTATCAACCAATAGATCTTCTTACTTCTTGCAAAGTAGTTTATATTTCATCCAAGGTGGACTCTTTGGATCATCTTCATTTCACTGCATGCTCTAATCCTCCTGGTAGTTTGGTCAGCAATTCGTTATTTCTCATTTCTGTTGTTATGTGAGGGTCAATGGCTATTAGCATTTTTGACTGTCTCAGACACCAATCATATGGATCTTTGTCCACTGTGTATCTATCATTTCCAATTGAAAGGGTTTTGTGCCATATCTATGTATCATTTCTGTAATTTTGGATTATTTGGCTCCTCAACCATGCCAGTTTCTTCTGCCATGGATTTCTTTCATTTATGTGTACCAAATACTAGCATGTCCTGTGAAAGCTGTCTTTAATCTGGCAGTAATCCAGTAATCTGGTATACTTGGCACATTAATGAAGAGTCCATCAATATAATCACTGAGCTCCATATGATACTATTTTCCTATGAAAGGGAATTTGAGCCAACTTGTGGCCTCTGGAAGCAGTTTCAGTGCTTCCTTCTCGGAATAAGTCATGCTATATCCATCTTTGTATCGTGATGTGGATCTTGGCTTATTCCCCAACAAGGCATCTGGTTTGATGTCTTACTGGTGGTGTGGACTATCCAAAACATTGCCTTGTGTTTGGGGTTTTATGTTTTGGCAGACATTGAACAATTTGTCAATATCTTGGTCCATGTATTCCCTATACCTTTTGGAGTGATTTTTCTCCTCTAAGACATGATTTAGTCTTCTTTTGGTCTCTTCTGAGGCTTTACTCAATTTAGTAGAGTTGTCAGGGTGACTCTATGATATAGCTTCAGAATGATAATAAAAGCTATAACTCTGAGTGTGACACGAAAATAATGATGACATTAGAGTGAGAATATGAGTGAAAAGGGCTATACTAAAATAATTTAGTGATGGTGAGTACTGCTGATAGCCCTGGGTGCAGTGTTTGCCTGTTGGCTTACAATAGCAAACCCTACAATACTTAAGCTTAAAGTATACCTGTTAGATTCTAAGAGTACCACTTCTTTTTTAAGAAGTTATACCATGTAAGAATATCAAGAACAGGATGCTGGATTTGCTTCCTGGAGAGGCAAAGCCTCCTTTTATCTTGTTCTGGGGTAGTGGGAGGTGGTTCACCTCTGCACACGACCACAGAATGAAACTTTTCACTACTGTGGGTTGGTTTGTGGTTCTATACACTCAATACAGGCTAGTATTGGGTTGAAATGTGGTTTTAGAACCACAAGTAGTCATTTTTACCCTATACAGGGTGAAAACTTTCACCAATGGAGTTTACAGGTGTATTCTGGTGCTCCTGACGCGTCAGAAACTGTACAGAACCTGTATGGACCTCTGTATTTGACTTAATTATGAGGTATTGGAGTATAAATAATCTTCAGTGTCTGTTTGACACCTCATAATCAGAGTAAAACTGTATCCTGTCATAATACAGCTGTATTGGTAATATTGTGGGATTATAACTTTCAAATAGCCATACCTCTGTCAGTTTTTGAGATATCATGCTCAAAGTTGGTTCATTGGATAGCCCTGTATGAGCTCTACACAATGATACCCAACTTGTTATGGTTATCATTAAATATGACAAAGTTATCCCATGTACAAGGTTTTTTGTACATAGGCGTGGTTTGGGAAAAAAGCTGTATTGAGCTTGTTTGCCTCATAACTTCTGTTATAGTTGAGATATGAAGGAGTGGATGGCACCATCAGATAGCCCTGATTGTGCTCTTTCCAAAAAGACCCCACTTCAAGTATCCCACACTAAAACTGTAGAAGTTAGATGAGAGGTGAATGTTGTGTTCACCCTTATTTGGCCTGAAATTGACCATAACTCCAGTAATATTGGTGCTAGCTCAGTTTGGCTGGGACCATTGGATAGCCCTGGCTTAGAGCTTCATTTTTAGTACCCATTTGATGGGGTTAAGCCTCTCCTTCTAGATTTTAGATGAGAGGTGAAAATTAAGGTTTATGCTCAGCAATAACTTTGAGCAGGAATAACTTTGTTATTTCTTGTCCTATGGTGATGGGACTTATATTTTCAGAAAGGGGTGAGTTTCCTCTTTCCTTTGATACCTTTTGAGCTGATTTGGCTCAGCTCCATGTTTTGGTGGTATCTTGGCTATACCATTGATTTATGGTATATTGGCTGTCATGCTTGTGCTCTGGTTTTGAGTCACAGGCTGACAAGAGTCCTCTTGAAGAGTATTAATAGCTTTGGCTTGTAAGGTTTTAACCTCTTGTAGCCTTGAAATATGTTCATGGAGTCTCTCAAACTCTTTTTGAGCTTTTTATAAATACTGGAAAAACTGTAACCATAGATTATTACTAATTATGGTACTCTCAGGGATCACAACATTGTGTTTAATCTAAGTGGATATATAATTCCTTATTCTAAACAAGCCCAAGAAAACCTGAATGACCAGCCAAAAGTGCAAGAAAAAGGCAAAGGGAAAGGGAAAGCCCAAGTGGAACAAGCCTTACCTGCAGAATTACAGGATTCCCAAGAAAGAGAAGACAGCCATGGACAATGTGTTCAATATGGCAAGAACTCTGATGGAATTCAAAAACAAAGAATAGGAAATATTGAGCCAATCTTTTCCAAAGAAGTATATCTTGTAAAGCTTATAAACCAAATCAAAACTTGTAATAAAGAAATTATAACAAAGTTTAAAACATTTGAGTATATCCAACAAACATTGGGTAATGAGATATTGCAAGTAAAAGAGTCACAAAAGACCATTATTGGCCTTTAAAATGTTAATAAAGACAATATTTTGTCTTTGACACAAATTTGTGCAGGAATTGAGTCTAAGGTTACCTTACTAAATCAACCAGATGACAATTCTATTTCTTTTATAACTAGACAGTTAAGAGAATTAAGGATACAAGTTCAAAAATTGGAAAACTTAACTGGGCACAATGCAGCTCTTTTCCAAGAACAATTGGAAAAGAGTGATAAAGCAATACTTTAATTGAAAGAAGACATTCAATCAAGTATTAATAATATATCACTGAAGAATGATTTTCCAAGACTGTCTATACCAATTCTTTACAGAAATGTGCTAAACTTGAATAATGACTCACATCATACAATTTCAAGCAATGCAGAAGTGAAGACTGCTTGTAATTTTAAAGAAAATCTGAGATTAGAAGAATGGCCAACCTTCAGTGGTGAAGGAGAATAAAATCATATGGAATTTATGAAAACAATTGATATGTTTAGAGAAGAATTTAGAATACCAGATTAATATATAAGTGCAAGATTACACTCCCTGTTTACCAAATCATCAAAGAAATGGTATTGCAAAATGAGGCAATACCATGGTAAACATTCATGGCCTTGGTGGAAAGAACAAATTATTTCCAAATGGGCAAATGATTCCTGGGGATTTAAAATGGAAAAATCTTTTGAATAAGCCATTTTGAATATTGAAAGGGACAGGCCCATGTCTGGGTTTCTTAAACAGAAAGACAGGCTCACTGCTCTTCATCCTGATATGTCTGAAGCAATGATTCATAAAAGGATATTAAGAGAATTTGGTGGTGACTGTGTGTGAGCCTTTGAGATATGACCACATACCCAATAAGGTCACAAAAAGACTCAGAATAATTATACTTTTAATATAATTATATTAAAATTGCTTAAAATAATTATACATTAAAAATAATTAATTAAATATACAAAAAATACCATAAATTGGTACAAAAATTGGTTTAACTTAAAAACCAATGAATCAACATGTAAGATAAACTATACCATTGGATTCCCCATGGAAAAATACACATATACCATTTTCATGGCATATCTGTAAAGTCTATATTTAAGGAATTATAGGGTATAATACCTTATAAAATCCATAAAAACTCATTTATCTCAAGAACTAATGAAACAACATGTGAAATAAATTGTACCAGTGGATTTCCCATAAAAATCCACACATAAAACAATTAATAAGCTAATTTCCAATGTTAATACTTAAGGAATTATCCTGAATATATGCACTTTTTTGGTCAACGCATATATTCAAGAATCATAGCTAATATCTTCTAAACTATACATGATAGAATGATGAACCAAAAATAAAGTTACCACGTAATTACTGTAAGAACACAGATATGAACTTTATTTTACAAATTATAAACAAGGTTAAAACCTATGATGAAATATTGATAAAAATCAACAGAGCTGTTGACCACTTTGTTGTGAAAGTGCTCCAAAATTAAAAAAAAGTATACAGTTGGATTCTACTAGTTCATTCGTGAAGAATGATGTAATTTTTATTATTAAATTCAGGGTATAACCCCCTGAAATCAAGGTTTGAAGTTTAAAATATTGAATTTCGACAGAAAAGATGAGTTACAAGAAAAATCATCAAAATTAGAGTTTTGATGATGTAATGAAACGCTCTCGGCAGAATAATAAGGTTATGTCAGGCTATCAGAATTCACTCTCTGAATTGCTGTAGCGTGTAAATCTTAAAGGTTATTGAGGATCAAAGTTTGAGCTTAATTTGAGCAGTTATGATCACACACTGTAACCTTAATTTAAGTTTAACAGTCTTAAGAGTGATATAATTGGTGAATACTATTAGTTTATGATTGAAACTAATAAGATCCACGAAATTTGGGGTTCTGCAAAGCCTCTGATGTCATCAACTTTAGAGTTATAGTGATAACTCTAAATAATGGTGTAATAATGATGTAATATGGTTTGATAATGATGTAATCATCTCCAAACCTTAAGATATTGATCAATTCCAGTGGATATAATCAGTAAACTTCTACTAGAAGCCTGCTGGACTCTAGGAGGGAGGTATTTACTATAAATAGAGCTCTTTTTACTCTATTTACCCCTCAGACGCATCAAAAACATTAAATCAATTAAATAAAAAGTAATTTCTTTATTCTTTATATATAAAACTCTTATATTGCTAAAGACCAAAGACCATCTTAATATTAATCACTATTTGTACGTGATTAAATCAATTCTTTAATTGTTTTTGTCATAAATCTCTCTATAAACTCATTTCCACGTAAAATCAAGAAATTTAGTAATTTTCTTTATTTTTTATTTGTAAATACAATTTGAAAAAAGTTGTATTATATTCTTTTGGCGTAAAATATCTCAAAATTATTATTTTAAGTGTTAAAAGTAGGTTATTTCATCTTATTATTACTCTTAATAATTCTTAATTAATATAAATAGTATTTATATTAATATATAACTTTAATATTAGTAATATTATTGTTATTAATTGTTTTTTATTTATAAAAAACAGTTTTTTACGCCTTTATTATTTGTTGGTAAAAATAATAAAGAGCTTTATAATATATTAATTATTTTATATTAATATATTATTTATAATATTATAATTTCATATAATATTAATTTATATTATTATATTTATTTAATAATATAATATTTTTACGCCATAATAATAATATTTCTTTATTATTATTATTATTTTAGTCTTATTTATTTTAATTATAAGGACATTCAGAGTACAATAAGTAATAGATTAGTAATTTTTACTTATTGTTTCATAGTCAAACCTTACACTGTGAGCCTGTGAGGTATATATAACATACCCATAAGGCCACAAAGGACTTTATACACAGTTGAATTTTTCTTCAACAGAATTTTTAATTGAATTTAAAATAAAAAATAACAAAAAATAAGTATAACTTTTTTATGGATAAACATAGTTATATATATTATGTCATTTTTGGATTCTACACCAAAAATGGCCTAGGGTGCACCCATAGGGTGTTATACCCAAAAATACTTGTTTCTTATGTTATTGGAATATTTAAGAAGCTCACAGTGCTAATTTAACTTTTTTAACATTTTTTTAAAATCGTCAAATTTAAGCTTCAATAAGCTTAAATTCAAAGTTGCATAAGGTTTATGCAAACCTACCAAAATTTTAGTTAAAATTGAGGTGTTGGGTATATTTACTGAATTGGCAAAGGATTTGCCATACAGGATGTAAATCATGCGTGGGCTCAATTTAAAAGGGCTTAAGGCCATATTATGGCTTTAAATAAATAAAAGGGCAAAATACACACAAAAAGGTAGGACAAAGGAAAAAGACCAAATAGAGCTGGGGTACCCAGCTTTTGGGATCTGCAAGGATTTAATTAAGGTTTTCCACCTGTATTAGAGGTTTTTCAACCTTATTTAAGCTTCAATATTAGACTTTGATCCAACCTTAAAGTTTAAACTGATTTTATCCCAAATTGGACAGGTATTTCAAGCTGCCACAGGGTAAATCCCTATATGCAGGCTTGAAATTAAGGTTTTAAGAACTGTCAAAGCTGAATTAAGCTCAAAAAAGCTTTAATAAGCTTAAAACTTTAAGGTTACAAGCATTAAAACCTTATCAAAAGTGAAGGTTTAGTGTGTATTGCTATTTTATGTGGAAAAATAGCAATAACTTCAAAAACTCATTCAAACTCCAATTCTTAATGGATTTGCATGAAAATCTCACACAGCTTAAAATTTAATACTATCTATTTATAAATTAAATTTTAAGTATCTTTTATAAATAAATTTACAGGGTAATTAGCCTGTAAGTGTACTCTTTTGATTAAGCTCAAAGAAAATCATAATTTCTTTAAAAATTAATCAAAAATTGAGTTTAAGAGATTTCTGCTTGAAACTCTATTTTTGAGTTGTTCATGTGATGAAGTTTAATATAAATAAACTTATTTTATATCAAAACTTACAATAATTAGTTTAAATGAGGATTCAAGTTACTTGGAGTTAAGAATAACACTGGTAACTTTAAATTGGAATTAAAAATAATTTGCCTTCAGTTAAGAACTTTATTTTTAAGCATGGTTCTTCAGTTTTGACCTGAGCACGCCCTCTATACTTATAATTAATCATGAGAGTTTCTCTGTAGACATAAAAAGAGTCTTTGCATCACTGTTTTTGTCCATCATCATTAATCAATCCAATCATATTAGAAATTTAAACAGGTAAAGTTTTATTATTTATAAAATCTTATTATTAAAAGTAATTCTTGAGAATTTTCTTCTTTATTAATTGTAAATTAAAGAATTGAAATCATAGAATTCAGATTATTGTTCTACTCATCAATAATATATTTTATATTATAAAATTATCATCTTAAATCTCTTTTAAATCCACAAATTCCTCTCAAAAACTCTTTAATCATACTTTTTATTATAAAAAATTGTTTTATATTTTAAAATATTGATTTTTGGCCTTTTTTTAACTTATAATTATTATTTAATATAATAACTGTTGTTGTTTTACTTGTTGTATTAAGTAAATATGATAAGTAAGTTTTCTCTAGAATTCTATATCTTTTTTATTGCTTATTAGTTTTTTTCTATAGGAATTATTTCTGGATGGTGTGTGCTTTAATTCTTTTATGAATAATATTGATATTATTTATAAGTGGCTAGATATTTATATTTTCCACATGTAATTGTCTCATTAAGAGCTTTGCACTTCTTATTGTTATAATTGTTGGTGACTATAACAATAATAGAATAATTCTAATTCATTATAATTATTATATTTTTTTTATTATTATACTTTATAATAATAATTAAATTCATTTTTTTATATAATTATTTTTGATAATTATATTTAGATTTGTGGTAATAATATTTTATGATATTATATTTTTTCTACTGAGGACAGTCATAGTACTCTTGATATTGTTACTATTATCAAGAGTTTCATGGACAAACCTTACATTTGGGGGCCTGGCCATGATTTTAACCAATTTTTGGGACATAAATCATATTCTAGACCTTTTTTTACTGTTTTTTGACGTAAAATTGCCATATTTACTTTTATATTGGCTTTTTTGGGACTTATCCCTTATAAATAGTCTTTATAATCTTAATAAAGTTATTTTCTTCTTAAGAATATTGTTTGAAACAATATACTTTTGAGTGACTTGGAATAAATCCCTTTTGTCTAACTAGTGGCTTTTTCACATCACAGACTTGAAATTTATTCTTTGAGCTATTCTGGTATAAAGTGAATGATAATATAATTTTGATTAATAACTTATTAATTGCATAATTATTATCTCTTTAAAGAAAATATTAAATAAATTAAAAAATTCAAAATTAAGAATCTTTACTAAAAACGTTTTGTCTTTAATCTTAGGAATTTTTCTTTATTTTTGACGTAATTTGCCATAAACTACATTAAAACAACTTTATTCAATAAGTTGAGTTTATAATTTATTTTTAGTGTTTGATGAAATAACTTATAATATTTCTTATTCTCTAGTGTCATCCATCAGAGAAATCTCTTCAGACTCTGAAGCCTCAGAGTCTAGTATTGAAATTCAAACTAGCCCAGCACCAAGGGGTTTAATAACCAAAGAACCCTTCTAAGGTCCAGCAGGTGAATTTAATTCATTCTTACTCTGTTTTGTTCTTGAAAATCGACATTAAATGACTCCCACTAGAAATGAAGGAAGAGCTTATTGAAATTTTATTCCAATACAGGGAAGCCTTTGCTTCAGATGATGAATCACTTGGAGCTATGAAAGGCCATGAAGTGGAAATTATGCTTAATGTGGAAAGACCCTATCCTCCACTATTAAGAAGACCAGCTTACCCAGCTAGCCCTAGGGCTAGAGAAGCATTAAAAAGTCATATTAATGAACTAATGAAACTGGGAGTTCTTAAAAAGGTTGGACACAATGAGGAAGTAGAAGTCACAGCTCCAGTAATCATTACTTGGCACAATGATAAGTCAAGGATGGTTGGTGATTTTAGAGAACTGAATACCTATACCATTCCAGACAGGTATCTAATCCCTAGAATCCATGAGACTTTGACTCAATTATCCAAAGCAAGATTCATTACTTCCATGGATGCTCTTAAAGGCTTCCATCAGAATGTTTTGACACCTTATTCTAGGAAATTATTAAGAATAATTGCTCATTTTGGTATTTATGAATATTTTAGAATGCCTTTTGGTATTAAAAATACACCCTCTCATTATCAGAGAATGATGAATACCATCTTCCCCCATGAATTATCAGAGGTATGGTTAATAATTTGTATTGATTACATTATCATTTGTTCAGAAACCTGGCAATTAAATTTAAAGAGACTTTCATTAATACTTAAGAAAATCTTCAAGTGAGCATGGAAATATCTCTTAAGAAATTTAATTTTGAGTTTCATGAGTTGAAGGCTCTAGGGTATGTAGTCTCAGGACTGAGCCTTGGTGTTGATAAGAACAAAGTGGCTGCAGTTTTACTGAAACAAATTCCCCAGAACAAAAAATAAATGATGTCTTTCTTGGGGCTTTCCAGTTATTTCAGGCAACACCTTAAATATTTTGCAATCCATGCCAGATCATTATACAGAATTTGTTATCAACAAACTGTTTTTGAAAGGACACAGGAGAGGATTCAAGCATATGATAAAATCAAGTATGCCTTGACCAATGCACCATTATTATTGATGCCAGACTGGAAACTTCCTTTCAAGCTGTATATTGATGCATTTGGTGAAGGTTTAGGGGCTGCTCTTCATCAAGTTCAAATTGTCAATGACAAACCCTATGAAGGTCCAATTTGTTTTATTTCAAGACAAATTAAACCAACTGAGGCCAGATATGGAGCTAGCCAAATGGAGTGCCTTTGCCTTGTTTGGGCTTTGGAAAAACTTCATTACTATCTTTATGGTAGTGTGTTTGAAGTAATTACTGATTGTAATGCAGTAAAATCACTTCTTAACATGAAAACCCCAAACAGACACATGTTAAGATGGCAGATTGCTATACAGGAGTATAGAGTCAATATGACCATAGTACATAAAGCTGGAAATATTCATAAGAATGCTGATGGCATAAGTAGATGGGCATTACCCAATACACCTGACAAGTCTGCCTAGATTCCTATAAGTACAGAACCTCAAATTCCAATTGAAGGAATTAACATCATAGATGTTGGAACAGAATTCTTTGAAGAAGTTAGAGAAAGCTATAGGAAAGATAAGAACTGTCATATCCTTACTGCTCTACTTGACAAAGATTGCAAAGATGCAGCATTGGCTAATTCTCTAGATGATATTTGGAAAGCATCTTATGACATTGGAAGATTCCATTTATTTGATGGTATATTATATCATACATATAAACACACATGTGTCATGGTCCTATGTAGTAGAATTTTAATTAACACAATACTACTAGAATTCAATGATAACATTTATTCTGGACATCTGTCTGAAGACAGAACTATAGAAAGAATTAAGACATGTTCCTGGTGGCCATCTTGGAGAGAAGATGTCATTGAGTATTGCCATAGCTTTGATAGATGCCAGAAAGCCAATGGAGCTACTGTTAAAATATTTGGATTAATGATTCATATCCAAGACCCAAATACCCCATTGGAAGTGGTTCACATGGATTGGGTAACTGCCTTACCACCTGGGGGTGATAAAAGCTACAATGCATGTCTTTTTATTGTATACAGATATAGCAAAACATCAATCTTTTTACCATGTCATAAAGATGACACAGCTATGGATACAGCTCTTCTTATCTGGAATAGAGTCATATCCCATACTGGTCTCTTTAAAAATATTATTAGTGATAGAGACCCAAAATTCACATCAGCCTTATGGACTAATTTACATAAGCTTTTGGGTACAAAACTATCACTCTCAAAAGCATACCATCCACAAACAGATGGGTTAGCAGAAAGAATGATTCAAACCCTTGAGGACATTATCAGAATATTTTGTGCTTATGGCCTGGAGCTTAAAGATTCTGATGGCTTTACCCATTATTGGTGTAGTCTGATAACAGCATTGGAATTAGCCTACAAGACCTCCATCCATGCTTCAAAAGGAAAAACTCCTGCAATGTTGGAGAAAGGATGGAACGCCAAACTTCCAGTTGGTACTTTGAAAAAAGATCTGGTTGATATTCATCCAACTGATTCAAGCTTTAAGTTATTGCTTGATAAAGTAAGACATCATGCAAATTAAAGCATGAATAATGCTTTTGAATGTGCTCAACAGAAGTGGGATAAAAGTAATAAAGCCCCAGAATTCAAAGTAGGGGACTTGATACTAGTTTCAACCTTGAACTTTGATAATATTAAAGGCCCAAAGAAATTAATAGATTTGTTTGCAGGACCATTTACTATTAAAGCCCTTCATGGGACAAATGCAGTACAAGTGGAACTGTCAGGAGAATAGGAAAACAAACATCCAACTTTCCCTGTCAGTCTGGTAAATCATTACACTTCAAGTGATAAGGAATTATTTCCTTTAGGAAATGAAACACCCTTAGAAGTGCCATCACTGGATCAAAGTGAGGATAAAAAGGTACTAAAAGTCTCAAAAGAAAGAAGACTTAGGGGGAAAAATGAAAGAGAATACTTAGTCAGGTACAGAAATCCACAACATGAAGATGAATAGATTGAAGAGAGTAAAATACCTGATTCCCAAATGTTTCTCAGAAGATTCAGACATGAGAGAAGACCAATTGCTCAGTAAAAATTTTGAATTGTGTGCTTTACATACTTAAGAAGTATAAGTAGAGAGGTTGGACAGTGGGCTATACACCCCAAATAACTTGGGGGTATACTGCAAAAGAAAATTGTAGTACAATTTTTTTTTGGTGGTAGGAATGTGAGCCTGTGAGGTATATATAACATACCCATAAGGCCACAAAGGACTTATTACACAGTTAAATTTGTATTCAACAGACTTTTTAACTTAATTTAAAATAAAAAATCACAAAAAATAAGTATAACTTTTTTTGGATCAACAATGTTATAAATATTATGTCATTTTTGGATTCTACACCAAAAATAACCTAGGGTACACCCATAGGGTGTTATACCCAGAAATATGTATTTCTTATGTTATTGGAATATTTAAGAACCTCACAGTACTGATGTAACTTTTCTAACATTTTTTCAAATTCTTAAATTTATGCTTAAATAAGCTTAAATTTAAAGTTGCATAAGGTTTATGCAAACTTACCAAAATTTTGGTTAAAATTGAGGTGTTGTGTATATTTACTGAATTGGCTAAGGATTTGCCATACAGGATGTAAATACTGTGTGAGCTCAATTTAAAAGGGTTTAAGGCCATAGTATGGCTTTAAATAAATAAAAGGGCAAAATCCACACAAAAAGGTGGGACAAAGGAAAAAGACCAAATAGAGCTGGGGTACCCAGCTTTTGGGATCTGCAAGGATTCAATTAAGGTTTTCCACCTGTATTGGAGGATTTTCAACCTTATTTAAACTTCAATATTAGACTTTGATCCAACCTTAAAGTTTAAACTGATTTTATCCCAAATTGGACAGGAATTTTAAGCTGCCACAGGGTAAATCCCTATATGCAGGCTTGAAATTAAGGTTTTAAGAACTGTCAAAGCTTAATTAAGCTCAAAAAGCTTAAATAAGCTTAAAACTTTAAGGTTACAAGCATTAAAACCTTATCAAAAGTGAAGGTTTAGTGTGTATTGCTATTTTATGTGGAAAAATAGCAATAACTTCAAAAATTCATTCAAAATCCAATTCTTGATGGATTTGCATGAAAATCTCACACAGCTCACAATTTAATATTTTCTATGTATAAATTAAATTTTAAGTATTTTTTATACATAATTTTTCAGGGTAATTAGCCTGGAAATTTACTCTTTTAATTAAGCTCAAAGAAAATTATGATTTCTTTAAAAATTGAGTTTGAGAGATTTCTGCTTGAAACTCTATTTTTGAGTTGTTCATGTGATGAAATTTAATATAAATAAGCTTTTTTTTTATATTAAAACCTACAATAATTAGTTTAAATGAGGATTAAAGTTACTTGGAGTTAAGAATAACACTGGTAACTTTGAATTGGAATTGAAAATAAGTTGCCTTAAGTTAAGAACTTTATTTTTAAGCATGGTTTTTCAGCTTTGACCTGAGCACGCCCTCTAGATTCATTATGAATCATGAGAGTTTCTCTGTAGACATAAAAAGAGTCTTTTCATCACTGTTTTTGTCCATCATCATTAATCAATCCAATCATATTAGAAATTTAAACAGGTAAAGCTTCATTATTTATAAAATCTTATTATTAAAAGTAATTCTTAAGAATTTTATTCTTTATTAATTGTAAATCAAAGAATTGAAATCATATAATTCACATTATTGTTGTAATCAGCAATAATATATTTTATATTTTAAAACTATCATCTTAAATCTCTTTTAAATCCACAAATTCCTCTCAAAAACTCTTTAATCATTTTTTTTCTGATAAAAAACTGTTTCATCTTTTAAAATATTGATTTTTGGCGTGTTTTTAACTTATAATTATTTTAATATAATTACTGTTGTTGTTTGAATTGTTGTATTAAATAAATATCATAAGTAAGTTTTCTTTAAAATTCTATATATTTTTTATCTATCATTAGTTTTTTTTTATATAGTATTTTTTTCTATAAGAATTATTTCTGCACAGTTTGTGTTGTAATTCTCTTATAAATAATATTTATATTATTTATAAGTGGTTAAATATTTATATTTTCCATGTTTAATTTTCTCATGAAGAGCTTTACACTTCTTATTTTTATAATTGTCAGTGACTATAACAATAATAGAATAATTATAATTAATTATAATTATTATATTTTTCTATTATTATATTTTATAATAATAATTAAATTTATTTTTTTTATATAATTATTTTTGATAATTATATTTAAATTTGTGGTTATAATATTTTATTATATTATATTTTTTCTACTGAGGACAGTCATAGTACTCTTGATATTGTTACTATTATCAAGATTTACATATAAAAACCTTACAGTGACCTTGAGCATGCTATAAGAAGCAGATGTATTGAGCCTTTCTCTACAGAAGATTATATCAATGCCATGAAAGACATCACAACTAGGATAAGAATTGGAAGGAATTGGTATAAGCACCCAATGAGCAACAAGACCAGTGGGAACCCAATGAACCACATTACAAAGCTCCTTTGAAATGTCATAAATGTTGAAGTACATCTCATTTGGCAAACACTTTTCCCAAAAAGACAAGAATAAATGAGATAGAAATAGATAAAGTTGAAGACACAAAAGAAAAAAATAGTTTATCTTTACATGAAAGTGCTTCTGAGCCTTCTGAAGAAGAGGAAATACCATATGAACTTAGTAAAAAAAATATTAATGTTTCCTTTGAAGTCACAGAAGTACATACTCACTTACCACAGTACAGTGATGAATGTATGGATCTCATACATGTGCAAGATGCTAAAATGCAGAAAAACAAACCCATCAGAGGCAAAGGTTATACAGCTGGAGCATCTTGTATCACTAATATTGTGATAAATAACAGAGAAGCCAAGTTACATCTTTACTCAGGTGCTTTTTGTACTTTTGTTGGAAAAGATTACCTTGACAGGACTTATACCAATTGAAAAGAAATCTTAATGCCAATTGAAGGTATAAAATTTAGCAGTGCTAGCCAATATATGCACCCCTTGGGCATTTTTGAAGCAGAAATGATATTCCCTCATCCTGCAGGAAGTATCAGATTAAAAGCTGAATTTTTTGTTATGAATAATTGTACTTCACAACACTTTATACTTGGAAATGATTATCTCAATATTTATTGAATTGATATTAATAATCATAAAGACAGATATTTCACTATAGGGGAAAATAAAAGGCAAAAATTTTCTTTTCCTCCAGAAAAAAGAAGAAATAACTGTCATTAGACAAGTAAAACATTTTAATAAAGAAAAATTTGTGTCAGATCAGTTAATTGAAGCACAAATTAGTACTGAATTGACATTAGAAATGAAGGAAGAACTTATTGAAATTTCATTTCAATACAGAGAGGCCTTTGCTTCTGATAATGAACCACTTGGGGCCATCAAAGGCCATGAAGTGGACAATATGCTAAATGTGGAAAGACCTTACCCTCCACTATTAAGAATACCAGCTCACCCAGCTATCCCTAGGGCTAGAGAATCATCAGAAAGTCATATTGATGAGCTAGTGAAACTGGGAGTTCTTAGAAAATTTGTGCACAATTAAGAAGTAGAAGTCACAATGCCTGTAATCATTACTTGGGATAATGATAAATCAAGGATGGTTGGTGATTTTAGAGCATTGAATACCTACACTATTCCATACAGGTATCCAATCCCTAGAATCCATGAGAATTTGACTCAATTATTCACAGCAAAGTTTCTCACTTCCATGGATGCTCTTGAAGGTTTCCATCAGAATTTTTTAACACCTCATGCTAGGAAATTATTGAGGATTATTTCTCATTGTGGTATTTATGAATACTTGAGGATACCTTTTGGTATTCAAAATGCACATTCCCATTACCAAAGAATGATTAATATTATTTTACCACATGAATTATCAGAGGGATGATTAATCATTTATATTGATGACATTATCATTTTTTCAGAAACCTCCCAATTGCATTTAAAGAGACATTCATTAGTACTTATGAAAATTCTTCAAGTTAACATGAAAATATCTCTTAAGAAATGTAATTTTGGGTTTCATGATCTGAAATCTCTAGGAAATGTAGTATCAGGACTGAGCCTTGGTGTTGATCAAAACAAGGTTTCTGAATTTTTACTGAAACAAATTCCCCAGAACAAAAAAGAAATGATTTCTTTCTTAGGGTTTTCCAGTTATTACAGACAGCACCTTAACGATTTTGAAATCCATTCCAAATCATTTTACAGAATCTTTGATCAACAAACTGTCTTTGAGATGACACAGGAACGAATTCAAGGATATGAAAAAATCAAGTATGCCTTGACTAATGCACCCTTATTATTAATGCCAGATTGGAAAATTCCTTTCAAGCTGTATATTCATGCATGTGGTGAAGGCCTAGGTACAGCTCTTCATCAAGTTCAAATTGTCAATGACAAGCCTTATGAGGGTCCAATTTGTTTTATCTCAAGACAAATCAAACCTACTGAGGCTAGATATGGAGCTAGCCAAATGGAGTGCCTTTGCCTTGTTTGGGCTCTGGAAAAACTTCATTATTATCTTTATGGTAGTATGTTTCAAGTAATTACTGATTTTAATGCAGTAAAATCACTTCTTAAAATGAAGACTCCTCACAGACACATGTTAATATGGCAAATTGCTATTCAGGATTATAGAGGCATTATGACAATAGTACATAAAGCTGGAAATATTCACAATAATTCTGATGGCTTGAGTAGATAAGAATCACCCAATACATCTGAAAATCCTGCCTATGTTCCTAAAAGTGCAGAGCCTCAAATTCCAATTGAAGTAATTTTCATCACAGATGTGGGGACAGAATTCTTTGAAGAAGTTATATAAAGCTACAAGCAAGATAAAAACTGTCATATTCTTACTGCTCTACTTGACAGATATTGCAAAGATTCATCCCTGGCTAACTCTCTGGATGATATTTGGAAAACATCTTATGACAATGGAAGATTCCATTTGTTTGATGGTATCTTATATCATAGGTATAAACACACATTTGTCATGGTCTTATGTAGCAAAATGTTGATCAACACAATACTACTGGAATTCCATGATAACATTTATTCCGGAAATCTGTCTGAAGACAGAACAATGGAAAGAATTGAGACATGTGCCTGGTGGCCATCTTGGAGAAAAGATGTCATTGAGTACTTTCATAGTTGTGATAGATGCTAGAAAGCCAATAAAGCTACTGGTAAAATATGTGGATTCATGATTCATATCCAAGAACCAAGTACCCCATGGGAAGTGGTTCATATGGATTGGGTAACTGCCTTACCACCTGGAGGTGATAAAAGTTAAAATGCATGTCTTGTCATTGTTGAAAGATATAGAAAAACACCAATATTTTTACCATTTAATGAAGATGACACAGCTATGTATACAGCTCTTTTGATTTGGAACAGAGTTATATCCCATACTGGTCTCTTTAAAAATATCATTAGTGATAGGGACCCAAAATTTACATCAGCCTTATGGACTAATTTACATAAGCTTTTGGGTACCAAACTATCATTCTCAACAGCATACCATCCACAAACAGATGGGCTAGCAGAAAGAATGATTCAAACCCTTGAGGACATGATCAGAAGATTTTGTGCTTATGGCCTGGAGCTGAAAGATTCTGATGGATTTACCCATGATTGATGTACTCTTATACCAGCATTTTAATTAGGCTACAAAATGTCTATCCATGCTTCAACAGGAAAGACTCCTGCAATGTTGGAAAAAGGATGGAACCCTAAACTTCCAGTTTATATTAATTCAACTGCTTCAAGCTTCAAGTTATTGCTTGATAAAGTAAGGCATCATGCAAAACAAAGAATTAATTATTCCCTTGAATACACTAAACAGAAATGGAATAAAAGTCATAAAAACCCAGAATTCAAAGTAGGGTACTTAATACTAGTTTCAACCTTGAGCTTTAATAATATTAAAGGTCCAAAGAAATTGAAAGATTCCTTTGCAGGAGCATTCATTATTAAAACCCTTCATGGGAAAAATGCAGTACAAGTAGAACTTTCAGGAGAATTGGAAAGCAAAAATCCAACTTTTCTTGTTAGTCTAGTAAAGCATTATACTTCAAGTGATAAAGAATTATTTCATTTGAGAAATGAAACACCCTTATAGGTACCTCCACTTGATCAAAGTGAAGAGAAAAAAGTGCTAAAAGTATTGAAAGAAAGAAGACTTAGGGGAAAAGATAAAAGAGAATACTTGGTCAGGTACAAGAATCCACAACATGAAGATGAATGGATTGTAGCAGAAAAGATACCTAATTCCCAAAAGTTTCTCAGAAGATTCAGACATGAGAGAAGACCAATTCCTCAATGAAACATCTGAATTGTGTGCTTTACATACTTGAAAGTATAAGTAGAGAGGTTGGACAGTGGATGATACCCCCCCCCCAATTAACTTGGGGGTATATTACTAAAGAAAATTGTGATACAATTTCTTTTTGGTGGTAGGGAATGTGAACCTGTGAGGTATATATTACATACCCAGAAGGCCACAAATAACTTGATATACAGCTGATTTAGTCTTGAATATACCTTTGAGTTGAAATTAAAATGAAAGATAACAAAAAATAAGTATAGCATTTGTTTGGATGAACAAAGCTATAATTATTATGCCATTTTTGGATTCTACACCAAAAATAACCTAGGGTACACCCATAGGGTGTTATACCCTAAAATTCTTATTTCTTAAGTTATTGGAAGATTTAAGAATCTCACAGTAATAATGTAACTTTTTTAAAAAGAAATAAAATTGTTAAGTTTAAGCTTAAATAACCTTAAATTGAAAGTTGCATAAGGTTTATACAAACTTACCAAAATTTTCATTGAAATTGAGGTGTTGTGTATATTTACTGAATTGGCTAAGGATTTGCCATACAGAATTTAAATCCTGTGTGAGCTCAATTTAAAATTTTTTAAGGCCATAGTATGGCTTTGAATGAATAAAAGCGCAAAATCCATGCAAAAAGGTGGGAAAAAGGAAAAAGACCAAACAGAGCTGGGGTACCCAACTTTTTGGATCTGCAAGTCTTGAATTAAGGTTTTCCACCTGTAGTGGAGGATTTTCAACCTTATTTGAACTTTGAGATTAGACTCTGATTCGACCTTAAAGTTAAAACTGTTTTTATCTCAATTTGGACAGGAACTTCAAGCTTCCAAAGGGTAAATCCCAATATGCAAGCTTGAAATCAAAGTTTTGAGACCTGTTGAATCTTAAATAATCTTAAAACTTTAAATTTACAAGCATCAAAGCCTTATCAAAAGTGAAGGTTTAGTGTGTATTGCTATTTTACATGGAAAAATAGAAATCACTTCAAAAATTCATTGAAAATTCAAATCTTAATGGATTTTCTTGGAATATTCACACAGCTTACAATTCAATGTTATCTGTGTATAAATTAAATTTTAAGTATATTTTCTAAACAGGTTTTATTGGTAAGTATCCTGTAAAATTAATATTTTAAGTATACTTAGAGAAAATTAAAAATTCTTTAAATATTAATTAAAATTTGAGTTCAAGAGATTTTTTCTTGAAAATTCATTTTCAAGTTTTTCATGTGATGAAACTTAATATATAAAAGATTATTTTATATTAAAACTTAAAATTATCAACTTAAATGAGGATTAAAGTTACTTGGAGTTAAGAATAACTTTAAATTGGAATTAAAAATAAATTACCTTAAGTTAAGAACCTTATTTTCAAGCATGGTTTTTCAGTTTTGATGTGAGCAAGCCCTCTATATTCATTATGAATCATGAGAGTTGCTCTGCAGACATAAAAAGAGTCTATTCATCACTTTTTTTGTCCATAATGCAATCCAATTATATAAGACATTTTAAACAGGTAAAGTTTTATTATATATAAAATCTTATTATTAAAGTATTTCTTAAGTATTTTATTCTTTATAGATCTTAAATTAAAGAATTGAAATCATAGAAATTAGAGTATTGTTGTAATCATCAATAATATATTTGATTTTATAAAATTATTGTCTTAAAATATCTCTCAAAATCCACAAATTCCTCTTAAAAACTCTTTAATAATACTTTTTTATTATAAAAAGTTGTTTTATCTCTTAAAATATTGATTTTTGGCATGTTTTTAACTTATAATAATCATTTAATATAATAACTGTTGTATTTGACTTGTTGTATTAAATTTCTATTATAAGTAAGTTTTCTTTAAAATTCTATATTTTTTTTATCTATTATTAGTTTTTTTTATAGAATTTTTTTATAAGAAACATCTCTGCACAGTGTGTGTTATAATTTCTTTTTTATAAATAATATTTATATTATTTATAAGTGGTTAAATATATATATCTTCCACATTTAATTGTCTCATTAAGAGCTTTACACTCTTATTTTTATAGCTGTCAGTGACTATAACAATAATAGAGTAATTGTAATTTATTATAATTATTAATATATTTTTTTATTATTATATTATATACTAATGATTGAATTTATTCTTTTTAATATAATTTTTTTGAAAAATTATATTTAATTTTTGGCTATAATATGTTGTTATATTATATTTTTCTACTGAGGACAATTGTAGTACTCTTGATATTGTTACTATTTTCAAGAGTTTCATAAACAAACCTTACACACAGGATGTAACTTACTGTAACATATTGATAATAATTGATTTCTATGCTGTACAATTATGATACTTCTCTTCCAGATGGAAATAGCTTCAAAATAGAGTTTTAATAAAACTAATAAAGTTATTTAATAAAAAATAAAACAAAAAATTGTAAACTTTTAAAAAAACTTCAGTCAAAAACTTTGTTTCTTTACAAAGGAGAGATATTTTTCTTATTTATTTAAATGATAGAATAAAAAAATAATAAATGATGAAAAAAAAATTCAAATAAAAAAAAATTCAAATAATTTTCAAATTCAATAAAGCAGAAAAAAATTCCATATTTTATATTTTTCCTTGTCAAGGATTTTTTTCAAAGTAAATCTGTAAATATCTTTTTTAAATCATAAAAAATGGTTATCTAAAAAACAAATAGAACTAGAATACTTTAGGCTTTTGGAGAAGCTTTACATTTAAAATATCCCTTATTTGTAATTCATATTTCCAAGAAAAAAAGAAATAATCTCAGTTTATTTTGATGATGAATTTTCAAAAAAGAAAAATAAAGAATTTTTTCACTTTGAGAACCACCTTTGAATTAGTGATCACTTAAAAGGATATAAGTAAGTGTTTCAATCAATAATAGAGCTTTGAAATTAAGGTTTTATATTATAACATCTTTTCATGAAGATTTAAAAATCAATGAAAGGAATTTCTAATTTATATTGAGCCCTGAAGACATCAAATTGAGTTTGCTGTATTTGTATTCTATCTAATTGAAAAGAGATAATCTCAATCTTGGAAGTTCTGAAATATTCCAGTGGCTTAGAATAAGCTGGAGCATTTACAAAAACCCAAATTCTAGGTTCAACCTGTTTCACAGAAAGGTTCCAAGCTCAATTTAGGCTGTGTCAAAGCTAACTTCCAAATGAAACACCTTCTGTCAGGTGTAGAAAAGTTGCTCATGGTGATTAGTGGAGTTAACTATTCATTACCCATTTTCTATCACTATACAGTGAAATATTAATATCTAATGAGATCAGGGCAGATGTAGCAA
This sequence comes from Austropuccinia psidii, assembly GCA_023105745.1. NCBI lineage: Eukaryota > Fungi > Basidiomycota > Pucciniomycetes > Pucciniales > Sphaerophragmiaceae > Austropuccinia > Austropuccinia psidii. Next base: position 25,310,624 of record JALGQZ010000017.1, on the reverse strand, counting down.
AGCTCACTTGTCAGTCAGGTCCTTTCTGTCACCTCCAAATGTAAGAGGTGAGGAGCCGAATTTGGACCGGACTGCGAGTGGCTTATATGTGTGGCGCATCATCCGCGCGCAGTGTGGTTTGGTAATTTACAGGTAAAGCTTTGTTACAAGAATAACTGGCTGATGCATTGGTGCGTCAGTCAGGTTTCAACAATATCAATCCCTTATCATTCAGGCTATTATTGGTTCCAAACACCCAGAATCCTGTCAAGGGTGTTCATTTTCTTTGACATTAAAGTGGAGTAAGATCAAGTTATTATCAACTCACTATATTCTGTTACTATAGCTTACTCATCTCACAGTTATTATCCTTATTTAGAGTTACTGTTACTAGAATTATACTGTACATTACTAAAATATTTTGTCATAACTTCTATCATCAAGAATATTACATAATGACACTTGGGTGATTTGTTCAATAATACTTTTGCAATTTATTTTTTTTTGGAAAGAACCTTTTATGAAATTTGATATTAAAAAAAAAAAAAACTAAGAAGTTTTTTCTAAGATTATTAAATTCTTAGGGAAAAGTTCTTTAACTCAAAAGTTTGATTACTGTAATCAGAGGAGTTCCTTATAAATCTTCGAAACAGTGCTAATGAAAAGGGCATAGATGATTTCCATTTTTGGACTTTATCTGCTATTAAAAAGAAAATCTACCCACATGAATTTTTCTTTTTGGAAATCATCTACTAAGAGAAAATATTTGTAGGACTGAATTACTGCTTAGAATTAAGGATCACGTTATTCGTTGCTCTTAACAAGTTTCAAATTTAATTTTATGAATAAATCAAAAACAATTATCTGGTAGTCGTTACAAGATTTTAAACTCATTTTAAAAATTAAAAATTATTCATTATTATTATTCCTTAAATAAGTGTCACTTAAACTTAGACTTCAACATGCAAGGTAAAAAAATTCAAGTTTTTTTCTTCTTTTTTTTTTTATGTTAAGACTAAAACTAATATTTTCTTTGTCAATTCCATATCACAATTAATAAAGAAATTTTTAACTTAAAAAAATTCACAAAAGTCTTTTTATTTACAGTGGAACTCGCTGTTTATTTTTTTGCCATAAAAAAAAAAAAAAAAAAATCAAACAATTTTTTTTGTATCTACATTTTCAAGTTATCGATTCTTTTATATTTATTTATTTATTTTTAAACAAAAATCATAAAACAAAAAGAAAACAATCTTTCAAAAAAAAAACTGCTTGTCCTTGTATGAAAAAAAGGTAAAAACTTTTGATGGGCGGTATCTCTTTTTTTTAAAAAAAAAAATGAAAGACATTTTTCAGTAAATAAATTTGAATTTTTATTATTTTAACAATTAACTCACCAATTAGTTCATTTAGGAATAGTTTTGGTGCAGCTTAATAAAAACGATTTTTTTTAAAAAAAAAATGTGGGTTAATTTATAAAATGTTTATCCAGTTTGATATTTTTAAAAATTCAAAAAAAATACCTGGGGAATAATGGACTACAATAAGAGTATGGTAAAGTAGAATTACGGCGTTTTCTATTTGATGAATAGTTTAAAGTTTTTATTATTCAGCTATAATGTTTTCTAGGAATGAAATCTCATAAAAACTACTCACAGATTCAAGTCGATTGGTCTAGAATAACAGCCTTGACTCATAAAACCAAGCACAATCACAACGAGGAAGATTTGAGTTGGAAAGATTTTGGCCATCTTTTCTGCTTTTTTTTTCGATTAAATCTTTAGTTGTTTTTGTTATTGGATTGAAAATAATACGAAAGATATCAAGTAAATCAACACTGGGAGGTGGGATGAGGTTTAACCTTGATGCCGAATTCTTGCTCCTTTTATAGCATAGAAAAAAGAATTGGAACACCTGCAAAAAAGACTCTCAAACAAAAAATTCAAGGAATTTCGATAAATGTCTCTAAAATTGCCTACGCAACCGTCGAAGGGCAATACACATCGCCACTATCAGCATTCATGAAGCAATTTGCCTTTGAACATAGCCACACTTCTTAATGGCATTTAAATGCGTCGCATAGAATCAGGGAAGTTGATAAGAACTATTAAGATTCTTCGATTATGCTACAGTTTTTTGTGCACAGTACAGTACACCAGATAGACTTGTATAATACGACTCACTTAGCCATGCGTTTGGCTGTAGTGTCTCCTCAAATAGACTGTACTATACCATGAGCTCCTAAGAATTCGGTATCGTGGAAACTGATGCTACTACTACCTACCAAACTCAAAGTCCTTGCCGGCTTTCTTTGGCCCGTGTTACGGCGTCACCGGCATACGGCTGCATAAACTGAGGTGGCTCGAGCCCACTGAATCCGAATGCCCATCTAGAGATTTTGACCTACGATCCTGTGCAACCGGCTGCCTTGTTGGCATATTGTAGAGCGCAGCACTTCTGTGTGAGTGTGTCCCTGCACACTGTACAGTACTGTATCTAACAATCAGTCTACTCCGTTCGCCTGGCTTGTGCAGTTCAGTATCCCCCCAGTATTAATTAGACTTTGGTTTCAGCGGCTTAGGCCTGCAATTAAATTTTATCCAAACATGAGATGGAAACCGATAATACTTGCGGCGCCACTTCTACCCAGGATAAAACAGGCCGCATTATATTAAATGAATAAAGCGTCAAGACACAAACAACGGGCTCGTCGGTTTACAAGCTTGCATACACCAATACACCAATAATTTTCACCGCCTAATTTATTGAAGTTGGCAGTAGAATCGTGCATAGATGATTTACAAATAAAATCAAATGTATTCAAAAATATTCGCAATTTTGAAGAGACTTTGGGCTTATGTAGGTTTTATTCCATGCATGAAATTCAAATCTATAGAAAAACGTATTTATGTTGAGCAAAAACGACATATTGACAACGCTGCATTGCACTAACAGTTCATATTGGTCTTTTTGCGTCACTAGCTCCAAAAAACACCTTTTCTTCACGTTTCAAAAGCAAAGGTCAATTATTTGATTTCCCAAAGAAAAAAAAAATCAAGATCCACTATAAGTATTTGAAAAAAAAAACTCATACACATGCTAACAATACAACCTTCGTCGCTATTTATTTTGCCTTTCAAAAAAGGGAATACACAGAAAAATTGACAAGTAGAATTATAACATTCTTTTGAAATTAATCAAAGTCATTTTTTTCAATGACTGAACTTTTTCTTTTTTTTTTCTTTTTGATGAATTCATAGCCAGTTAATTGAAACCAACACCCAGCGGATCAATATCCGGAATTTGAACTTTGCTAAAGTTTGCATTACTAGTGAGATTTGTTGGAGATTTATTCCCTGAGATTGTAAAACCATCGACAAGCTTATCTGAATTATTGTTTATATGTAGTTTTTTGGAGCTGATAGAATTAATCGACAAAGAAAAATTAGAAGTACAAGGAGATTGCGTTTGCTCCAAAGTAACAATCGAATCTGCGGTAGGTTGCCAAGGATTTTCTGCCGGTAGTGAGACTGAGATGGACGGATGTGGTTCATGCGCAGGCTGTTTTTTGAAAGTAGATATGCCTTTTGTCAGGGCATTTGAAGAATCAAGATCAGGGTTTGACCATGGATTAATTTCGGAACCTATAGGATAAGATTGTTTTGGGGAAAACACAGTAGCAGGCTGAGGTCTACATGTCGGTGAAGTTGAAAGAGATGGTGAAGGCTGATAGCGAAGCTTTGATGCTGAGCTAGACGAAGTTGAGCTTCGTGCCACCTCCTCATAACCCTTTTTTAATCGATCCCATGTGCTCCAACCCATTGTTTTTGCTGTTTGAAATGCATTTTGTATTTGCTCACCTGCAAGAGTTGAATGACTGTAGGATTGATATTCAGAGTTATTGTATGATGTTATGTCTGTTGGGATCTCAAAGTGATCTGTGTCCATTTTCTCCGACCCGAATGGAATCTCGGGAGCATGATTGTGCAAGTCAGCTAACGTTTTGACTTGTGGTGATCTTGAATTGCTTGAGTTTTGATGTGCACTATTCTCAATAGGTTCAGGAGCAGGAGATGTAATATGAGTGAAATCCGAGTTGATGTTTGAATCAGCTTGCTTTGGTGGGTTCATCGCCTCGTTATCGCAACCAAAAAGTTCCCACCAAAAAACAACATCTTTAACATCAGGATAAAGGACACCTTGATCTGTGTTTGACCTGTCAGTGGGATCATCAAGCGACGAATCGTATTGGGGATTGCGATACTCTGTGACATCGGTTGATGGGGAAAACAACTCCCAGACGGAGCGAGTCAAGAATGAAGCCTTGGATTCGGTTCTTTCTTTCTCAGAGTCAAAGAGAAAAGTTCCATAATTGCTTGCATGAAGTTCTTCATGTAGTCTTTCCAAATAATGTGAGTTGAACTCAAAGCGCTTTGGAAACTGTCTTTGAAGTTGGTAGACGCAATCGAGGAATTGATGAAACACGGGTGAAGTCTCTTTAAAGGCATGTGAACTACCAAAGCTGAGTTGTTTTTGAAATGACGTTACCCAAGCCCCACTGGAAGACGTCGATTCAGGTTCCTCACTAGAGACGGTCGGATTTGTTAAATGATTAGAATAAGTTGGGGAATCACCAAAACTAACTCTTTCGCGACCTGGAATGACGATTCCGCTTCGATCAGAAAATTTGTGACCAAAGCTTAACCAATCCTTTTCAATCAAGATAGCAAAACCATTAAATGTTCGATAAAAAGGATCTAAGCAAACTTGCGAGAGAGCTGAAAGTTGTGAAGTCCGATCCCAACCATCAGAACAATGAATGAGTACATGAGAGGTAAAAACGTGAACGGTTCGAGTAATGAGACTAGTGCCCTCTAAAATTGCGCCAATGTGTTTAAGCCAACCGCTTCGCTTCAAGGCTTCAACTGAAACGAGATTGCCTGTTACAAAAGATTCATGAATGGCTGAGACGACTTTATTTAAAGAGTCTCTCATGACATGAATATTGTCTATTCCCAAATAAGCTTTTCGACACCCTTTATAATAATCCATATTTTCGGTGCCTGCGCCCTTGACGGTATTTGCAACGGCATTAGTGGTAGGTCGAGCATCAATGATCAAATTTGATGAAGTAGCGCCATAAATGAAGTGTTTTGGAGATTGAGTGAGTGGCGAAGAGGAAAAAGATTCATTGAGTGGAGTGCGAGGACCCGTATGAAGGGCATGAGAGTGAAAAATAGCTTCAATGAGTTTTTCGTCTTGTATAGAGCGTGCATTTTTAAACCCGACCATAGGTTGACTGGACCTGGTGATTGATGACTAATGAAAAGAGATCGAATAATAAATTAAGATTGAAGGACATATAACTCCAATTGCTAACGAACCAGCTTACGCCATTAGCCCAATGTACGTAAGTTCCTACGGGTAAGCGACCCTTACTGCGATATTTGACAGCATAGGTAAGAGTAGTATCACTGATCTTTGAGGGTACTAATAATAATGATGGATATGTTGAACAAAACTAAGGACATTCACCAATCCTGTCATTTGCTTTATCGATCGATTGAAAATGAGTAGGTTGGTATGATTCATACCTTAAAATCCTGATTGGTAGTCGTCAAACGCCAAGCTGAATTTTCTGAATTGTTTGAGGAATCATTCAAGACTTTCATACGTTTGAATTCCTTTTCTGGTTGATAAGTATCCCAACCTGGCAAGGGCGAGGATACAACAGGTGAAGACTTAGAAGAGCTTGAAGTAGCACCACAAACAAAGGCATAAAGCGAATCCTTCTCTCCAGGTTTTCGATTTGAAACAAGAGCTTTGATTGAATCCCATACGTCATCCAATGCGCTATGAGAATTGAAAGATAGAGTGTAAGTGACAAAAGTGGCTAATCGAATGAGAATGGTAGGTTGACGAAAGGTAGATAAATGTTCGACAGCAGTAAGCAAACTGTGGGCAATCTAAGACCAAAAAAAAGGTTAAACTGATAAATCGACAAGTAAGTTGTAAATTGATCGTACCCAAATTTCACCGGCTTGATTAGGAAAACTTGCTGTATTAACTTGGATTGATTTTAGATGACTAGTTGGAGAGTCTTTTTCCGAATCGTGGAAGTTTTTCCGAGATTGAAACGATTGAGTAGAGCTCCAAATTAGATGATGAGGTGTAATAAGTAAAGAACCAAGTTGAGAAGAAAGATTGAGATTTGATGGATGATCAAGATTACTTGGACTAGTGCGATGTGATAACTTTTTCAATTTAACGAAATCGACCTTTAACAACAATCGAAACCGATAAAAAACAAAAACGGTAAATCATCATTCAATCAAGATCAAATCATCTTTGCTTTTGAGAATTTCGACTAACCTTGGCTACCTTGATAGCTTCCATCTTAATTTTGAGAAGTGATTGAGATTTTGAAAACGGTTTGATTGAAATCTTTAAGAGCTAGTTTTTCGGATTAATGAAGATTTCCTTGATTAGTCCTGCTTGAGTTAATTTTCCTTGCCTCGAAAGATGAAAAGTGTAAAAAAGATAAAATATTTTACGGGATTTTTTGAAATTAAAATTTTCCAAAGATGGTATATGTATCAAATTAATATCACTGAGAAAAAAATTTAATCCACTTTTCCAAACCACCTCAATCAGTTTTCATTGATTTATCATTCAACTTTCATCAAATTTATCATAAATTGTTTCTCATCATCACACTAATTCATTCAAAAATTTCAGTTTTATAGAAATTTATTCCAAAACTGATGATCATAGCACTTATTTTCATGCTTTCTTCATTGAAAAAATTAAAAATCAAGTAAATTGAATTGAAAATCAACAGTAGCAAAAATCAATGTCAAATAGGATTAAACATCTCAAATAAAAGATGCAAGAGGAATGGTGAAAATAATTTAGTAGTTATATTGAATTAATAATAAGAAAAACTTGTTTTGTTTAATTTGGGGTTTCTTCAAATCATTAGCCTTTTTTTCTTTAAAAGCAACCATCTTTGCAACCTTTTGAGTGCTGATTATGCCTTTGTTAGTCACTCAAACACATCAATCATTGGTCAAAAATTAATTTTAGGATATTGTATATCTTTTCCAAATATATTTGGAACATTATTTAATTTGTGATATTACTAAATGAAATCATTCTTATTATGAGAGTTAAATTTATCAGAACTATTTAAGGTATTATTTAGCTGAATTTGGCTAATGGACTTGGAATGGACAATTCTCTCCATTTGAACTATGGTTTACAGTCTTTTTAAACCTATAAATTATTGTTTTTAAATAGCTTTTATAGCTTAGAATAAGAAAAATCTCATAAAGTATTTGAGTTTTTTTTTGCACAAAAAAGATGTCTGATTTTTTTAAGATTGATCTCCTTATTTTTTTGATTGTATTCTGAAAAAGTGAAACATAATTTCCTTTCTTCATAATTTTTCATTGAATGATTTTCAAATATTTTATTTAAGATACTTAATAATTATTATTTCTAAAAAAAAACGATCAAAGTAACTATTTTAATTCTAAAAAAAAAAAAAAAAAAGTTGGTTGTCATAAAATAATTATTCTTATATTTGTGTCTAAATGCCATACTTTTGGTAAAGTTTTTGAGTTTTATGCCATTATTTCTAGTTTTTTGTGAAAATTATTGATATGAATATGAATTAAAAGTTAAATAAAGTTTTTTTATTGAAAAATTTGTTTTAATTATTTTGATTAATACAAATTTACTCATAAAAAATATATAAACTCTTATTTGATAAGAAAAGCTCAAATTTTTCTGCCATATTTTAACTCTTAAACCCTTCAAGAAAATCAAACAAAAAATAGAATCAGTTAAAAGAAAAGTTTTTCAATAAAAGGAAATTGATTAAAACTTCTTCTATATTGAGATAATTATAAACACATTTGAATGTACTAAATGGTTTCCAATTAGTTTCCCAATTATAACACATGATTTGAGAGTTTTTGGCAAGGTTTATTAAATGTTTTTTAAAATCTAATTCATCTTTCATATAATCTATTAGATATATTCATTTCCTTCTCTTAATTACTCAAAAATAATTTCATTATCATCAGATACTTTAAATCTTGAAACTATAACAATACAAAAGATAATATTGAGAGAAATACAAAATTAAACATCACTATAAAAATTACAAGTGGTCTTATATTCGTGAGCCAATTTCGCTTTCATATATCAACTTGGATCCACGGGAGGATAAGAATAATATCTATAATTCAAAAATGTAAATACATCATGGAAATTGTTCATAAAGAAGGGATGAGACCCACTCATATTTTATTTAGGGGTATTGGAAATTAGATTACAATCCAACTGAATACAAATTGGCTCAAATAAGGTAGGGTAGCTTAAGGGAAAATAAAAATTGCATGTTTCAAGCTAGGTAAATAAATAATACATAAAATGAAATAGGGCCTAGTAAAAATTAATAACTTAGGAACAGACAAGGAATACATATTTTATTTGAAAATACTATTTAAACTACAATGAAAATGTTTTTGGCATCAGAAATTTGAATTAAGCTTTTTGAAATAAGCTCAGATACCTTCTATTGAGATTGGGTTAAAGTTTTCATTCAGAAAGCTCTATATATCCCTCTTGAAGTGAATCAATGAGAAATTAGAATGAAAAAAATTCTTCAATTTTTGGAGAGGGAATATTATAATTCATAAAGAAGGTTCAAATAAATATATATAGCTTTTCTAATTCATTAAAATGATATTAAGTATATATAACGATTGATTTATCAAATTGAGCTCATCTTAGAGTTGATTAAATGATTATTTGAGGCTTTTATCACTTAAAAGAGCAAGAAAAAATTAATCTCAAAAAGTAAATTCATGCGATAAATTATAAAAGGAGAAAAAATGGATATGTTATAAATGAGTGATGACATAATTACCAATTATTCATGCTTATATAAAATATTTAAATTGATATACTAAATGGTCTCTTTAAATTGATTCTACATCAATTGAATAATTTAAATCAGAATCAATTTGAATAATATAACACAATCCCTTTTCTGGTGCTTAGAGTACACAGAATAGATAGAATTCTCGTAGAAGTATATAATTAGATTATTTGAATAATTTCTTGAGATGTTTACTAAAAAGAATTAGAAATAAACAAAAAAGGGCTAAACCCCTAAGAAATTAGGAAATGAAGTCAATAATAGATGTTTCTCAATACTTTTTTTTATGAAAAACTTTCTAGAAAGGAGCTTTCATCTATGCGAGCCTTGATAGATATAGCCTACCGGAAAAAAGAATTACCAATATTTATAATGAATTATGATCTTTTGAGTATTAAAGATTAATTTTAATCTTTTCTTAATAATATAAGATAAACTGAAAAAAAACTACTAATAATAAAAGAATTTGAGATAGAAACATTGAATTATGAACCAAAAAATCTCCAGGACTTATGAATAAGTCTTTAATTTTCAAAGTGACCATCCAACATCAATTCATGGGGAAAAAAATTAGAGCTTGGGGTAGTGGGAAGTAAGTGTAAAGACCTTTCCTTTTCTAATACTATAAATATTAAATAAACATAATATTGGGAAGAAACAGGTAAAACTTTAAATCTCATAATAGATACTAAGAAAAGATGATACATAATCTTGAAAGCTTATTTCTTATAAATTAGGTGGAAATTTATTTTTCACAGAGGTTCTAGATTCTGTATTTGTAGGATTCATGTGCACTAATTGACCCACTAAAAATAGCTACAGAATGAAACTGGAGCAAATGTGAATTACATGTGGGAATATAAAAAATACCTACCCTTCATAATTGGAAGACAATCCATAAGATAAAGGAAATACTTCAGCTATATTGAGAGAGTGATTTTGTAGTAATATTGAATAATTAGTAAGTTTAACTCTTGAAAGTTGAAAATAATTCCAATCAAAATTGGGAAAAATAAATAAGTTTAAACAGATATTTCCAACAAAACCATTTTCAAAAACTTGGTTTGACTAATTCAAAGAATATAATCATCATATTTGAGGTACATAATTAAACCTATTTAATTAGTATTGAAAGCTCATAAAATGGATATTCAAAACTCAATTATATAACTGTGGTATAGGAAAGTTCTTTTGGATTTTTTTTTTCAATTTTGATGAGCTAAATAAAATTTTAAATCATTTAATATTAAATATGTGAGTAATTTAACTTCATTAATTACATCACATTTTTTCGAACTGAATGAGATTTTCCAAATCATCCAGAATTAATCTTTGGATGAAGAAGGAATATCTTTGTTAACGGAAGGAAAAGAAGGGATCGATAAAAAATGAGAAAAAAAACAGACTTGATAGATCAATTAGTGACAGTTTGTGCTTATGGAGATATGACAAAATTAAAACAATCATTTCTCGAAAGAAGTGGAAATAACAAGATGGAAAATTTATTCAAGGATGGATTGATCTTATATTACTTTAAAAGAGAAAAAATGGAGGGGTTTTAATCAATTTGGATTCAGAGTTTTGACATTGAGACTAGTAAATGAAGCTTTGAGTCAGAAAGATCCAGTAGCACCTTCTCCATTTGAACTGAAAATACAATTATTTTCCAAAATTATGAAGATTTCCTTTTCAAAGGTGAAAAGAATTTTTTTTCTTTTCTAAAAAAGAAAAAAAATTACCTTCAAAGGATTTTAAATCCTTTCTGAATCTGTTAAAAGATTCAAAGAGGAAAATAAACTAAAGGTGAGTTTTTTCTTTGATAAAATAGGGATATCAAATACTCACTGTTTAAAAATTCCATAAAATGTAGTTAAAATATTTAAAGTTAATAGAGTTTTTCCTCCAAGAAATATTTAAATATGCTCAAATAACTATAATAAAAAATATCTTAAGCTTTATATATATGATACATGAAATAACTCCAATAAATAAGATATTTGGGGATAAATTTGAAATATTGAAGTATTCAAAAACAATAATGTATAGATTTAATAGGTTTCAAGACATATAAGAGAGTATCTCAGACCTTATGGGTATAACAGAAACCTTAATATAAATAAACTCTTGTTCTTCCCAGGTTCTTCAAATATTTCATAATAATCTTGTTTCCGAACAGGTTTATGAGGTATTAAGTAGTTTTCATTTTTCTATTTGTGGAATATATTTCTGATGTCACTTCAGCTAAGGTAATTATGAAGAAAATATTGAATCAGAAAATATTTTCATGAGTCAAAGAGCTAGAACGCTGGAGTGAATATTTGAGGGAAAAAATGAATATATGAAAATCACATGGCTAATGGATCTGAAAGTATGACTTTAAGAAAAGAAAGCCATAGTTTCCATTAGGAAGTTATTATTCTTGGTACATATGATTTAGTGATTAGAATTAATTTCTTATTAGTTAGGGAATGAGTTAATACAAGAAACATATTTTAGAGGAATATATTAAAGTTCCAACAGAATGGCTTTCTTCAATTCAATGAAAACAGATATAAATTAAGGCAAACCACTTCAAGGGGGTCCAATGCCATTTATTATCTATTGATGCATGTTTTACATGAAAAAGGGAGTTTTATTAAATTATTTATTCACTATCGCGCTTATTCATGTCAATTCACATTGAAATTGAGGCTATGTGTTTATTTGAACATTTTGGGAAGCTTGAAAATTCACCCACAGTGACTTTCAACCCTGGCTGTCTCAATAAAAGTATCAGAAAATTGATAATTAAAGTTCTCATATTAGTAAGGATCTCATTTTAATATCTTTCCATAAAAATATCAAAGAAATTTTTGAGAATTTCTTCAAGAAATACATATTTGGAAAGGTTAAGCCACATATAAATCAGATTGAATTCCAGAAGAGATTTACCCATACACATATGCTATTGAAACTTCACCCTGCATACACTTCAAAAGAAAAAAGTCAATTTTATACCTTCATAAGACCAAAAATACCAAAAAATAATTTTAGCCACTGAAACTAGATAGATCACCAAAATATTTTACATCAAAAATGCAGTTTCATGGATAGAAAAAAAATCCTGCATCTTATATGGAAAACCTTTAAAAAATTGGAAAGAACTTTTTTGTGATTAAAAAACAAAATTTTTAGATACATATTTGGTTTATCAAATAAAAAAAATGAAATTTTATTCAACAAAGGAAATAATATATTTAAAAAATTCATTATTTCTCTCTGCATTAAAAAACCAAGCTATATATTCATATTAAAAGACAGGTAATAGTAGGTAGAAGATGTTTATATAGACAATTTCTTTTAACTAAGGGTGAAGGAAATCATTAAACAAATATTTACAGCAAGGCAGATATGAAATTCTCTCTCACCATGAAAGAAGGTTATACCCCCTGGTGGGGGCAGCAGGTCCAACCTGGGTCTCAACCCTGGTCCTGACCTTGAAAGCTTTTTGCAGATACTTTCAGCCACAGGTTTGTATATTTTGAATTTTACTCAATTGAAATGGAAGATTACAGATTTACCATGATCTTTGTTTGTTTACTCATAAATTAAATTGAAAAAATTCACCAATAAAATAAATTATTTGATGAAAATAATTCCTCATAGGTAAATAAACTTCTTTGAAAGAAATATGCAAATTACTTTGAATTTTAATAAATTCACTTTTATACTTAGAATTATTTACCCATGTTACAGGTTCCCATGATTGAAAACCATTTATATATTGTTTCTTTTTTGATGAAAAGATTAAATGTATAAAATAAATTTACACAGAGTTAAAAGCTTTCTAAGCCTAATTATCAACCACACAGTTTTTCTATTGTTCTTTTGAGAACTTCACACACTGTGGAAGGAGGATATAAAGTGGCTTGAACCATTTTTTGATGAATAGATTACAATTGTTTTATTATCCACTTATAAACCAAATTCATTTTGAAATAATTGATTTCAAAAGCTTTAAGAAATTAAATGTGAGCTAATAATTTAAATGAAGAAGAATTTAGTATTATTTTCTTCAAATATTGTAAGGTTTTTCTATGAAACTCTTGATAATAGTAACAATATCAAGAGTACCATGACTGTCCTCAGTAGAAAAATATAATATAACAACAAATTATAACCTCAAATTTAAATATAATTTTTTTTAAAAAAAATTATATTAAAAAGAATAAATTTAATTATTATTATATAATATAATAATAAAAAAATAGATTTATAATTATAATAAATTACAATTACTCTATTATTGTTATAGTCACTGACAGCTATAACAATAAGAGTGTAAAGCTCTTAATGAGACAATTACACGTGGAAAATATAAATATTTAACCACTTATAAATAATATATGAATATTATTTATAAAAGAATTAAAACACACACTGTGCAGAAATAATTCTTATAAAAAAACGAATAATAGATAAAAAAATATAGAATTTTAGAGAAAACTTACTTATAATATCAATTTAATACAACAAGTCAGACAACAACAGTTATTATATTAAATAATTATTATAAGTCAAAAAATCAATATTTTGAAAGATAAAACAGCTTCTTATAAGAAAAATTATGATTAAAGAGTTTTTGAGAGGAATTTGTGGATTTTTTAAAGATATTTTAAAGACAATAATTTTATAAAATAAAATATATTATAGGGGATTTGTGAACCTTTGAGATATGATCACATACCTGAAAAAGGTCAAAGAAATATTTAATATAATTATACATTAAAAATAATTACCTTAAAACTACAAAAATACCATAAATTGGCATAAAAGGTGGTTTAACTTGAAAACCAATGAATAAACATGTAAAAAAAACACCATTGGATTCCCCATGGTAAAATACACATATACCATTTTTATGGCATATCTGTAAAGTCAATATTTAATAAGTTATAAGTAATAATACCTTATAAAAAACACAAATCCTTATTTATTTCAAAAACCAATGAAACAACATGTACAATAAATGGTACCATTGGATTCTACATAAAATTCCACATATAAAACAATTAAGAAGCTAAGCTTCAAAATCAATACTTAAGGAATTAACCTGAATATATGCACTTTTTTGGTCAATGCATATATTCAAGGATTTTAGCTAATATCTCTTGAAATATGAATGATAGAGTGATAAACCAAAAATAAAGTCATCATGTAATTACTTCAGAAATACAGAAATGAAGTTTATTTCACAAGTTATAAGCAAGGTTGAAACCTGTAAGGAATTATTGACTAAAATCAACAGAGCTGTTGACCACTTTGTTGTGTAAGTGGTCCAAACTCAAAAAAAGGAGACAGTTGGATTCTCCTAGTTCATTTGTGAAGAATGATGTATTTTTTATTATAATACTCAAGGTATAACCCCTTGAAATCATAGTTTGAAGTTTAAAATATTAGATTTTGACAGAAAAGATGAGTTACAAGAAAAATCATCAAAAATAGAGTTTTGATGATGTAATGAAATGCTCTTGGCAGAATAATAAGGTTATGCCAAGCTATTAGAATTCACTATCTGAATTGCTGTAGCATGTAAATCTTAAAAGGTATTAAGGATCAAAGTTTGAGCTTAATTTGATCATTTATGATCACTCACTGTAACCTTAAATTAAGTTTAACAGTCATATGAGTGATATAATTGGTGAATACTATTAGTTTATGATTAAGACTAATAAAATCCACGAATTTTGGGGTTCTGACAAGCCTTTGATGTCATCAAACTTAGAGTTATAGTGATAACTCTAAAAAATGGCATAATAATGATGTAATATGGTTTGATCATGTTGTAATCATCACAAAGCCTTAAAATATTGATCAATTCCAGTGGATATGATCAGTACACGTCTACTAGAAGCCTGTTGGACTCTAGGAGGGAGGTATTTACTATAAATAGAGCTGTTTTTACTCTGTTTTCCCCTCATACACATCAAAAACATTAAATCAATTAACTCAAAAGGTAATATCTTTATTCTTTATATATGGATCCATTATATTATCAAAGACCAAAGATCATCTTATTGTAATCATCAATTTTGACATAATTAAATGATTCATTAAATTTTTCTTGGTAAAAATCTCTCTAAAATCTCATTTCCACGTAAAAATCAAGAATATTTGTAATTTTCTCTATTTTTTATTGTAAATACAATTTGGATAAGTTGTATTTACATTATTTGGCATAAAATATCTCAAAATTATTATATTAAGTATTAAAAGTAGGTTATTTTTTCTTATTATAATAATTTTCTCTTTATTATTATTTTAATAATTCTTTAATTAATATAAATAGTATTTATATTAATTTATAACTTTAATATTGGTAATATTATTGTTATTAATTGTTTTTTATTAATAAAGAACAACTTTTTACGCCTTTATTATTTGTTTGTAACAATGATAAAGAACCATTAAATATATCAATTATTTTATATTAATATATTTATAATATGAATTATATTATCATATTTAATTGATAATATAATTATTTTTAGGCCATAATTATAAAAATTATTTATTATTATAATTTTTTTTTATCTTATTTATTTCATTTATAAGGACATTCATAGTACAATAAGTAAAATATTGGTAATTTTTACTTATTGTTTCATAGTCAAACCTTACATTTGGGGGCCTGGCCGTGATATTTACTCTAAAAGACCTTTAAAATGATTCTAATTGGGCTTATCCAATAATAAATTATACTTATAATCATAAAATTATATAATAATTTTATATTTATTGATTTTAAAAGCTATTGAGGCATTTGGAAAGCAATTGTACTGTCTTACATGTGGTTTTTCACATCCTTAGACTTGCAAAAACTTTCTGTGAGTGACTCTAGTGATTAAAAAAGATATTTTATAAATTAAAAATAATTTTATATTATAAATTAATTTTATAAAAGAATCATATTCATTTTTATTTTATCCTTTAAAAATAAAAACATAAAAAATAATAAAAATATTAAAAACCAATAAACAAGTTATTTTATTCATTTTAATTTCATTTCTTTAATCATTTTCATTTTTTTTAATAAAAAAAAGATATAAAAGCAATTTTTACATGGAAAATTGCCATATCTTACCAAAAATAACACTTTTATATAAAAGACTTATATTTATTTGTCTTTTTTAGTGTTCGAAGACAATCCAACAGAGGACAACCAAACCGCTTTTGAAAGATTGGTGGAAGAAACTTGCCAAAGTTCTCCAACACCAATATTCACTAAGAAAAAGAAAGCCAGGAAATTGGACTTTCCAGGACCCACTATTCAGGACTCTGAAGGTGAGTACCTCATTTATAAGTTTCCATAAGAGTATTCCTGTTCTGAAATCCTTTTATTTCTTTTTTTTCTTATAATATGACTACCAGAAGAGGCTCCCAATACTCTATCCAATCAGATGGAGCTGGACTCAGAGGTAGTATTAATTCCTCAAAAGGGAAAAGGAAGGGCAATATCCCCAGTGGAACAGAATACACATAAGGAAGTGCCTTATCCCAAAGGCAAGTCCCAGAAATGCCCATGATATCTGAACCTCAATTGGAGCTAAGTATGAGTAACTCAAACAGGTACAAATCACATTCAGAGGGCTCAAATAGACATTTACATGAACCAATACAAACAATACTACACAGTGTACAAGGACAAAGATTGGGAAATGTTGCGCCAAATACACCAAGGAGTGATGAACTCCTGGCACATCCTGAAAAAGTTCCTCAAAGAGGAGGAAATAGTGAGATACTCCAATGGATGGAATCCACTATCATCCAAACCTCAAATCAAAAAGATCAAGGAGTATCATGCCAAAAAGAAGGAGGCAACCAAGGAAGAAGCCCCAAGTCAACCCACTTCCCCAAGAAGGGAATAAGAACAAGAAAAAGAATTGGAGAAAACCATATTCCCCAAGCTTCAGTATCCCCAAGATCCAAAAAGATGCCATGGACAATGTATTCAACATGGCCAGAGCTTTGATGGAATTCAAAGACAAAGAGGAGCAAAAAATGAGACAACCCCATTTCCCAAAGAAATAACCTTGTCTCCTGATGTTGTAAATACTTTAACAGAGCTTAAAAATAGTATTTTACCTCTTAAACACATTAAAAATAGCTTATTATCTTTCCAAGAAATAAATAATGGCTTATCATCTTTAACAAAACTTGTTGCACAAAATAAGAAAGAAATTGATAACATAAAATTTATGATTGAAAATAATAAACCAAAAGTATTAATTGACAATACTCAGAAATTAATACAAGGACAACAAGAGTTGTACAAATACATAAGTGATATCAAAGAAAAAACTTTGACAATAAATTATGATGTGAGTATTGACAATCTTAGAGAAAAATTAAACAAATTAAGTATTTCTGTAGAAAAATTTGAAGAAAAGACTTCATTACACCAAAAATGACTTTTGGACCATGTGGAAAAGAGTGATGAAGCAAGAATGCATCTGAAAGATGACTTTCAAAGTGAAATAAGGCTTATTACTAAAAAAATGGATAAAATTAATGAGGCTAACTTAAATATGCCAAAGTTATCAACACCATGTTCTCACATAAGAAGCCCTGTTAAACCAAAAGAGGAATTAAAAAATCCATTCATAACAGACTTGAGTCACCAAGAAAATAACCAAGTCTTAATGAAGGAAACACCTCAATTGAAAGAATGGCTAACATTCACAGGAGAAGGTGAATATGACCACATGTCATTTATCAAAACAGTTGACATGCTACAAGAAGATTATGCCATACCAGATGAATTAATCACTGCAAGATTACATTCATTGTTTGAGAAATCTGCAAAAAGATGGTATTATGGCATAAGACAAACAAATGGCAAAAACACCTGGTCTTGGTGGAAACAAGAAATAATCACCAAGTGGGCTAATGATGCCTGGAGGTACAAAATAGAAAATGCATTTGTAAATTCTTTCTTTGACCCAGAAAAAGACAAACCTTTAACTTGGTTCTTGAAACAAGTTGAAAGACTTAATGCATTGTACCCAGAAATGTCACAAAAAATGGTGCATATGAAAATACTCAAGAAATGTGGAGGAGAGCTAGAACATGCCCTAAGAAGCAGGTGTATAGAACCATGCTCCACAGAAGATTATATTAATGCACTAGAAGACATAGTGACAAGAACAAAAATTGGAAGGACTTGGAAGAAATTGGACATTAAAAGCCCAAATAAACCATTTATCAAAAAAGATAAATCAAAAGAATCCTTCAAGCCCAATACATCCAACAATAATGAGCAAAGAAAATGCCATAAATGTGGAGGTATTGGACACTTAGCCAATAACTGCCTTAAAAAGGAAAAGATTTATGAAATTGTGGAAACAGAAAACCACAATGACAAAGAAGAGGAATCTGACTCTGAAAAAGAGACAGAAGAATCAGAAAGCTCTGAAAGTGATGAAATCAATATAATTATTGCACAAATTAATAATAGTTATATAATTTATGAAGTACTGGATGTTAACTCAAACTTACCACAAGTTGGGACATCTGACACAAACCTGACAAACATACAAGATGCCAAAATGTATAGAACCAAACCTGCAAGAGGAATGGGATATACAGCTGGAAAATCAAGTATAAGTATTGTTATGGTTGATAACCAAGAAGGAAAAGTTTACTTAGATACAGGAGCATATTGCACCTGTGTTGGTAAAAGTTATTTAAAAACCATTGTCCCAGACTGGCAAGAAAAACTTATGCCAATACAAGGTGTCAAATTTAGTAGTGCAAGTGAGAGCATGAAGCCCCTTGGAATAATTGATTTAACACTAATTTTTCTTCATCCCTCACAATGTGTCAGAATCAAAGTAGAGTTTGTAGTAATAGAAAACTGTACTATTAATCACTTCATACTTGGGAATGACTACTTATCAATTTATGGTATAGATATCTCTAACCAAAAGGATAGATATTTTACCATAGGAGACAACAAAAGACAAAAGTTTGGCTTCTTAAATAACAAAAAACAAATCACAGTTATTAAGAATGAAGAAAAAATTCCAGAAAAGGAACTTTTTATATCTGAACAACTTAAAGAGGCGGAATTCAATCAAGAATTAACAGAAAAAATGAAAGAAAAATTGATTGACCTCTTATTTAAATACAAAGAGCCACTAGGTGCCATAATTGGACATGAAGTGGATATAATTCTTAATGTGGAAAAACCTTACCCACCTTTACTAAGGAGACCTGCTTACCCAGCTAGTCCAAGGGCTAGAGAAGCCTTAGAGGTATACATCAAAGAATCAATGGAGCTTGGAGTATTAAGAAAGGTAGGACATAATGAACAGGTAGAAGTCACTACACCTGTCATTATAACTTGGCATAATGGAAAATAAAGGATGGTAGGAGACTTCAGAGCCCTGAACACCTATACCATTCCAGACGGGTATCCAATACCTAGGATCCATGAAACATTGACACAACTGTCACAAGCTAAGTTCATCACAGCCATGGATTCCTTGAAGGGTTTTCACCAAAATGTCTTAACAGATAATGCCAAAAAACTACTGAGGATAATAGTCCACTGTGGAATTTTTGAATACTTAAGAATGCCATTTGGAATAAAAAATGCACCTTCCCATTATCAAAGAATGATGAATACCATATTTCCTGAAGAATTATCAGAAGGATGGTTAATCATATATATTGATGATATCATAGTTTGCTCAGAAACTTGGGAAAATCACCTTACAAGACTAGAAAGGGTACTACAAAAAATAGTCCAAGTGAATATGAAAATCTCCTTGAAAAAGTGTCATTTTGCATACAGTGAATTAAAAGCACTAGGACATGTTGTATCTGGACTTAGTCTAGGCATAGACAAGAATAAAGTAGCAGCAGTACTACTTAAGCCAATGCCTCAAACCAAAAAAGAAATGCAATCATTTCTAGGACTTGCTGGTTACTATAGACAGCATATGAAGGACTTTGCAAAAATTGCTAAATACTTGTATAAGCTATGTGACCAACAAACAGTCTATGAAATGACAGAAGAAAGAGTCAAGGCATATGAAGAAATGAAAAATTTCTGAACAAATTACCCATTTCTTCTAATTCCAGATTGAAAATTACCCTTCAAACTTTACATTGATGCTTGTGGAGAAGGCCTGGGTGCTGCACTACACCAGACACAAATTATCAATGATAAACCAGTGGAAGGACCAATTTGTTTTATTTCAAGACAGATAAGGCCAACAGAAGCAAGATATGGAGCAAGCCACATGGAATGCCTCTGCTTAGTGTGGGCTTTAGAAAAATTACATTACTACTTGGATTTGATGTGATTACAGACTGTAATGCTGTAAAATCTCTATTAAATATGACAGCTCCAAATAGACATATGCTGAGATGGCAAATTGCTATCCAAGAATATAGAGGAAATATGACTATTGTTCATAAATCTGGTAATATTCATAAAAATGCAGATTGTCTTAGCAGATGGGCTCTAGCAAATACCCCTGACAATCCAGCATGGGTACCACAAGAAGAACACCATATAGAAGGAATATGTGTTACAGACATTGGCACAGAATTATTTAACCAAGCTAAAGAAAGCTATAAGATAGACAAAAATTGCCATATCTTAAGCCAACTTCTAATGAAAGACTGCAAAGACCCATCACTTTCATCAAAACTAGATGAAACATGGAAAAAGGCATATGATGAAGGAAGATTCCACCTCCTTGATGGAATCCTTTACCATAGAACAAAACACACATGTGTTATGGCCTTAACAAATAGAACCCTGATAAACACTATTTTACATGAGTGTCATGATAGTGTTGCAGCTGGACACCTTTCAGAAGACAGAACACTAGAGAGGGTGAAAACCTGCTCTTGGTGGCCAAATTGGAAGAAAGATGTTATAGAATACTGCCAAACCTGTGACAGATGTCAAAAAGCCAACAGATCCACAGGAAAGAAATTTGGAACGATGATCCAAATGCAAGAACCAAAATCCGCTTGGGAAATAGTTCATATGGATTGGGTAACAGCATTACCTCCAGGAGGAGACAGAAGCTATAATGCATGCCTAGTATTGGTTGACAGGTATAGCAAAACTCCCATGTTCCTACCATGTCATAAAGATGACACAGCTTTGGACACAGCCATAATGATATGGAATAAAGTTATTATCCATACAGGCTTATTCCAGAATATTATAAGTGACAGAGACCCAAAGTTCACTTCAGAATTATGAACAAATCTCCATAACTTGTTTGGGAAAAACTTATCATTCTCAACAGCTTACCATCCTCAAACTGATGGTTTAGCAGAAAGAATGATACAGAAATTAGAGGACATGATCAGAAGATTCTGTGCTTATGGGCTAGAATTCAAAGATTCTGATGGTTTTACCCATGATTGGTGTACAATAATACCAGCTCTTTAACTGGCATATAAAACATCAATCCATTCCTCTACTGGCAAAACACCAGCAATGCTAGAAACAGGTTGGAATCCAAGACTTCCTTAGGATACCCTTAAAAAGGAATTAGTGGATATACATCCAACAGCAAGCAGTTTTAAGATAATGCTTGACAAGGCAAGACACCATGCAAACAGATGTATGCAAGACTTTTTCAAATATGCAAAAGAAAGAAGGGATAAAAGTCATAAGCCACCTGATTTCAAAATAGGAGACTTGGTCCTAGTATCAACCCTTAATTTCAATAACATAAAAGGCCCAAAGAAATTAAAAGATTCCTTTGAAGGACCATTTATGATAAAAGCACTTCATGGACCCAATGCTGTGCAATTGGAACTCACAGGTGAACTAATGAACAAACACCCAACTTTCCCTGTAAGTCTGATAAAACCTTACAGCTCGAGTGACAAGGAGTTATTTGCACTAAGAAATAAACCCCCACTTGAAATCCCCCCCTTGGAAGAAGGAGAGGAAAAGAAAATAGTAAAAGTCCTTAAAGAAAGAAGGACAAGAAACAAAAAAGAAAGAGAATACCTTGTAAGGTATA
Organism: Austropuccinia psidii; assembly: GCA_023105745.1. Classification (NCBI taxonomy): domain Eukaryota; kingdom Fungi; phylum Basidiomycota; class Pucciniomycetes; order Pucciniales; family Sphaerophragmiaceae; genus Austropuccinia; species Austropuccinia psidii. Next base: position 25,288,652 of record JALGQZ010000017.1, on the reverse strand, counting down.
GAAATTCAACTCAAGAAGAGGAATGGATACTTGAGAAAGATATAACAAATGCTGATAAACTACTAAGAAGGTTCAGACATGAAAGAAAGCCTGAAAAATAGAAAAGTTAACCATTATTGAGCTTCAAGCCTAACAAAGTCTATTGAAGAGGTAGGACAGTGGATGATACCCTAATTACACATATCAGATTGTGGTACAATCTTTTTTGGTGGTAGGGAATGTGAACCTTTGAGATATGACCACATACCCAAAAAAGGTCACAAGAAATATTTAATATAATTATACATTAAAAAGAATTACCTTAAAGCTACAAAAATACCATAAATTGGCATAAAAATTGGTTTAAATTAAAATCCAATGAATAAAAATTTGAAATAAATTTGACCATTGGATTCCCCATGGTAAAATACACATATATCATTTTTATGGCATATTTGTAAAGTCAATATTTAATAAGTTATAAGTAATAATACCTTATAAAAAACACAAATCCTTATTTATTTCAAAAACCAATGAATCAACATGTAGAATAAATAGTAACATTGGATTCTCAATACAAATCCACATATAAAACAATTAAGAAGCTAAGCTTCAAAATCAATACTTAAGGAATTAACCTGAATATATGCACTTTTTTGGTCAACGCATATATTCAAGGAGTTTAGCTAATATATCTTGAAATATGAATGATAGAGTGATGAACCAAAAATAAAGTCATCACGTGATTACTTTAGGAATACAGAAATGAAGTTCATTTCACAAGTTATAAGCAAGGTTGAAACCTGTAAGGAATTATTGACTAAAATCAACAGAGCTGTTGACCACTTTGTTGTGAAAGTGGTCCAAACTTAAAAAAAAGTAGAAAGTTGGATTCTACTAGTTCATTTGTGAAGAATTATATATTTCTTATTATGATACTCAAGGTATAACCCCTTGAAATCATAGTTTGAAGTTTAAAATATTAATTTTCGACAGAAAAGATGAATTACAAGAAAAATCATCAAAAATAGATTTTTGATGATGTAATGAAATGCTCTTGGAAGAATAATAAGGTTATTCCAAGCTATTAGAATTCACTCTCTGAATTTCTTTAGCGTGTAAATCTTAAAAGCTATTAAGGATCAAAGTTTGAGCTTAATTTGATCATTTATGATCACTCACTGTAACCTTAAATTAAGTTTAACAGTAATATGAGTGATAAAATTGGTGAATACTATTAGTTTATGATTAAGATGAATACAATTCACGAATTTTGGGGTTCTTCCAAGCCTTTGATTTCATCAAACTTAGAGGTATAGTGATAACTCTAAAAAATGGCGTAATAATGATGTAATATGGTTTGATCATGATGTAATCATCACCAAACCTTAAAATATTGATCAATTCCAGTGGATATGATCAGTACACGTCTACTAGAAGCCTGCTGGACTCTAGGAGGGAGGTATTTACTATAAATAGAGCTGTTTTTACTCTGTTTTCCCCTCAGACGCATCAAAAACATTAAATCAATTAACTCAAAAGGTAATATCTTTATTCTTGATATATAAATCTTTTATATTATCAAAGACCAAAGATCATCTTATTGTAATAATCAATTTTGACGTGATTAAATCATTTATTCAATTCTTTTTGCTAAAAATCTCTCTAAAATCTCATTTCCACGTAAAAATCAAGAATATTTGTAATTTTCTCTATTTTTTATTGTAAATACAATTCGGATAAGTTCTATTTACATTATTTGGCGTAAAATATCTCAAAATTATTAAATCAATTATTAAAAGTAGTTTATTTTCACTTTATTATTATTTTAATAATTCTTTAATTAATATAAATAGTATTTATATTAATTTATAGCTTTAATATTGGTAATATTATTGTTATTAATTGTTTTTTATCAATAAAAAACAATTTTTTGCGCCTTTATTATTTGTTTGTAACAATAATAAAGAGCCATTAAATATATTAATTATTTTATATTAATATATTTATTTTATTATATAAATTATATTATCATATTTAATTGATAATATAATTATTTTTACGCCATAATTATAATAATTTTTTTTTATCTTATTTATTTCATTTATAAGGACATTCATAGTACAATAAGTAAAATATTGGTAATTTTTACTTATTTTTTCATAGGCAAACCTTACAGGATTACAGCAATCATCTAACTTCTATGATTTAAATTCTTTAATTTAAGATTTATGAAGAATGAAATACTTAAGAGATACTTTAATAATAAGATTTTATATATAATAAAACTTTACCTGTTCAAATGTCTAATATGATTGGATTGATAATTGATGATGGACAAAAACGGTAATGAAAAGACTCTTTTTATGTCTACAGAGCAGCTCTAATGATTCCTAATGGATATAGAGGGCGTGCTCAGGTCAAAACTGAAAAACCATGCTTAAAAATAAGGTTCTTAACTTAAGGTAGCTTATTTTTAATTTCAATTTGAATTTACCAGTGTTATTCTCAACTCCAAGTAGCTTAAATCTTCATTTAAGCTAATTATTTTAAGTTTTAATATAAATAAGTTTATTTATATTGAATTTCATCACATGAAAAACTTAAAAATAGAGTTTCAAGCAGAACTCTCTTAAAATAAATTTTTGATAAATTTTTGAAGAAATGTTAATTTCTTTAAGTATAATGAAAAGAGTAAATTTCCAGGCTAATTACCCAGGAAATCTGTTTAGAAAATATACTTAAAATTTGATTTATATATAGATAATATCAAATTTGTAAGTTGAGTGAAAGTTTCAAGAAAATACGTTATGAATTGAATTTTTAATGAATTTTCGAAGTTATTTATATTTTTCCACATAAAATAGCAATACACACTAAACCTTAACTTTTAATAACGTTTTAATGCTTGTAACCTTAAATTTTTGAGCTTATTTAAGATTTTTAAGCTCTCAAAACTTCAATTTCAAGCCTGCATATTGCAATCTACCCTTTGGCAGCTTGAAATTCCTGTCTAAATTGGGATAAAACCAGTTTAAACCTTGAGGTTGGATCAAAGTCTAATCTTGAAGCTTAAATAAGGTTGAAAATCCTCCAATACAGGTGGACAACCTTAATTGAATCCTTGCAGATCCAAAAAGCTGGGTACCCCAGCTCTGTTTGGTCTTTTTCCTTTGTCCCACCTTTTTGCATGGACTTTGCCCTTTTATTTATTTAAAGCCATACTATGGCCTTAAACACTTTTGAATTGAGCTCACACAGGATTTACATTCTGTATGGCAAATCCTTAGCCAATTCAGTAAATATACACAACACCTCAATTTTAACTAAAATTTTGGTAAGTTTGCATAAACCTTATGCAACTTTGAATTTAAGCTTATTTGAGCTTAGTACTGTGTGATTCTTAAATCTTCCAATAACATAAGAAATAAGCTTTTTTTGGGTATAACACCCTATGGGTGTACCCTAAGTCATTTTTGGTGTAGAATCCAAAAGTGACATAATATTCATAACTTTGTTTATCCAAAAAAAAGATCTACTTAATTTTTGTTATTTTTTACTTTAAATTAAATTGAAAAGTCTGTTGAAGACTAAATCAGCTGTATATAAAATCATTTGTGGACTTATGGGTATGATATACATACCTCACAGGCTCACAAATATATTTAATATTGTGTTTATTATTCACAATACTCACAAGAAAGGAATATTTTTTCTTATTTGAATAAGTTTTTACAAGATCATCAGATGCTCCCCATATAATGAAAAAATCTAATTATGAAGTGGTTTTTTGATTTAAAATCCCTTCAATATTGAGTTTTGCCACTCTTGAAATATATCCTTTCAGTGCTTATAAGATCTTAGTATAAATTTTTCTTATTGTTTAATTGTGTGAAGGAAAACTCCTTAATTTCACACATTACTTCTTTCCTTTGGAAAATTATATAAACTTAAATTTGAAAAATTGAAGCATTCTAGCTTTAAAGTTCTTATATCTTGGTTTTACCCCCTTCATCTTTAAGGTGAGGTATTTATTTCCCCTAATTGTAATTTTACATTTTATCTTATTTTTGGATTAAATATTCTATTAAGCTTAGAAAAATCGAGAAAGAATAATAAGAAAATCATCAAAGTTTATTTTTATTGATAGAAAAAGTAACATATTTTTTTCCAAATTTTTTTAATGTCAGGATTTTTTTTTGAACTTCTGCTTTTTTTCAATTTTCAGTTATATTTTGTATTGAAACAGTGGAAATTATTTTCTCCATTATTTTATTTTTATTTTTTTTTAGATATTTGTTCTGTATTTTCTTTTTGAATTTTTGATTTTTTGATTTTGTTTTTTTTGAAATTTTTGAAATATATATCAATATTTAAATTTTTTAGTTTTACTTTAATTTTTTTCTTCTTTCACCAACTTATTTTGACTTTGAAATTTATTTTTCCAATTTGTTCCATTTTCAAATTTTTGGTTTTGAATTTTCTTTTTTCAATTTTGTTTAGTGGTGTGAATACTCTGAATCAGTGCAGAAGCACTGAATTTGGGGTTTTATTTGGTTATTTGTTTGCAATAACACAATTAAAAATAACCAAATGGGACTATAAATTAAGTTCTTTTGAAATTATTTGGAGTGTTCACACCCCTGAAAAAATGAATAAATCAAAAAAGGAAAATTCCCTGAAACAAAAATAAAGAAAAGAAATAAATGAAAAAACAATCATAAAAAAATTGGAATTAAATCAGCAAAAAATCAAATATGAACAAAAATGAAATGAATTACTTTTGAAATTATTTAACAAAAACATAACCAAAGCCCCCTCAAAAAAATTAAACTTGATTCTTGATTAAAAAAATGAACGAAAAACCCCGAAAAAGGGAAAAATTGAAAGAAAATTCTAAAAAAAGAAACATAAACAAAAATAAGCTTAAGAAACAAAAAAAAGAGAAAATAACAAAATTCCAGAAAAAAAAAAGGTATTTAACAATTAAAAAAATTGAGATTATTTGGTAATAATCTCAATAAAATATTGAAATTGTATCATAGAAAAGTAGTTTTAAATAAATAAGATAAAAAAAGAAATTATATGACATAAAAATAAAACCATAAAGAAATACCACAGAAGCATATGAAAGGGTTCTCTATCAGTAATTTTTTCATATTTTTAAAGCCCAAAATTTCAGTATAATAAATACCTGTGGATCAAAAGATAATAATTTAAGATTACATTAGCATCTTTTCCTAATTACTTAACATAATTTTTAGATGTTGCACAAAACTGGATGGCCAAACATACTATTAGCTTTACAATTTTTCTAAGGTGATGGAGGATATTTTTTTGAAAGAATTCAATAAATGTTTCATGAGAGTGATTTGAAGTTATGTCCCACAAGCCTCTTCCAGAAATCTAATAATTAAGCTGTGTAGAAGAATAATTAATTAGTAAATAATCCCCCATCACACTTGTTCCCAAATTTACTCCAACAAAATTCTTACCAAGCTAGTGTAGGTGGGTTGGGAAACTTCCTGAGAAGAATTTGAAAAGATCTGAACATAAGTCTAGTCAAAATAAAGAAATAAGCTGAAAAACCACACAAAATATTCAATAAAAGTGTTTTTTTTGAAATTATTTCTCTGTAGGGAATCTTTTTTTGAAATAAAGAAAATTGTGGACCAGTTGGTGATTTATTGATAATAAACTGATGAATTAATGTAGGAAAACTTCCTTAATATTGAAAGAGATAACTTAATAATTTATGATAAGTATTTTAATCAACATTAACAATTCATATCACATTGATGATTATCATATATAAGCAATAATGGAAATATCTTATCCTCAAATTTCCACAAATAAGCCCCATAAAAGCTTCTTTGCAAAAACTTCATCCAAAATTTAAGAAAAAGGTGTGAAATGATAGTAATTTTCTTGTGAGAATGAGGAGAAAAAGATGAGTTTGAAAATTGAAATAAAATAAATTCAGGATTCTTTGACTTAATCAAAAATAATAAAGAATGGCAATATTTTTTCACCATGAAATATTTTCTCATTTTTTGGGCTGAGAAAAAGAATTTTTAAAATGAAAAATCTCTCCAATCTTAAAATAAGCCTTTTGACTTTATGCAGACATAATTGAGAATGAAGAAACTATAGAAATTGAAGCTTCATCCTTTCAGCTCCAACTATCCCATTCCTGAAAAACTACCAGAAAAGCTTTTAAATCTAGCAAAATATCCTGTAGTTTTGAATTATTATGTTTTTTATAGATATGGGCCAAATACGTAGTCTATAAATAAGTTCTTGATTAGAGGTTAGTAGAAAATATCACTGGTAAAATGTTGGAAAATTTATATACAAAGTTATTTTAAAAATATTCAACGGCATTCTCACCTTTAATGAGTAATTTTCAAATCTATAAGAGCTACCCAAATAAGAAATATTCTTTCAATTACCTTTTTCTTACTGAAAGTTTGAGTAGTATCTTCTGCAGAGATCACTAATTCTATTTATTCATACAGAAGCTTTGAATAAGTCTTTTGAAATGTATTCTGAATTCTATAAAGGCCAAGAAGAAGATTTTTTGCAATTTTCCATTGATAAGCTAAATTTCAAGGTCATTAACACTTTCAAGGATTTAGGAGGCAAATTATTGGAAGAATATCATTTGAAATCTTTCACAATGAAAAGATACATATTATGTCACAGATATTTTTAAATATATGAAAGAAATTAGATTCCTGAAACAGATTTTATTTACAATAAATTTGAGTTTATTATATAGCTAAAAGTATAATCCAATATGTTTCCTCAAAAAAAGAATGGAGGATTAATTTTTCATTGATTTCTTATTGATTAGAGGGGAGATTTCTCAATTGAATGTGCTCTTCTTGAATTTAAATGAAACATCTGTGCCCAAATATGAATATAATGGTCTTGATAAGGTCTCAAAAATCTATCAAAATTTTTAAATTGATGTGATTGTGAATTTAAATTTTAATAGGTGCCAATCCTTTTTTCATTTTGTATTCCAATATCCATAGAAATTTAAATTTATTCTGGCCAAGAGATATTTCAGCTGAATGAATACTCTTCATAAACTGCAAATTATAATCCTCCATCTTAAAATATCACAGTGAGAATCGAGCTAGTATTGGTAAAAAATGGTAATAAAATGAATGGTTTTGAAATGGATTTGTAAGATTTTCTTTAAATGACTAATTCTCTTTTAAAAAATAAGTATGTGAAAATTTAATATTAATATCATGAAGCTAAATTTTAATCAAACTTATGACCTCCCACATTTTATATCTTTTTCTAATCAAAGCCTTGAGAATGAACTATTTCTTTCTGATATCATATGGACCTTAGTAGAGAATTTAATTAAAAAATATTATAATAAGGTATGCAAATAAGTGAAATAGATAAAAGTAAAATTTTCTCAAACAACAAAACTTTTGGTAAAGGGATAGTAAAGCATTACCCCCTTTTGGTTGGAGAATATTATTCTAAAAAAATTATTTTTTCTCTGTAAAATAGAAGAAATATTGAGAAAGTGAGTTAATTCTACATTTCACACAATAGTAGGATATAATGAAGATTTTAGCCATAATAGATTTATTATTAAAGAAATCAGATTTGAAAATATTTTTCTATCAAGTAGTTTATAATGAGACTTTTGGGTATAGTGTGTGTTGTACAATATTCTGAGAGACCATTTTTGAGAAATAAGAAGACTCAGGTAATTCCAATTATGGGATAAATTAATGACAGTCCATAGATATTGAATTTTGGAAAATTGGAAGAAAATTGTTTCTAATTCTTGAAAAAAGAAGAAATAAAGCTTTGAGAATAGAAGACATTTACAGGTATCATATGCACATTCCTTTTCAAGAAAAATATCATTTTCATTTGAATTTAACCAGGAATTTCGAAAATTTCTTTTGAATTGTTTGAAAGGTAAGTGATATATCTTTATTTGATTAATAAGGAATTTGTTTAAGAGAAATATCTTGGTCTCAATACTTTTAAGTTGGAAATATTAGAATTCAATAGGAAAATTTCAGGAGAAAATACCTATTAAAGGTTTTGTACAATTGTAGATAGCAAAAAAGGTATTTTGATATTTACCAATATACAAATAATGCTTTCATGATTATTTGCTTCTTCTATATTTGAAAGTTGCTGGTCTGAGTTTCAAAGAATTTGATGGAAGAAAGGATTCCTCCGGATTTCCAGACACTACATAATTAAATTTATTCTATGTGAAGTATCTCTTAAGCTTAAGAGTCAGTCTTGGAATATGACCAAATAACAATATAAAGTTAGAGACCAGTTTGAAACCAATTAGAAGTTGGGTTGGACCTGTATTGGACCTTTTACTCCCACCAGCGGGGGTAGAAATTTTTTCATGGTTTCTTCTGAGATAGTGAATTATCAAGACAGATATACTACTACCAATGCTTTATAAAATCAACTCAAAGAAGAAAAATGATGTTGATGAAAAATGTCAATGTTATTCTCTTCTATGGATAAAAATAATAAAACAAAACATTCAATATGGTGAAATGAGGTTCTGTTCTAGGGATGAGTATATATCAATCCAGATTTTAAGGGAGGAAAAAGTAAAAAAGAAATAAGATAAAAATGAAAAATTATATAAGAGCTTTCTTTTTCTAAATAATATGGGAAAGATGTGATTCACAGGGGATAAGGTAGTCATGGAAGGAGATATTCCCATTTTTATAAATTAATTATTAGAATAATAATGAGGATGTACAGCTTCTACATGAGGAAGGTTATAATAATGAATTTACCATGAGAAGAATATCAGACCCTGGGGGAGGCCTTCACAGGTCAAAAATGGGTATTATTCAGACTCAAACCAGGATCTACACCTTCCATAAACAAATAATGAGAAATTGAATCTTTTGGGAGATCTTCACAGCCACAGCTGGCTATATTTGTGATTTGCTTTCATAATTTAAGAACAAAATTTGATTTACTCTTTTAAATTAAATATGTCTACATACTAATTCATTTATAATGTCTTGATTAAAAGAAAGCTTTTTTGAAACTTAATTTTTCTTAAATTTTTCCTTATAGAAAGAAATATAAAACCCAATTGAGTGTAGTATATATTAGGAAAACACTCTTACAAAGCTAGATAATTTTTAACTTGAATTTCTTTGTATTCCAAAAATATTTGAATGAAACTCAGGAAAATGACAAAGCATTTTACCATGGTTTAATCATTTCTTTTTATTTATTTCAGTTGATATATGCTTCAAAAGTCACATATCTAATAATAATAAGAGATTCCCTGAATTATTATTTTTCAGAATCTTCATTGGCACTAAAAAAACAAAATTTGAAATTGAGGAAAGAAGAATGGAGTTATTCAGTTAAAATTTGTATTCAATTTAGTTCATTCTATATAAGTGAGAAAAAAACTAAAAAAAACTATATCATGAGAAAATTTTATGTCTTTCAGAATTAAAATTATGAATTAATCTCATCATATCAATAATTTTTGAGTCCAATTATTCTCATTGTTGAGAGGATTGATTTTTTCTTATCATATAATCCCAGACTGAAATATGAACTATAACCCTTTGATATTTTTATAAAGTTATCTTTAGTATAGCTGAGATTTATCAATGTATTCTTTCTGCTTGTTTTATATGAATCCGGTAGTGAAGCGTTTTGAAATTTAAATATAAAAAATGATGAAAAAAGGTCATGAAATATCAGATATCGTTGGAGTAATTAAAGAATGATATTATGATACATCTTGATATTCTATATTATGAGTCAATAATTTTTTTTATTAGTAATATTATTGATCCTGAACCTCTGGATGGTATTTTAGATTTCGGATAACGTTAGTGTTAAAAATTCTTAATATTACCATATTATTACTCAAGATTGTTTTAAAATTTGAGAAAGGGAAATATTTTGGAGTGAAATAGACCAATACAAAAGTAGAGCTCTTACTTGATGCTTTGAAGTGAAGTACTTTGGAATGATATAATAATGAACTAAATATTTTCACTATTTCCAATATGAAAACTATTAATCTTTGTTAATTATTGATTTTATATCAAGATTAAAAAGATACATAAAATGGTGCATTCAATTCTAGTAAAAATAAAAATTCTAATACTAAGACATATTTGAAGTTTTGGGGAGAAATTTTCACGTAGTTAACATTTAATCAAAACAGCGACAGTAAACTCATTATTTGAAATTAAAACAATTTAAAATAAACTAAATTATTACCTAGACAACTATATTTCCAATATATTCATGATATCATTCTCATAATTCACACTCAATATTTAGGACTAATAGCAATAGTTACTGTGAGCTAGTATATATATTTCAAAAATTTGATATTAAAAAGCTTGAATTTGATATTATATTTAGAGAACGCTATATTAACTGGTTGGATTTCTTTTGAAATATCAGGAATATGTATAAGATTTAAGCATTTTTCCTTGGTGTTGAAGCATCTCCAAAATAATCAAAAAATCTCCAATAATTTATCTTCAATTATTTATGATGTCCAATATTCAAAATTTAATTTCATACTTCAAGAGAAATTTAGTAGGTTTAACAAGAAATTGACCCAATTCTAATTATGAAAGCTTTCTTTTCAGCAAGATACAAGAGAGACCTCAAGGAGAAAGTAAAAACTCATGTGTTGTTTGAAAGGCTTTGAAATGGAAAACGTTAAATAGAGAAGTGCCAAATTTATGAAGCTAAATTAGTCTAAAGAATAAGATTTCAGGATAAGAAATATTCACAATTTAATTTTGTAATTTTCAAATGGGTTATTTATAGATAATAAAATGATACAAAAATACACATCATTCATAATTTTATTCTTTTGAATTTCATGGAAAATATTACAAGGCAATTCATAATTCATTATATATATATATATATATTTTGAAAAAGGGAGACTTATATCAAGATGTATTATATTTGAAATAAGTTCTCATTGTGTTGGAATTTATTAGAAAAAAAATTCTTAAGAGGAAGCTTCATAATTCGAAAATATTTTATTCATTGAATTTAACACCATATTTGGGAGGTAGAAGTCAATCTTGGGTCAATTTTACCTCAGCTTGTTCTTTTCCTGATTGAAATGATTGTGACACTATGTACTATCCTGTTTTTGGATGTCAGCTTTTACATAGGTAATAATCATTTATCTAATACTATTTGAATACATTTTTTGAATGTTGTTTGAAGTGAGAGTAATTAAAAATGATATTCAAAATAGAAAATCAGTAGAAGTGTTTTAACAACCATGTATGAAAAAAAACTAGAGGTTTTTAGATGTTCCTATTGGTAATTTCTCTTAGTGAAATATAAATGCTTCAATTTAATAAACCTAATTATTGATTGACATACTTACAGATTTGTATTGTTTCCTTCCAACAATTACAATCTTCATTATATACTTCTTTACAATTTTTGAAATATTTCATCTTAGAAAGCTGCATTTTCTGGAAAAAACCTGTATTTGAGTTTGATATTAAGCTCATATAATTAAAAGTCATATGTACTTGTTTGAAAGTATTTTTTAATCTGTTAAGCTGACTATGGAGAATTTCAGAGAAAGGTTGTCCCATTAAAAATGAATTTCTGGTTTCTTATCCTTTCATGATTGGCTTCAAATTAAAATATTCTATGTATATCTCCAGACGTTGTACATGATTGTGATTATAAGAAATGGCCAAGTATCTTTGAAGATAAAAAAACCTCAAAACTATGGTCTTTCAAAAAATATAAACAGACCACTGAAATATTTTAAGTTCTATTCTGATATAAAGATTCTTAAAGTTTAATATTAGTAGACTCACAGTGAAATTTGACTTGAATCATCTTCCATAAGACGGAATCTTAGCTATAAAAGCTCCTTACTTAAGTTCAAACTGGAAAAGGATCAGATACTATCAGGCTTTGAAATAAAGGAAAACAACCAACCTCTTTCAATTTAATGACTAGAAGAATAGCTAAAATTTTATTATCAGTGAAATATGATATTTATATATAGAGAGAGCTAATAATGACAGTAAAATTGATCTAAAAAATTTCAAAACATACCTTCCCATTTTGGTCATGGAAGCTGAATACTCTATTCTTGCACAATGACACCCAATTTTATCTTCCTTTATTACTATCCACTTCTATATGTGTCAGATAGAATCTATGTTGGAGCAGTAAGTAGGCTATTTAAAACTAGAACTTTGACTGTGACACGTAAAAAATGATTCAAGATAATAGTGTTTCAAGTAAAATTAAGATCTATAATGTAATTAAAGGGTTCTACTATTAAATAATAGTGGTGGCAAGCGCTATTGATCACACTGGGTGCAGTCTTACCAGTTGGATTACTATAATAAGAACTACAATAATTAAAATTAAAATTATACCTGATTATTACCCAAGAGTAAGACTGTTTTTGACAGTTTACTACCTGGGGTATTTGAGAGCAGGATGAGGAAGCAATTCTGGCTGTGAAAAGCCTCCTTTTTATCCTGAAATGGGGTGAAAAGGATGCTAGACCTTTCCATGTAGAGGAAGTGAAGATTTTGAACTCTCTAGGACTGGCTTGTGGTTTGCAAACAGCCTGCATATCCTGTATTGGGCTCAGATGTGGCTTTGAAACCACATCTGGGCAGTTTTCACCAATACAGGGTGAAAATTTTCATCTGGGGACCTCACAGCCTGATTCTGACATGTATGATGCATAGAATACTGTACAGAAACTGTATGGGACCCCAGTATTGGCTGACATATGAGGTATTGAATTGAAAACAAGCTGCTTTGTCTATTTGACACCTCATATTCATGGTTATGGGATATTATCCCATGGCAAGGCTGTATATGACAGCAGGTGGGAATCTGACCCTAAGACAGCCACAACTTTGTCAATTCTTGAGATATCAACCTCAACATTGGTTCAGTGTGTATCCCTGTATGTACTCTACACAATGGTACCTCATTTGATATGGGTATCATTAAATATGGCAAAGTTATCCCATGTACAAGATTTTTGTACATTTGCATGGTATGGGCAAAAAGCTGTATTGAGCTTATTTGCCCCATACCTTTTGTTATAGTAGAGCTATGGGGAGATGGATGACACCATCAGATAGCCCTGATTGTTCTCTTTTCAAAAAGACCCCACTCTAGGTATCTCGCTCTAAAACTGCAAAGGTTAGATGAGAGGTGAATGTTTTGTTCACCCTTATTTGGCCTGAAATTGACCATAACTCTAGTAATATTGGTGCTACCTCAGTTTGGATTGTACCATTGGATAGCCCTGGCTTAGAGTTTCATTTTGAATACCCATTTGATGGGGTTAAGGCTCTCCTTCTGGATTTCAGATGAGAGGTGAAAATTAAGGTTTATGCTCAGCAATAACTTTGAGCAGGAATAACTTTGTTATTCTTTGTCCTATGGTGATGGGACTTATATTTTCAGAAAGAGGTGAGTTGCCTTTTTATTTTCATACCTTTCAGATGATTTGGCTCAGATCCATGTTTTGGTGGTATCTTGGCTATACCATTAGTTTATGGTATTTTGGCTGTCATGCTTGTGCTCTGGTTTTGAGTCACAGGCTGACATACCCTCCCTCTAAAAAAAGGCTCATCATTGATGAGACTGTTCAGTCCTCCTAGAGGCTCTGAATCTCCTTAAATGAAGGTTCCAATCTAGTATGGCATCTTCTGCCAACCATTTGTTCTTATCAGCTGTCTGGTTGTTGAATCTGACTAAGTACTGTCTTTGATCTTCCCCATTAAGTCTGATCTTTCTGGCCCTGATGATCTTACTCACAGGTCCTGGGGAATCCTCTACTTCCACTATCACTGGTGGTGTGAGGATCTTCTTCCTGGAGGGGAATTTACCCTCTTCAGTTTGGAAGTATGGCTTGACCAAACTCACTGGAAAGACTGGGTGTTTCCTGGAAAACTCCTCTGTGAACTTGACTTCCACTGCATTCCTGCCTATCAACTTAATGATAGTGAAGGGCCCTAAAATAGAGTCTCTCATCTTCTTGGGTCCTTTAAGATTGTTAAATCTCAGTGTAGACACTAACACCTGGTCCCCTTCCTTAAAGTCAGGTTCCATGTGTGTCTTGTCCCACCTCTGCTTATTATAATCTTTTGCCTCAGCTATGCATTTAGCAGCTGTGTCACAAGCTCTCTTCCAAATATCATGGAAGTCCTTGGCTGTGGGGTGGATGGTCAGAAGATTCTTCTTCAAGTGATCCACAGGCAACAAGGGATTCCACCCTTTCTCTACCAGTGCAGGTGTTTTTCCTGTGGTAGAGTGCTGACTTGTATTATAAGCCAGTTGGACTGCTGGTAGAAGGGTAACCCAGTCATGGGTATATCCCTCATGGTCCTTATATTCCATGCCATAGGCACAGAACCTCCTAAGGATGTCCTCCATTGTTTGGATCATCCTCTATGCTAGGCCATCTGTTTGTGGATGGTAAGCTGTGGAAAAAGCAAGCTTAGTGCCAAGCATGTCATACAAGTTGGTCCAAAATTCAGATGTGAATTTTGGGTCCCTATCACTAATGATGATCTTAGGGACTCCACAGGTAGATAACATGTTATTCCAAAATAACAGAGCAGTATCCATGGCTGTGTCATCCTTGTGGCATGGTAGACACCTCATGCTCTTGCTGAGCCTATCAAGTATGATCAAGCAGGCATTGTAGTTTTCTTTGCCTCCTGGGACAGGTCCTGTAACCCAGTCCATATTGATGGTTTCCCATGGGTGTTTGAGTTCTTCTATATGTTGAAGTAACCCATACTTCTTCCCATGTTTGCTATTTGCCTTCTGGCATCTTTCACAAGTGCTGATGTATTCACTCAACTCTTGTTCTCATTTGGGCCACCAAGCTGTGCTTGCTACCCTCTCCTTGGTCCTGTCTTCACTCATGTGTCCCATATAGGTGCAGTCATGGCATTCCTGCAGGATCAGGGAGATGTGGTCTCTGTCTACCACTGTGAGTGCACTTGTGTGTTTTCTCTATGGTAGAGCAGGTCATCTATAAGGAAGAACTTGTTATCCTTATAGGCCCTCAACCAGGGTTCTTCAAGCTGGGATTCCAGTTCTGGACTCCTGTACTTTTGTTAAAGGAGTTGTAGTAATATGCCACACTGTTTGTGTTTGGCATAAGACTTCAGTACTTCACTGAAAAATTCATTGTGTAGTTCTGAGGAGCTTATTCCCAGTATGGGAGTTTCTGTTCCTTCTGAATCAGTGTTCCTGCTGTCAAGGGTACCACTTCCTGGTGCCCATTCAGAGAATTTGAAGCTTCTCCTCCTATCTATTTCCATGAAATGGATGGGGATCTTGGCTGCAACTTCAGGATCATAAGCTGGATTGCTCTTGACATTATCCAGTGGCCATCTGCTAAGGACATCTGCATTGGTATGACTTTTACCTTCTTTGTATATGATGGTTATGTTCCCTCTATACTCCTGGATGGCTATTTGCCATCTCAGCATGTGTCTATTTGTAGTCTTCATGTTCAGTAAAGACGTAAAGGCTGTGCAGTCTGTGTAGACTTCAAAGACTGCACCCTTCAGGTAATAATGGAGTTTTTCTAGAGCCCAGACTAGACATAGACACTCAGTCTGGGTAGCCCCATACCTGGCTTTTGAATCTTTCAGTTGCCTTGAGAAGTAGCAAATTACTCCTTCTCTTGGTTCACCATCCACAATTTGTCTTTGGTGAAGGGCTGCTCCTAGGCCTTGACTACATGCTGCATCTATGTATAACTTGAATGGTAGTTCAAAGTCAGGTAAGATGAGCGCAGGTGCATTTGTGAGTCCATATTTGTAGGATTTGTCTATGAAACTGATGATAATATTACTATCAATCAGCAGTACTATGACTGTTCTTATGAAATATAATAACAAAATGTTATTATAACCACAATTAAATGATTATAAAATTATTTCTTTCACGTGTTAAATACTACTAGTGATTTTAACAGTGAGTCAGTAATTGTCTACAAGAATCAATTACGAGAAGATTTTAATAATAAAACTTCTTTTATTAAAATAATAAAATTATTTTAATATATAATTATATTTTGCAAGAATAATTATAATGGTAATTCTTGAAGAAAACTATTTTTAGAGAAAAACTTCAAGAATTAAAAATAAATCACTCACTAATATTCCAAAGAACTTATTGAAAGATAAGATAGAGAGATTTGACATAGAATTGTGGATTTTAAGGATCAAAATGAATTTATAACAGTATTACAACAATATATAGTTGGATTATATGATTTCACGTCTTTCTGATTGATTCTGAAAGATTTAAAACACTTAATAATAGCTATAACTAATACTTACTTGTTGGTAATAAAGATTTAAATGATAATAAGATGATGATGTGGAAAAAAAAGCAAGAAGAGGCCTCTTTTAAGTCAACAACAGCTCACAGAGGCGTGCCATGGAGCAAACTTAAAAACCAGTGAGTGAGAAAACAATAAACCGTTTTGGATTATTGATTGCATCATCTGTTGTCATGCAAGATTATCATAATTACTTAATTGATGCTTTTACATGACTACCAACCCTAATATTGTTAAGAATAAAAGGAGTAACATCTGTAAATCTTCTTTTATTCCAAAATAATCATTGATTTCTCAAAGTTATCAATGTTATTGCCAATTTCATCACAGGTTGTAATTACTGTAAATTTTTGAAGATTCAGTGTTTCACGTAGAATAGTCAAGAATGGACTGTAAGTAAAACTTTCAATTTTACTAGTAAAACAGTAACCATTTTTGATTGTACCATAGGTGATACAGTTTCCCATTGGTCCTGAAAGTTTCAGAAAGATTAATTAAGGATTGTATTTTTAATGAATTTTTGAAGTTTTTACCTCATTTCTACGTAGAATTGCAAACATCAGTGTTTAACTGGTTGCTATGAGGTAAATCAATGGATACAAGTCCAAAAAGGGTTTTAATTACTCTTTTGGGGCTTATCCATGGAAAATAATTAATAATTGACATGGTTACAGGAGTCTAAGTAGCTTTTTACCTCCTTGGCACATCAAAATAGCAGGTTATTTGCTATTCTCTTAAGATTCACAGTAGTTGTAACATGGTAACCAAGTTCCCAAAAAGGTTTTAGTTTACCAATTAGGCCAAGATAAGCCATGGATCCAAGCTTTGGAGCTGTCCACACCTCTGAGGCCTCAGAAGTTGGGTACGCAGGCTCTCTTTGATGTCTTTTGTCCCCCTTGCTTATTTTTTATGTCAAAATAGAAATTTAAGCTTAAAGTGAGATATCCACTAAGGGTGTACCAAAAGTCCATGTAAAAATACCATGATATTAAGTGCTCAAAACATGCATAACACTATTCTTGGTGTATATGTAACATGGGATTTCTCACATTCCCATTATTTTGGCGTGAAATTAAGAAAAACAAAAATTTACACGGATTGTTTATGTGGTATTGATGATATGGTATTGAAGTATTTTCCATTTTACAACCTCAAAGAGTTAATTTGAGCTTATTCACTCTATGGAGCTACCCTAGGTGAATTTTTGTGTGGAATACAAATCTGGTCTTAAATCCATGGATTTACTTACTCAATAAAAAGTTATTCATCTTTTCTGAAATCAAAAATGATGAATTTTGGATATATGCATGACTTAGGAGTTATGTATAATTCAAAATTTCTTTTTAAGATAATTGTGGCCTATTTGGGTATGTAAAATATACCTCAAGGCTCACAATATTTGATCCTCTCATATGCATCCCTCCTTTCCTTGGTGATTTCAAAAACTACATCTTTTGAACACAACTTGTATAAACTACTAGTTATGTGGGAAAAATTCTTGATGTGGTTTCTATAGTAGCTAGCAAACCCAAGGGAATATTGCATCTCTTTGATTCTCTTTGGTACTGGCTTTTGCAGTACTGCTGCTACTTTATTCTGGTCAATTGCCAGACTAAGACCTGAGACTTTATGTCCTAGAGCCAGTAACTCTTGTTGGCCAAAGTTACAATTTTTTAGTGAAATTTTCAGATTGATGGGTGTACATTTGCTTAGCACTCTTTCTATGTAATGTACATGGTCTTCCCATGTCTCTGAGTATATAATGATATCATCAATATATACCACCATCCAGCCTTCCAATATTTCTTCTTGAAATATTGTGTCCACCATCCTTTTGAAGTGGGCTGGTGCATTTTTGATGCCAAATGGCATTCTGGTATACTCATATATACCCATATGGAATATTTTTCTGAGTAATTTCATGGAGTTTGGTTTAACTCCATTTTGGTGGAAGCCTTTCATACAATCCATTTTGGCTATGTATTTGGCTTTTGCCAGTTTATCCAAGGCATGAGGTATCCTGGGTATAGGGTACCTGTCTGCTTTTGTGTAGTTATTAAGAGCTCTGAAGTCTCCACACAGTCTAGACTTGCCATCATTCCAGGTGATTAGGACAGGAGTGGTTATTTCCACTATTTCATTATGTCCAATCTTCCTAATGACATCCATGTCCAAGAGTTCATTGATATGTTTCTCAATTTCTTTCCTGTTTTCCAGGATTTCTGGATAAGGAGGTCTCCTAAGCATGGGTGGATAAGGTCTTTCCACATCCAGATATAGTTCTATATCATGGTGTTTGATCGTGACTAATGGTTCTTCACCAATGGCAAATGCTGGTCTGTTCTTTCTTTGAATCTTCAGTAAACTTAGTTTCTGTTTACTGGTGAGGGTAGTGCTAAACTGTCCCTCTCTGAATTCATTCAGAGGTTCTTCTAGTGGATCTTGAGAAGATATATGGTATATGTCAAGTGAAAATTTCTTTTCATTGTTGGTACCAATGGTAACATGCCTATTTTTACTGTTATAAATATCTATTCCATAAATCCTCTGGTAGTCTGTTCCCAGTAGGAATCCTTGGATGTGGGAATCATTAAGCGCTACAAACTCTGGGTTGAGTCTAATATTACCCTTCCTGTGGGGTATAATTATCTCTTTGATAATTGTACCAATGGAAGTCATCTTTCCTGAGGCACTTTTAAGGTTCTTTGCCTTGGTGGGCAAGAGCTGCTTTTCCCAATTTGGGAAGTGGTTATCCAGATAATTTTTGGCCACTATGGAGCAGTGTGCTCCACTATCAATGATCGTGGATGCTGAGCATTGTAAATACAGACAGTCATCTTTGTGGCTGTTCCATGTATATATGCCATTCCTTTGGTTGGTGTAACCATGAATGTTTGGGCATCTTTTGTATGTTTGCACAAGTTTTTGTTGACAGTATCTTGTGGCATGCCTGCTTCCAACTGTATGTCCTGGATTTCCAGTGGATTTTCCCCTTGGTACTCCACTAGAAACTCTTCTCTTGGGTCCTGTTCATCATCAGATTGTTCTCTGATGGCATCACCCATAGAGTCTGATTCAGAATCCTCTGTTGGGGATTTGTCCTCTGGGACTTTCTGAATGGCATAGACTTTTTTCTTTGCCTTTGGAAAGTTGTTGGCATAGTGGTCTGTTGAACCACAATTGTGACAAGAATTTCTCTTCTTTACCACTTCTGCCACTCTTTCTTTGGTTTTGTCTTTAAACTCTACCCTGAAAGGTTGTTTCTCTTTGAAACCACTGCTCTTATATGGGGTTAATTTCCCTATATTAGTCCTTTTCCTTATGTCTTGTAAGGTGTTGGCAATGTCATCTAGAGTGCAATTTTGGTTGCATCTGCATTTTACTGCATGCTCTAGTTCTCCTGGCAGTTGTGTCAGGAATTTGTGATTCCTCATTTGAATGTTCATCTGAGGATCAATGGCTTTAAGTCTCTTGGACTGTCTAGGACACCACTCATATGGATCCTTGTCCACAGAGTATTTGTCATTTTCAAATGACATGGTCTTCTGCCATATCCAAGTTCCATTACTGTACTTTTGGATTATTTGACTCTTCCACCATGGCCAGTTTCATCTGCCATGGATTTCTTTCATTTCTGTGTACCATATACTAGCATGTCCTTTAAATGCAGTATTCAATCTAGCAGTAATCCAGTAGTCTGGTATGCTTGGTACATCAATGAAGAGTCCATAAATATGATCCATGAGTTCCATATGATCATATTCTCCTGATACAGAGAATTTGGGCCAGCTTGAGGCCTCAGGAAGCTGTTTCAAGGCTTCCTTCTCTGAATAAGACATTCCATCTCCATCCTGGTATTGTGATGGAGACCTTGCCTTATTCATCAACATGGCATCTGGCTTAATGTCATCTGGTTGATATGGATTCTCCATAACTTGGCCTTGTTGTGGCTTCAAGTTATGGTAGACATTAAACAATTTGTTCATGTCTTGGTCCAGACAATCCCTGTCCCTTTTGCTGTGGTGTTGTTCTTCAAAGACTAGATTCAGTCTTTTGTTAGTTTATTCAGAGGCTTTTCTCAATTGAGAAAGTCCTTCTTGAAGATTTTTAACTATTTTTTCCATGGAGGCTTGTAATTTTTTCATCCTCTCATGGCTGGCTTCAAGTTCTGCAAACTGCTTTGCAGATTGCTCAGCATATTGGGACATTTGCAACCACAGTGTATCACTGTTGATGTTACTCTCAGATGTGACAATGTTATGTTCAGTCTGAGTGGGGGTAATGTTTCTATTACTAGGACTACTGATTCTAAAGTGGCTTACAACTACTTCTTGTTCTTGTGCACTTCTTTTACCAAATCCAACAGCTTTTGGATCATAGGGTCTGACTCTTTCCTCCTCTGGTTGAAGGAGGCTTTGTTCTTGCCCTTTTTTCCTTGTCTTCTCCTGGAAACTTCCTTTAATTGTGAAGAATGGTGACTCTTGGCCACTGATCTGCTGGTTTCTGAATGGTTTGAAGCCACTGGAGAGCTTATTTGGCCTGCTCCTTGTGAGCCTTAACAAATCTGAGTAGGCCCTGTATGGGTGAACTGTTCTTCTATAGCTTGGATAGTGGCTTGATTCTCCCTTATCCTCCGTGCCCTTGCCTCCAAGAGTATGAACTTCCTGGTAGGATTCCAACCTTTGATGATTACCATCAGGTCTTTGAAGTCTATCTCTTTGAGACAGATCTTCTGGCAACTTGCTCCAAGTTCTTCCCAGCGAGATGCCAGGTTGAACCTCTTGTTGTCCATGCTATATTGGAATAAGTCCTTGAGGAGTTGGTGGAGCTGAAGAACTTGATCCATGTCTTTCCAGTCCTCTGGTTTGAGGTCTCCATTGAATTGGAGTGTGAATGGCAGGGTTGATATTATCTCCCTCATTGTTTTGCCATCCACTACTGTGTCCAAGGTGTCCTCTCTCAGGTATTTTGGTTCTGGACAAACCTTCTCTGTCCTCTGGTTGGTTCCTTTGGAAGCCAAAATCTCTGAGGTGTACAGGTGACATGTTAGTGTCTTCAAGCAGTCAAAAACTTTAGGTTCTTAGGGTATTTACCTTTGACTGTGCCTTGTACAAATTTGTTGTCTGCTAATTTGGGAAATTTACCTTTAGAGGTTACAACTGGGTTAATTATAGTAATTTTCCCTGTACAAGTTATCAAGGTTGGTTTGCCTTGTATTGATGCAGAATTTCGTGGTTTTCTACTCTTCTGTGTGACAATGGGTGTCCACTTCTTTTCTGTTATCAGGCCTTCACTGTGCCTCTTTCCTTTGCCTTTGCTGCCCTCTGGCTCTGAGGGCTTCACTGGTGTGTTGGCCTGTGACTGGCTTTCAAGTGGTATGAAGCTATCTTCCACCAAATCAAAACAGGAAAAAAGAGGGCTTAATGTCAGTTAAGACTTCTTAAAATGCTGTTTGCACATCTAAGAATGGCCTCTGGGCTTGTATATTACTACAATGTGCCCTTGTACAATGACAGTGTAATTGAATTAACAATTCCACGTCAGGAATACAGCTTACTGATATTTGGTATACTATTTGTATACCAATATCTCATAGATTACTTGTAATTAGCAAGTATAGTCTGTCAAAAAGTGGTGTATAAAAGAGCAATTGAGTTAACAATATATCCAACCACGCCTCAACTGTTGGTTTATAAGTATGAGGTGTCTTATATTAATTAAAAAATAAGACTGTATTAATGGCTCAAGTGTTTTTATATGTAAAACATGCTAAAAAGAAGGGTCTTGTGGTTATTAGCCACATGACAGATACTCTTGAAATATGAGTATAAAGTAGTATATATACCAAAAAAAGGAATATATATATATATATATAATATTTTTAAGAAAAATTTATGCCTAAAAAGAATAAAACAATTGTCAGAAAGTGAGAAATAAGACAAAAAACTTACTTATAAGGGTCCAAAAAAAGGTTTGAAACATGGCCAGGCCCCCAAAATGTCAGATAGAGTCTATGTTGAAGCAGTAAGTAGGCTATTTACAGCTATAACCTTGACTGTGACACATAAAAAATGATTTAAGATAATAGTGTTTTAAGCAAAATTAAGATTTATAATGTAATTAAAGGGTTCTACTATTAAATAATAGTGGTGGCAAGCACTATTGAGAACCATAGGTGCAGTCTTACCAGTTGGATTACTATAATAAGAGCTACAATAATTCAAATTATAATTATACCTTATTATTACCCAAGAGTAAGACTTTTTTTGACATTTTACTACGTAGGGTATTCAAGAGCAGGATGAGGAAACAATTTTGGCTGTGAAAAGCCTCCTTTTTATACTGAAATGGGGTGGAAAGGATGCTAGACCTTTACATGTAGAGGAAGTGAAGATTTTTCACTCTCTAGGACTGGCTTGTGGTTTGAAAACAGCCTTTATAGCCTGTATTGGGCTCAGATGTGGTTTTGAAACCACATCTGGGCAGTTTTCACCAATACAGGGTGATTATTTTCATCTGGGGACCTCACAGCCTGATTCTGACGTGTATGACGCGTAGAATACTGTACAGAAACTGTATGGGACCCCAGTATTGGCTGAAATATGAGGTATTGAAGTAGAAACAAGCTTATTTGTTTATTTGACACCTCATATTCATGGTTATGGGATATTATCCCATGGTAAGGCTGTATATGACAGCAGGTGGGAATCTGACCTTAAAACAGCCATACCTTTGTCAATTCTTGAGATATCAACCTCAAAACTGGTTCAGTGTGTATCCCTGTATGTGCTCTACACAAGGGTACCTCATTTGATATGGGAATCATTAAGTATGGCAAAGTTATCCCATGTACAAGATTTTTGTACATTTGTGTGGTATAGGCAAAAAGCTGTATTGAGCTTATTTGCCCCATACCTTTTGTTCTAGTAGAGCTATGGGGAGATGGATGACACCATCAGATAGCCCTGACTTTGCGCTTTCCAAAAAGACCCCACTTCAAGTATCTCACACCAAAACTGTAGAAGTTAGATGAGAGGTGAATGTTTTGTTCACCCTTATTTGGCCTGAAATTGACCATAACTCCAGTAATATTGGTGCTAGCTCAGTTTGGCTTGTACCATTGGATAGCCCTGGCTTAGAGCTTCATTCGGAATACCCATTTGATGGGGTTAAGCCTCTCATTATGGATTTCAGATGAGAGGTGAAAATTAAGGTTTATGCTCAGCAATAACTTTGTTATTCTTCGTCCTATGGTGATGGGACTTATATTTTCAGAAAGAGGTGAGTTTCCTCTTTTTTTTGATACCTTTTGAGATGATTTGGCTCAGCTCCATGTCTTGGTGGTATCTTGGCTATACCATTAGTTTTGTGGTATCTTGGCTGTCATGCCTGTGCTCTGGTTTTGAGTCACAGGCTGACAATATATCCCTATATAGAAGAGTATAATTGAAAATTTCCAAGTCTCTTTGAGTCCTTCTGGGTTCATAATCTTCTTTTTGCTCCAATATTTAAATATACACATAGTTGAACTGACATAAGTCTTTGTTGAAGATTATTTTAAACCTACCAAAAAGAATTTGTGTTAATTTATACTGTTATCTTTACATATTGAAATGGTTAAACAAAAATTAATTAGTTTCAGAAAAATAAGTAATTTATCTATTATATATTAAAAGCCTAACTTTCCAAAAAAAACTTCTTTTAAATTTATTTAAGTATATTGGCTTTAAAGGTGTGATATAAGACTATTTTTAGAGTAAATTATTTTTAAGAGATGAATATGAATTATTTATTTTGAAATAATATGAATATAATAAATTTCCATTACAACACTTTGAAAAAAGAAAAAAAAACACAAAAATAAATTGATGAATGAATACAGTTATAGAGTGAGATTGATAAAGCAGAAAATTGAAGATAGGAAGTACAGATTAAAAAAATGGAAGTAATTCAAATTTAAAGAATTTTAATTAGTATAGAAAACTAAGAAAGTGTCAATAAAACTGGTTACGTTGAGACCAAAAAACAAACAATGATGAAATATATAAGTGATTAAAATTGTTCAACTATCTTGTTGATCATTATTATAATTATTCAGATTTGATAATGATAATTCTCTTCCATTATGAATTACTACTGATCTTGTTCACTTTCATTACCCTGTATTCTTAGAAAAACAATTACAAAAAAGCTTTTTCAACTGTAGAATTTTATTTTTATTTAATTCTTTGCTTATTTGTTTATTCCCCAAAAGAAAAATAGTAACTTACATAACCTAAGAAGCTGCCAGAAGTATGTATCAAATTTATAAATAAAGAAATTCTCTCTGGCTGTAAAAGGAAGTGAAATATCAGCTCACACCAAGCTATTCATAATTCAAAAAGTTATTAAAAATTGTGGCAATTATCTGAGCTAAACAGAAAGGTTAGAAAAAACCTTCAATAATTAATTATTAGTATTCATAAAGCTACAGTATGGTATTCAATACATTTTTTGGAAAGGTTAAAGCTCACTTCAGAAGAGTGGAATAGTATCAAGGTTCAAAGTATATAAAAAATTAAATTTAAGGGTTAATTTCCAAATATTTACATAAAATGTCAGAAAATAACCATCCCTTTCATGTCTACAATTCATTATACCCATAGTCAAATATTAACACGATTCCATAGAATCAATTCCCCTCTACTTATCACATACTAAAAATGGATTGAATAAATACAATTTGTACTAAAATTTAGGATATTCTTACATAAGGTTCAGAAGTTTTACATGTTCAATATAGAGAACTGTGTTTAAAATTACAGTATTGAGGCCATAATAATTACATAAATATAAATTTTTTCAATGAAAAATATCACCAGCATAAGGGATATCATGACATGTATTACTCAACTCACCCTAAAGAAGCTGCAAACAAAGCTTACAGGTGAGTTTCAAAAATTGGAGTAGACAGATAAGAGCAATATGAGCCTGTGAGGTATGTGTGACATACCCATAAGGCCACAAATAACAATATACACAGTTGATTCAGTCTTAAACAGACTTATCAACTGAATTTAACATAAAAAATAACAAAAAATAAGCATAACTGTTTTTTGGATAAACAAAGGTATAGTTATGGTGTCATTGGATTCCACTCCAAAAATAACCTAGGTTAGACCCATAGGGTGTTATACCCAAAAATGAATATTTATTACGTTATTAGAAGATTTGAGAATCTCATAGTACAATTGAAATTATTTTAACATTTTTTTTATAATTGTTCAATTTAAGCTTAAATAAGCTTAAATTTAAAGTTGCATAAGGTTTATGTAAACATACCAAAATTTTAGTTAAAATTAAGGTATTGTGTATATTTACTGAATTGGCTAAGGATTTGCCATACATAATATAAATACTGTGTATGCTTAATTTAAAGGGGATTAAGGCCATACTATGGCTTTGAATAAATAAGAGAGCAAAATCCAAGCAAAAAGGTGGGACAAAGGAAAAAGACCAAAAAGAGCTGGGGTACACAGCTTTTTGGATCTGAAAGGATTCAATTAAGGTTGTACACCTGTATTGGAGGATTTTCAACCTTATTTAAGCTTTAATAGTAAAGTTTAAACTCATTTTATCCCAATTTGGACAGGAATTTCAAGCTGCCAAAGGGTAAATCCCAACATGCAAGCTTGAAATTGAAGCTTTAAGAACTGTCAAAGCTTAAATGACCTTAAAAGTTTGAATTTACAAGCGTTAAAACCTTATCAAAAGCTAAGGTTTGGTGTGTATTGCTATTCTATGTGGAAAAATAGTAATAACCTCATGAATTCATCAAAGATCCAATTCTCAATGGATTTTCTTGTAATTTCCACACAGCTTACAAATTAATGTTATCTTTGTATGAATTAAATTTTAAGTATCTTATATAAACAGGCTTTATTGGTAATTATCCTGGAAACTTACTCTTTCAATTATAGTTGAAGAAAATTAAGAATTCTTCATAAATTAATTAAAAATTGATTTTAAGAGATTTTTGCTTGAAACTACATTTTAAAGTTGTTCATGTGATGAACTTTAATTTGAATAAGCTTATTCTATATTAAAGCTTAAAATAATTAATCTAAAAGAGGATTAAAGCTACTTGGAGCTACAAATAACATTGGTAACTTTAAATTGGATTTAAAAATAAGTTACCTTAAGTTAAGAGCCTTATTTTTAAGTATGGCTTTTCAGTTTTGACCTGATCATGCCCTCTATACTGGTTATGAATTATGAGAGCTGCTTTGTAGACATAAAAAGAGTCTATTCATCACTGTTTTTGTCCATCACTCAGCATCATTCCAATCATATTAGACATTTAAACAGGTAAAGTTTTATTAAATATAAAATCTTATTGGTAAAGTAATTATTAAGTTATTTCATTCTTTATCAACTATAAAGATTAAAGAATTTAAATCATAGAATTCAGATTATTGTTGTAATTACCAATAATATATTTTATTATATAAAACTATTGTCTTGAATATCTTTTAAAATACACAAATTCCTCTTAAAAACTCTTTAATCATATTATTTATCATAAAAATTTGTTTTTTCTTTTAAAATATTGATTTTGGCGTGTTTTTTAACTTATAGTAATCATTTGATATAATAAGTGTTGTTGTTTGACTTGTTGTATTAAATACATATTATAAGTAAGTTTTTGTTTAAAGTTCTATATTTTTTATCAAGTATTAGTTTTTTATAGAATTTTTTATAAGAATTATCTCTACACAGTGTGTGTGAAAATATTTTTTATAAATATCAATATTTTCTGCATGTAATTTTCTCATTAAGAGCTTTACACTTCCTATTCTTATAACTGTCAGTGACTATAACAATAATTTATTATAATTGTTAATAATCTTTTTATTATTAAATTTCTCTTTCTATATATATTAGTGGCTATAATGTTTAATTAAATTATATTTTATACTGAGGAAAGTCATAGTACTAATGATATTTGTCACTATTATCAAGAGTTTAATAGGCAAACATTACAAGCAATTTCACTGAATAAAGCTCAAGGCTGTGTACCAAAATATTGAATTTTGACAAAAATTACAATGAATTTCAGGATTAAAACACAATAGATGTATATAATGCAGCCAAATAAAAATGACTCACCAGAAGAAATACCCTCAAGTCTGTATATCATGATATCAGAGCTTAGGGGGGGGGAATAAAGCTCAGGAATATGGTGAATTTTTCCAAAAATATTATCAAATCCCAGGGTGAAATGAAACCACATTGAGATTTCTCACCAGGAAGATTCTCTCAAGGAGGGGAAACAACAATATCAAATATTAGTGGAAAAAAAAAATCTGGGAATAAGGTGCAATATTCCAAAAATATGGTACAATATCTGTATAAAATGTACCATCTCAAGATTAATCACCATTATAATTCCCTCAAGGATGTGTATACAGGTTTTAGAGATTAGTGGAAAAAAAAATGAAGCTCAGAATTTTGGTACCATGTTTCAAACATATGGTTCAATACTAGGATGAAATAACCACATTTTTAAATTCCTTACCAGAAACGTTCTCCCATGGGTATGCACAAAAAATGTTGAATATTAGTGAAAATGAAAACAATTTCAGGAGTATGGTAAAACTTCCAGAATTATAAGGAAATGTATATATAAAATGACCCCCTTGAAAATTAATCACCAGGAAACCTTCCTCAAGGCCATGTATTAAAATATCAGGGTTTAGCGGAAATAAAAATACAGCTCAGGAATCTTGGAAATTAACCAAAAAAATGATGCAATAAATCCATTCATTGACACAATTTTGACATTATTCACCAAACAAAGAGCTCAGGGCTGTGAAGTGAAAACAATAAGTATCATAATGGTGAGATCAAACATAAAAACAGTTCAATATCAATATCAAATGACACAATTGCAAAATATATCAGAGTAAAAAATATTTAAGTACCCTTTTATGGAAAGTCTTAAAGTAGGGTCTCTCTATTTCATTTTCTCCCTATGTATCTGATTTATAAATAATCTTAAACAAACAATTCCTCCCTTCCATAGTATCATATTGAAAGGATCAGTAGCTAGACTAATTGGTATCTCATGAAGATATAATGTTATGATCTATTGGATAAGGACACTTTCAGTATTTATTAAATAGTCTTCCATTACTGTAAGAGTGCTCCAGCTATAGTAGGATTTCTGGGTTATTTCCTGAGTATATCATTATTAGTAATGTTCTCAAAGTTCTCTTATTAATAATTATTCAGGAAAATAGAATAATGCCAAATTTATATCTCATAAAGTATATATCTATATGAAAACACCACATGATCATATCTCTAATATCATTTCCAGGATGACTTCATGATATAGTAATAAGAAAGATATAGCTTTAGGTGTGACAAAGGATTAATATTCAAAAATGAGTTAAAAGGGCTCTTCCATAGTAATATAGTGGTGATGAGTCTACCAAACGCCCCAGTTGTCACAATTACTGTTTGGGTTAAAATAATCAATTCTAAGTCTACTTCCACTTGCAAAATCTTTACTACATAAGAATTCCAATAAAAAACAAGATGATTCTTCCTTTTGTGGAGGAGAAGACCTCTGTTTACCTTAATGCAGGGTTGTGGGAGTTTATTCACCTCTTCAAATGATCACAGAGTGAAATGTTTTAACCCTGTGGCTGACTTGTGGTGCCGCAGTCTCAATGAAGTCTTGAATTGAGCTGAAATGTGGTTTTGGGACCACATATTTCCATTTTTACCCCATATGGGGTCAAACACATTTTCTAAATAGCATGAAGTATTATTCTGATGCTTCTGACAGGTCAGAAACTCTACAGTACATGTCTGGGGGCCCCTGATTAGTCAAGTTATGAGTAATGGACGCTTAATCATCAATTGAATGGGATTGAAACCTCATAATACAATTTTATCGGCGAATTTCCCATAGTACCACTAAATAAAGGAAGGAGTGGAGCTTTATAGACATTATTATGGTTAATAAATAGATAAAAGGCCTTTTTGAAGCTTTTGAACCTCATGATTAAATTGTATGGGATAGTATCCAACAATACCACTGTTAAAATATTACAACTATATTAGCCGTAACTTGGGAAGAAACAGTCTTGAGTCTTTGCTATGACTGGTCTAGTTGTTAAATTATATTATATTTTCTTTTCCTAGGCTAGATTTCTTTTTCTTTATATTGTATCTAGTCAAATTCTTATTATCTTGTAACTACTGCCTTTCCTGAGAAGTACTTGGGAGTGATACGTCGTTAATGTTATAAATAGAGATCTTTCCTTTCTTTGTGATCTCTATCTTAATTTACCGACGTATCACTTTTTCTTACCCAAAACTTCTCAGGTAAGGGTCTTTCCATTTTCTCTCTCTTTGCGCAATCATATGATCTTAATTTACCGACGTATCACTTTTTCTTACCCAAAACTTCTCAGGTTATGGGCCCAGCGTTCTGCTGAAATCTTAGATAAAATATCATTTAATTTTACTCTCTTCAAATATTATCACCATGAATCAAATTGACTCAGAATCCTCTCGAGATGAGTCACCTATCCTTCAAATCCCCTCTAGTCCAATGCGACAAGAATCATCCAATCATCTTCGGTTAAGAACTCCAACTCTCTCATATAAATTACTAAAATCAAACCTTCTAAGAGATCTTACCACTAGGAGTCTTGCTGAAACTCTAGATAAAACAAATATCGATCCTTTGACTTCCAAAAATTATGCTAAATGGAGCAATAAAGTTAAAATGGCACTTACAATCAAAAATATTGACATATTCTTTAAGCCCGACTGGATAAGCTCTCTACCCAATGACGCACCAGAGGAAGAAGTAGAATTCTTCCAGAATAGCTGCCGGCAGATTTACTTTTGGCTAGGTAACACTCTTGACCAAGAGAACTATGACAAGTTCTTTGATGATGATCAAGAAAATTACAATCCAGCCGCTCTTTGGCTCAATATTCGCAATTTTTATGCTGCTTCATCGGTTGAAAACTGTGCTAAAGTTATGACGAAACTTTTTGGAATGAAAATAGAAGATGGAACTGTTTCAAATTCCATTATAGAGATTCGGCATCAGTCTAAGCTCCTTAAGTCTATGGGACAGGATCTATTTGAGGAAAAAACAATGTCTCGTATGTTAGCTTTTTATTATCTTAGAAATCTCCCGAATTATTTATCCTTTGTGAAGAACAATATATATCAAGAGATCAAGATATCAAAGCGCGTTCCCACTCTTGAAAGCCTATTATCAGATATAGAACTAGCACTTGCTAGGAACCAAGAACTATCAATACCCGATGGCCAGGCTCTTCGCATTGGAGAAAGAAGAATAAAGTGTAAAAATGGGAAGCATTCTCCTGAAGCTTCTCACTCAGAAGATCAATGTTTCCAGCTTCATCCACACCTTCTTAAAGAATTCAGAGAAAGAAGAAACCGCTCAAAAGTGACCGTTAAAACTACCGAAAGTACTGGTCAAAAATCAATTTCCTCTCCTAGAGTCTTTTGCATCACCGCTGGATCAAAAACAATATCATTTATCAAGGAAGAACGTGCCATTCTTGACAGCGGAGCCTCTCATTCGCTGTTCAAAGACTCAGAGAGATTCGTCTCATTTACTAAAACCAGAGTTGCCTTAAACCAGGCCAATGGTACTATAATCTATGCTGAAGGATTTGGCACCGCAGCCATTACAGGCTACAAGGGGTCAATAATTCACCTTAAAAACTCACTCATTGTTCCCAAAATTACTACTCCATTAATTTCCTTATCACCCTTCCTTCGGAAAGGTTGCTCCCTCTCTGGAAAAGGGGAAAGTGTTCAGCTTTTTGATGACGACAATGAAATTATACTTGAAGGAAAGCTTGTAGACAACGTCATCTCAATCTTTCTTGGTGCTCCAGCTTCACACTTCACTAAAGAAAGCACAGACGTGTCCATCATCCACCGAGCTTTGGGTAATCCAAGCAATAAATATGCCTCTTATCTCTTCCCGTCCCTTGATTTTTCGGGCTTGAAATGTGAAGCATGCCTGAGTTCAAAATCTCACCGTCTACCCTTTAATGGCACCTTTCCTAACACTTCTCAGCCACTACAAATTGTCCACATGGACGTCTGTGGTCCAATCACTCCTGTCTCTAAAGGAGGCAGTCGCTTTATTTTTCAGCTAATTGATGGCTATTCCAGATACCGTTTTACTTCTTCTATCTCGAACAAATCCAAATGTTTTGAAGCATTCAAATTATTCAAAACGTTCATTGAAAAACAGACCACTTTTCGAATCATGAAAGTGGTATCTGATAACGGTGGAGAATTCATCGAGGGATCTTTTCGCCAGTACCTGCTCGACGAAGGAATAGAGTCTCTTCTTACTGCTCCACATACGCCTCAGCAAAACCCTTTTTCTGAAAGGGCCAATCGAACTCTAATGGAAAGGGTTCGTTGCCTCCTGATGGACTCCAAACTCTCCTTCGATTGGTGGGGAGAAGCTGTGTCTACTGCAACTTACTTGCTAAATAGAACTCCAGTGTCCTCGTTAGCATTCAAAACCCCTTTTGAGATGATTTTTAGTTATAAGCCTAAGATGGACCATCTTCACCCCTTTGGATGCCCTGTTTACATTCATGTAAATAAGGCAAATCTAAAATCAAAACTTCACCCTCGTGCCGAAAAGGGGTTCTTTCTTGGTTACTCAGAGGGGCACAAAAATTTTCGTGTCTATAACTCTACCACCAATAAAATTCAAATCACACATGACTGCCTTTTCGATGACAAATTTCAGGAGACTATCAACTCCTCAAAAGAAGAAAGTTCATGCCTTACCTCTTTTACTCCTGTAAACAATGCTTGCTCAGAAATATCGATTCCTGACAATTCCAGTCCTTCAGAAGAAATAGGACCTTCACCCAACATAGACAATTCTATTCCTTCTTCATCTTTTCAAACAGCGACAGAATTCAACAATAAAATTTTTGATGATCTTCAAGAACATTACAGTTTGGAGGATGCCACTACTCATCAGCCACTAGATCCTTTACCCATCAAAAGCCTTCCAAAGGGCTGGGTAATGGAAAATACGCTCGATAAAGCACCGAAAGACATTTCTAGCAACCTTGACGTATCCAATATCCTTCCAGAAGGGCAACGAAGGTTTGCTAAGGCTGCTACTTACTTCAATTCAAGCACTCCTAAAACTTATTCCCAGGCTATGAATCACCTACAGGCCGACAAATGGAAATTGGCAATTATTGATGAAATATCCAGCATCGAGGAGAATGGAGTCTGGCAAGTTGTTCCATTATCGCAGGAAGCCAACCTCCTGGGTTCTACTTGGGTCTTCCGTGAGAAAGAAGACCACACTGGCAAGGTTGTGAGATACAAGGCAAGACTTTGCGTTCAAGGTTTCTCACAAATTGAAGGAATAGATTATAATGAAACTTATGCTCCGACTGGAAGACTTGCCTCTCTTCGTTTTCTACTTTCCTATTGCGCTATTAATGATTTTGAACTTCACCAAATGGACGTTTGCACTGCTTTCCTTCATGGAATAACTGAGGAAAAGGTTTTTATGAAATACCCAGAGGGATATCCTCATGCTATTCAACCCAATACATGTCTTCAACTCATCAAATCGCTGTATGGGCTTAAGCAAAGCCCTAGGTGTTGGTATAAAAGACTAAAAGATGTGTTTAACACCCTTAAATTTAAGCCATGTCAAGCAGATCCATGTCTATTCATTAGTACTGAAAAAAGCTTCTGTGCTGTTTTCGTACATGTTGATGACATGCTTATTGGTGGTAAATTAGAGACTGTGGAAAAATTCAAAAGTAATATAAAAGAAGTCTTTAGCATGGAAGATTTGATTCAAGTCCAATTCATCTTAGGAATCAAGATCAATTGAAATCGAATCAGTAAAACCATTACTCTCTCACAACAACTCTACATTGACAAAATCCTAAAAGAATTCGGAATGGAGAATTGTAAACCTGTTGCTACTCCAATGGATCCTGGCGTTAGATTAGTTTTGTCTGATGAGACCAATCAAGACACAATTTTTTGTTATTGTAAAGCTATTGGCCTCTTAAATTACCTAACATCATGTTCTCAACCAGATCTGGCCTATGCCACTTCTGTTCTATCTCAATTCCTTGATAAACCTTCGAGTTGTCATGTTTCCGCCTTTAAAAGGATCCTTCAATATCTTCAAGGTACTAAGAATTTTGAATTAACACTGGGTGGAACTATCAAAAATTCCGAAATAATAGGATATTCCGACTCCAACTGGGGAAGCAATTATGATGGACGTTCTTTTTCCGGCTATGGCGTCCTATGTGGTGGACTTATTATCTGGAAAGCTAAAAAACAGCCAATAGTGGCTCTCTCCACCACTGAAGCGGAGTTACGCGCTTTAACCGAAGTGACCCAGGATACCTTATGGATTAAGAAACTACTCTATGACTTTAATCTTGAACCAAGCATTTACTTAAGATGTGATAATCAGGGAGCTATTGCTCTCTGCTTAAATCCTTTGTATCAACACAGGACTCGACATATCAACATCTGAATCAATTGGATCCGAGATCTTATCAACAGCAATTCCATTCACGTCTCCTATATTCCCACCAATTTGATGTGGGCTGATTTATTTACCAAAGGACTTGGAAAACTCAAACATTACGATTTCTGTTCCACTGTTCAACTTCTTGCGCATTCGAGCGAAGGGGCATGTTAAAATATTACAACTATATTAGTCGTAACTTGGGAAGAAACAGTCTTGAGTCTATGCTATGACTGGTCTAGTTGTTAAATTATATTATATTTTCTTTTCCTAGGCTAGATTTCTTTTTCTTTATATTGTATCTAGTCAAATTCTTATTATCTTGTAACTACTGCCTTTCCTGAGAAGTACTTGGGAGTGATACATCGTTAATGTTATAAATAGAGATCTTTCCTTTCTTTGTGATCTCTATCTTAATTTACCGACGTATCACTTTTTCTTACCCAAAACTTCTCAGGTAAGGGTCTTTCCATTTTCTATCTCTTTGCGCAATCATATGATCTTAATTTACCGACGTATCACTTTTTCTTACCCAAAACTTCTCAACCACTTGGTGTGGAGGTATAGCTTGAAGCCTTAATAGCTTTGTTAGTTTTGAAGATAAAAAGCGCAAATTTTATCTGCAAGTGAGCTCCACAAAATGGTTATACCTATAACCAACGTTTCATTGATTAATAAAAAGTTATAAATGCTCAAAGCATCCTCAATTCTTTTGAAAACAGTATTTTTCTTGTTTTGAGACAAAATTACCAATAAATCTTGAGCTTTTTAAGGTAAACGAATAAAGGTTACATTTTTTATGAAGCCCTTTCAGAGACTTCACTACTTAACTGGTTTCTAATGAAAAATGTGGAAGCTATATGAGAGATGAAAAATGGTATTATTTTTTTAAGTTTTTCAAATAGTATTTGTATGTTAATTTGTTATCCAGTTCTGCTATGGTCTCATAAATAGTACCATTTGATATCCCCCATCAAGATCTCTCATAAAAGACCCGACTTGGTAGGTATTTTTTTCAAACTATAGATTTTAGATGAGAGGTTACAGTTAAGGTTTATTCTCAGAAAGATTTTACCACCTCCATAGCTTTGTTAATGCTCATTTTTTGGTAATAAGAATAATATTTACTGAAAGGGAATGTTCTAAGCTCAAAGAGTCACATTAACAGAATATTTTTGATTTTGGCTTTATTGTACCTTTATTTGGTTTAATAAAGGTCAATTTTGTGTACCATGTTTATGGTGATTTTGAATTTCATGCATGTGCTCTGGCTTTGAGTTACAGGATGACATAAGCTCTATATAAAAAAGGCTCATAAATTATGAGACTCTTGTGTCCTCATAGGGGCTCTCTGTATCCTTAGATTTATGCTTCCATCTGTACTATTGTTTCCCACTGGCCACTTCTTTTTACCTAGTGGCATGTGTTTGAATTCAATCAGGTTTAATTTTTGTGCCATATTTTGTGTTTCAATTTTTTAGCTTTTCTTAAAACATTATTTCCTCTTTCTGGACTCTCTCATTGTCATTATTTATGCCTATAGAATACAATTTTTTATACTCTGTACATAGCACAAAGCCATTTATTTCTGCACTTTCAAGTACCAAAAGCTCAATATTCAATCCTGAGTTCTCCTTAAAGCATGTTACTATTATCTCTTTCTGAACCATCCCAAATGGTGTCATCCTTTCTGAAGCACTTCTGAGTTTTGTGGCTTCTGTCGGAAGTAATATCTCATACCAGTCAGAGAAATGTTTTCTCAACTTTCTCTTGGCTTCAACTCAGAAGTTTGCTTCTGTGTCGATTATCAAGGTATTTTTCTCCGTAGCAATGTAAAAATCAAATGTTAATTGCATCTCATTACTGAAATAAATCCCTGATTTTTGTATTTCCAAAGATATTTTGTAGTCTATTGTTCTCTCACTCCAACTGTAATCACCTGTTTTTTGGTAAATATGATTCGTAGTGGGGTTGGAGTTAATCTTTCGTGGTTATTATTTCTCAAATTGAACTATTTATTGGTCTAGGGGGTCTGATTCACTACTTAAAGAATCTTTAATCCAATTAATCATGCTATCACATTCGTACCTTGTCTCTGTTTTGTCTTCTGGAAATTCCTCTATTGCAAATATATTCTTCCCTTTTGGAACGTTATTTGAATAGTGATCAGGTGAGGAACAGCTGTGACAGGTATTCCTCCTTGGTGCTTCTGCACTATTGGCATTTTTTTCTCAAGAGATAGTCTTACATTTTCTCTTTCATAATAATTTTTGTAGGAGTTATTTCTCCCAATTTATTTTCTCTTGAAATCTTTCAAAGTATTTTCTATATCATCAAAAGTTCATTCCTCAGGACATCTGCATTTTATTGAATTCTCCAAGTACCCTGGGAGCTTTATCAACAGCTCATTATTCCAAATTAATGTTTTAATGTGTGTATTAAGAGAATCCAGAATTTTTGACTGCCTCAAGCACCATTAAAATGGATCTTTTCTAATCTATATGTGTATTTGGCGAAAGAAATTTTTATTTTCCAAATACAAGTTCTATTTATGTATCTTTTGATAATTTGGTTTCTTCACCATGGACAGTTTTTTCTGCCATGGATTTCTGTCATTCAATTCATTATTCCAAATATTTCACTTCAATTTTTCAATCTTTTGATTTGAATTATCAAATTTACAAGTTAAATTTCACTTGGAATTCAAAAGTTATTTTTATTTCTTTGTTATTATTTTAAAAACAAAGATATGAGGCTGAGCTTCTTTTTTCACTTTTGAAAAATTAAGTTCTCAGTATCACTGAAAGAATTGAAAATTTTTAGCAATACAATAGAAATCTTAGAAATATATGAAATAATCAGAAATTCAATTTTTTTATATGAAATATGAAGCAGAGATTTTGAATTGATTAAGATTATTAAAATCAAAGTAAAATCCTTAATTATGAATTCATCTTAAAAACTGGAGAAAAAGGTTTCTATTCTTACTAGATAATAAAGAAAATAAATATATTTTTCATATTTCAGCTCAAAAAATTACATCAAGTTCTTGGATGTTTCTGTCAAACTGTGACAATTAAATCTCTAATTTTTATTTTTATTTAAATAAAATAATGATCAATTTTATTGTGTTTTTGAAAAAAATTAATGTAGTAATTAATCTTTATTTATAGCTTTCTGTGACAAAAATATGGTTTATATTTCTTTTCAGAAATATTTAATGATTGATTAAGATTGTGAAAACAAATTATTTTTCCATATTTTTATGCGCAAAAGGGTGTTGAGACCAATTGTAAGGGGATTTATACAAAAAATCAAAATTATATGAGTATTATATTCTTAACAGAAAATATCCAATCAAAAAATTGATTTATGGATTTTTAATGAAAGAAATATTTGATTATCAATGATTATTATCAAAAATACTTTTTTTATTCAATCTTAAAGCCTAAAATACCGGAAAAGGGACTTATAATGGTTTTTTTGTAAAAACAACTTGAAGAGCTGTAAGTATTATATTTGTAAAAAAAGTATTCAAGAAAAAATATGGTTTAGATTTTTCAATGAAGAAAAATTTTCAATTATCAATGTAAATAAGAATGATGATTTTTCTTTCAATAAAGGGCCACATCCAAAAGGGTGTAAGAAGAAAATTGGAAAGATTCAAACCCTTTCCTTCAATTTTAAAAAAAATGAAAGGAAAATATATAGTTTATGTATTTTTGTCAAAAAAGTTTGAATTATTGTTGAAGTTATCTAGAAAAATGTTTTATTCAATTTCGAAACCAAAAAGGGTGTAAAGAAAAGCTATGCAAGTATTTCTTACAAAAAATAAAACAAAATACAAGCGATATACATTTTAGCTATCAGAAAAACCTACTTAAGAAAAATATTATTTATATTTTTCAATGAAAGAAAATTATAAAAAATAACTAAATTGATTAGTTTTCACACAATTTTTCATAAAAAAAAATATTTAAAAAGGTTTTCAGCCTTTTTCTTGTTTTTTATAGAGATAATTGAAGGAAAAAATACTTTTTTTATATATTTTTCAGAAAAAAACTTCAGCAAAAAATATGATTTATATCTATTAATTATAGAGATAATCAAACTATAAATATAATCTGTATATTTCCGAATTGAAAAAAAAAGAATAAAAAGTATATTATTTGTATATTTTTGAATATCAAATTATATGTTTTTTTGTAAATAAAAAAAACTGGTAGTATTAGTGAGAAATACAATATTTCCCTCATTTAAGGTATCAATATAGCTAAAAAGACCTTTTCAGAAGGTAACAAAATGTGAAAAATAAGTAAATAAGTTAAAAACACTTTCATCCCCCAAACATGTCAGGATGAATCTTTCATATAGTAATAAAAGCTTTAAGTATGAGTATTATTCAATAATAATATTCAAAAATAACTTAAAAGGGTTCTATTAGGATATCATAGTGTTTATCAGTCTAATGAAAGCCCTTCTGGCCCCAGTTATCTGTTAGGTTAAAATAATAATTGAATAAATAATTAGTTCTAGGCGAAATTTTGTTTATGGCAGTTTTACTAAATAAGAATTTCAATAAAAAAACCAGAGGATTTGTTATTTTTGGGGGAGAAGACCTCTGTTAATCTTACTCCAGTGGAGTGGGAGGCTATCCACTTCTTCACATAGCCCCAGAGTGAAAGGTTTCACTTCTATGGCTGACGTGTTGTCCCACAGTCTCAATAAAGCCTTGAATTAAGCTAAAATATGGTTTAGGACCACATGTTTCCATTTTTACCCCATACAGGGTGAAAACCTTTTTCTACAGACGCACCAGAACTATTCCGGTGCTTTTAAAATTCCAGAAACTGTACAGTACATGTCTTTGGGTCTTTGATTGGTCACGTTATGAGTAATAAAAGTTTAATCATCAATTGAATGTGCTTTAAACCTCATAATACAATTTTATGTAAGCCTGCTGCCCGTGGGATCCCCGCGTGGAAGGAATGACCCCTCCCCCTTCCCCGGGTACAAGCGCAGGGAGCATTCTCGAACAATCTCCACTCCAGATTGGCCTCCACAGAGACTGAATATACCGGAGGGGTTCCCGGTATCAACCAAAATTCCACGGTTTGCCTCTGACACACCCCTCTTTTTTTTATCCAAATTCCATCTTCTCTCTCCTTTTTTTACACATTCTGTTTTTTTCCCAATTTTCATTTGTTGTTTTCTGTTTTTTTAAACTACCTTTTTTTTATTTGTTACATCTTTCTTAACAATGTCCTCACTAGCCTCACATCCATCAACCCCTGGTAATACAACAACACAAGCATCCCTCAGTGAAGCAACAAATCACACCAAATGATCATGGGTATGGTCGTATTTTGGCGATGCAGATGAAGGATATGTTGAATACAATGCCATTGATCCAACAGGAAAAAGCTGAAAGAAGAAATTAAAGCGTGATCGGAAAGGAAGTACAAAATCAATGAGCGATCATCTCTTTGCTCTGCACCGCCTGTCAAGTCCCAATACCAAAAATATTCAAAAATCCAACATGTCATTAGACGGTTTTTTGATGTTCTCAAAGTCAAATAAAGTAAGTTCCTGGCCACTTTAGCTGTCTTATTTTCATCAAGCTAATAAAAAATTCAATTGTAGATCCTCACATGTGAATTGTTTAAGACTGCATTGATCTATTTCATATCAGAGTATGATCTACCTTTATCACTAACTAATTCACACTCTTTTCGCGCCTTACTTGAGCTGTAAAACCAAAGAATATCAAGCTTATTAGTTCTCCAGAATGCTCTCACTACACATTTAAATAAAGTGAATTTCTTTTCTCACAAACACATTTGGCAATTGCTCACCAAGAAGGCAACTTTTGTTTCATATACGACTGATGCCTGGACGAGCCCAAACCAAGAATTTCTCAGATCAAGATTTCAACCTGACCTCCATATTATTAGGACTTTTGGAGATTGAAGGTAAGTTTATTCATTATAATTGCCTTTCTTCCACTTTTTTGAAATCATTATTTTTCTAGGACCACACTCTGGAGTGGCCCTTGCAACACATTTTCTCAGCATACTACATCAATTTGACCTAGAGGATTGTATCACAAACATCACAACCAATAATGCCTCCAGCAACAGCTCTACGGTCAACAAGATAGCAAGTACGGCTGTAACATTCAATGCCAGTACACATTCCATTGGATGCATGGCCCAAGATGGACTCAAAGCTCTTTCCAAGGGAGTAGCACCAACCACCTGTGAGCAAGAAGAGCCTCCTGGCCCAATGGCTATTGCCAACATCATAAACCCACCTTATGGATCAAGCCTCAGGTATGATTCCATTATATCCCATGTGGCACAATTAGCTTCCTATCTATGGCAAAGCCAACAACGCAGAGAGAAGTTTGCAGCAACTGTAAAGCTTAATTATGATGGACCCAAACCGACCAATGCAAACACTCTATTATGCCATTTAGGTACTCGCCGGAACTCTACTTATGACATGCTGGAGCAAGCACTATGCCTTAGAGAGGCATACAATCAGTACTGCAGTCCAGAAAGCATGGTTTCGTTTTGCCTCAGCCCAATCGAATGGGAGAAAGTTGAAGTCATGGTAAATTTCCTTCAACCTTTGTATGAGGCCACAAACATCATTTTCAGCTCAAAATACCCAACAACTGATCAGGCCCTCCCATTATATATTCTTTTGATAAAACGTCTTAACCAGGTAAGTAAATTTTCTCTTGAATCATTTTTTTCATGTATTCTTATAATTCCTTTTTGATAGGCCTGTCAGAAATATGATGTGGCACCTATTAAAGCTGCTGCTCTTGCAATGACCTCAAAGCTTAAAAAATATCACATGCTACTCTTACATAAGACACCAGTTATCTGTGGCTCCATTCTTGATCCCCGCTACAAGATGAAATTCTTTACAGCCCATGACACCACATTGGCTCAGTTTGGGACATAAGCAAATACACTGGCCAAAATGTTTGAACACAAAGCCCAAAAAAATGCACCAGTGTCAATAATCCACCACCAGAGCCTGAACACAATGGACAAAGTGGTTTGTTTGACAAGATGTACTCTGAAAAATGGCTTGAAGGAGGTACTGTGAAAAGTGAAATCCAGCGGTTTTTGGCAGAACCCCCTGAGCCCAGATCTACTGATATAGTCTTATTTTGGAATTCCCGTGGTGGCATTTTCCCAAATCTTTCTCTCATGACTTGCAAATATCTTGCGATTCCAGCGGCCAGTTCCCCCTATGAGCAGGTTTTCTCTTGTGGGAGAAAAATACTAACCTATCAACAAGCCTCTTTATCTTCTACCCATGTTGAAAAACTAACATGCCTCAAAGATTGGGTCCGTAAATGTGGTTGCATCTACACAAATGATTGATTTGTTTTTTATTCATGTTTTATTTTTAGCTTATTAATTGTAATTATGTGTGCATTTGAATTGAAATTACATCTCCATTCATTCCTATTGCCCTTTTGGGGGTTTGCACTCTACTCTGGCCACTGTGAGAGTTTGAGCCCCAAATAAAACAAGAAAAATCAACATCTCCAACCCCTTCCCCAAAAGGGGTCTCCGCAGGGATTCCTCGAAAACCCGGGGTCAGGCAGTAGGCTTAGTTTTATGGGAGAATTTCCTACAGTACCACTCAATACAGGAAGGGGTGGAGATTTATAGATACTATTATGGTTAATAATTATATAATGGGCCTTTTGGAAGCTTTGAAGCCTCATAATTCAACTGTATGGGATAGTATCCAACAATACCACTTTTTGTGGGAGTATAGCCTTAAGTACTTCATAACGTTGTCAGTATTGAAGATAAAGAACTCAAAAGTGGCTCAAATTGTAGCTTAAAGTGAGCTCTACATAGTTATTTATTTTCAAGCCATTTTGAATTTAGTATTCCACAGATATACAGGTTCAA
Organism: Austropuccinia psidii; assembly: GCA_023105745.1. Lineage (NCBI taxonomy): Eukaryota > Fungi > Basidiomycota > Pucciniomycetes > Pucciniales > Sphaerophragmiaceae > Austropuccinia > Austropuccinia psidii. Next base: position 25,246,735 of record JALGQZ010000017.1, on the reverse strand, counting down.
AGTATTCTTAATTCTTTGTAAAGTGGATTTTTTCTTGTTTTGAGAGAAAAGTACCAATAAATCTTGATCTTTTTAAGACACCAGTATAATGGTTTAATATTTATGCAGCCCTATCAGAAGGAATACAATTTGATATGTCTTGGATAAAAACTGTGGAAGATAGATGAGAAATGAAGAATTGTATCATTTTTCCAGGCATTTCATGTAGTATTTGTATGTTAATTTTTTATCCAGTGGTGCTACTTTCTTGTAAATTATACCATTATATAGCACTCAATTATCTTTCTCAAAATAGCCCACTTCATAGTTTTTTTATTGAAGCTGTAGATTATAGATTAGAGGTTAATATTGAGTTTTATGCTTAGAAAGAGTTTGCCACCTCAATAGCTTGGTTATTTCCCATTTTTTTGTAATGAGAATAATAATTTTTGAAATGGAAGATTTTAATCTTCCAGTGGTCACATTTACAGACTAACTTTGTTAGGTTCTGTTATTTTTTGGGAATTATTGTACCTTTATTTGGTTTAATAAAGGTTGGAGTTGTGTATTCCACTCCTTCTTACATACCATACTTAGGATACCTTTTATGTTCATGCTTGTGCTCTGTTTTTGAGTCAAAGGCTAAAAAATCCTATTTTATCATTGTTTCAAATTCACAAGTCTTCAAATCATCCTCCTAGCCTTATAGGCTTATCTCACTTAATTAAGACATCTTCATAGCTTTGAATTACTATAATATGACTTGAATATTCACTTTGCACCATTTATAACCACATTTATCAAATTTTTCACTGCTATATTATTATAATCACCTCCAAAAAATTCTTTAGTTACACTTATACTCTGAAAGACTCATCAACATAATATAGCATTGAATCTACTATTACTGTTCAAATTGATGTTGCAAGATATAATTTTCTATTATAAAATTATCAAGAGGAAGTATCCCACTCAGCCTATGACTCAGAATCATAGAATAATAATGAAGCCCAAAATATCTTAAATATGGTATGTAATAAAAAGGGTGGACCACCGTCTTTTGCCTTTGTTAAACCAAATGAAAGAACAATGTGCTCACTAACAAAAATATAATGAATTGAAAAATAAATCCTGTAGATTTTATCATCTAAAAGAGAAAACCCCCTCTCTCATAAAATAATATTCTTTTCATAAGAAAATCATAATTTAAAAAGCTATTTAGGCTGTGAAATTTTGCTGAGAATAAAACTTGTTTTTCCCATTTCTCCAGGATTCTTGGTTTGGGTTATAGACAAAGAATATTGGGTATTTTCTTGAAGAAAACAAAGAGGGATATAAAATGGTACCATTTTTTAGGATTTATATTTGTAGAAGAAAGGTTACCAGACTACTTCCATTCAAAATAGTAAAAAAGAAAACATGTTACTTTCACCTCTCATCTAACCTCTTAATTTTGGATCTTATAATCATCAAAGTTCATTTTATTAAAAGGCTGAAAAAGGAATATTAAATAATACCACCTGTAGCCCTTTATCACATTCAGATCAAAATTTATTCAGGTTTCTCTCTTGAAATAAGAAAGTTACTATCTTACAAGAAATCTAGAACACTTTGAGAATGTATAGAATTTTCATACTTGCGGAAATAAGGGTTAAATTTTTGATCATATTTTAGAGGTATGTCTGGGCTACATTTAAGGAACAAGTTGAGTTTATTTTCTAAAAAACTATGGAATATGTAAAGGTTTCAAGGTCAAAATTCTACATATACCTTTATCGGTCTATCATGTGGCATATTTGGACATACAATTGTATTATGGGGATTCAAAATTTCCAAAAAGGCTTTTTATAGTTCAATAACCCATAAATTGACCAATATGAGGCCCTAAGACAAATTTTGTGCAGTTTCTGACATGTAAGAAGTACCAGGACACATCTGAAAAGTCTGTGGAAACCTATTTTCACCCTGTTTTGGGTAAAAATATTAACCTGTGGCCCCAAAGCCCTTTTTAATCTGAATACAAGACTTTAGTGAGACATTGGGTTCACAATTGACCCGCAGAAGTAATTAATTTTACTCTGTATTCATATGAAAAAATGAGCTTTGTGAGCATTGAGGTATATTTTACAAACCCAAATAGGCCAAAATTAATATTTAAATAAATTATGAACTATGAATAACCAATAATTCATGCATATATTCAAAATTCTCCATTTGTTATTCTACAGAGTATGAATAACTTTTTTGTGAGTAAGTAACTTCATGGATTTAAGGCCATATTTGTATTCCACAAAAAAGCTCACCTAGGGTAGCTCCAATGGGTGAATAAGCTTAAATTCACTCCATGAGGTGGTAATATGGAAAATACTTCAATACCATATCATCAATACCACATAAGAGAAGTTTGAAAATTCTTGTTTTTATCAATTTAATGCCGAAATAATGGGAATGTGAGAAATACCATGTTAAATATAAGCTAAAAATAGTGTTATTCATGTTTTTGGCACTTAATATTAATGTATTCTTACATACAGTTTTGATGCACCCATATTAGATATAAGTCTTGAAGCCTTAATTACTATTCTTGATGTGAAAATAGCTAAGGGGGACAAAATACATAAAAGAAAGCCAGGATACTCAACTTCTGAGGCATCTGAGGCATGCATAGCTCTAGATATTAGATCAATGGCTGATAATAGCCCAAGTAGTATTCTAAAACCTTTTGGAAACTTGGTTACCAAGCTAAAGTCCCATTAAATCCTGAGAAAATGGGAAATAAACTGCAGTTTTAATGTCACAAGGAGGTAAAAAGCAACTCTGGCTCCTGTAACCATGTCAATTATAAATTATTTTCCATGGATAAGCCCTAGAAGATTAAGTAAAACCCTTTTGGTAGTAGTATCCATGCATTTACCTCATGAAACCTAGCTACTACTGTGCTATTTGATTTTCTATGTAGAAATAAGGTAAAAACTTCAAAAAATTATTAAAAATACAATTCTTAATTAATATTTCTTAAAAATTATTGAAAAGGAAGAAAAGAATAGTTCATATAAAAACTAAAAACAACTATGACTTTCTAATTCAAATTAAAAGTTTCACTTACAGCCCATTTTTGATAATTCCATGTGAATCACTGAATCTTCAAAAATTCTCAGAAAATAAAATCTATGATTAAGTTTCCAATAACATTAATAATCTTGAGAAATTTATTTTCCTTTTTTGAATATAAGAATATTGACAGTTGCTAATCTTTTATTTCTTAACCATAAATGGGTTGGTAGTTATATAAAAATGACTTAATTAAGTAATTATGTGAATCTTACATGACAACAGGTGATTTAATGACTAATCTAAAGAGGATTAATGGTTTCTAATTCATTGTTTTCTCATTTTTATCCATGGAAAACCTTTGTGAGCTGTTATTAACTCAAAAAAGGCCTCCTCTTGCTGTTTTTTCCAGATCATGCTATTGTTCAATCATATCAATAGTACCAACAAGTAACTATTAGGTAGAATATTTCCTTCAGTGTTTCAAATCTTCAAAATCAATCATAAAAATAAACCATTCTAAATCGTGTATAACTACCATATTATTGTATTACTGCTATGGCTCAATTTTGATCCTTTCAATCCACAAATAATCCGTCCAATCACTCTACCAATTATTTTCAAGGTATTATTAGAGTATTAGTGAGTTTTTTCACTTAATCATTTAATTTTTACTCTATCAATAGTTTTCTTAAAGAATTATACTTTTAAATGATAATTATTTATTAAGATAACTTCATATTATTTTAATAAGAGGTTTTATTATAAATACTTTTTGTAATTGATTCTAGTAGACAATTACTTCTTACTGTCATAATAACTAGTAGTGTATAGCAATTAAAATAAATAATTAAGTAATTAATTATCTATTGGTGGTTATGATAAATTTATTCATTATCTTTCAAAAGAAAAGTAATAGTACTTGTGATAAATAGTAATATTATCAAGAGCTTCATAGACACATCTTACAAACTACCACCCACTTTATTGGAGTAAGATAAAAATAGGTCTTCTCCTCATCAAAATAAGAAGATTATTTTCTTATTTGATATAATTCCTATGAAGTAAATATTTCACAAAAAGTAGTATTCTCAGAATTAACCATCATAATCACAATATCACTTAGTCTAGTTATTATTCCAACAATCTGATTAATACCTATTACAATCAGGGCTCTCAATAAGTTTATCACCACTATACTATCATAGTAGTTCCCTTTAGAGAGTTTCTAACCATTAATTTTTTCTAAAATTGTGGTATTCCATCCCATTTTTTTCACCAGGCTAAAGCTGAAAGGACTCCACAACAGCCAAAAATTCCACTTACAGACAGACTTACATTGAATTTTTACACCAAAATGTCAGATTTACATCAAGAAGCTGCAGGTTACTCAGAAGCCTATATATGGAACAGGCACCAAAAGGAAGTGCGTGTGTTAGAAAATGAATTCAACTTCATTATACATATAAAGCTACATATAGAAATATAGCTAGAACAAGAAAGTTTTCACCCTGTAAATTACATACCCCAGCCAATTTTACACCCTTCTTATAATCACTGGATTGATGCATAAACCAAAAGAAATGTGCAAAAATTACACAAATTACACAGTTACCTTGCATTAAGACACAATTAAAGTACCATGATTTAAATTTCAATTAACTCACTGGAGCTCCTGGAAGTAATCTTCAAAACAGAAACAGGAATACCCCATATTATATCCACATTAACCCCACTTGTAATTTTGAAACACCCCAAAGTTTGTGGGACAGAGCCATAAAAGCTTTTTCAAAGAAATGAAACACATTATTTGGCACATAATTGGTCAAGATCAAAACTATTCAAACCACTCATCACCTCATGAAATCCAGAATAAGCAAGCTACATTGGGTATGCACCCTGATTTAAATCTCAGCCATAACAAGTTTTGCAAGAATATTAACTGCATAAGTCTGCATAGAATTTTCTAAAATCAACAATTGGCACAAAATAATTCACAAAAGGAAATCAATTAGTACAATAGATTATCACCTGACCTTATTTCAAATTTCAAAAATAATAAGAACATGAATAACACCTGCATAAGCTACAAATTGACTTCTACCAAGCCCAAATTCTTACATATGGAAAGGGAAACCAAAGTAATCATGTGACATTGACCCAAACAAAATCATATCATATGACAGAAATAGGCTGTGCAAAGGAAATATTCCAAGCAAAAATGAAATCACCTCACTTATGAAAGGAAACTCTAGGAAGCTCATGTCATAACCAGCTCATAAAAAGATAATTGTATGACAAATTAAGACTTTTCAGAAGAATAATTATAACTAAAACTTAAATAACCTCACACTTGCAAGAAAATTCCTTACCAAAATTCCAAGTCAAATGATGAGATCAAGAGCAATAAAAGTGGGAAATGATATCTCCATGGAGGGTCCCCTGGGCTCTCAAAAGGTATAAATGGAGGGGATCTCTCTTCCCCAAGTTCAAAAATTCCCTCATTCAAATTCTATTTTAAGAACAAGAGTAAATCATCCCTTACCTGGGAGTTAGTCTAGTATATTATAGTGAACTTAATTTCCCAGTAGCTAAGCTCAGTGGAAGTATAGTGTTGAATATTTCCAAGTAGTGAATCTCTCTGAAATCTTATTATTAAAAAAAATTGACCCAGTATTCAATATTAGGGGTACTTCTTTATTAAAAAGATTTTATCAAAAAAAAATAACACCATTCATCAGGATTTGAAATTAACTTACCCTTTTGAATATTCAATATAAAATAATCTTACCTTTTAAATTGAAAAAATATTTTCTTTTGTATTATTATTACAGACTCTTGAAAAAATATTAAGCCCTTAATAAAATTTTCTTACTCTATTATTACTTTAACTTAACAAAATTACTCTTATAAACACACTTACCAAATAACCCATATTACCAACATTTGTTCAACAAGAGGAAATCACTCACCCTAAGCTTACTGAGAAATAAAGACTATACAGACAATTATTCTATTAAGATCTTAATATTAACCATATTACTGACATTATATATCTCATCATATATTGAATATGTCTTATCTGAGACTTCTGAATTCTATCCTCTTTGGCTGTAAATCCACTTACTTATTTTGTTTTTTTATAACCTGCAAGGAATTTCTTTTTAGTATTTTAGGAGGGCCAGGAGATAAACCCTTTCCATCCTTGACTACAGCAGCTATTAAAAATTTGAAACTTGTTACCTGTGATTCTCCCCTCTGGGTACTGCCTCATCTTAATCCTACACAAGGGGAGCTCCCAATAATATCATACTTATATTTTTTATTAATCTCTCTTAGACGCCTCCTTAAAAAACCTGTAGAATTAATTTAAATACTATTTCCTCTATCTTAAATCATAGGTATGTAATTATGAAACATTGCCATTAATATCCTGGTGATAATTTATGAAAATATCAATAGAGAACTCTGCATATGTCCCTCTATTTTATTATCCAAAAAAGCTAAAAAAATTATTCCCAATCTCATCAAGAGTATATTTTTCAGAATATTTGGGGGGAATATAATACATGACAGCACCAACGGGTACTGGCTAGTTCTAAAATTAAAACAAAATCACCCAAAATTAACCCCTCAAGGTACTTCCTAGCCTATTATCCCATGGGAAAAGGAGTTATAATGTAGGAATATCTTGTGCCATATTCAATTTTTTATTTGAAGCCACACCACAGCCTTGGAACCATTACTATTGGATTAATAGACCTGAATTTTATCAGGCAAGTTTTTTTCCTTTTCACTTTTATGCCATTCTATGGCTTCCAATCATGAAAGCCACCCAATAGTTAATGGTAATCAAAACAAAACAAACTACCATGTAACCAAAGTTAACCATTTTTCCCTGTGGCTTCATGTATGATCACCATTCCCACTAAATCCCAAATATTACAAACAGGATACTTCAAAATCTAAATCTTAAACAACAGCCACTTTAGGGAACAAGATTGAGATACATAATAGTCTTATCTACCAATAATCAGCCATGCCTTTCAATAAGGCTTTTCTCTTCAAAATTCCTTATTAACTCAAGGTATTGAAAAGATTTGATTAAGAGAAGTTTCAAGACAAGTTTTAAAGGCTTCATATCTTGATATACCAAAAATAAATTACCCAAGAAAATTTATTAATTTTTTTCTTTATATAGAATTATTAATGTTTAGTATGATTTTTAATTATAATTCTTGAATATACCAACAGCTATTTGAAGAAATCATTGGCCTATTAGTTTGTGTATGATATACCACCAGGCTCACAAAAATAAGGGAATTTTCTATCATATTTTCTGGGTAAGTCTTACTATTGATAATAAAGTGTTTGATATGATTTTCCTATGTGAGTTCTATCAAGAAACAAGCTCGAAAATAAAACCTCAAGAGACATATTTTCTTTTCAATTTTAAGAATATTTCTTGAAATACAATAATGTGATTATTAAAATATAAATTCTTGCAAAAAAAATATTTTATAGCTGCAAGCTTCCAAAATTCATGAATATTTCCCATAATTGATGAAAAATTAGAAAGGAAATGCTGAAAAATGACAAATATACCTTTTTGGGACAATTTTCTTCAATTCAAAATATTAGTTTCAGGTATACAAGCTCCAAGGAACCTTCAATTACTTTATCAAAAAATAAACTTTTTAGGATTCATGAAGTACTTATTATTTTCTATTTGATTCTTTGATAATTTTGGGCTGGGATTGGTTTCAATATTATATTCCTGTTCATGAAATTTAATTCAATTGACTTTTTTTACACAAAACCTGATTTTAAGAAGAATCTTCCAGGTATCTTGTCAGCTTTTCTTGAGTGATAATGCCAAAGGAAAATAACTTTCACACCAGTTTCCTTGGAAAAAACGCTTCTAAGTGAGATATAAATAATGTGCTAATAGCTGATGATGTCAAAATGAATTCTCTTGAGGAAAGAGTTAACAGTAGGTATAAACTTTTGACTGAAATTCAATTCATATTTGTTTTGAAAATCTATAAAACTGAGGTTTCAGAAGAAATTTTCAAACTCAAATTTGGTGATGTTACAAAATGGTACCAAATAAGTCTGTAAAATTAGCTCACTTAATTTATCTTTTGCATAATTATGTTTGAGAATATTTCCGATTCAAACATTAAAGAGATATTTTAGCCTATAGTTCGATACGAGTTTAAACTCAGGTTGTACCCATTGTTATTCTTTGATTCACCTTGAAAGGGGGTTGTAAGCTTGCATCAACGTTTGGTACATTTGTTTGAGCTTTCTTGAGCATCTTTGCTGTACTCTTTCTTTTTTTCCCTTTTTTTCTCATTTTTTTTCATTTTTTTTCATTTTTTTTCATTTTTTTTCATTTTTTTTCATTTTTTTTCATTTTTTATTGTTATATTGTTTTGAGCTTGATACAGCTCAGCAAAATCTTTCAGTCTTTCTTTTACAGAAAATAATGAGCCAAACTGCTTATTTTTTATTTTTTTGATCCATCATAGCGAAAAAAATTGTAAAAATTGATTTCGCTCATAAAATTCCGAGGTATTTTCTTTAAAAGGAACTTGAAATATTTTGAAACACAAGAAAAAAACTTCGGGGGGAGTCTTTTTGTTGGTAAGATTTATGGCCAAAGCTGTTATTAGAAGACGAACTGATACCAGGAGGGGAAAGCCTACCCTACAAAGATTTAGACTTTGAAGATAAACTTGATGGTAAGTACTTCTATGGATATGATATTCCTTTTGGAGGTAAAAAGAGGTGCTCCGAAATCTTCATTAAATCACTCAGGCAAGCCAGACAATAAGCCTTCTTTTTAATACAATTGGACATATTTGCTCAACTGAGGAAGAGTAGTTCATATTTATAAACCTTTGTTGTTCAGGGTATAGCCATGAAGTTTGTTCTGATATCAAATAAAGGTCTTGTGATTCTTATAGCACCATAAGGTTTTGATCCCAACTAGAGACCTTCTGTGACGTCATAATTGATCTTACCAGAACTTTTGACACTGACGTAATCAAACTGATCCGCATCACGACTGCGGATTGATCAATTCCCGCATACAAATTCCAGTTCCAAACCGACTCTACTCTCTATTATATTCAGTTTTGTATTTCTTTTCCACTGTCTCCTATAGCTTATCCTCACAACTATTGATACGACCCAACGACTACGAACCTCGAATCAGGAGCAAGACTCTTCTACTGGCTACGGGTGATACAGAGGGACAGTGGAGGTAAACGAATCACTAACACATTCTATATCATCTCTAATGATTAAGTATTTGTAACCATCAGATTAACTCATTATTCTGTATTCAGGCTGTGTCTTTGTAGTTGAAAAAGTAGCTCAGATAGACGTAGTAGTATCCGTATTATTAGTGTTCTAGTCATCAAAGGTAAACAACCTTTCCACTTAACTTATTTTTATCTTACAGCATTAACTAGCAACTCCTACTATACATCTATACTAATCTCTGTACTTAATCGTAACCTGTTAGAACTTTACCACTACTGTGTGCGAGAAATATAAATATATATATATATATATACTTCAATAAAGTGACGACAGAAGTCGTTAGATCGTAACCAACTCTTGACTATTATTACATGGTAGCGAGTCGTTTGCACTTGGTATAATTTCTGCACACAGAGCTGGAAGGACAGGTCGTAATTGATATGGAATCAACAACAGGCGAAAAGAATCCTTTCCTGATGGACACCGAAGGAGAAGCAATGTAAAAACAATCAATAGTCAAACTGAACCGAAAAAACTGGATTTGGTGGCGACAACAGTTGAAGTATTCCTTTCTCTACAAAGGATACGACAGCTTGTTCAACTCCGAATGGACCAAAACCAATAAATCTACACCCAAATTCATCAAAGCCAATGCTTTCGGTATGTCTACTCTTCTGTCCACCATATCAGAAGAACTTCAACTAGTTCTACTTCAGAAGGAATATTTCCTCGAATCTCTCGAAGCCCTGTCTGAGGCTTGTGGTCAAAACTCCATGGTCACTTTGTGTCAACAACTGTTTGATCTCGTCAATCTCACTTACGATCCGAATACTTCACTTGCAAATCACGCCTATAGGTTCACTGACCTATTTCGGTCATTCCAAAACTGTGCAGTCGGGAATACCTTTCAGATGGAAATTGGTGAGGGTGCAGCTGCCGCAATACTACTAATGAGTATCAGACAGGACTCCTCTCTCACCGGTCTTGTACAAACCCTATACTACGCTACTCCGTTTAACCTTGAACAAATAACCAGCAGACTCCTGATTGAAGACAGTCGCAGGACAAAGAAAATCCCTGACTCCACACTATATCTAAGTCAATCCAAAGCGTTGTATCGACCACCTCACCTAAACCACTCCTCAACCAGCCGATTCACCAAGCCAAGCTCAACCACTCGGGGCCATCCAAGGTCACATCCTTCAGGGGCCACTCCCACTCATTTCAATCAGGGTGCCAACCTGGAAGAAAAGTTTAAGGCATTCCTTGATAAGTACATGAAAGAGTACTTCGCCAATTCTCACTCTGCCAACCAGGCTGAAGAAGAGATCCATGATAACAAAACGACTGAATAACTAATGGAGGATGATGATGGATTCTATGTTCAGGAAGATGCACATGATCAGCTGCAACTAATGTCCATATTGAGCGAAAACAACACCAAGCTCATACATGACTCAGGAGCTTCTCGATCAACAGTATGTAATTTAGCCCTTCTCACCGATCCTCAACCAACAAAATTAACAATGAGAACCTTCTCTGGAGTCATTGAGATAATGCTAATGGGCAAGCTTAATCTTGGAGGTTACACTTTATACCCAGTGTACTATGCTCCCCAAGGACGCTCAAACCTGATCTCTGCCTCACAACTAGAGGATCATGGCCTTAGATCCTACCAAAAGAACCAGATGATTATCATGAAATCAGGGAATCAAATAGTACAAACATTTCCTAGAAAAGGAAACTTGTACGTATCTCAATTCCAACCCTCAACAAACTCAATCATCAAAGACTCTGCTACTACTACCAGTAGGGATTGGCATGTTATATTAGGTCATCCATCCAATGACTACCTAAAACGGTTTCTACACCTCAATGACCTCAAACAGTCTATTCCACTGAACGTAACCAGTAATTGCCACATATGCAAATCCTGAAAGATCAAAGCCTCACCTTACAATCATCCAATTCCGTCTGCAGACCAACCCTTCAAAAAACTTCACTTTGACCTATTAGAAATCAATCCCCTAGCCAAAAATTCCATTCGCTATGTCTTAGTAATTATTGATGACTTCTCTCGATTCAATCGAGTCTACTTACTTAACCAAAAATCGCAAGACGAATTGAAGCTCATGTCTTACATTCATGAGATACAAAACAAAATCCAAAGATGCCCCGGTTTTTTACATACCGACCGAGGGGGTGAGTTCTACGCCACTAGTTTCAGATCCAAGACCGAAGCATTGGGGATAGTGTTTGAACAAGGCCCAGCCAACAGTCCTCAGACCAACGGCATCACTGAACGATTCAATCAGACACTACTCACTAAGTGCCGGTGCTTACTTGCTCAATCAAATGTGCCCATCCGGTTCTGGGACAAGGCTATAAAATTATATTCTACTCTAATCAACTTACTCCCTTCTCGCAGTCTAAACTGGAAATCCCCAGTCAGTGTTCTCTCGAATCTCAAATCAAATATTGAACCAGTACGCAATCTTAATTCACTGATTCCTTTCGGTTTAAAGGCTTTTGTGCATAGGAAGCCTGAATCCAAGGTCCTTCCACCATCTAAACCTTTACTATACCTAGGACCCGAAGACTACTCAGATGCTAGCCGATTCCTAGATCCCCAAGCTGGTAAGGTAATAGTGAGCCGAGACTACACCACAGTACCTTTTAAACTTGACTACTCTACATCGGGCTCCCTCAAGAAACCTGTTGAAGGACTTCCCTGTACAACTACAAATAATTCATTTTCGACTCAACCCTCACAAATTGCAATCATACCCTCCTGGCTGTGTAAGAACAACATCCCGTCCAGTGAACCTACGATTACCATCAACTCTGAACCCAATCAGACACCCATTGAACCATGCACCACTATTAGCTCACCATCTCGTATTCCACTTCCTCATAAAAAGGGATATACTTACGTCCCACACTATCGCAATGCCCCAAAGGACATCAACAGTAACATCAACCGGGATAACATTATTACCGAACCTAGAAGACAAAGGAACGTTCCTAAGGCTGCAACGCCTCCACCAGCTGCAGATGGAGATCTATATCTCAATGAGGAAGTTTCCATCAAGGAAGCATTTAAGGATCCCGAGGAAAGCAAATTTTGGAAGGAGGCAATGGACCAAGAGTTTGAATCCCTGACCTCCAAAAATACGGGCACTCTGGTTCCTCCCCCGAGTACAGACAAGGTCATAGGTGGCATGTGGCGACTTTTCCGTAAGAAGAACAAATTTGGCGAGATCCTTAAGTATAAAGCCAGATGGGTCTGCTTTGGGAACCACCAAGAACACTTGGTCAACTACTACGACACATACGCTGCAGTGGCAAGATCGGAATCATTCAAAATTCTCCTATCGCTCATGGTCAATAGAAAATTTTTAGCCTATCAATTCGACGTAGAGACAGCTTTCCTCTACAGTGAGATGGATGCCCCCAAATACGTTGCTCAAGTTGCCAATTATGAAGTTCCAGGTAAGGAGAACTGGGTCTGGAAACTCAACAAATCATTATACGGGAAAAAACAAGCTCCAAGACAATGGAAAGCTCATCTGGTTTCTACTCTCTGTCAATTGGGTCTGTCTTCAGCTGACACCGACGAATGTCTGTTCTTCAACACCGACAGAACTATATTCCTGCATATACATGTAGATGATGGATTTATCATTGGTGAGACAGCTGAATTAGTCGAAATCTTCCTGACCCAGCTGAACAAGTCAAACTCCATAAAAACAAAGAAACAACCAACCCAACATCTTGGATACACCCTAAGTTGGCAACCGAATGGATCAGTAATCCTACACCAACAAGACTTCTGTACTAAGATCCTAGAGGAGCTCAACATGACCTCGGCCAATCCTATCAAAACCCCAGCTCCAGCAAACATTCATAATGTCGTAGCACAAGCTTCCGTGCCTTTTTCTAACCTTACCATGCAGAAGGCAATCAGAATGCTCAATTATCTCACTCTTCACACCAGACCTGATATCATGTTTACTACCAATCTCTTGTCCCAGTTCACCAATCAACCTACTGCAGCACATTGGTCACTAGTGAAACACCTACTTAGATACTTAAACGGGACCCGATTCTTAGGATTGCACTTCACAAGAACCGAGCATCCGGAGAGTGAACTCATAGGCTGGGCCGATGCAGACTATGCCACCTCCCTAGTAACTAAGAAGTCCCACTCAGGGTATGTGATCATGTTTCTAGGCAACCCTGTCTCCTGGACCACCAAGAAGCAACCAGTTGTGGCACAATCAACAACTGAAGCAGAATTTATCTCAATGAACAAGTGCTCTAAGGAAAAGCAATGGCTATCTAATCTCATATCTACTTTAAAAATCAAATTAAGGGTTCCAGTACTCAAGAACGACAACACTGGAGCTATTACAATCAGTAAGGAAGCTCAACTCAATCCTAATTCGAAGCACATAGAAGTCTGATTTCAGTACCTATGAGATCTAGTCAAGAAGAACCTACTAATTGTCCAACATTCACCCACGAACGATATGGTTGCTGATGTACTAACGAAAGCTTTGGGAACAGTAAAGCATCATCAAGCCATTAAGCTTCTGAAGTTAGTCCAATCTGATAAGATCACAGGGGGGTGACGTCATAATTGATCTTACCAGAACTTTCGACACTGACGTAATCAAACTGATCCGCATCACGACTGCGGATTGATCAATTCCCGCATACAAATTCCAGTTCCAAACCGACTCTACTCTCTATTATATTCAGTTTTGTATTTCTTTTCCACTTTCTCCTATAACTTATCCTCACAACTATTGATACGACCTGACAACTACGAACCTCGAATCAGGATCAAGACTCTTCTACTGGCTACGGGTGATACAGAGGGACAGTGGAGGTAAACAAATCACTAACACATTCTATATCATCTCTAATGATTAAGTATTTGTAACCATCAGATTAACTCATTATTCTGTATTCAGGCTGTGTCTTTGTAGTTGAAAAAGTAGCTCAGATAGACGTAGTAGTATCCGTATTATTAGTGTTCTAGTCATCAAAGGTAAACAACCTTTCCACTTAACTTATTTTTATCTTACAGCATTAACTAGCAACTCCTACTATACATCTATACTAATCTCTGTACTTAATCGTAACCTGTTAGAACTTTACCACTACTGTGTGCTAGAAATATAAATATATATATATATATATATATACTTCAATAAAGTGACGACAGAAGTCGTTAGATCGTAACCAACTCTCGACTATTATTACATTCTGTCTGTCCAACAAAAATCACTACGTATTGTTACGAATAGTACTGCTAATATTTTCAGTGTAAAAACAAAGAATTGACGTCTCATTATTGGAGCTTTTTCTATATCTATTCTCTGAAAATTTATGTTTTTCATGATCTCTGCACTTCACGATACCGAAACTTTGAGAAAACTTTTCAAAAGACAAGAGAGATGGCTTTTATATAAATAAAAATTGTATTGAAAATGCAAGTACCAAATTTTTTTTGAGGTTACAAAAAGCAGACCGAAATAACCTTTCAGAGTCTATAGATCTGCAAGTTGAAATTTTTATTTAGTTATCTTTGAGGAATTTTACTATAACCAAGAAGAACAAAACTCGATAAAAAAAGAGTCCTCAAAACTTTTCTCTCATAATGCTGAATATAGGTACAGTTTGAATTGTCTATGTGAGGCCCGAGTATTAGCGATCGGAAGCCTAATTAGATGTGAAATTTCGCAGAATTAAACTATATTTTTGAAATTTTCCTTGACTTGCAACTACATAGAAAAATTAAAAGAAAATGTGTGATTCACTAGAGCTATGAGAGAGTGATGATTTAAATGGGAGAGACGAAATTTACCTGGAAGGAAACATGGGGTCGCATAGGCGTTGTATACCATATTCACGCCGACTGGTAGTGGAAAAAAGCCGAAAAATAATAATACTATTTGTTCAAAACATTTCATAAGAAGGAGGTTTCGTAAAAGAATCCTTACTTTAGTATAGGAAAGGCAAAGCATGCTTGACCAATGAGACAAAGCATAATTAGGGCGAGGAAGTTTTTAATTTGAAAAATTTGTGCCATTATTTTTTCCTTTTTAATGAAAGTTTTTGAATATTGTTCAGAATATTTAGTTGATTGAAGTAAAATATCTCAAGAGGTGCTCCAAAATGATGTTCAACGAGAAAGATGAGATGTGAGATGAGGTGAAATCGAAGAATTGCAGGCCGTTTTATGCAACAGAAATTAAAAAAAGATATTAAAAATTAATAGATCACAAAATCCTAACGAATGCGAATGAAGGATGTACAGTACTGTATTGGCTGCGGTGAAAAATCGTGCTAGAAGCTCACCGCCATTTTCTTCCAGGCATGTACCATAGGCACCTGCGCAGTTCTTGGCAAGTTATTCTTTTAAGGCTATCAGCCTCGATGGAAAACTTCAAGTCTATTTCCTCTTTATGATGGTTAGAAATTAGTCGGTTTTAATTATAGCCATATACACTTATTTCTGTCACTCCTGTTGTCGACGCCAGAAAAAAACTTGAGAATTGAAAATTAAGTCCTGACATGTTGTCGTTCAATCGTATTCAATACAAGTTGCTCAAGTACCTTTTTGGTTTGGAGTTACACCAGAAAAATTGGAGTCAAGCTATCTGCTAGATTATGAGCAAAAGTGAATTTGGAACTTTTAAGAATTTACCCCAACTTTTTCCAAAGCAATTCCACCGTTTTGAAGACTCTTGGCCAATCATATCTCGCTGTGACAGCATACTGAAAATATCAATACGCAACCTGGGATGGCTTGAGCATAATGAAGATAAAAGAACAATTGAAAATTGTTTTTGCAGTTAATAAGCTTGCTTCTTCACAAGGATACAGTGCGCTGATTTTTGGAGTTCTATCTCACCAGAAACGGAGAAGAAGCGAATTGTATTTCAAATTGTGCTAAGCAGCTTCAGTTTTATTCGGAATCATGAAGCGTTGAGTAGGCAGTGCTGTAGAGCTCACAGCTATCCTGTTCCTAACTGCAATCAATCTAATTCTTCCACGATTGTGATTTAGCCAACTGTTTGTATTACATTAAAAAAATATGAAATTCATATACATAAAATACTGCTTTATTCTAATGATTCATTGCACCTGAAAATAATCAAATGAAAAATAAAATAAGATACTAAGAAAATGAATAAAAGAAAGATAACCTCTGAGGTAAAGAAGTCAAA
This sequence comes from Austropuccinia psidii, assembly GCA_023105745.1. NCBI lineage: Eukaryota > Fungi > Basidiomycota > Pucciniomycetes > Pucciniales > Sphaerophragmiaceae > Austropuccinia > Austropuccinia psidii. The sequence continues at coordinate 25,230,191 of JALGQZ010000017.1, read as the reverse complement.
GTTTCTACGTATTTAGTAATTTTACAGGTCTGATGTGTTTTTGTAAAATGCAGTTCATAGAAAATTGGGATGAAGCTCACAATATGTATATTTAGACACAACAATTCTCATTTCAATACAATTGTTATCCAGTAATACGTATGTATATTTGGTTCCGCCAGAAATTCAAATGAGATGGAAACCAAGGATATCAAGATCTTACATCCTACAGGATACGACGAGATATAAAATGCGGCGCATAGCCATTTTCAACTGGCTTGCTGATTTATGAAGCCCCTTACTTGAGCAAGTTTTGCTGCAACCAAAAAACATTGTGTGGAATATGCGTGCTCTTTGTTAGTCTTGAGTCTTGAGTCTTGATAGGCGTCTTCTTAATGTCAAACGATGTTTGTGGGTATTGATATGTCCAAAAAGGCCCAAGCGTATACTAATTTTTCTTCTTCGGACATGGGGAAAGACTATAATACTGAGAAATCGGCTTTTGTCGTTGGATAGCACTAATTCAAAACAATTGCTCTGGATATTGCTGTCCGAGAAAAAATCTAACAATTCTATTCCCCAGAAAGAAATCATAAAATGGCAGTTTATAAATTAAATAGTTAATCACCCCCATAGCCTCCCGAATGTCGCTATTTTCGCAGCAAACATCATAATCAAAAAAGTAAAGTCTGCGAATTTAATTGAACATTTTTTCTCATCATAGAAAATGAAACAATAGAAATCGCTTCTAAATCTTTAATCATAATCAAAATTGCTTAGCAAACTGATTGATTTTTAACTATACTACTAATTGAATTTCTGATCAGCTTGTTTTAGCAATATTGGATATCAATATACTTTCTACACGTTTACTTTTGCAAGTTGCGAAATCCGTCGAATTATTCAAATTCGACACACAGTGATAGATAATTGAGAGATTATGAAATATGTTCTTATGAATAGAATAAACTTGATTGATACCAAAAGGAAAAAATTGGGAACTGTTTTTGAATTGGTCCTGAAAATTATGTCAACTTATCCCTATGTATCTTGAGGCATGATGAAGAAATGATTGTTAATTTACGACCGATGACATGGCACATCTGCTAAGAGCACAAATGGCTCCTTCCTTTGCTAAAAGTGGGTTGATCGTGGAGTTGCATCTTGACCTGAACAAGGTTGACCTTACTCCCATCACTTCAACACACATTTCTGATAGATCCATGTGCTTGTTCCCATTGTTTTTGAATTTCACCTCCAAAAAGAGCTAACCGATTAAGATAGTGATACTAAAGTCATTTAATGTTATGTGGGCTACAATATTGATGTTATCAGAGCTAATGTGTTCCAACTTTTATAGAATTGTGGCGGCTCGACTGTCTGCATCAATTAACAACCTTATTTGAGACGACTTGAATTACCTAAGCCTTGGTGTGCATTTTTTCCAGAAATCTAAGACAAAAAAGGTGCAAGATGTGTCAAGTGGGTGTTTGAATCTTCTAATTTTGAAAAATTTATCTCATTATTATCACAAAAAGTAGAATCTGGCCATCAAATTGCTAATGAAGAATCATACAGGGGATTGCAACATCCTGTGGCATAAGCTAAAAGAGAATTTTGCACCTTAATATTGCACCAAGAATTACTTCTGAAGTCAAATTATCCCACGTGAATTACAAATGATAAAATAATCTCAATACTTTTGACATAAATGTGCATCAGAAAATAATTAATTGGAAAAGCTTGTCAAATTTACATATTAGGGGATGTCAAAATGACTAAATCTCGACTTACAAATTCTGCCTTGTTTTTAGCAGATCTTGCGTTCAATTAATGAGTTTTGGAAAAGTCCACACCTTTTGGGGTGGGGTTCTTCAAGTTACCAAATGTCATAATAGAAATTTAATTACTAAAAATGGTTTTACAGTTGTCAAAACTTAGATTTGTTAACCATATTTTTCATTCTGATATTTACAAATATTATAGTTGAAAGCTATTATTTCATTATATTATAGTTAGTTACTATTGGTATCAATAATGGAAATTCAGTTGTACTGAACCCCAATCCTGTCAGCTCCGTGGACTATTTGGGCCAGTCCCTGCCCCCAATTTTTAATTTCAGTTGTGGCACAAATATTTGGACCGAAAGCTACTCCCCAACCAATCCAAACACCCCTATATGTCGCAACCAAGGCAGATTTAATCTCTTTCATCAGGCCCTGTTCCAGGAAAACTTTTGACCAAATTTCATTCTTAGATATCCTTTAGGACAGTTTTTTTGGTTCCAGTCAAATAACCCAACACAAGATTTGGTTGGCCTTTTGCTTGGGTAGCATATGTCTTCCTTCCATGTCACCATATCCCCTTCCAGAGTAAAGCTCACCAAATATGTTGCATAATGAAACAGATGAAATTTTTTGATGTCTTAGCCCCCTTTGATATAAATGAGGCATTTCAGCTCTCCCCATCAGTTCACTCATTCATCCCAGCTCATCAATATTTCCATGGCCCCATATCGCCAACTGCAAGGTCTTAATTTGGTGATTACCTTGCCATGCCACCTATCACAGCTCATGGTGAAGTTGAAGGCAATGCACTCACCAGTCAGAGATCTTCACCCAATTCATCAGACGTTGATGAAGATGATTTTCCATCACTGTCCTTACGCAAGGAGGCCCAACATTCAGATGTGTACAAATTTTACCATGTAAGTGCCTCCTTAAATTATTTGGATTCCCGTAAAGTATGCTAATGCCTTCTTCTTGTCACCATAGTCCAGTGGCCCCAATGGGGTGTGGGATCCTGTTAAGATCCAGAATTGCTTCATCTATCAATGCAACCACTGCGCATCCCAAATATAAATAATTGGCCACAATATCTTGAATCTAAACAAGCATTGGAATCGCTTCCCTGGCCAAAATAATGTGGGGAAGCGGCGTGCACCAGGTGCTATTGATCCTCAGAAGGGGAACAGAAAGTTCGGCCTGGAAATGGAAACGTATCAACAACTAATCATTAGGAGAATTGTCTGTTCACAGCTCCCATTCACCATTTTTTGAATGGTAAGTTTTGGGACGTATTACAAAACCTCTGTCCTATATTTGAATGGCAAAGGCACAAACAGATATCCTGTATGTCTAAGAAGATGTATTATACCCACAAGGAATTGATTCTAAAGATGCTTGAAGGTCTACCAGAGTCGAAAAGCATCTCATTTTCTCCTGATTAATGGACAACAAAAGACTAAAGGGAATTGTACCTGGCCATTGTGATACATTGGGTTGGTGAGGGGTTATACCAATATAACTTGCAATTGGTCACATTTTAGGAAATTGAAAGCATTCATTCTGGGAAATTCCTAGGGTCCTGCTTCTGGGATGCTATGGAAGAGTGAGGCCTACTTCATCTTCTCTATGAAATCATGGTATATAATGCAGAAAATAATCTCACCATGACCATCCACCTGCAAGAACTGTATGGTAAAATTGGTTTGGCCTGACCTGAAAAGGACCTCTATTATTGGTGTGCATGCCATGTCATCTAACTTGTGGTAAAAGATTTCTTCAATGCAATGGGCCAACTCACTGTGGAGGATTATGTCTTCTTTGATCATTATTTGTCAAATGCTCAATTCATACTTGACAAGAGTGATCAAAAAAGTAACACCCCAATCCTCCATGCTAAATGTGAGTCTTGGTCTTCTCTTCTGCATTCTTCTCTTACTGAATCCCTGTTTTGTGCTTAGCAATGAAGAGGCGGGAACCTCCTATGTGGGAGGCAACCACAAGCCCTCAACACATCCAGTTTAAAAATTCAGCAGCAAAAAACCCATGAGCTCTTGGGTGAAGAAGATGGTCCAAATATTCTCCACATCCCCTCTTCACCAAAAAAGGGGGTAGTGCAAGGTGATGAGAACAGTAGCTCCCAGAATAAGGGAACCATAGACCATTCCTTGCAGGCTCTTTGCTCACACATCTGGGGGTCAAGCAAGCAACACCTAATCTTCAATAATATTAGGGATCAGAACATAGACCCAAAGCTCTTTCTCCTTTCCATTCCAGTTCCACAATAGGATTATTTTTTAAAAAAAGTTCAGCGCACGCACAAATTGAAGAATAGTCTTCAATTTTACTTCCAAACACTGCACAGCAATCTGTTTCCCCTCTCTGAAAAAGTATGGGTCTCCATGGAGTTTATGTATCCCATCCTGGGTATCTTTGATAGAGCTTTCAAGCTATTTCGAAAGAATTCATCTAAAAAACACCTTTTCCCACCCATTTAGAACTTGTTAATAAAAATGTTACATCACTATGCCTATGATGCACCCCAGACATGGTCTTTGGCATGTCATGCGGCAATCAAGAAGTTCCATAAATATAAATAAATTGAAGGTTGGCAATACCAACACGCTAATGGAAACTCTCTTCAATCCCAGGTATAGGCAAGGGATTTCCTCAACACAGGAACAAGAGGGGTTTAGTGTCTTATCACAGGAATACCTATGACTTACTGTGGTTTAATTTAATTATGAGTCAATAATACAACCCTCTTCTGAACTTCCAATTCATATTGATTCTCCCCCTCATAAATTGCTAAGAATTTATGATAGTGCTATTAAATTCACATCATCAAATGGACAGAACACAGAAAATGTCTATTAGTTCATGGCCTACTTGAAGAATATTTATCCAATAATGGAAAATGAAGACATCTTAAAGTATTGGAGGGTAAGTAAAATACATTTGGTCATCTCAAGAGACATGATTACAATTACACTTGCATACAATACAGCCAAATTGCTACTGGTAATTTCCTAGATTCAGGGAAATTTTCTCCAGTAGTTATCAATACCAGAATTTTCAGCCTCTTTTGAGAAATTTCTTCTCAGAGTGGGATCTTAATAGCTCCCAGACATGCACATATGTCAAGAAAGAAAATTTCTCACTTTTCTGTCTCAAGGAATGGTAAATGCAGAGAAAAAGGTAATTAGAGACTGATGGGAACTTGTAATTAGTTGCTGGCTCAGAAATATCAGATGTCTTATTTTTTACACCTTTAATTACCCACCTATTAGGGTTTTTTTAGCCAAATGAGTAATTGGCTTCAGAAAGCCTTACAAAAGTAACAATTGGTATTGGACTCACTCCTGAGCCATTTGAGGAATGAGTTTGGACTGATGAAGCTTCAGGGTTAGTTGAATAAATGTCAAGTATGACTGAGTGTTGGTGAGACTTCAGACTGATTTTTGACCAAAAGTCCATCTCTGATTGGTATAGCTATTAAGGGGGGTCAGTCCTTTCCTGATTTGGATGTGGTAAATGATAAAATCTCAGTGAATTATTTTGAAATACATTTTTACATATTTTCATCTATCCCACAATAATACAGGCCCCATCCTCTTCTCCCAGTTTGACCAGGGGTACACTTTATATTTTCATTTTTTCAAAAAAAAAACCATATTTTTTTCCAAATTCATTCTTTTTCTTAAATTTTTTGTTTTTTCCTTGTGTTGACAAATCATATCCATATCCATAATCTTGTTTGCTTATTGCTTTGAACTTTGATAAATTTGGAAATGCCAAAGAACTCAGCTTGTAAATATTTCCTGAGTGAATTACACAAGAGAAAGAGAGAAAAATACACTCTTGTATGGAGCTGGCTACAAATTTTGATTTCATCTGATTTACCCACCATAGGCACCATTTGTGTAACAGTTTCCCTGTGAAAGCAATGACGTGGGAATGGTTGTTTAGCCAAGAGTTTAATTTGGATGGGATTCTTAGATGTGTTTTGCATAGCCAGTATGTTTTCTTATAAAAATTGAAAACAATAGCAAACAATAATGACATTCCTAGGGTACTTACTTGACCATACAACACCTCCCAAAGCAAAGGGATGAATACAACCTGTCAGTTTTACTGTCCCTGCAATAAAACAATTTTCATAAAGCAGTGCACACAGCATATCAGGCCTTTCAACAGATTTATCATTTGATCAAGGACTTCTTAGTATTTCAAAATCAGAGAAATTACAGTCAGATGGATTTATGTCAACAGCTAGCACTTACATTGGAACATCTTGGGAGAAATGGCAATGGTTCCACATCAGGATGCTTTGCATACACTTACCAGGTTGCTTGGGGGAGTATATTAATGATCTCACAAAGGTTAATTAGGGTCCTATATGAGCTAGGTCCTCAGTATTTATGCTGGCCAGATGCATACCAACGCAATGTAATATCAATTTCAACGGCTAGTGAAGGATTACCAGGCTGTGTTGGCTTCCTTGATGGGCCAAATATCCCACTCTTTCAAAGGCCTGGAGTGGATGGAGAGGTGTTTTACAACCACAAAAAGAGATTGTCATTAAATGTGCAATTATCTTATAATAACCACACAAGGATCACATATATTCTCAAAAGTTGGCCTGGCTCTTGTGGTGATAGTTCAATGTACAAGTGAATGGGCTTACTTGAATGCACACAGAAATTTTTAAAACATGGTGAGTTCTATTGATTATTTTATTACATCAATCATCTGGTATTTATTAATATCAATTATAGGGAGGTTTATACTCATAGACTCAGCTTATTCTTTAGAAATAAGCTGTATTACATGTCATAAAGGTGCACCTGCCAATAATACCCAAAATTGGGAATTTAATTATTATATCGCACAATCACAGGTTAGGACAGGAAATTGTGTGGGTATATTTAAAGGTACAGGGGTCTCTCTCCAGAACTTAAATTTGGCATGCAATAAGACAACAGATATGATTCACATCAATGAATGAATATTTTTATGTTCCATTGTACACAACATCTTTATTGACAAAGGGCACTATTTACAAGATAAAGATTCAAATGAGGGAGCTTTGGACAGAGTTGATGATGGTATGGTTGGAGAAGGTAATTCAGATCAATTGAATTGGGAACAGGTGCAAAATCTTTGCTTGCATTTTCATGGTCAAAACTAGCTTTGTTGGACTCTGAACCTTATGGGTCCTGACATAAAACATCTTGTGTCAACAGCCAATCATAGTTAAAGCTATATAGAATAATTCTATCATGTTAGCACTTATAACCAAACAGCATGAAAAATGAACCTGGGGATTCTCTTGGTTCTATAAGCTTCACATATTTGTGTATTCACTTCCAAATGTGCCTTTTTCATTGTCAATTTATTTTTTAAAATTGGAAGCCCCTGGTATAAGGAGTTGCACCACAAAAGATTTACTTCATGAACAATATCAGAAAATTCACTGAACTACATACAATAGTCACACATCAATATACTCATGTAGGCATAACATAAGACCTGTTATAAGATATTAAGAAATCTATCTAATCATCTTCATATCAATTTAATGAACTTGAAGATTTCCTCACTTGTTTTTCCTAATAATAATAATTCATTTGCAGTGGCTAACCTTGTTTTTTTCTCCTTCACCACTGCCTATTTCTCTATTCTTTCCTTTTCTGAATCAGATTGATGTCTCATGTTCTCTTTCTACAAATTGTAATTGCACTGATGCACCCCTTTGTCTTCAATGTCCAATTGGAGTTGCTTCTCAAACTTGTCTTTCTCTAAGTTATACTTCTGCTCTTTCTCTTTTGTGGTATCTTTTGCTTCAGCATCCAAACGGATCTTTAATTAAAGTTTTTCTTTCTCTAGAGTATAATCATTTCCTTTTTTTCTTTGGAACCTCTTCTATGTTTTACTCTTATGGAGTTCTCAAACAGTTTCATGTGTAACTGTTCATTATCTTGGTCTTCTTGAATATGTTGATCTCTCAATGTTATTTTCTGACCTTTTCCAAGGAGTAATTGAGGTTTTGGTTGATATCAATCACTTTCTGATGTAAGAATGGGTATATTTTCAGCTACTGCATCACTGACCTCACTTGTTGATGGGACTGTTGGTAAATCATCAGCTGCTTTCTCCTGAATCTCCTTTTTATGCTTGGTCCTCCTTTTCTGTAGCTTGTATGCAGACAAGCCAGATACTCTCTTGCTTGACCCATCCGAATCTGAATCTCCCTCTCCTTAAATAATTTCAATAAGTGTAGCTTCTTTGGTTTAATTCATTTCATCAAATTCCAATAAGTTTTGTTTTTTCCAAAAATTTAATCCATTTTTTCATAGCATGAACACATAAGATCAAGCTTTTGTGCCATATTCATTCCCAAATAACCTTCAGTTAAACCAGCCCCAGTGTTTTTAACTCATAATCATGCACTGAGGTATTTTTTGTAGGTACTAAACCTTTGTGCAAAGTGACAACCACTGATTTTCAGAGCTAGATTCCAAGAATTGAGATAGCCAGAAAATAGTTGATAATTTTCTCCCTTATTTTTTTCTTGAAGCTTTTTCCAAAAAAGGTGGTTATAATTTTTTCATATTAAGTTTAGTTGCAGATGTTTCCATAGTCTTTGAGAATGAATTTTTCCTTTCTTTCTCCAATTTCTCTTCTCTGAGTTTTTTTACACATTTTGTTCTGCTTATCAATACCTGGTTCTTGAGATCCCCAATCAGAGGCCCCCACACTTTCATCTGTGATAGCCCAGATTATTCAGCTCACTTATCAGGATGGTGAAATGGGCATGTGATCTACATATTGGCTGAAACCACTAAAACTAATTGTTTCATTGTGAATTTGCTTTACTGTTGGACTGAAAGCTACTGAGATTTTTGGCCAATGGTGCCTGTTTTCAATAGATGGGCAAAGACTTACCAAAGTTTAAGGTCTATGAGAATCATTTTACATCACTTGATTGTTATTAAGATTGTTTCCCATTTTAATAAGCCTCGTTAGTACGCAAAGAACTTGATAATCAGGGTATTTTTGGTACTGGAGAGGACTCATTATTGGCACCGCAATTGATGTGGGTGATGGAGGAATAATTATTGGATGAGTTATGAGGCTGTGCCATACTCATCTCCAAAGATGAATGCACCATTTCATTACTGTCCTGGTGGGCTAGAGTGGTACTGAAGGCTTGTTATTAATCATTGAACCATTGTCTTATCTTTGAAACCTGAGTCGAGCCTGACTCCCAAGGTCTTGAATTATGTACCAAGCTCCCTTTATTGGAGTTTTGATAATGGGGAGGGGGATTGAGTATGCGGTGATTCATCTAATAGCAAAAGCAATATTTTTGTTGATGTGAATAATGGTATACTTCCCTAAAAACCCACTGAACTCACCATAAATAGCCAAAAAACAAATACTTGTTTTGCCGTTGTTTCATAAAATCAAAAGGTTTCAATTTAATATTATTCAAAAACCAATATAAAGGTTCAATTTGATTAGTCTTTTAATATTTACCCATCCCAAAAAATGAAAACATACCAATATATTATTATCAAGTAGAGATTTCCCTTGATTAAATAGCCACAGGCACTAACACCCTATAAGTCCTTAAAGCTTCAAAGATATAAAATGTTGATGAAATATGATAATTTATTGTTGGAAAAAGAATTCCAGGTGGTTTTATTTAAAAATTTAATTTATTCAATTAAAAATTGGTGTGGCAAGATCAGTTTCATTATGAAGAACAGATTTGATTAAAAATGGGAGCTGTAAGATCATGTTGGCTATAAAAAAGTTACTTGATGAAACATTGGAGCTGAAATATTTTGTTTTTTATGAAAATTAGTTTCAATCAAAAATTGGTGCTGCAAAACTGTAGTGGTTATGAAAAGGTGTCTTTGAAAATATAAAAAATATTGATTTAAAGATAAAAATAAGTTTTTAAGAAATAAAACAAAAATTGGGAGTTAAAAGAAAAATCCGAGTATGAATTTTGGAGGATGGACTGACCCATGCTTTCTCTAAATTTTTGGGGGGCTTGACTGTTTTGCCCTTTTTTCTGTCTGATTTTCTTTTTTCTCACAGGACTTTCGGGATGAAGATCCAGAAAGCAAAATTGGTAAAATTCATCAAGGACTGACCCCCCTTATTAGGGGGACTCAATCTTTGCCACAAATGCAAAATGTGAGAGGTCTCATAGGTCACCCAAAGAGAATGTGTGAAATTTCAATATGAGATACCATACCAGGTTTCCAGAAGCCCCCCAAACGTTTCCTTCTGGTTCAGATTTGAGGGAAAGGTGGACAAAAAAATGGAACAACGAAAGGGTTTTTGGTGGTGCAAAAACCCCGCTTGGGTATTACAGGGTATGGAGGGGCTTGGTATATTGGTGAGAGATACCTAAAAACAAGGCTTGCTCATTTAAAAAATGAGATAATCTCATTTGGTGATATCCCGGGGTCATTTGCGGCAAAGATTGATTCCCCCTATTCTGTGAAATCATCACTACTAATAATTGTTAATTTATATATAAAAAGTATTGTTGTCGCACAATATTTAGAATATCTATCTTCTTTTTGTTCCTTTCCTTCATTTCAAAACTAATTACTTATTATTCCCAACACGCAAGAAGTCGTAATAAACTATTATTCAGGAGGAGCTAGAGGTAGCTCAAGTGGTGGTAAAAAGAATTCTATTCTCTACTTATCATTTTGTGCTGTTTAGTCTATAGTTTATATTATTTCATCATTAGGTTTGTAGTTAGCACTGGAAAAATCAGTTCCCTAACAAAGAATAGTCACTATCAACGAGTAGTTGAGAGTGTTTCGCTTATAAAAGCTATGTATATATATTAAACTCTACATGAATAAAATTACCTTGATAAATATTGCTCTTACGTTGCTTTCAGTCTTTTATACAGGTTAATACTATTGATTGTTTTCTATATGTACTGCAATAAAGTGCTGACATACTCTCATAATCTTACATGGTAGAGAGAGTTAACACTTGGTACCAGAAACAATTAGAGATAGAACTAGTACTCTCTTTTTAGGTCAAACAAGATCAATAATTTTTTTTCAATATATCAAACGACGTGCTTGCTTTTCCCTCTTCAAACCACCAGATTGAATCGTACGATGATAGCTCTAAACTCAAGGTGAAAAAGCTGACGAGGTCTAATTATTCAGAATGGAGATGGCAAATTGGTTACGTCTTTACCTACAAAGGTTACCTTGAGTGGTTCAACAAGGAATGGACAGCGACGAACCGAAATACCCCAGAGTACATGAAGAGAAATGCCTATGGCATATCTACTCTTTATGCGTCTGTTTCATCAGAATTGCATTCTTTTTTAACAAAGCATGACCATTTTTACGACGCTGTACAAGCACTAACGAAGGTTTGTGGCGAGACATCTCTCATCACACTTGCCGAGAAGGTGTACACACTCCTTAATCTGACTTATAATCCTGCAGCATCTCTAAGACTACATGTGGTGACTTTCATTTCGCATCATAATGTGATCAAGAGTGCTTCAGTAATATCAGATACTGTTATTGATATATCTTATTCTTTCATAACCATAATTCTGTTGAGAAGCCTAAAGCAAGATTCCTCTTTAAGCAGTTTGGTCCAAAACTTATATGATGTGAAACCCTTTTATCTAGAGAGAATATCATCTCATCTTCTAATGGAAGACTCCAGGAGAGGAGCATCCAACTCTGACGCTCTGATGAACATTGGTACAACCAATAAACATCCCAAACCCTTCAATAAAACGCATGACAATTTTTATAGAAATGGAAAATATTTTGATAGAAGCAAGAAGCCGCATCGAAATTGAACCCAGGATTTTGATGAATGTATGGCAGAATATCTGGATCAAAGATTGGCCTCCTTCATAAAAGGGAAAGGCGTGAAATTAATGAAGTTTACGACTTGCATTCTCAATCCAGTGCTACGGAAGAGTATGATGAAGACTTGTGTGGTTTTTACATTGATGAATCTCACCAAATTTACTCTTGCAATATTGGATAAATTTTGGAAGATTGGACCCTGATCCACGACTCAGGTGCTTCACCATCAACAGTGTGCAATAAAGCCCTCCAAACAAACCCAACCCCGGTCAATATTCTCATAAAGAGTGTCTCGGGAAAAATTGAAATGGCTCATACTGGGTCCCTTGACTTAGGAGGGGTCATGCAATATCCTGTATACTTTTCTCCTAGGGGTAAATCAAATTTGATATCAGCCTCTCGATCGGAAGACCATGGGATGAAATCAGTACAGAAGAATAGGAAATTTATTGTCAAATCAGGCGAAACTGCTTCAAAATTCTGCACTAGGAAGGGTAATTTATACACATGCCGTTCTGATAAACCTGCTCTATGCGTAAACCATGTGAAGTTCCTTCCAAAAATTCAGGCTTGGAATCTGATCCTTGGTCACCCCTTGGATGTTTATTTAAAAAAGTTTCTACAATTAAAAGGGATCAAAATTTTGAATCTGGACATTCTCACCAAGTCCTGTGCAGTTTGTATCTCATGCAAAATGAAATGCACCCCTCACAACGGGAATATACCATCAGCTTCTAAACCATTTGAGAAAATACATCTTAACCTACTTGAAGTAAAACTCCTAGAGATTGGTAGCAATTTATTATTTGTCAAGTTTGAATGAGGATTATTTCCTGGCAAATAAGATCCAAGCGGTGGCTTATCTGCTGTCCTTTTTCTTTGAAATTAAGAGTAAAACATCAAGATTCCCTGCTCTTATTTATACTGATTGGGGGGGTGAATTTTTCCCTCCCTCTTTTTTGACGAAGCTTATGACGTTTGGCATTAAGCTTGCATGTGGCCCTACCAATTACCCTCAAACCAATGGCCTGGCAGAAAGATTTAATCATTATTTTTTGAACAAAATTTGTTGCATCTTAGCTCATTCTGCTGTAGCTTTGCATTTCTGGAATCAAGTGGCAAAGTATGCTTCTCTCTTTCCAAACATGCTTCTATTTAAAACTCTTAATTGGAAAACTCCAACTGATTTCTTGAACACATGTGGTTTCAGCTTGTATCAGGTAAAAAATTTAGATTCTTTTATGCCCTTTGGGTTGAAAAAATTTGTCCATTGGCAAAACTTCTCTAAAATGGAGGCCAAAGACCTTTTCTCTTCTTGTGTTTTGAACCTTACTCATATTCCGGAAGTTTTTTGTGTATGATATCTAACAAGGTTTTTTTGAGCTGTAACTATGCTTCAGTTACTTTGAGGTATATCTATAATGAAAAAAGGTCATTAAAGAAACATGCTAAAAATTTACACTAAAAAACTTGTTCTTTATATATAAAGTTGGGATAAATGGCTTAGGCTGCAGTGGAGAGTACTCCTAGCTCAGTAGCTACAACTGGTGCTGCTATAGCTCCGGATTTAGTGGCTAAGGGTCCTCCAGCCCATGAATCATATCCTCCCTTGATGGCTTTCAATGTTCCGGGGTTTTGAGTGAAGAAGGGATAAACTTATTTTCCTCATTCTCTTGAAGTTCCCATTAACATTGACTCAAATATTGATGGTGGAAACATATTCTCTTACTTGAGTCAACGTGGGACTGCAGGCTGTACTGAACCTCTCCTGGGGGAAGAGATGTTAAACATTTCTGAGATTGTGATTGTTAGGGATTCTTTGAGGCATCCTGAGTATAAGATGGCTTGGAATTTGGCAATGAATTCCAAATTTGAGTCCTTGGTATCAAGAAAGACAGAAGCTTTGGTGCCTTCACCCTCTGATAACAAAATAATTGGTTGAATGTGGAGAATGGTGAAAAATAAAAATAAATTTGGGGACACTATCAAGTTTAAGGCCCACTGGGTGTATTTTGGTAACCATTAAAGCCACATTCCAAATTAATTTAGAGCTTATACATAAGTGGCTTGAGATGAATTGTTCAAGGTACTCTTGCCTCTGGAAGTAAACAAAAATCTTGATGTTTTTCAGTTGGATGTCAAAACAGAATTCTTGTATGGTGAAATTGATGCACCAGTTTATGTATCCCAAGCTGCAAAATTCAAAGAAATTGGAAAGGGAATTTGATTTTGAAGATTACCAAATCATTTTATGGAAAGAGAGCTCCTAAACAATGGAGGAACTATTTGGTCAGCACCCTTTCCCAATTTGGTATACAATTGGTTGATACAGATGAATCTTTGTTCTTTAAAAAATCAAAATAAATCCATATCCATATTAATTCTGATGACAGCTTGTTAGCAGGCTCTCATTTTAGTTCTATATTGAAATTTCTGGATGAAATTTGACTGAATTATTCCATCAAAGTGGTAAAAAATTCAGTACAACACTTGGGCTATACCCTTGACTGTCAGGGGGATGGGATTATCTTATTGCACCAGTGTGATGTTTTGTGGAAAATTCTTGATAAAATTAAATATAAAATATGCTCATCTATTCAAGAGTACATCTATTGCAAATTTAAATAATTAACTAATGTGGGAACTCCTCTTGTGTGGGATTAAAATGAGGCAGTACCTGGAGGGGGAAATCACAGGTAACTGTTTTTGAATTGCTAATAACTTCTGTAACCAAGGGTGGCAAGGGTGTATTGCCTGCCCCTCCCAGGATACTGAAAAAAATCTTCCTTGGAGCTCACAAACCAAAATAAAATTAGTAAGTGGCTTTACAGCTGCAGAAGACAAAAACTCAACAGTCTCAGATCAGAACTATTCAATATATAATATGAAAAATAATGTTAGTGATTTTGGTTAATTTTTAGATTTTGATGAAATACTTGTCTGTATAATTTTTATTTTTTAGTGAAATTGGGCAAGTGGTTTCTTATTGGTAATAAAATTTTGGTAAGAGGAGTGATTTAAGGTGTTTAGAAAAACTTAATGAGTGTTAATAAAGATAATTTTGTTAAGGTATAGTTATAATAGAATAGAATAATTTTTTAAAGGTTTGTTATTTTTTTTAAGATTTGTTGATAATAAGATAAAATCTTATTTGTTAAATTTAAGAGGTAAGATTATTTTATATTGTATTTTTAAAGGGGTAAGTGATTTTCAAGTCTTGATAAATGGTGTTAATTCTAATAGATAAAGTATTTTAATATAGTAGTAACCCTAATCTTTGGTACTGGATAATTTCTATTTTTATTTTAATAACAATAAGATTCCACTCAGCTTAGCTACTGGGTAATATTCAACACTATACTTCCACTGAGCTTAGCTACTGGGTAATCTTCAACACTATACTTCAACTGAGCTTAGCTACTGGGCAAGTAAATTTACTATAATATACTGGACTACCTCCCAGGTGAGGGATGAATTATTCCTATGCCTCTAATGTGCATGGGGGGGAGAGTACCTCTATTTATACCTTTTGGGAGCTCAGGGGGCCCTCCATGGGAGCTGTCTTTCTCCACTTTAATTCCTCTTGATTTGATCATGTGACTTTATTTTTGGTGAGGACCTTTCTTTCATGGGTCAGGTGATTTAAGGTTTGGTAATGATTTTTTTTGTCTGAACAGCCTCCATTCATCACATGATGGTCCTTTAGTGAACAAATTATGATGTGATATTCTTGGATTTTCCTTGCATGCATGGGGTGATTTAATTTTGGCTGGGGAATTTTCTTGTGCATAGCATTTTTTCTGTAACATGATATGCTGTTGGTGGGTGCAGTATCACATGATGACTTTTTATTTCCTTTGCATATGTCATATTTTAGGCTTGGTAGAAGTGGCTGTGTAATTTATGCAGGTGTCCTGCATGTGTTTCTTCTTTTGAATTCTAAAATGAGGTCAGGTGATAATTTCTTGCACTGATGACTTTACTGTTGTGTATGAGATGATGTGATTTTTTAGTTTGCCACATGCTGTGCATATTCATGTTGTTGAGATTTAATTAGAAGTGTGTACTGAATGCAGCCTGTTGTAACTAGCTTTGGTTTGCATGAGGTGATGAGTTGTGTAAGTAAATCTGATTTTGTTCTAAGGTTTCAAGTAGAGTTACTGTGGATATAAGATAAGGTACTCCTGTGGCTGTTTTGTAAATGAATTGCAGGAATTCCATGGGGCTGGGCTTTGCATCATGTGACCTTGAATACAAGGTGGCTGTGTAGCTAATGCATGTGTCATTTTCATGCTGCAGGAGTCCTATAGCTATAGAGGGGGTGTAAAGCTGGGTGTGGTGTGTAATTTAAAGAGTGGTACCTCATTTTTTGTAACTAGTTTTCTATAGGTAACTTTATTTTTACATATTCATAATGAAATAGAATAATTTATTTAAACAAATACACTTCCTTTTTGTTCCTGTGCCATGGTGCTATGAATACATCCAGCTTCTTGCTGTAAAATTGACCTTTTGGTGTAAAATTTGAGTGTAAGGCCACTTGTAGGCTGGATCTACTGCTGTTATGGGGTACTTTGAGCTTGAGCCTGGTGAAAAAAATGGTATGGAATACTACATTAACACAGGAGACTCCTTTCATAGAGAAAAGGTTTTTCCAGAAATAAATTTATATTCTAAGCTATTTATAATTGCAAAAACTACCTGATATAATTTTGATGGTAAACATTCTGGAGAAATAGACAAATTCACCAAATTAAATTCACTGTATTTTAGTAAAAAATCCTCTACAATATCTTAAGAGTACTTCTAATTTAGGTATACTTCATCATAATATCAACAGTTCTGTAATAGAGCTCCCAGGTTGAGCAGATGCAGACTATGCAGATTTATTGATAACAAAAAAGTCCACCTCAGGGTTTTTCATCAATTTCATGGAGCTCTAAGAAAAAATAACTCATGGCTCAATCAGCTACTGAGGCAGAATTTTTTGCAATAAACAAATTTGCCAAGCAAGTAAGCTGGATTTCAAACCTTCTTATAGCTATTGGTATAACTATTGGAACACCATTTATATACAATAATAACTCAGGAGTGGTTCTCATCATCAAATAAGCAGGATTGAATCCAAATTTGAAACATATCAAGGTACAAATTCAATATATAAGGAGGCTAATTAATAAAAAACTCATTTGTGTTTTACAGGTATATACAAAGGATATGATAGCTGAAATACTCACTAAAGCACTTTTATTTACTAAAATCAATTTGGCTTGAAACATGATGAACATGTCTTTATTGGTTAGTGCTCAGGAAGAGCTTCATAATGTAGCTCTAGCTACTAAATTTTTCTTTCTGGCTGTCAAAGCTGACATTTGTAAACAGTGGTTTTTATTCTAATTTCTACAAATATCATAGTTAAGCAGCTGTTCTTTCATTATATTATATTAAGCTACTATTGGTTTAGCTATTATGTGAAATGATTGTAAATATATATATAAGAAGTATTGTTGTCTCACACAATATTTATAATAACTGCCTTCTTTTTGTTCCTTTCTTTTATCTTAAAACTAATTACTTATTACTACTAACACACAAGAATTTTTCTTATAATGAATTTTTCAGGAGGAGCTAGAGGTAGCTCAAGTGGAGGAAAAAGGAATTCTATTCTCTACTTATTATTTTGTGTTGTTTAATTTATAGTTCATATTGTTTCATTATTAGGCTTGTAGCTAGCACTGGAAAAATCAGTTTCCTAACAAAGAATAGTTACTATAAACCAGTGGTTGAGGGTGTTTAGCCTATAAAGTCTATGTATATACATCAAAGTCTTTATAAATCAAATTAACTCAATGAATATTTATCTTTCTTTTTTTTCATTATTTTATACAGGTTACTACTGCTGATTCTGTTCTCTATTTACTGAAATAAAATTCTTGAGTTGTAAGATGTGTCTATCAAACTGTTGATAATATTACTATTAATAAATATACTAAGACTGTTCTTATGAAATATAATAGATAAATTTATTATAGAAAAAATTAAGCAATTAGTTACTTAATTATTTCTTTTATTTTTTATACACTACAAGTGATTATAACAGTAAGCAGTAGCTGTCTACAAGAATCAATCACAAGAAGTATTCAATAATAAAACACTTTTATTAAAATAATTTTATTAGTTCAATATATAATTATATTTTGCAAGAATAATCACAAATATAATTCTTTAAGAAGACTATTAATGAAGAAACACTTCAATAATTAATTAAACCCACTCACTAATGCTCCAATAAAACCTTGAAAAGAATTGTTAGAGAGATTTGATGGATAAATTATGGATTTAAAATATCAAAATGGCTCAATAGCAATAATAAATAATATAATAGCTGAACATTATTGGAAATAGCATATTGTGATAATCTCAAGCATTTATTACTTATTTGGAAAGATTTAAAACACTTAAGAAAATCATTAACTAATACTTACTTGTTGGTACTAAAGATATAAGTGGATAATAAGATGATTTGGAAAAAAACAGCAAGAGCAAGCTTCTTCTAAGTCAACACCAGCTCACAGAGGCATTTCATTGAGCAAACTGAGGAACCGGTGATTGGGAAACCAATTATCCTATTTGTATTATTGATTTTATCATCTGTTATTACATATGATTATCTTAATTTCTTAATTAAGCCCTTTATGTGACTACCAACCCATTTTTGGTTAAGAAGAAAAGGAGTAAGAACTTTAAATATTTTTTATTTCAAAAGAAACATTAATTTCTCAAAGTTATCCATGTTATTGAAAATTTTATCACAGGTTGTATTTTATGTGAATTTTTGAGGATTCAGTGTTTCAAGTGGATTCCTCACAAATGGACTCTGGACTGTAAGTAAAACTTTCAATTTTTATTAGGAAATAATAATTCTTTTTTTCTTGATGGAAAATACATTTCTACATTGGTCCTGGAGCTTTCAGAGAGATTCATTAAGAATCTTATTTTCAATCAATTTTTGAAGTTTTGACCTTATTTCTACAGAGAATTGCAAATAGCACAGCATAGCTGTCAGCCTATGACTCAAAAACAGAGCACACACATGACTTCCAGAATACCATAAACCAATGGTAGAGCAAAATACCACCAAAACATGGAGCTGAGCCAAACAAGCTCAAAAGGTATCAAAAGAAAGAGGAAACTCACCTTTTTCCAAATATGCAAGTCCCATAATAATAGGTTAAAGAATAACAAAGTTATTCAAGCTCAAAGAAGTTGCTGAGCATAAACCTTAATTTTCACCTCTCATCTAAAATACATAGAGAGAGGCTGAACCCCATCAAATAGCTACTCAAACTACAGCTCTAGATCAGGGCTATCCAATGGTACTAGCCAAATTGAGCTACCACCAAAACTATAGAAGGTATGCCCAAAATAAGGTCAAATAAGGGTGAATAAAATATTCACCTCACATCCAACTCCTACAGCTTTAGTGTGAAATACCCAAAGTGGGGTCTCTTTGGAAATATCACAATCAGGAATATCTTATGGTTCTATCCATTTCACCATATCACATCTAGAACAAATGTTATGGGACAAACAAGTTCCATACAAATTTTGAAATAATCCTATATTTGGATAGCTAAAATTGCACATGGCATAACTTTGCCATATGGGATATTAACCATAACAAATGAGTAACAATCTTTTAGATCCCATCCAGCTCTAAGCCATGAACCAACTCTGAGCTCAATATCTCAAAAACTGACAAAGATATAGCAGCTTTAAGGTCAAAATCCCACATGTAGACCAATACAGCTTTACTGTGGGATACTATCCCATAACTATGATTATGAGGTGTCAAATAGACAAAAAACTTCTTTATACTTCAATAGCTCATAGTTAAGTCAAATAAAGGGGTCTATACAGGCTCTGTACAGCTTCTGACACATCAAAAGCACCAGAAACACACCTGTAAATTCCATTGGTTAAATCTGTCACCCTGTATAGGGTAGAAATGACAACTTGTGGTTCTAAAGCCCAATTTCCACCCAATACCAGTCTTTATTTAGTGTGTAGAACCATAAAACAGCCCAAAGTAGTGAAAACTTTCACTCTGTGGTTGTGTGCAGAGGTAAACAATGTGAGCCTTAGAGGTATTTTCAGATACCCAAAAGACCACTAATAACAAAATAAATTTATTTATATTATCAAAACAAAAATTAAAATATATATATAAATTTATACACAAAAATGAAAATTCAATTATAATTCAAAAATAAAATTATATTGAAATTTAAAATTGTGAAAACACATTTTTACTCAAAAAAAATTAAGTTAAAATGAATTTTCAACAAAATTACCACAATTGAAATATTTTTGGAAAAAAGTTAGATAAAAATTATCATAACTTTCTATCCTACAAATAAACATATGAAATGTGTTCCACTGTTGGACTCTTCATAAAAATAAGGTGGGGTCACCTCTGGGTAAAATTTCTGTAACTCAACTCTAAACAAGATTAAATTAATTTTTTAGTATTTTCTGTACAAAAGTTGAAAGCCCTCAAACCCTTAATTTCATTCACATCACATGTGGCTCTAACCATCAAATTTTGTGTTAAAATTGATGTGTTGTGTTTAGTCTAAAGGTTATGGGGAATCAATGTTCAATTGAAATGTCAAAATGTGCACATGTATTACATAAGTGAATTTTCTTTAGATATGAGGTGTCAATTATTACATTTGTGTACTGTAAAAACTCAATTGAATTACATTTGTAAATTATAAGTATAATACATGATGAGGAATTAAAGAAAAAATCATTTGGAAAGATTGATTCTGGGGGGAAAGGAATCTTGGCTCCAAGGGAGAGCCAGACCCCAAATTTTCTTGCTGACAGGCATGAGATTTTAAATTCCACACAAACGTTCATCATTTTTTGGCCTGGAATTGAGTCACAGGGTCTGTGTCTCAATTGATGATGAGGTTTTGATACCAACCAGGGAAGTTTTAACTGTTGCCAAAAGTGTAAAGCTACCCTTAAGCTAAAGAGAACATTGTAAAAACAGTTTCAACTGGTTTTGACATCTCTTACACACATTATGGCATTCTTTGAAGGATTGAAACCAGGTATTACTATAGCAATGGTTGATTTGAGGGTCCAAAATGGCTAAAACCAGCCCTTTTTTGGTCTAAACCAGGGTTAAATGATGCCATAATTGATTTTTCTGGATTCAGAGTGTTTTCAACAACTGAAAAGAGCAAATTGAACTTTTGGAGTAAGAAAATTGATGGCTATAAAAGAATTTCTTCTTTGCCCCACTTTTCTCTTCATGTTATAATCTTTTCCTTTTATAATTGGTTTACACACTGTCAAAAAAATCAATAAAACATTCCAACCACCATTTTTAAACCATTTTAAACCTTTAAACCACATGAAAAAAGCATTATAATCATTTTTTGTAACTCTTATAATCATTTTTATCATTGAACCACCCCATAAGTGAGTTGAAGCATCTTTCATCACTGTTAACTTTGTCACTTTGTTTCCAAATTCACTCTGGTCACTTTTGGGTGTTTTTTCTCTTTAATAATTATTTTTAAACACTTAGCTCTTATATCAATTTCCTGAAGTTCTTTGCTCAATTAAGTTGAATTGAAATTGCTCTTGAAGAAGTTTCTTTTGTAGCCTTAAATATCTCTTGTATAGTATTTTTGGATACATTTTTATTGTTGGTAAAACAATGAATCTTTATAATATTGTTGTTTTATACTTCTAAAGTTAAAAACAATGAAACTGGCATGTTTTCTAATAAAAATCTTATTACATACTATTTTTAATCAATTTTACCATATGCAAATTCTGAAAACAGGAAAAGTGCTTTATTTTCAATCAAAGTTTCATATCTACACCTTACAAACAACCTCCCACTACCCCAGAACAAGATAAAAGAAGGCCTTTCCTCACCAGAAGGCCAATTCATCATCCTGTTCTCAATATTCTTACATGGTATAGCTTCTGAAAGAAGTGGTACCCTTAGAATTAAACAGGTATAATTATAATTATAATTATTGTAGGGTTTATTATTGTAAACCAACAGATAAACACTGCACCCAGGGCTATCAATAGCACTAACCATCACTGAATTCTCTTAGTGTATCCCTTTTAACCATTCAATCAATTGATTATCATCATTATTTTTGTGTCACACTCATAGTTTTAACTTTTTATTATCATTGTACAGCTACATCATAGAGCCACCCTTACAATAGCTGGTTTCCATGAGGTAAATGAATGGATACTAGACCAAAAAAGGGTCTTAATTACTATTTTAAGGGTTATCAATGGAAAAAAATTAAGAACTGACATGGTTACAGCAGTCAGAGTTTCTCCTTACCTCCTTGTCACATCAAAATATTACTTATTTGCAATTTTCTAATGATTTAATGGGACTTTAAGTTGGTAACTAACTTCTAAAAAGGTTTTAGTATACCAATTGGGGAATTATCAGCCATGGATCCAAGCTTTAGAGATTTCCATGCCTCAGAGACCTCAGAAGTTGAGTACCCTGTCTCTCTTTGATGTCTTTTGCCCCCCTTAACTATTTTCATGTCAAAAATAGTAATGCAGGATTCAAGACTTATATCCACTATGGGTGTACCAAAACTGTATGCAAGAATACTACCGGTATGTCTCACATTTCCATTATTTGGGCATGAAATTGAGAAAAACAAAAACTTTTGGCAATTCTTTCACCATGAGCAAATTGGCTACACATGACATCAGGTGTTGCATTTGTAAATCAGATTGGACCTATCTTGGACTCAGCTTGGACCCTTATTGTAAAATAGGTTAGGCCCAGGATTCCAATGTTTGTTAGTCTTCCAAGGTCTGCCAAGCCACTGGAATATTACAGAATCTCCAATATTTTCTTCATTTTTCAACTTTATAGAGTATATAGATAATATATTATAGTAAAATTATTTATATTTATACTTTCATCTTCAAATGAATATTTCACAAGATAAAAAATTTGAGCTCAAAATTTATTTTCAATTCAAATCATTCCAGTGTTTTTGAAGGCCAAAAGAGTGAAAAACTATTGTTCAAAATGAATAAATCTTTCATCTGTCTTTATTCATGACTTACTATTACTTGGTAACAATATCAATTGTTATTTCTTCCTCAAAAAGTGGCTCACAAATGTCAATATAATCTTTTTTCAAATGAAGCCTTTTTTGAAGAAACTGGATTGATTGAAACTTTTTTTTGTTATATTTTTAAAGCTCTTAAACCTCAGAGGGAATATATAAAGGCTTGGAGATATTTTTGAACAAAATAATTTTCCAAAAAATACAAATCAACTTGTATGAATTTGGTTATTTATTGATTATACTTCCTAGAAATTATGTTTTACTTTTATTCTTTATTTTATCATTCTTTTTCATTGTTAAAAAATCTCATCAGTTTTTACTATGAAATAAAAAAATCTATCTTTTTTTAAGAGAAATTTACTTCCTCTGGCTTTTTGAAGGTGTTTTTTCTCAATTAAAAAGAGAAATAGTGGTCACTATGCAATAAAGGACCTACTACTGGAGAAAATCAATAAAATTCCAATTATATTACAGTAAATGTCCTGTAATGGCTCCTACTGTAAGATTGTCAACAATTGTCAGCAATATTACATAAGCAGCTATTACAGTGCCTTCACTGTAACACAACTTATATATGTCAAACATCTTAAAGTAGCAGTCCTTGAAAAGGGATGCCACTGTAATTTTCAATTAAAAACAAAAATTAAAAGCAAAAAAAACCGATTTACAAAAATGGGAGAAAAAACTCATGAAAATAAAAATAAAACATTTATTAAAAAATCAAAACAGAATATCACTATAGACCATGGATACAAAAACTCAGAAAAATTCGATAAAAAACTAAGCAAATGTTTTAGAGTAGCAGAAAGGCAGTTTTTGCTCTTTAATTTCTACAGAGAATATAAATGAAACTTTATTTAAATAACAAAAGGAATTGCAATGCACCTCTCATAGATGCTATAGTACTTCATTGTTTTGAGGTAGCTCTATCATTTTGTATGAATTATTTGTGAAATAAACATTTTTTAAGATGTTTTTTTGTGGTTTTTGTGTGTCTGTTTGATCTTTAAAAAATGAATTCAAATGATATTTCTTTTTCAAAACCACATTGGAAATACAAATAGGAATATATATTTATCTCAATACAATTCCAATAGTATTAATGAGAAATAAAAATATTTTTTTATTTCATGAAATATGGACTAGCTCATTTAATCTCCAAAAACTATCTTCCCATAAAGAATTTCATTATGTCAAAAAAATATCAAAGAAGTTAATTTCATCTAAATCCCATTGAATTATCTTTAGAGTTTAGATTAATTATATTGTCTTCATTGTGAAAGGTTCAACAGAATTAGTATTTAATTTTGAAACAGATATCTTTGGAAATTTTCAGCAAAGTCTCAGACATCAAAAAATGTCATTCATTATCAATTTGGATGGCTGACTAATTGTTTGTAAAGAACATTAATTAATGGGCTTAAGAATATGTGAATAGCCACTCTTAACAGAGTTGCATTTAAGCTTGATATTGAAAATGTAAATTCCTAGGTAATTTTGTTATAGTTATGATTGAATAATTAAAACATGATTCATATCATGTTTTGATTATGAGTGGAAATGGCCTTGAAATGATATTTGTCTTACCCCAAGCTTAATTCCCACAAGGCTCTAACTTAATTATGTGGCCTTTCCTTATTTAATTTTACTTTTATAAACACTTTAACCCTCTTATTAAGCATTAATAACACATAAAAACAAGAAATATTCTCCTCTTATTTTGTAAAAACACCAGAAATGGGGGTATATATGATTTCCTTTACTACACTTTATAAAAAGCTAGTTTTTCTGAATATATCTTGAATTTGGGCTCTATAAATCTTCCAAGGGAATCTCAGATACAAAAACCTACCAGAAGCTTTATAGATATGTTTTAAAAAAAAAATTGAAAAGAACCAAATTCTACCAGTTGTTTTTCCTCAATATTATATAGCATTCCAATCATTTGAGAGTAACTAATTTAATTGTTAAATTTATTCATTGATCTTAAGTTCTCATTATTTTCAAGAACTTTTGAAAGTTCTTATCAGATTGAATTGCATTAGTAATAGAAGTCTATAAAAATTTCCCCATAAATTTGAAGAAATATTATTGTAGAGAAACTAGAACATTACTCTCTGAATTTATTGTAATAATATTAATCTTTATTTTGGATTGTTGTTCAAGTCAAAAATCCATTTTGAAATACTTAAAGCTATCAACCCATCAAATTTAGGGATAATAGCTGATTTCTAGGTGCATGGAGGGCTCTCTGTATATCCTAATAATTTAATAATGGGATTAATATTAAGGAAATTGAAGTTAAAATGTAGAGAACCTATATAATACAGCAAATAAAATCAAAAAATACATTAAATAGAGAAGTATCTTGATAGAATGTTTTTGAATGATCAAATAATTGGGGAAATTGATTTTTAGCCATATTCATACATGAGGATTGAATTTTCTCAAATTTAGAATGAATAGTTGCATTCTTCAAGTTTAATTGAATTTCTGAATAAAGACACTACCCTAATTTACTCTAAATAACACCCCAAATGATCTTGGATTTTCACATATTGATGTATATCACTAGATAAAGATGGTTTGATCACAATCAATTATTTTCCAGAATAATATACACAATGAATCCTGATTGGTATAAATGAAGAAAATTATTGAATAGCCCAAAAATTTGAAGAAATTCACTTTTTTAATTGTTATGAAGCTTTAAAATTCCTTTATTAAAAATGCTTCTCATATCAATATCAAATTAATTATTATTTTACACCATGAAATTATATAAGAAAAAGGTCCCAAATTTCATAACCAAACCCCAATATTCCTCTTTAAATTTTCATATTATCTAGCTATAAGCTTAAATTCCTCCTCTTAAGAAGCTTATGGGTTGAAACAGGTAGTATAGTATCTCAATATATACTCAATTCTGTGGGCCTCTCCTTAAAATGAGTTTGTCCCATAAGTCTTGACAGATTTTTTTGATTTTGATTGAAATCTTCCTTCCAAAAGAGGAAAAGATAGGGAATATAATGTCTCACTAAATACAGCTTTTTATTGTGAGTAAAAGGTTTTATGGTAGGCTATATTTCTGATAATTTTGAAATGTGAAGAAAGTGCCTAATTACCCAAGAAAATTTATCATTTATGAAAATCTTCTTTGTAAATTTGAGGGTTCCAATATTAATAATATTCATCTATGGACTCTTATAAGTGAGCTTGAAAGAGAATTGATATTGAAGCTGAAATATATATTCATAAATCTATAATAATGAACCAAAAAAGCTGAATTTTCTGTAAATGAAATTCTGAAAGTGAATAAAAAAGATTAAAGAAAAGGGGAAATTGAAATAATTTTTTAAAGCATGTATTGTTGAATTATTGAACTCTTTCAAGCCCAAAAAAGAACTTCTATTGAGTCACCTGAATTGATAATTTTTGGCTTGCATATGTGGCTTGAATTTCACCCAAAACTTCTATTTCTAAATTGAAGTTCTGTGCTATTTCCAGCCTGAATCCAATCTATCTCCCATGTGAAATTCCAAATTAAACACCTTCTGTCAGGTGGAGCCATTTTCCTCATGGTGTTTTATGTGGTATTGAAGTATTTCCCATATTACCACCTCATATAGTTAATTTGAGCTGATTGAATCTATGGAGCTACCCTAGGTGAGTTTTTGTTTAGAATCCAAATCTGGTCCTGAATTCATGGAATTATTTATTCACAAAAAAATTGTTCATATTTTCTCAAATCAAAAATGATGAATTTTGGATATATGCATGACTTATGGGTTATGCATAGTTCAGAATTTAATTTAATATTAATTGTTGTCTATTTGGGTATGTAAAATATACCTCAAGGCTCACAATTCCTCCTACCAAAAAATAAAATTGTTCTGCAATTTCATTAATGATATTAAGAGGAAGAAGGGCCAAAAGGGTGTTCATTTTCACTGTCCAACCTCTCTATATTACTCATTAATTAATTCAAAGCACATTTATAGGCTTATACAGGCTTGTGGCCTTCTTTCATGCCTAAATTTTATCAAAAGTTTATTTGAGTCAGGTATGTCTGATTATGCCAGCCATTCATCTGCATGTACTGAATTTCTATATCTGAAAATATATTCTCTTTGATTTATACCCCTAAGTTTCCTTTCTTTAATGACTTTCCTTATGTTTTTGCCTTTATGCTGTTCCACTGGTGGTACAATTAAAGGAGCTGGGTCCCTTAAAGGAAAAAATTATTTGTCAGATGATGGATAAGGTTATAGCAAGCTTACTGCCAAGTTGGGGTGTTCATTCTATTATGACCCACTCAATTCCACTTGAACTGAATTGGTTCCATGTAAGGCAGCAATAACAAATGTTCCTGAATAATAATCTTTGAGTTTCTTTGGGGATTTGATATCCTTTAAATTGAAGGTTGAAACTAAAACTAAGTCCCCTATTTTTAAGTCTGGTACTCTATGACACTTGTCCCACTTCTGTTTTGTATAGTTAAAAGCATCATTAATTCTTTTTTTGAATGTTTTTTCACTTTATCAATCATAATATTGAATCTTGAGGCTTTAGGATGGATTTAAATTAAGTATTTCCTCAGTGGGTCTTCTGAGAGTCTTGGATTCCATCCTTTTTCTAACATAGCAGGAGTTTTACATGTTGAAGAATGAACTGATGACTTATATGCCAGCCCTAATGCCGGTATTAGAGTGCACCAGTCATTGGTAAAGCCATCTGATTCTTTGGATTCTAATCCATAGGCACAGAATCTCCTTATCATTTCCTCTATAGTTTGAATCATTCTCTCTGCTAGCCCATCAGTTTGAGGGTTATATTCTGTATAAAATGATGACTTGGTCCCAAAAAATCTATGAATATTGGTCCAAATTGCAGATGTGAGCTTGGGGTCTCTATCACCAATTATATTCTTAAATAACTCTGTATGAAAAATAACTCCATTCCATAGAAGGAGAGCTGTATCCATAGCAGTGTCATCTTTATGACATGATAGTAATATGGGAGTTTTTCTGTATCTGTCTACAATGACTAGACAGGCATTATAGCTTCTGTCACCACTTGGAGGAAGTGCTGTGACCAAATCCATGTGAAATACTTCCCAAGGGGATTTTGGTTCTTGAATATGGATAATAAGTCTAAATTTATTTCCTGTACTCCTGTTTTCTTTTTGAAATCTGTCACAGGTATGGTAGTATCCAATGGCCTCTTTTCCCCAAGATGGCCACCATTCACAGTATTTCACTTTTTCAATTGTTCTGTCTTCTGAAGGTGTTCAGAATGGATTCTATCATGACATTCACAAATAATGGTATTAATTAGAAATCTGCTGCATAACCTCATTACACAATAATTCTTTTTTCTGTGGTGGCTTATGTCATCAAACAAGTGAAAACGTCCTTCAGAATAGGAAGTTCCCCATTTCTCATCCAGTGAATTAAAAAAAGCTGTATCTCTGCGGTCTTTTTCCAGAAAGGATGTCAATATATGGCAATTCTTGTCTTGTTTATATGGCTCTCTGACTTCTTTAAAGAATTCTGTCCCAACATCAGTTATGTTAATACCTTCAGCTGGAATCTGTGGTTCTGCTTATAAAGACACATAAGCTGGGTTATTGGGATTATTGGCTAATTCCCACCTACTAAGCTCATCAGCATTATTATGTATATTTCCTTCTTTATGAAATATATTCCTTTTACCTCTATATTCCTGAATTGCTGTGGTATTCCATACCTGTCTGAGCCAGCTTCAAGCACATTGAGGGTGAAAATTCCAAAATAACAAAACTTAAATGGTCAATTTAGGATATCTCAGCTCAAAAGACACTTTCACAATCACATAAGCCAAAAAGTAACATGGATAGTATTGAATAAAGGAAGACTTTAGCAGATAGCTTACAAATAAGCTTCAAAAAAACAAAAAAAATTAGCTCAATACAGACAGAAACTCAAAATTACATATATAAGGTAGCAATGTAGCATTACATTCACCCTAAAACCACCAAAAACATTAGATTACTAAGAATTACAGTCACCAAAATGAATTTTATGTAATAAGATCAGCTAAAAAAGTATTAATACACATCCATTGTATAAAAAAAATGGAATTGAATCAAACCTTAATTGACTTCATGCATAGAAAGTTCCATATAAGCTTGAAAGAATTGAATCAATGGTCAATCATAATACAAACAAATGATGCAATAATTGTACTAAATCAACTCATATCCAAATTAACACCAAATAGATTTTAAAAATATTACATAATCAAAAGAATGAAAAATGGTGCAATTGAACAAATAAATGGTGCAATAATCAAGTCAAATGACACCATCCAACATAATAATCACCAGCAAAAACACCTCAGATTACATAATCACTCAGGAAATGATGCAATTTACCAAACATATGGTGCAATATCTCTACCAAATGACACCATCTCCAAGTTACTCACCAGCTAAATTCCCTCAAGGCTGTGCATAATAATATTAAAGTTTAATTAATTAAAAATAAAGTTTTAAAATATGGTGCAATATACCAAACATATGGTGCAATATCTTGATCCAATGACACCATCTCAAAATTACTCACCAGCAAAATTAGCTCAAGGCTGTGCATAAAAATCAACAAAGTTCAGAATGATGCAATAATCCAAACATATGGTGCAATATCTTTATCAAATGACACCATTTCAAAAACACTCACCAGCTAAAATACCTCAAGGTAAAATCCTTCTTCTAAGTCCCCTGTTTTTGAGTGCCTCTATGGAGGGCCCAAAGAATATAAATAGAGGTCCTTTCTCCCTCATTTTCCCCCATGCTCATGGAAGTATTTCCCCATTAATTGGAAATCTAATCCTCAATCTAAAGGATCCATCCATCCCTATTTTAGTAGGATAACTAGCAAAATAAAATTATAAAGCTCAGTAGCAAAGCTCAGAAGCATATATTAGTAGTCAGAAATTATTGATAAAAGAAAATATTTACAGTATTAATGAAAGAGTTTAATATTGAATAAATAGTATTATCATAATAAATATTAGTAGTCAGAAATTATTGATAAAAGAAAGTATTTACAGTATTAATGAAAGATTTTAATATTGAAGAAATAGTATCATCATAATAAATATTAGTCGTAGTCATAGAGTACTGCTCAAAGAAGTTATTATTATTAGAGTTAATATTAATAGCTATCTTATCCTTGTCATTATTAAATCCTGAATCCATTAAGGAATATATATTCTTATCAAATAAGTATTATTAGCTATATTGGTCATAAGATCCCTTAAAAAAATAAAGCAATAAATATAAAAACCCACCCTTCTATAATAAAAGAAAAACATTATAGTATTATCTCCAGTATATTATATATATTATACTGTTAATGAACCTTATAATGAACAATTAAACTAAAAATATAAATAAACACATATTGCTTAAAATATCATACATATATATAATTATATATTATAAATACTTCTATTTATAATTAAATATTACCTTTAACCTATAAAATAGTGGTATTAAGCCATTATATATGAATATAGTAATCATAAAAGTTATTTATATAATAATTGAGTAGGTCTGATAGAGACTGCTGAAAGTCATCTCTAGTTGTAAAAGCCACAAAATTAAATAATTGATTTGTGAGCTCTATAGGGAGATCATTTAGTATATTCAGAGGGGCAGCTAATACACCTTAGCACCCTTAGTTACAGGATCATTCAGCAATTCAAAACTGTTTACCTGTGATTTCCCCCTCAAGGACTGCCTTATCCAATCCCACACAAAAAGGAGTTCCACATCGCTATTTGCCATCTTAACATGTGCTTGTTGGGTGTTTTCATTTTCAGAAGTTATTTTACCACATTACAGTCAGTTATCACCTCAAAAACACTTCCATCAAGATGATAGTGTAGCTTACCAAGTTCCCATACCAAACATAAGCATTCCATTTGGCTTAGATAATATCTGGCTTTTTTTATTTGATTTGTCTTCATATATAACAGAATGGTCCTTCTTTGGGTTTGTCATCAATAATTTGGACTTGATTTACATCTTCCCCTAATCCATTTCCACATTTATCAATATATAATTTTAAAGGTATATTCCAGTCTGACAAAAAGAGTAACAGTGCTTCTGTGAGAGCTTTCTTTATCTTCTCATATGCTTCAATTATCTCCTGTTTCATCTCAAATACTGCCTGTTTATCACAGATTCTATAGAGTGACTTGGCTATAATTGCAAAATCTTTTATGTTTTGCTTGTAATAGCTGGCAAATCCAAGCAAAGACAACATTTCCTTTTGATTCTGGGGTATTTATTTAAGTAACACTGCTTCTACTTTATTTTTGTCAATACCCAAGCTTAAGCTATAAACAATATATCCCAATGCTTTAAGTTCTTCAAAGCCAAAATTTCATTTTGTGAGTGAAATATTCATATTCACTCTTTCAGCTTTGTCAATTACTCTTGCAAGTCTTTCAAGGTGCAAAGACCATGAGTCTGAAAATATAATTATATCATCAATATAAATAATGGGCCATCCTTCAGATAATTTGGTGGCGAAGATGGTGTTCATCATTCTTTGATAATGAGATGGAACATTTTAAATCTCAAATGGCATTCTAAGATACTCACAAATACCACATTGAGTGATAATTTCAAGTCATTTCTTGGATTTGGGCATCCAAACATTCTGATGAAATCCTTTCAATGCAGCCATGCAGATTATGTACTTGGCTTTTGATAATTGGGTCAAATTGTCTTGGATTCTAGGAATTGGATACATATCTGGAACTTTCTAGGTATTCAGAGCTCTAAAATCTCCATTCATCCTTGTTTTATCATTATTCCAAGCAATAATAGCAGGAGTTGTCAATTCAACTTCTTCATTATGGCCTACCTTTCTTAGTAAACCAAGTTTTATCAACTCTTGGATACGTTTTCCAAGGCTTCCCTAGCTCTGGGGATTGCTTAGTAAGCTGGTCTTCCAAGTACTGGAGGGTATGGTCTGTCAATATCAAGAGTTATATCAACTTCATTCCCTCTAATAGTGCCTAATAGTTCATTATCTGAAGCAAATGAATTCTTGTATGTATATAACACACCAATAATGTCTTGCCTCATATTAGGTGATAATTATGGATTGATTTGTGCTTCACCAAGTTGATTTGTCACAAATTCTTCATTTTATGTATCTTTATTTGAAGATACTACTGATATTTGTTTGGGAATATTGTAAAAAGCAAATTTTTGTCTTTTGTTTTCTCCAATTGTAAAATATCTTTCTTTATGGTTATTGATGTCAATATCATAGACATTCAAGTAATCATTTCCAAGAATGATATGTTAAGATGTACAATTTCCCACTACTACTATCCCTGTCTTCATCCTAACCCTTCCTGCAGGGTGTGGAAATACAATATTAGTGTCCAATATGCCTAACTGGCATATATTGTTACTGGAACTACTAAATTGCACACCTTTTATTTGTAATAGATGGTTTTTACATTTGGGAAGTGTGAATTGAACGTAGTATTTTACTACACAAGATCAAAATTCTCCTGTGTCGAAATTGAATTTTGCTTCAACATCATTAATCAGCATTTATGTAATACAAGATGCTCCATAAGTGTAACATTTTCCTCTAGCAGGTTTAGTCTTACACATTCTGGACTCCTGGATCTTGATGAGGTTGTAGCAATCCTAATTATATTGTGGTAAGGGAGTATGGACTTCAGTGACTTCAAGGGAAGCTGTAAAGTTTTCAATTGGATAGTCTTCTGCTGGTGTTTCCTCAGAGATTGCAGAATCTTGGTCAGATTCTTCTTTATCTTTAGCACACTGAACCTCCAAAATGACTTTTACTTCATTGATTGTAGTCTTTTTGGTACAAGTGTTGGCAAAATTTGAGGTACTTCCATATTTATGACACTTCTAGACAGGTCTTTCCAGTCTTCAAGACTATTTTGGACTCCATAGGGTTTCTAGTCCAGGTTTTACCAATTCTTGTCCTAGTAATGATGTTTCTATTTAATTAATATACTCCTCTTCTGGACAGGGCTCTACACATCTGCACTCGATAGCATGTTCTAGTTCTCCTCCACATTTTCTTAATATTTTCATATTAATCATTTAGTCCGTCATATCTGGGTGTAAATAAGATAATCTGTCTTTCTGTTTGAGGAACCAATTAAGTGGTTTATCCTTGTCTGAGTTAAAAATGGCACTCTAAAAAGCATTTTCCATTTTAAATATCCAAGAATTTTTGGCCCACTTTGTGATCATTTCAGATTTCCGCCAGAGCAAATCATGTTCAACATGTTCTTGTCTCATCTTGTAGTACCATGTCTTTGCAGTTCTGATAAACAAGTAGTGTAATTTTCCCACTATTATTTCATTAGGTAGATAAGAATCTTCCTGCAACATATCAATAGCTCTGATGAACTCTTTGTGATTATATTCTCTTTCACCCAAGAATTTTGGTCATTCTTCTAATTTAGGAATATCTCTTGCATAGATTACATTTTCTCCTATAAAAGGGGTTAAAATCTCTTTCACAGAAATTTTTCCTTCAGTTAAAGGTGTAGAATATCTGGAAATATGTGAATTTGGTTCATAATCCTTATGAATTTGATCCACATGTGCAATTATCTCATTTGTTAATTTCTGCCTTTCCCTGTCACTTCTTTCCAAGTTTGTGGCAAAAAGATTGGTATGATCAACTATTTCTAAAACATGTTCTTTCAGAGTTTTGATTTTCTTGTCAATGTGATTTTCCAATTAATAATTCTTTACTTGACATTTACTCTAAACTCTATCACATTTGTTGGAAGCTGACTCAAGTCTGGCATTTGTCACTTTGCACCAATCAGTGAAATTTCTGTCATTGTTTCTTAATTCATTGATATTGGAAGTTAATTTATTTAATTATGGATCAAATTTATTAAGTTTTACATCCATAATAGATTGAATATATCTAGTTTCATCTATTATTTGCATGGAAAGTTCCTGTTCATCTTTTCCTGTTCCTTTGCTGTGAGCTCCATAAGAGCTCTGGCCATATTGAGCACACTGTCCACAGCTGAAGGCTCTAATTTGGGGATTCTGTACCCTTGTGGGTAAGGTATGTGACAATTGGCCTTGCCTTTATTTTGTTTGGGACCAATCTGTTTGTTCTGAGGTCCTTTGGGATTGTCTTTGGACTGCTCTGGAGCTGGTTTGGAGCTTTTTGATGCTACTGGTCCTTCTTTCTCCAAAGCTGGGGTAATTTCTAACTATTTCTTCTGGTCTATTGATAGGAGACTTTGGTTATTCAGCCAATTCTTTATCTTCCACCTTGTCCTTGAAATACAAGGGACTCCATCCTCCTCAGAATTCTCTGTTATTCTCCTGACCCAGAAATATCTTGATTTCCCCCTGCTAAAGGCTTGGAAAAATTTCCCATTCCTCTTTCTTGGCTTCTCTGTACCAGTTTTGGTAATGTTACTGATATATTTATATGGCTTCCACTTGGAAGTGGTTCAACCCTTAAAACATTACCTTTAATCAGTTCAGGCTCAGAGTTAATTTCAAAGTTTGTTGGTACAGACCTTGGGGAATGCAGGGAAACCCTGGCATCCCCCAAATGTGCCGTTCTTGAGGCAGGCCTGCCATATCTGGTCCTTTTCTTGCCTCTTCCTTTTCCAGATTAATCTAGTTTGACTGAATAGTTGCTTCCATTTCTGTTATGCATCATTTTCATTTCAATCTAAGAGAAAACAAATTATAAAGACAGAAAACACACACTTTTTGGTGGTTTCTTTGGATATTTCTGCTTTGAATAATGTGCCTCTTTTAGCAATTTACACTTCAATGCTTTCTTCAGATTCTTCTTCTGAAAGATTCTGGACTGAAAATATATCTCTTACTGAGCTTATTACCAGCTGCAATATAATTGATTAAGACACTAGAGAGAAAAATTGATGAAAAAAATATTTTTTATACTTTTAAAATATTCTTATAATTTTTTTATAAGTTTATATTTTCTATATATCAAGAAATTACTCTTTTCAAAGAAGAAAATCAAAATTCACAATTTTGAATCAAAAATTAACTTAGAGTAACTCAAATAAGAATTTTATAAGTTTTTGGATGTGAAAAAGGCATGTGTAAAAACAATATAAAATTAATGCAAATTCCTCAATGGAAAAAGATTTAAGACAATTTCAAAAATGAGAATATTTTAACTTCAAAATGAAAGAAAAAAATTATTAACATTAACATATTTTTGAGCTTTAAAGATATATTAATAAAGGGTTCAAGGTTCAAAAAACACAGCCAGGCCCCCAAATGTCAGATGTGTCTATGAAATGATTGATAATATCACTATTAATCAGATCTACTATGACTGTTCTTATGAGATATAATAGATAAATTTATTATAACCACAATTAAATCATTAATTACTTCAATATTTCTTTCACTTGCTATAGACTACTAGTGATTATAACAGTAAGCAGCTATTGTCTACATGAATCAATTACAAGAAGTATTTAATAATAAAATTATTTTAATGTATAATCATGTTTTTCAAGAATAATTATAGATACAATTATTGGAGAAGAATATGAATAGAGAAAAACTTTAATAACTAATAAGAAAACTTACTAATACTTCAATAAATCCTTGAAAAGAATTGGTAGAAAGATTTGATGGATAAATTGTGTATTTAAAAGATCAAAATGGCTTGATAACAACAATACAATGATATAATAGCTAGATACTATTGGAAGTAGTATATTTCTATCCTTTTACGTATTTCTCATTGATTTGGAAAGATTTAAAACACTTAAGAAAAAAGTCAACCAATACTTACTTCTTGATATTAAAGATATAATTGGATAATAAGATGATTTGGAAAAAATGGCAAAAGGAGGCCCTTTTAAGTCAACAACAGCTCACAGAGACATTCCATGGAGAAAACTGAAAACCAGTGCGTGTCACAACCATTTCAATTCACCCTCTTGGACCTTCATATGGCATATGCATACCATATCCATAATTATTGGCCAAATCGGCCATTTCATCTTTCCTGGCCTTTTATGGCCATTTCATTATCTGGGGCCAACTTGGCCCCTTCATCATCATCAGGCCTTTCCTGGCTAGTCTTTGCTTTTGGGAACTCTTAGTTATTTTCCAGTCAACAGGGAAAATACAGCCCAAAAGCCTGTATTTAACTTTTTAAGTTTGAAATACAGTTTTGCGCATTTTGCTGTATTCAACCTTTTCCTGCCATTTTCCCATGTTATATTGGAAGTATTCCCAAATGGCCATATTAAGCCATTTGGGGCTTAATTGCAAGTGGGGTATGCCATACCATATCAGCTTAATAAAACATTTTTGAGGGGAGTGAAAAGCAGAAGTACCCCTATGAGTAGCCTCTGTTGGAAACAAAACCAAAGGATATTTGCCCTAGTTGGTAAGGTGACACTACAAGCATTTTCCTTTCATTACAGGCTGATGCAACACCTGAAGTCTGACAGAAGCTTTCCCAGTGTGTCCGGGAGTGTGAGTGTGGCTGTGAAGCAACAGTAAGCTTGATTCAGCAACAATTTGTTTCTTCAAATTCCTCAGGAGCCACAAATTTTTCAACCAAATCTCCCCCAATCAAAAGCTCATCAATCAGTTTTGGGTGGCATCCTTGAAGGTTTTGTCCTTCATCAGAATCATCCTAAAAGCTATTCTTTACCCTTAAAATGAGAATCAATTTCTACCTTCACTAGTGTTTATCAATCACTGGTTTAATCATAACATGCAGCTGGTTCCATCTGCTCTATCTCCTCTCATCTGATTTGTTTATCCTACTCCATTTTCAATAAGATAATCAATAGGATCCAGGAAATCTGTTGTCTAATTCAAGAAAGAAACAGAAACCCATCCCAACAAGCTCATGAGCACAAAAAAAATCCCAAATCATCTTGCCATGCTTTGGGTTCATATCAACTATAATCTTAATACTATCCTTTCTCCAACTTTAATAGCCCTTTCTTTCATTGACCACAATAAAAAAATCCAATTATCTTTGTGACTTCATTTTTACTATATTTTTTATCTTAGTGCTTTCAGGTATGCTTATTTTTAATTAATAAAAGAGGAGATCAAAATCAAGATGTTGTCAAAAATTATATCAGTAGTTAAGTTTATATTGTTATCTGAAGAAGGTCTTTATGGGGGGCGGAGGGAACAGAGTGGAATGAGAAGAGGAAGATGTCGTTGCATGAGGCAATCACACCCAAACTCTGAATCATCTGCAACAACTGCAAAATGCTTGTAGTGTGATGCCTTGTGTCAAGAAAAATGGCCATTTCATTGGTTCAAGCCACATTAAAGACATAAAAATAATTAAAAAACGTCAAACTTTTGAGGAATCCTTTTAAAGTTTGGAAAATACATGAAACCTAACCCTAAAATAAACTTAGGTTTCAACCCACAAATTGGCCTCAAAATCAAAATTCTACAGTCAAGAAAGAAGAAGGAAGATAAATATACAGATTAAATAAGCAGGAAGGAGTTAAGAAAGTATTAGTAATCAGATTGCCTGATTAGTAATACTTAGGGAGCTAAGGGATACAGTTACCATGGAGGATTAGTCAAAAAGTCTCAAGATTAGTAATCAAGTTCAAATAAGCACCAGCTAAATTACCTCAAATTAGTAAGAAAGCCAACAAATGACATCATCAACCAAACAAATGATGCAATGATTTACATAAATGACATCATTTAAATGGGACCACCAGAAAAGAATTTTTCCAGCCAAAAGAAACTGGAAACATTTTAAGTCCCTCTTTTTGAACACCTTTCATGGAGAGCCCAGAAGCTATAAATAGAGGGCCTCTTTCCTGCATGTTTTTTTATCCCCCTCCAAAAGTGGAAAGTGGATTTAAATTCATCCCTGACCATCAGGTCAACTAGTTTACAAATATATAGTTCTATTATATATAGGATAAAAAAGACTTATATAATAGTCTTATAATTTTAAAAAAAAGTTCTTTAAATAAAGAATCTGTCTTATAAAAAAAGTCTTATTAAAAAGAGAAAACCTTATAATATAATTTTATTATATAAAGGATAAAAACGCCTTATATAATAATATTATAAATAAAAAATAATTGAATGAAATAGTATTATAAATAATTTCACCTTATTATAAGCAATTGAAGGTTTGAAGAAAAAAAGAAGGGCAGTTTAATTTTTTTTTAAAAATGAATCATCATTATTATTATATTTCTTAAGATCAGATTTTGGTTACTACAAGGCAATTTTATTAATTATAAAGGAAAATACCTATTATATAAATACATTAGTGTTATCTTATTAAAAAGAGAATTATTTACAAATTGAATTATCACAGAGTGGATATTACTTAATCTGGTCATATCAGAGTTTTATTACAAAAACAATCACAAATCATATAAAAAAAGTGTTTGATTAGTTGTTTTGGGATTGATATTAGCATAGTGTCTCCACATTATATTGAATTACTGTTTTATTAGTATTTTGTGTTATTTGTGCTAGTTTTTTTTATTTGTTAATTAAATAGTGCTATATTTCAAAGGCTAAATAAATACTTTGAGATCAAGAAAATTCTGATAGAGTCTGTTGAATACACTTTTATGAACTAGCCACCATCAATAACTAAATTTATTGTGAACTCAAGTTAAGATAATTCAGCATATTTTTAGGAAGGGAAGTTCAGATTATTCTGACACACAAGCAGAAAAAGGGTTACAAGATTGAACAGCAATCCAAAACCTTTTTCTTGTAATTTCCCCTTCCAGGTACTGCCTCATTTTATCCCACACAAAAGGAGTTCCCAAACCAGTTTTGTGCATTCGGTGAATTTTTTGTGCCCTTTGCGTAAATACAGCTTCAAATCTGTATAAGCTATATTTGGCCAAAACACCCAAAAACACTTTGTTGCCTCTGAAGCCACCCAAAACCCATTTTTCACTTATATCCTCCTTGTATCCTTCCAAAAGACATTTGGCCACTTTCACCCTCCAATAACCAAAAGTGATATAAATGGTGTTATACACCATTCTTCATCTTTTTTCACCAACAATCCAATGGTGCCAGTTTCAAAAGGTTATTTCAACATCTAATAAGTTAATCAAGGCATCACGTCATCCAGAGCATTCATCAAGGATCAAGTACAAGTGTCAATCTCAAATATCAATGATGCCATCAAGCAATCATTGCATATTCTCATTCACAGTAATCCTTCAAGGGAATACTGGAAATTCATTCTCAATTAGATTCAAGAGGTAGTTCCAAAACAATCTGTCAAGTTTCAATGCTCCATCAATCCACCTTGGCAACCATATTCATTCAATAAAGTCTGGATTCATCAAGAACTGTATTTCAATCATACGCCATGGGAAGATAATTCAACCCAGCTCATTTTTCAATTTGGAAAGGTATACATTCCAGCAGACAATCAATACAGCTTCCAGTATTCAATACAGATCAGCTTCCAGCCTGAAGAAGTCAAGCTCTCAACCTTTCACATATACCAGCCTCCTTTTACCCGGGGGGTTTTTACCCCCAGTTAATTAATATATCTTGGGTTTATTTGATCTTTATCTACCTTTGTTTTTTTTTAAGTGAATGCTGATATTATCAAGTCAGTCATTTATCACCTTTCTCTTTTCTTTCTTTGCCTGTCAGTAGATAATGGTGGTCATATCCTTTACTAATTCCATTGTTTCTTCTGGCATGTTGAAACAGTGATTAAGGAATCACTTGGTTGGCTCTTTGGCCATTTGGATTCTTATTTCTCTTATTACATCTCATCTTTGTACCTGCATATTTGTCAGGTTGATTCTATGTAGAAGTAGTAATTAGGCTATTTACAACTTTAACTGTGACTGTGACACGTGATGAAAGATCAAGAATAATAGTATTTATTGATAATAAGGGCTTATAATAAGATTTAAAGGGCTTTACTATTATAAAATAGTGGTGGTGAGCGCTGTTGAAAGCCCTGGGTGCAGCTTTACCTGTTGGATGACAATAATTAAGATTATAATCATACCTGTTTATTCTCCAAGGGTATAACTATTTTTGACAGTTGTACTACATAGGAATTTAAGAGCAGGATGTGGAAGGCTTTTCTGGCTGTGAAAAGCCCTCCTTTTATCCTGAAATGGGGTGGAAAGGCTGCTAGACCTTTCCGTGTAGAGAAAATGAAGATTTTTTCACTCTCTGAGATAGGCTTGTGGTTTGCAAAAGGCCTGTATAGCCTGTATTGGGCTCAGATGTGGCTTTGAAACCACATCTGGGCAGTTTTCACTAATACAGTGTGAAAAGTTTCATCTGGGGACCACATAGCCTTCTTCTGACATGTATGATGCATAAAATGCTGTACAGAAACTGTATGGGACCCAGGTATTTACTGAATTATGAGGTATTGAAGTATAAACATTCCTCCTTGTCTGTTTGACACCTCATACTCATGGTTATGGGATATTATCCCATGGTAAGACTGTATTGGCCAGAATGTGGGATTTTGACCTCAAAACAGCCATAGCTTTGTCAGTTCTTGAGATATCAGCCTTGAAATTGGTACAGTGTGTAGCCCTGTATGTTCTCTACACAATGGTACCTTATTTGATATGGTTATCATTAAATATGGCAAAGTTATCCCATGTACAAGATATTGTGTACATATGCGTGTTTTAGGCAAAAGCTGTATTGGGCTTGTTTGCCCCATACCTTTTGTTCTAGTTGAGATATGAGGAAATGGATGAAACCATCAGATATCCCTGATTTTTCTCTTTCCAAAAAGACCCCACTTTAGGTATCTCACACTAAAACTGTAGAAGCTAGATGAGAGGTGAATGTTTTGTTCACCCTTATTTGGCCTGAATTTGACCATAACTTCTGTAATACTGGTGCTAGCTCAGTTTGACTGGTACCATTGGATAGCCCTGACTTGGAGCTTCATTTTGCATACCCATTTGACTGGGTTAAGCCTCTTACTCTGTATTTCAGATGAGAGGTGAAAATTAAGGTTTATGCTCAGCAACAACTTTGAGCAGGAACAACTTTGTTATTCTTTGTCCTATGATGATTTTACTTGTATATTTGGAAAGGGGTGAGTTTCCCCTTTCTTTTGATACCTTTTGAGCTAATTTGGCTCAGCTCCATGTTTTGGTGGTATCTTGGCTATACCATTGGTTTATGGTATTTTGGCTGTCATGCTTGTGCCTGGTTTTGAGTCACAGGCTGACATACCCTCCCTCTAAAATAGGCTCATCATTGATGAGACTGTTCAGTCCTCCTAGAGGCTCTGAATCTCCTTAAATGAAGGTTCCCATCTGGTATGGCATCTTCTGCCACCCCTTTTTCCTTATCAGCTGTTTGGTTCTTGAATCTGACTAAGTATTGTCTTTGATCCTTCCCATTAAGTCTGATCTTCCTGGCCCTGATGATTTTACTCACAGTTCCAGGGGAATCCTCCACTTCCACTATCTCTGGTGGTGTGGGGTTCCTCCTCCTGGAGGGGAATTTTTCTTCCTCTGTTTGGAAGTATGGCTTGACTAAGTTTACTGGAAAGACTTGGTGCTTCCTGGAAAATTCCTCTGTAAGTTTGACTTCCATTGCATTCTTTCCTATCAACCTAATCATAGTGAAGGGCCCTACAAATGAGTCTCTCATCTTCTTGGGTCCTTTAAGATTATTAAAGCTTAGTGTAGACACTAGCACCTGGTCCCCTTCCTTGAATTCAGGTTCCATGTGTGTCTTGTCCCACCTCTGTTTATTATATTATTTTGCCTCAGCTATGCATTAGGAAGCTGTGTCACAAGCCCTCTTCCACATGTCATGGAAGTCCTTGGCTGGGGGTGAATGGTCAGAAGATTCTTCTTCAAGTGATCCACAGGCAACAGGGGACTCCACCCTTTCTCTACCACTGCAGGTGTTTTTCCTGTGGTAGAGTGCTGACTTGTATTATAAGCCAGTTGGACAGCTGGTAGAAGGGTAACCCAGTCATGGGTGTATCCCTCATGGTCCTTGTATTCCATGCCATAGGCACAGAACCTTCTAAGGATGTCCTCCATTGTCTGGATCATCCTTTCAGCTAGGCCATCTGTTTGTGGATGGTAAGCTGTGGAAAATGCAAGCTTGGTGCCAAGCATGTCATACAAGTTGGTCCGAAATTCAGATGTGAATTTTGGGTCCCTATCACTAATGATGATTTTAGGGACTCCACAGGTAGATATGATGTTATTCCAGAATAACAGAGCAGTATCCATGGCTGTGTCCTCTTTATGGCATGGTAGACACCTCATACTCTTGCTGAACCTATCAACTATGATTAAGCAGGCATTGTAGTTTTCTTTGCCTCCTGGGACAGGTCGTGTGACCCAGTCCATATTGATGGTTTCCCATGGATGTTTGGGTTCCTCTATATGTTGAAGTAACCCATACTTCTTCCCATGTTTCCTATTTGCCTTTTGGCATCTTTCACAAGTGTTGATGTATTCACTCAACTCTTGTTCCCACTTGAGCCACCAAGCTGTGATTGCTACCCTCTCTTTAGTCCTGTCCTCACTCATGTGTCCCATATAGGGGCATTCCTGTAGGATCAGGAAGATTTGGTCTCTGTCTACCACTTTTAGTGCACTTGTGTGCTCCTCTCTGTGGTAAAGCAGGCCATCTACCAGGAATAATTTGTCATCCTTATAGGCCCTCAACCAGGGTTCTTCCAGCTGGGATTCCAGTTCTGGGCTCCTGTATTTTTGTTGAACAAGCTGTAGTAATGTGCCACACTGTTTGTGTTTGGCATAAGACTTCAGTACTGCACTGAAAAATTCATTTTGCAGCTCTGAGGAGCTTATTCCCAGTGTGGGAGTTCTGTTCCTTCTGAATCAGTTTTTCCACTGTCAAGGCTACCACTTCCTGGTGCCCATTCAGAGAATCTGAAGTTCTTCCTCCTATCTATTTCCATGGAATGGATAGGGATCTTGGCTGCTACTTCAGGGTCATAAGCTGGATTGCTCTTGAAATTATCCAGTGGCCATCTGCTAAGGCCATCTGAATTGGTATTACTTTTACCTTCTTTGTATATGATGGTCATATTCCCTCTATACTCCTGGATGGCTATTTGCCATCTCAGCATGTGTCTATTAGTAGTCTTCATGTTCAGTAATGACTTCAAGGCTGTGCATTCTGTGTAGACTTCAAAGACTGCACCCTCTAGATAATAATGGAGTTTTTCCAGAGCCCATACTAGACATAGACATTCAGTCTGGGTGGCCCCATACCTGGCTTCTGAATCTTTCAGCTGCCTAGAGATGTAACATATTACTCCCTCTCTTGGTTCACCATCTACAATTTGTCTTTGGTGAAGGGCTGCTCCTAAGACTTGGCTACATGCTGCATCTATGTATAACTTGAATGGCAGTTCAAAGTCAGGAAAGATGTGCACAGGTGCATTTGTGAGTTCATATTTGATTCTCTCATATGCATCCCTCCTTTCCTTGGTAATTTCAAAAACTACATCTTTTGAACATAGCTTGTATAAACTACTAGTTATGTGGGCAAAATTCTTGATGTAGTTCCTATAGTAGCTAGAAAACCCAATGAAAGATTTCATCTCTTTGATGCTCTTTGGTACTGGCTTTTGCAGTACTGCTGCTACTTCATTCTGTTCAATTGCCAGACTAAGACCTGAGACTTTATGTCCTAGAGCTAGTAGCTCTTGTTGGCCAAAATTACACTTTTTCAGTGAAATTTTCAGATTGGTGGGTGTAAATTTACTTAGCACTCGGTCTATGTATTGTACATGGTCTTCGCATGTCTCTGAGTATATAATGATATCATCTATATATACCACCATCCAGCCTTCCAATATTTCTTCTTGAAATATTGTGTCCATCATCCTTTGGAAGTGGGCTGGTGCATTTTTATTCCAAATGGCATCCTGGTATACTCATATATGCCCATATGGCATATTATTCTGAGCAATTTCATGGAGTTTGGTTTAACCCCATTTTGGTGGAATCCTTTCATACAATTCCTTTTGGTTATTTATTTGGCTTTTTCCAGTTTATCCAAGGCATGAGGTATCCTGGGTATAGGGTACCTGTCTGCTTTTGTGTAGTTATTCAGAGCTCTGAAATATCCATACAGTCTAGACTTGCCATCATGCCAGGTGATTAGGAAAAGAGTGCTTATTTCCACTATTT
The DNA here is from genome assembly GCA_023105745.1 of Austropuccinia psidii. NCBI lineage: Eukaryota > Fungi > Basidiomycota > Pucciniomycetes > Pucciniales > Sphaerophragmiaceae > Austropuccinia > Austropuccinia psidii. Next base: position 25,186,151 of record JALGQZ010000017.1, on the reverse strand, counting down.
CATTATGTCCAATCTTCCTGATGGCATCCATGTCCAGGAGTTCATTGATATGTTTTTCAATTTCTTTCCTGGTCTCCAGACTTGCTGGGTAAGGAGGTCTCCTGAGCATGGGTGGATAAGGTCTTTCCACATCCAGATATAGTTCTATGTAATGGCCTTTGATCTTTCCTAATGGTTCTTCACAAATGGCAAATTCTGGTCTATTCTTCCTCCGCATCTTCAGTGAACTTAGTTTTTGTTTACTGGTGAGGGTAGTGCTAAACTGGCCCTCTCTGAATTCATTCAGTAATTTCTCCAGTGGGTCATGTGTAGAGATTTGGTATATATCAAGTGAAAATTTCTTCTCCTTGTTAGTACCTATGGTAATGGGCCTTTTTTTACTATTGTAAATATCTATGCCATACATCCTTTGGTAGCTTGTTCCCAGTAAGAAGCCTTGGATGTGGGCATCATCAAGAACTACAAACTCTGGGTTGAGTCTGATATTACCCTTCCTGTGGGGTATAATTATCTCTTTGATAATTGTCCCAATTAAAGTCATCTTCCCCAAAGCACTTTTAACGCTTCTTGCTTGGTGGGCAAGAGCTGTTTTTCCCAATTTGGGAAGTGGTTATCCAGATAATTTCTGGCCACTATGGAGCAGTGTGCCACACTATCAATGATCAGTGGATGTTGAGCATTGTCAATACAGACTGTAATTTTTGTGGCTGTTCCATGTATATATGCCATTCCTCTGGTTGGTGTGACCAGGAATGTTTGTGTGAACCTTTGAGATATGACCACATAGCCAAAAAGGTCACAAGAAATATTTAATATAATTAGCCATTAAAAATAAGTACTTTTAAAAATACAAAAATACCATAAATTGGCATAAAACTTGGTTTAACTTAAACGCCAATGAATAAACATGTAAAATAAACTATACCATTGGATTCCCCATGGTAAAATACACATATACCATTTTTATGGAATATCTGTAAAGTCAATATTTAATAAGTTATAAGTAATAATACCTTATAAAATACACAAATCCTTATTTATTTCAAACTCCAATGAGAAAACATGTGAAATAAATGGTACCAGTGGACTCTCCATGAAAATCCACATATAAAACAATTAAGAAGCTAAGCTTCAAAATCAATACTTAAGGAATTATCCTGAATATATGCACTTTTTTGATCAATGCATATATTCAAGGATTTTAGCTAATATCTCTTGAATTATGCATGATAGAGTGATGAACCAAAAATAAAGTCATCACGTAATTAATGTAGGAATACATAAATGAAGTTTATTTCACAAGTTATAAACAAGGCTAAAACCTGTAAGGAATTATTGATTAAAATCAACAGAGCTGTTGACCACTTTGTTGTGAAAGTGGTCCAAACTTAAAAAAAGTGGACAGTTGGATTCTACTAGCTCATTCGTGAAGAATGATGTATTTTTTATCATAATATTCAAGGTATAACCCCTTGAAATCATAGTTTGAAGTTTAAAATATTAAATTTTGACAGAAAAGATGAGTTACAAGAAAAATCATCAAAAATAGAGTTTTTATGATGTAATGAAATGCTCTTGGCAGAATAATAAGGTTATGCAAAGCTATTAGAATTCACCCTCTGAATGGCTTTAGCGTGTAAATCTCAAACGTTATTAGGGATAAAAGTTTGAGCTTAATTTGATCATTTATGATCACTCACTGTAACCTTAAATTAAGTTTAACAGTCATATGAGTGATAAAACTGGTGAATACTATTATTTTATGATTAAAACTAATAAAATCCACGAATTTTGGGGTTCTTCCAAGCCTTTGACGTCATCAAACTTAGAGCTATAGTGATAACTCTAAATAATGGCGTAATAATGATGTAATATGGTTTGATCATGATGTAATCATCACCAAACCTTAAAGTATTGATCAATCCCAGTGGATATGAGCAGTAAACGTCTACTAGAAGCCTGTTGGACTCTAGAAGGGAGGTATTTACTATAAATAGAGCTCTTTTTACTCTGTTTTCCCCGCAGACGCATCAAAAACATTAAATCAATACAATAAAAAGGTAATTTCTTTATTCTTTATATATAAAGATTCTATATTATCAAAGACAAAAGACCATCTTATCATAATCATCAATTTTGACGTGATTAAATCATTTATTTAATTGTTTTTGTTAAAAATCTCTCTAAAATCTCATTTCCACGTAAAAATCAAGAATATTTGTAATTTCTCTATTTTTTATTGTAAATATAATTTAGATCAATTGTATTTATATTATTTGGCGTAAAATATCTCAAAATTATTATATTAAGTATTAAAAGTAGGTTATTTCCTCTTATTATAATAATTTTCTCTCTATTATACTTTTAATAATTCTTTAATTAATATAAATAGTATTTATATTAATTTACAACTTTAATATTGGTAATATTATTGTTATTAATTGTTTTTTATTAATAAAAAACAATTTTTTACGCCTTTATTATTTTTTTGTAACAATAATAAAGTGCCTTTGAATATATTAATTATTTTATATTAATATATTTATTTTATTATATTATATTTTATAATATAGATTATATTATCATATTTTATTAATAATATAATTATTTTTACGCCATAATTATAATAATTCTTTATTATTATAATTATTTTTATCTTATTTATTTCATTTATAAGGACATTCATAGTACAATAAGTAAAATATTCTTCAATTTTTACTTATTGTTTCATAGTCAAACCTTACAGTTTGTGCATCTTGTGTATGTTTGCACAAGTATTTGTTGGCAGTGTCCAGTGGCATCCCTGCTTCCAACTGTATGTCCTGAATTTCTAGTGGGTTTTCCTCTTGGTATTCCACTAGGAATTCTTCTCTTGGGTCTTGGTCATCATCAGATGGTTCTCTGATGGTATCACCCATGAAGTCTGATTCAGAATCCTCAGTTGGTGATTCCTCCTCTGGGACTTTCTCAATGGCATAGAATTTTTTCTTTGCCTTTGGACAGTTGTTTGCATAGTGGTCTGTTGAACCACAATTGTGACGAGAATTCTTCTTCTTTGCCACTTCTGCCAATCTTTCTTTGGGTTTGTCTTTAAACTCTACCCTGAAATGTTGTTTCTCTTTGAAACCACTGCTCTTATATGGGGTGAATTTCCCTATATTAGTTCTTTTCCTTATTTCTTTTAAGGTATTAGCAATGTCATCTAGAGTGCAATTTTGATTGCATCTGCATCTTACTGCATGCTCTAGTTCTCCTGGCAGTTGTGTCAGAAGCTTGTGATTCCTCATTTGGATGTTCATCTGAGGATCAATGGCTTCAAGTCTTTTAGACTTTCTAAGACACCACTCTTATGGATCTTTGTCCACAGAGTATTTTTCATTGTCAAATGACATGGTCTTTTGCCATATCCAAGTACCATTACTGTACTTCTGGAGGATTTGACTCTTCCACCATGGCCAGTTTCTTATGCCATGGATGTCTTTCATTTCTGTGTACCATATACTAACATGACCTTTAAATGCTGTGTTTAGCCTAGCAGTAATCCAGTAATCTGGTATGCTTGGTACATCAATGAAGAGTCCATCAATATAATCTATGAGTTCCATATGATAATATTCTCCTGTTCCAGAGAATTTGGGCCAGCTTGAGGCCTCAGGAAGCTGTTTCAAGGCTTCCTTCTCAGAATAAGACATATTATCCCCATCCTGGTATTGTTATGGAGATCTTGCCTTATTCATCAGCATGGAATCTGGTTTGATGTCATCTTGGTGATATGGATTATCCATAACATGGCCTTGTGGTTGGGGCTTCATGCTATGGTAGACATTAAACAGTTTTTTTATGTCTTTATCCAGACAATCCCTGTCCCTTTTGCTGTGGTGTTGTTCCTCAAAGACTAGATTCAGTCTTTTGTTGGTTTCTTCAGAGGCTTTGCTCAATTGAGCATGTCCTTCTTGAAGATTTTTAGCAATTTTATCCATGGAGGCTTTTAATTCAATCATCCTCTCATGGCTTGTTTCAAGTTCTTAAAACTGATTTTGAGTTTGCTCAGCATATTTGGACATTTGTAACCACAGTGCATCACTGTTTAAGTTACTCTCAGGTGTGACAACATTATGTTCAATCTGAGTGGGGGTAATATTTCTATTAATGGGACTACTGATTATAAAGTTATTTACAACTACTTCTGGTTCTTGTGCACTTCTTTCACCAAGTCCAACAGCTTCTGGATCATGGGGTCTGACTCTCTCTTCCTCTGGTTGAAGGAGGTCTTGTTTTTGCCCTTTTCTCCTTTTCTTCTCCTGGAAACTTCCTGGAATTGTGAATAATGGTGACTCTTGGCCACTGATCTTCTGGTTTCCAAATGGTGTGAAGCCACTGGAGAGCTGATTTGGCCTGCTCCTTGTGAGCCTGAAGGAATCTGTGTATGCCCTGTCTGGGTCAGTTTCTCTTCTATAGCTTGGATAGTGGCTTGATTCTCCCTTATCCTGGTTGCCCTTGCCTACAGGAGTCTGAACTTCCTGGTAGGATTCAAGCCTTTTGTGATTATCATAAGGTCCTTGAAGTTTATCTCTTTGAGACAGATCTTCTGGCAACTTGCTCTAAGTTCTTCCCAGTGAGTTGCTAGGTTGAACCTCTTGTTTTCCATGCTCCATTGAAACAAATCTTTGAGGAGTTGGTGGAGCTGAAGAACTTGATCCATGTTTTTCCAGTCCTCTGGTTTGAGGTACCTGTTGAAATGGAGTGTGAATGGCAAGGTTGATATCATTTCCCTCATTGTTTTTCCATCCACCACTGTGTCCAAGGTGTCCTCTTCCAGGCCTTCTGGTTCTGCACAAGCCTTCTCTGTCCTCTGGTTGGTTCCTTTGGAAGCCAAGGTCTCTGAGGTATACAGGTGACATGTCAGTGTTTGTAAGCAGTCAAAAACGTTATGTTCTTAGGGTATTTACCTTTGACTGTTCCTTGTACAACTTTGTTGTCTGCTGATTTGGGAAATTTACCTTTAGAGGTTACAACTGGGTTAATTATAGTAATTTTCCCTGTACAGGCTGTTAAGAATGGTTTACCTTGTATTTAAGCAGAATTTTGTGGTTTTCTACTCTTCTGAGTGGCAATAGGTGTCCACTTCTTTGATGTGATCAGGCCTTCACTGTGCCTCTTTCCTTTGCCTTTGCTTTCCTCTGGTTCTGAGGGTGTCACTGGTATGGTGGCCTGTGACTGGCTTTCAAGTGGTATGAAGTTATCTTCCACTGAATCAAACAGGAAAAGAGGGCTTAATGTCAGTTAAGACTTCTTAAAATGCTGTTTTCAGGTCTAAGAATGGCCTCTGGGCTTGTATATTACTAAAATATGTCATTGTATAATGACAGCGTAGTTGAATTAACAATTTCACGTCAGAAATACAGCTTACTGATATTTGGTATACTTTTTGTATACCAATATCTCACAGAATAACTTGTAATTAGCAAGTATAAAATGTTAAAAAGTGGTATGTAAGAGGGTAATTGAATTAACAATAGGCCCAACCACGCCTCAACTGTTGGCTTTACAGTGAGAGGTGTCTTTATTTAATTAAAAAAAAGACTGTATTAGTGGCTTAAAGTGTTTTTATATGTAAAACACACCAAAAATAAAGGTCCTGTGGTTATTAGCCATGTGACAGGTACTCTTTTTAATATGAATATAAAGAAATATATGATATATATATATATTATAAGAAAAAATTATGCCTAAAAATATAAAAAAAAATGTCAGAAATAGAGAAAATAAGTGAAAAACTCACTTTTAAGGTCCAATAAAGCTAGAAAATGGCCAGGCCCCCAAAATGTCAGGTTTAGTCTATGTAGAAGTAGTAATTGGGCTATTTACAAATTTAACTGTGACTGTGACACGTGATAAAATATTAAGAATAAAAGTATTGATTGATAATAAGGGTTTATAATAAGACTTAAAGGGCTTTACTATTATAAAATAGTGGTGGTGAGCGCTGTTGAAAGCCCTGGGTGCAGCTTTACCTGTTGGATGACAATAATTAATATTATAATTATACCTATTTATTTTCCAAGGGTATAACTGTTTTTGACAGTTGTACTACGTAGGAATTTAAGAGCAGGATGTGGAAAGCTTTTCTGGCTGTGAAAAACCCTCCTTCTATCCTGAAATGGGGTGGGAAGGCTGCTAGACCTTTCCACGTAGAGGAAGGGAAGATTTTTTCACTCCCTCAGAAAGGCTTGTATAGCCTGTATTGGGCTCAGATGTAGCTTTGAAACCACATCTGGGCAGTTTTCACCAATACAGGGTGAAAATTTTCATCTGGGGACCACATAGCCTTCTTCTGATGTGTATGACGCGTAGAATGCTGCACAGAAACTGTATGGGACCCCAGTGTTGACTGACTTATGAGGTATTGAATTATAAACATGCTTTTTTGTCTGTTTGACACCTCATAATTATGGTTATGGGATATTATCCCACGGTAAGGCTGTATTGGCCAGAATGTGGGACTTTGACCTTAAAGTAGCCATAACTTTGTCATTTCTTGAGATCTCAACCTCAAAAGGTGGTTCAGTGTGTAGCCCTGTATGTGCTCTACAAAATGGTACCTCATTTGATATGGTTATTTTTAAATATGGCAAAGTTATCCCATGTACAAGATATTCTGTACATATGCGTGTTTTAGGCAAAAGCTGTATTTGGCTTGTTTTCCCCATAACGTTTGTTCTAGTTGAGATATGAGGAAATGGATGACACCATCAGATAGCCCTGATTGTGCTCTTTCCAAAAAGGTCCCACTTTAGGTATCTCACACTAAGACTGTAGAAGCTAGATGAGAGGTGAATGTTTTGTTCACCCTTATTTGGCCTGAATTTGACAGTAACTTCTGTAATACTGGTACTAGCTCAGTTTGGCTGGTACCATTGGATATCCTTGACTTGGAGATTCATTTTTCATACCCATTTGATGGGGTTAAGCCTCTTACTCTGTATTTCAGATGAGAGGTGAAAATTAAGGTTTCTGCTCAGTAACAACTTTGAGCAGGAATAACTTTGTTATTCTTTGTCCTATGATGATGGTACTTGTATATTTGGAGAGGGGTGAGTTTCCCCTTTCTTTTGATACCTTTTGAGCTAATTTGGCTCAGCTTCATGTTCTGGTGGTATCTTGGCTATACCATTGGATTGTGGCATTTTGGCTGTCATGCTTGTGCTCTGGGTTTGAGTCACAGGCTGACAATATTTCTTAGAGAAATTCATTGCTTTTATTTTAATCTTCTTTATTATTTGGAGTGTTTCAAGTGAGTTCTCTGATTTCTGAGTTCCAAGCCACTCTTTTTTTTCCCAAGAGCCCCTGTGACAGTGAGTGAGAAACCAATTATCCCATTTGGATTATCAATTGCATCATCTGCTGTCACATAAGATTATCTTAGTTGCTTAATTAAGCCTTTTACATGACTACCAACCCATTGATGGTTAAGAATAAAAGGAGTGACAACTGTAAATCTTATTTTATCTCAAAATAAACATTAATTTCTCAAAGTCATAAATGTTATTGCAAATTTCATCACAGTGTTTATTTTCTGTGAACTTTTGAGGCTTCAATGTTTCATGTGAAATCATTAAAAATGGACTGTAAGTAAACCTTTTAATTTTGATTATCAAATCATGATTACTTTCTTTTTCTTTATTTATCATACCATTATCCATTGATCCTTAATGCTTCATAGAGATTCATTAAGAATTTTATTTTCAATCAATTTTTGTAGTTTTGACCTTATTTCTACATAGAATTGCAAATAGCACAGTATAGCTGGTTACCATGAGGTAAATGAATGGATACTAGTTCAAAAAGGTTTTTACTTACTCATTTAAGTTTTATCCATGGAGAATCATTAATAATTTACATGGTTACAGGAGTCCAAGTTGCTCTTTACCTCCTTGGCATGTCAAAATATTGGCTTATTGGCAATTTTCTGCTGATTTGATGGGACTTTAACTTGATATCCCAGCTCCCAAAAGGTTTTGGTATACTAAATGGTCCATGATCAGCCATTGATCCAATATTTAGAGCTATACATTCTTCATAGGCCTCAGAAGTTGGGTACCCTGGCTCTCTTTGATGTCTTTTTCCCCCTTAGCTATTTGCATGTCAAAAATAGTAATTCAGGCTTAAAGACTGATATCCACTATGGGTGTACCAAAACTGTATGTAAGAATACTATGCTATTAAGTGCCACAAACATTTATAACACTAATCTTAGCTTATATGTAACATGAGATTTTTGACATTCCAATTATTTAGACATGAAATTGAGAAAAAAAACTTTTCACAATTCTTTTATGTGGTATTGATGATGTGGTATTGAAGTATTTTCCATTCTACCACCCCATAGAGTTAATTTTAGTTTATTCACTCTATTGAGTTTCCCTAGGTAAACCTTTGTGTAGAATCCAAATCTGGCCTTAAACAATGGATTTACTTACTCACAAAAACATTATTCATCTTTTCTTAAATAAAGAATGATTAATTTTGGATATATTCATTACTTATAGGTTATTCATAGTTCAGAATTCATTTCATATTAATTGTGGTCTATTTGGGTATGTAAAATATACCTCAAGGCTGACATAAATACTCTCATAATCTTACACCAAAACTGCCATTTTTGGTACCAAATATGAGTTTTATCACCACAGATATCACATTTTTTACAAGGAAATCTGTCTAATTCATTAGTAATTAAATAAATATGACCTTATATTAGTTATTGATAAAATTTCATTCAAATTTTCATGAACTTGAAAAACTACTGAATTTTGTTATTTTTGAACACACTGATAAGTGATAGATTCAGATGCAAAAGTAATTCATTAATAAAAAGAATTAAAAAAAAAGTAAATTTAAATTATATATATTTTTTAAACCACATTTATAAGAAAATTTCTAAAAGTATTGTATTTAAAAAAACAATACCAAAATAAGAAATCCATTAAGATAATTCAAGGAAATAATAATTTGAACTGGTTTATTATTAGTTTCATGCTAATATTCTATCAATAATAGTAATATAATTACTCTTTATTAAGCCAAATTTTTAATATATCTTTATTTATATTTTTTATCATCTAAATTAAATTTGAAAATACAAGTGTTACAATCAATTGAGTTTATCAATGGGATCAATATTAATCCTGATGTTAGAAATATTAGATATTACCTTGATTTATATACTCAGTTAATTCAATAATTTTTAATTCTTTAATCATAAAGTGCTTACTCCATTCTAGCTTAATCTTATTACACTACTTGTATTAATAAGTTATAAAATAACCAAACAAAATATTCAATATGTAGGATTTTTGTAAAATAAAAAATTAAAAGAACTAATATTTTTTCTGAAGAAAGAACAGATTCATGTATCTATACAAATTGTTTACATCTTTTTTTATAAAGTGATTAATAGTATTGAATATTATCATTTCTAAAAGGTTAATTTTCTAGTACCACATGATATGTTGAAACTGGGCCATCAAGGCCCATGAAATCAGATAAAATGTAATCAAAACCTAATTTTACACTAAAAAACCAAAGGAAAGAGGAGAAAAATCATTAGCATTATTGCCTTTTCTTGAAAAAGAAAAAAGGAGGAAAAGTGTTATAATATTCTTAAACATATTTATATATGAAAAAATCTTGAAAGTTTATTTTAATTCAAGAAATTTTCTATAAGTTTTCTGAGAACTTGATGTTTGACTTGCAGAGAACAAGATTATTTTTCAGAAAATTGACAGTTTATTTTAATAAAAAAAGAGCTCAATTTCTATAAAGAAATTCAAAGATTTGAATTCAAGGAAAATTAAAACTTTTGATTATTGTTTTTTTTGAATTTTTTGAAAAAGTAGGAATATGTTTCTTGAGCTTTAAAATTTTATCAAGTAAGGTTTAAACTCTTTTTTAAGACCTAAATTTTCAATTTGAAAAAAGTTTGTATTTTAACAAAATGGCAGGGGACTCAGTTGAAATATCCTGGGATTTACAATTGAAAACTAGGGTTTTTACTGTGGTATTTGGGTCGCAAATAATTAATTGTTTTAATACTGTACTTGGTAGGTTTTAATCCCCCTTTTGAGAAGATATTCCACTTGGAAAACTGGAAATAAAAAAACATACTGTGGGATACTCCTCTGTGTGGGATAAATGAGGCAGTACCTGGAAGGGGAAATTACAATAGAACAGTTTTGAATTGCTGTTCAAGATTGTAACCCTTGCTCTGATTGTGTGCTAGAATACTCTAGACTGCCCTTCCTAATAATGCTGAATTATCTTGACTTGAGTTCCACAATCAATTTATTTATTTGATGGTGGCTGGGTCAGAAAAGTCTATTCAACAGACTCTGATCAGACTTTGATTGATTTTAAAACAACAGTTATTTAAAGACAAGTTGATAACACTAATATAATAATTTGATAAGTAATAAGAGATATTTTTAGTTGGTTTCTTTTGTAAAGGTTTTTTTATGATGACTTGGGATAACACAGATTTCAATTTTAAATAACTATGGTGAAGTTGTTGTAAAATAGGGAGAAGTATTGATAGCTTGATAATAAGAATAAAGGTAACTGAATATGTTATGAGTATTTTTTATAGACTGATTCCAATAGTAAAACTAATAATATTGATATGTTTTCTGAAGTTGATATTTTTTTATTTAAAAACTAATTTGGTTCACTGTTTAATAATACTTGATTATAAATAACTAAGACTGTACTAATAATGGAAGATATTTTTTTTAATGGAGGGGCATTTTCCCCAAACTAAATATGATTATGATAAAACTATTTTTTAATAATAAGGGGCCTTTTCCCCTTATTATATATTACTATGATAAAAGCTATTCTTTTTTCTTAATAAAGGGGCCTTTTCCCCAATATCAAATATAATTATTTTCTAGATTAACCTACTAGTGAGGGATGAACTCTGGAAAAAAGAAATTCAAATTACATTTCCAGAAGAAGCATGAGGTTTGAAAAATGAAAATTTGAAGTATTTATACTCTCCAGGGTTAGGGTTGGTGAGAAAAGAGTCCATCCTGAATTGAGGCTAACTTGTGGTTTCATATTGATTAAATCTTCTAGAATGTTCCTGGGTAATGATATCTTTTTCTCTTTTTTCTTTTTTTTTTTTTTTTTTTTTTTTTTGTTTTTTTTTTTAAATTAATCCAAACTGACAAAATGGTATGGAATACCACATCCCCCTCTCCATTTAATGCTGTCCCCAGCATTTCCAGTGAGGATTAATATAAAAAACACTTGAATTACTGTTTATTTGCTGGTTTAAATGAATAATAATTTTCTTATTGAGTATCCTTCCTTGATTTCTTTATTTCTTTTCCTTTTTTTTTTTTATCTTTTCTGTGATCTTGAGGTACAATTTTCTTTTTTTTTTTTTGAAATAATTTAGTGGTAAAGTCTTGATAATTTCCAAAGGCCAAAAATTGATTTCTTGAGATGAATCATGAGGTTGAAAATTTTGATGATGCAGTTTAAGGTCATACTCAGGACCATTTCTTGAGTCTTGAATTTGTTTTGATAACTTCTTGAAAAGTGTAATTGATACAGTTTAAGGTCATGTCCAGGACCATTTCTTGAGGTAATTTTGTTGGTAAAATGAAAAAATGAAACATTTAGAAAGTTTAAGGTCTTATCAAGGACCAATTATTCAGGAAATTTGTTTGATTATTTATAAGAAAATAGATTTTTTAGACAGTTTAAGGTCTTATCAAGGACCATTTGATAAAATAAGTTGAGAGAAAAACATATCAAAAGACCATTAAAAAAAGTAAATAAAGACATAAAACTTTTTTATTTTTTATTTTAAATTTTTTTAGATGACTTCAGACAGATAACAAATTTTGATTGGAACCAGAATAGAATCTTGTAAAAAAATATACTTTGAATGGCTGAGGGGCTAGTCCCCTCTCCATTTTCAAAAAAAATAATAAAAAAAAAATATTCAATAACAGGTTCCATATATATATGTTATGTATGATATATATTTTATGTGTATTATTTTTTCTTATTATTGTTTATTTAACCATTCATTATTGATTTTTTTTTTTTTATTTTTTTTTTATTTTACTTTTTATTTTTTTTTTATTTTTTTATTTTTTTTTATTTTTTTGTATGACAAAAATTAATAAATTCAAATTTATATGCCTATATTTAATTAATTTAATTTTCAATTCTTTTTTTTTTTTTTTTAATATATATATATGTATACATATATTATACATATATTAGAAAATTGTTTATTATATATTTTTTTAAAAGTAGAATAAAAAAATAATTAAATAAAATAAAAGTTTGCTGCGAGTACTGTGCAGCGCTGCAAACACTTCAATTTTGAAGGTCGCGCTTTTTGTTAAACTTAACTTAAATTTCAACTTAAATATAAGTTATTTATTTGTGTATTTTTTTAATTTTAATTTTTTAACTTTTATTTTATTTTTTTATACTATTTAAACTACCACCACCTCGACAAACTGATCCATTGCTGTGGTTGGAGATTACTTCACGTTGGTGATCTTTTCAAATTAATATAATGAACTTGATTGACACTTCTTGGTTGTTTATTTATGTAGGAATTATGACGAATTGATTTTCTCTATTTAGATCAACTCCTCAATCAGTTATATAGTTATCTTGATTTAATTTATTTTTCATTTACTACGCATTGTGGCTGCTTTTCTTTGTTCAGTAGGATTTCCGTTTTAATTTTCTTCATGGCATTCTTCTTTCCTTTGTCAAAATTCAACGTGAACCTTTTTTTTTCTTTTTTACTTTCATTGCATCTTCTTTGTTTAATTTATTTATCTGGCAACATTCCTCACGAATGATGGATTCTTCTGTGAGTAGTTTTTCTTCTTATTATTGTACTTTCTTCTTTTCCTCTTAACTAATATTTATGATGATTTGCTAATGTATTCATTCTTTTTTTTTTTTTAACCGTTTTGGAATTTTTGAGGGGTTTTTGCTCAATATTCATCTTTTAACTTTGATTGAGTCGTCGTCTTGATCCAGTGGGTTGGTAGTAGTATTATTAGGATTTGGAAGGTAAGTCCATTTACTGTTTCTTCTAATTAATTCTTTTTTCTTTGCGTAATAAAATCTAACCGTAATTTTATTTATCTTTTTGATATTATTATTATTTTTGTTTGTTTGTCGTTTTAGATCATGTTCGATTAGTTTCTTATCTGCCTTTGCTAACAAGAAAACGTTCCATACATCCAGTAGTTCAAACCTTACTCCTTCTGCCGATATTTTCATTTTGATTATTCTGTGCCTGTTACTGGTAAGAATTTTTTATTTTTATTTTTTTTGTATTTAAACACCAGCTGATTGGCTTTCTCTTGCTTCTTCCATTAAATTTTACTTCATTGTTCTATTGCCATCCTCTGTAGCTCACTTAGTATGTCTTTTTCGATCGAAATTAAGCCTACCCATTATGGTTCTCAATCCGTAATGGTTATAGTTCGCAACATCTGTTATAATTTTACAATCCCCTCAATGGGCAATCCTTTTTTCAATTTATTTACCGTTTCTTCTAGCAATACTGGAGAATCTACTCCATTAGCAGCTGCTTCCCCTGCTTCTCCCATCTTTTCAGCTAGTACTGCTCCTACTTCTTCATCTTTATCTCCTCCAGCCTCTCCGCTTTCTGCTTTTGCGACTGCGCTTACGATATCCCCTCAATCCACGAATTCAGATGGGTCTGTTCCCACTGAAGAGGAGCTAAAATACGACTTCGGCTTAGTTTTTTCCGATTTCAATTCCGCTGTTGCCGACTTAGGACGTTTAATGGAATTAACATTTGTCCACGGACGTCCTCCACACTCCCACCAACGCACGCTTGAAAGTATCTGCGCCGGTGTAATTCATCTTGTGCATTTATATAGACAACTCGAAGAGTAAGTCTTTCTTTCTTCTTTTTCTTTCTCTCTTTTTTTTTTTTTTTTTTTTTTTTATTAATTAATTCTTTTTTTTTTTTAAATGACTAGGATTGCTATAGTATTAGCTGAGACCCACGGAAATGTCAATAATGGGTATTACCCAAATTGAATTAGTGGTGTCTGTCGATCGGATGATAAACGAAACCTTCTGTCTCGAAAGTTTTATTTTCTTATTTTCTTATTATTATTTTTTTTTTGTCTGAATTTTATACTGCTACTGGTCTCTCTTTAGAAGTAGAGCTTAAACCAATTATTTGTACGATTATTGTCTCTTCCAAAAAAAATAGCCACAAATATGGCTGATAGTCTCTTGTTGTATGGGCTTGGTGACTGATTTGCGTTATCTTACTCTAAAAAAAATCGAGTGTGTTGCTTTCTGATTATGTAGGCCTTGATTGATTGAAATGGATTATAACGACCATTTACACGTTTGGTCGTTAAAAAAAACTGATTTAACCCCCTTCCTGCAGAAATCTAACAATGGATAAGAAATGTAAGATATATATCATATATGTTAAACTAAGAATGTTTCTTTTGGCGTAAGAAATGAGTAGGAGTCCCAATTATAAAGATAATATGATTTATTCATTCTTTTATTATTTTATCTATTTTGTTTGAAATGATAATTGGTAAAAATTGATTCATTGTAAGATATTTAATTAACACTCATGGATTTGATTGTGGCCACTTTGTTAATTTTTTTTTGAATAAATTGTTTCTTGGTATAAGTTTTGAGAGAAATTCAGTATACATTGGACTTTATCTTTGTCCATTTATATGTGTACCTTCGTGCAAAACTGCTTTTAGAATTAAATAATTTTTCTAATAATGGATTTAAGAATATGTCCAAATAAGGGGTTTTCTTATTATGAAACTCTTTATATATATCATGAGTATAAAAAATAAAGTTGATTGAATTCTGTTCTATTTTTGAAAGAGCTGGTGCTTTAATTAGGGACTCATTTTCATTTTGAAGAGTTATTTCTTTTCTGGAAGTCATATTGATCATGAGACTTGATAAAAGTTTCTTTTTATGAGCTAAAGGTAAGTGTTTTGATGATAATGGTATGATTTGATCTTGGGGTATACTGATTACTGTTGGTAATTGAGGAGAATAATCCAATGAATATAATAATCTCTTCATTTTGATAGATTGAGGTAAAGAAATTTCTCCTTCAATTTCATTTTCATGTTTCAATAGTATTTCTTCATCTTTATTTATTCCTTTATCTTTTGGATTTGTACTTTCTTCAACCTCTTTTGATGGTTTGTTAATACTAAGGTAATTTGAGTTATTACACAATTGATTATTAATTTTGATATTTTGTTCCTTTTGAGGTGAAGATTTTTCTTCAATGAGGCTCAAAGCTTTCCCACTGGATATATAATCTTCAATACTTGAATAAATCTGTGGGATGTTTATTTTGTAAGTTCTTTTTCTGTTTTTGAATCCATTGACCCATTTTTTGGTAAATTTGATTGGAGCACCAGAAGTCACTCTCAACAATTCCTTAGGTGAAATACTATGCTTTGGTTTTGAAAATATAGCTTCTAAAAATTGCTTATAGAATTCAGAAACAGTTGTTTGTTCCTTAAAAATATGACAACCACTTTTACCACACACAGGTGAGACACTGTTAACTAGCTGTTTTGGCTTTAAGCCTTCATTTTGTACTAGTTCCACTTCACTTAGAGTGGAAGCTTCCATGTTAGAGCTATAGGTATTCTCAGATGTTTGAGGGTAATTAAGGTGTACATTATTTATTTTGCTAATTTTCAAATCATTAATAGTTAATTCATCTTTAGAATGTTTGATAGGAATTTCTGGGTTTGATTTTATAGATAATTCATTTTCTTTTGCTCTTGAATTTTCGTGAGGTAATTCTTTACTATAGGATGAATATTTTCCCCCAAGGATTTCTTGATGAGAAAGAACAATATCTTGAGACTTTGAGGGGTAAAAGCTTTCTGGTTTATAGGAAGAGAATGTTAATGATTCTTTTTGAGGTTGGATTTCTTGAGTTCTTTGACATTGTCTGATAGGAGTGGCTTTATTTAATGATTTCTTAAGCTTCTTTTCTTTTTCTATTTCTTCTTGAGCATAATCTGATACTTCAATGATTAAAGATGCAAGTAATTCCTCTTCTTCTATTTCTTCTTCATTATGTTCAAATTCCTTTAATATTCCCTTGATGGATTTGAGTTTTCTCTTGGGTACAAGGTATAAAATTTGAGTAGCAAAGCTCCAAAGCTTTTTCATGGTTCTTTCCTTCTCTTTCTTCTCTTGGATATAATCATTTATCTTTTGAATCTTGATAAAAATGAGCTTCATTTGATCCTCTGTTCCTTCTAATTCTTCTCCTTGGATAATTTCTGTGACTCCTTTGAGATATTTCTTGGGTACTAGATGCAAGGTTTTAGAAAATATTTCTAATGCTTCTTGCAAATTTTCTTCATCTATATCTTCAGTAATTGAATCTTCTTCTTCATAATGATAATCTTGATGATAATTTTCTTCATAAAATGGAGGTTGATATTCATTGTAGAGATGGATTTTAGAGGCAAAATATGACGCCATTTTTCTTTTTTTTTTTTTTTTTGAGTAAAAAAAGATTCAATTGCTTCAAATAACTGTTTTATGAATTATCAATCTGAAAAAATCTGGATAATATCCTTTTTGACTGCCACTGTTGGGACACCAGATGTGGGATACTCCTCTGTGTGGGATAAATGAGGCAGTACCTGGAAGGGGAAATTACAATAGAACAGTTTTGAATTGCTGTTCAAGATTGTAACCCTTGCTCTGCTTGTGTGCTAGAATACTCTAGACTGCCCTTCCTAATAATGCTGAATTATCTTGACTTGAGTTCCACAATCAATTTATTTATTTGATGGTGGCTGGGTCAGAAAAGTCTATTCAACAGACTCTGATCAGACTTTGATTGATTTTAAAACAACAGTTATTTAAAGACAAGTTGATAACACTAATATAATAATTTGATAAGTAATAAGAGATATTTTTAGTTGGTTTCTTTTGTAAAGGTTTTTTTATGATGATTTGGGATAACACAGATTTCAATTTTAAATAACTATGGTGAAGTTGTTGTAAAATAGGGAGAAGTATTGATAGCTTGATAATAAGAATAAAGGTAACTGAATATGTTATGAGTATTTTTTATAGACTGATTCCAATAGTAAAACTAATAATATTGATATGTTTTCTGAAGTTGATATTTTTTAATTTAAAAACTAATTTGGTTCACTGTTTAATAATACTTGATTATAAATAACTAAGACTGTACTAATAATGGAAGATATTTTTTTTAATGGAGGGGCATTTTCCCCAAACTAAATATGATTATGATAAAACTATTTTTTAATAATAAGGGGCCTTTTCCCCTTATTATATATTACTATGATAAAAGCTATTCTTTTTTCTTAATAAAGGGGCCTTTTCCCCAATATCAAATATAATTATTTTCTAGATTAACCTACTAGTGAGGGATGAACTCTGGAAAAAATAAATTCAAATTACATTTCCAGAAGAAGCATGAGGTTTGAAAAATGAAAATTTGAAGTATTTATACTCTCCAGGGTTAGGGTTGGTGAGAAAAGAGTCCATCCTGAATTAAGGCTAACTTGTGGTTTCATATTGATTAAATCTTCTAGAATGTTCCTGGGTAATGATATCTTTTTCTCTTTTTTCTTTTTTTTTTTTTTTTTTTTTTTTTTTAAATTAATCCAAACTGACAAAATGGTATGGAATACCACAATACATATTAGATTTGAAATTTTTATTCAATTTTTCCATTATTTTTTAAAATACCAAATAATAAAAAAGCTAAAAATCACCTTTTTGTTTTACAAAGATGAAATTAACATCAGAAACACATCAAACTCAAGATAAAAATAATAGCAACAAAATATATCAATTTATACTTTATAAGGCTTAAAAAACAATCTCATATGAAATACTTAACCTTAAATTTGTTAGGCTTCTAGCCCATTACATTCGCATAAGAATTCTTCATTAAATTTTAGATCATAATTTGATTCAAAAAGGGTTTTTTTAGGTAAATTAAAAGCACATATTGAAAGAAAAGAAATTTAATTGATATATTAGAAATCTCTTGTTAATAAAGATATATAATACCATTTCTAAAATTTCACTCCCTTCTCTCAGACAGGTCTCATCTGATTTGATGCAAATTATTTTCTCACATTTTGCAAATTAGCAATACATTTCATATAATTTTTCATATTAGATCATCTCAACCCTTCCAATTCTTCAATTGAAAAATATAATATTTATTGCGGAAAATCCTACATTGAAGAAATTGGGATTTCATAAATCCAAAACTCCCTATTATTCAGTTGAGTGACCTTGGACTTTGAGGAATTTTGATACTTTGAAAACTTGAGGATTTAAAATCTGAAACCTAAAAAGCTTTTTTTTAAATAACCTAATTTACTTGTGTCTTGATTTTCCCCCTTTAAGTAGAGCTAGAGAATATTTCTAAATCTACTGATCCTCCTTTTCACCATTAAACTTTGTTATATTTTTTTCACAAACCACTTATTTAACATTCTTTTTTCAAAACCCCTTTCAATAATCACTTAGATTCTTATGCACATCTGAACAACTCTTATTATCTAAGAATTATTAACTTGCTGATGATAAAATCAAGTTATGTTTCAGGTTTCTGAAGAAGTGGCACAGCTTCAGTGGGAAGGCCTCCATCAAGAGATAAAAGTGGTTTTTAGCTGATAGCACTTGAGGTAAATAATAATTTCTAGAACTTTTTGAATATTATAAATTTCATTATTCAATACCAGTGTAAGAAGTAATTAAGAATGTGGCTGGAGAAATTATAATAAAATATTATGAAATAAAGGTGAAACAAACAATTGAAGAGAATCTGAAGAATATGTGTCCATTTTATCATTAAATAGATGGATTATTTATTAAAAGCTCAAAGATGACACCTGCTTCAGCTTTTTACTTACAGGAAGAAGAATCAATTTCAAATAATGATGAGCAAATCCATACTAACTTGGAGTTATGTGCACATATTCTTTTTTTGTATAATATTATTAATTAAATGCTTTATGACAAATCTCAACATTAAAGCATAGTGAATACTAATTAGAAGTGTTATGGTAATAATCAAGAAATATTCCAATAGGCTAGTATAGTAGACCAAATAATTTTCCCATAATTTTTGGAAGTATTAGTCTATTGGTAAGCTATAAGAAAGTAATGAAAATCTTAAAGTATGAATGTAAAATGTAAGTATAGTACAATAATTTACAAAAGAGATTTTCTATAAAAATATTTTTTATTAGTCTTCTAAAAAAACTTGCTGACCTAAGTATCTTCTGGGTTACAATAACAATCAAGAAAAAAATAAAAACTATGACTATATCTTAATATTCTAAGGGTTAGTTCTGTCTATGACATTAAAATCATGTGATAACAATTCAATAAGAGGATCAGGGTTTTTCCTAGAGGGAAAATCCTCCTTTTATGTATATAAGTGTGAAAGGAGATAGCTAACCTTTTTCCACATCTAAGGAGTAAATAGTTTTACTCAGGTGGCTGTATTATGAGTGAACACAGCAAAAAACACTGGTATTGGTGCCCAGATGTGGATTTGAGACCACATCTCAGTCATTTATGACAATAAAATGTAAAACCTTTTACTAATTAGAAGCTCATAATTTTTCTACAAGCTATTTCATATAAAAGCATGGGAAGTAAAGGTCTTGAGGACTTTTATTGGTCAAGATATGAGTTATCAAAATAAAAACACCATTTCAATGGGTTTGATACCTCATAATTACATTATATGAGAGAGTATTCCACAGTAATAACCTGTATAGTCAGGAATGTATTTTAATAATTCAATCAATGATTAATCCATAGAGAGATAGCCTTCTGACAGATCTGAAACCTAATAGTTAAATTATCTAAGATAGTATCCCACAGTACCACTTGGTGTGGGATAGTATCCTTGAATCCCTGGTAGCTTTGTCAGTTTTCTAGTTTCAGGCCTCAGAAGTGGCTCAAATTTCAGTCAAAAGTCATCTCTAAAAAATGGTTACATGTTTTGCCCACCTTGCTATAAGTAGGATGAATTCATACAGGATAAAATTTCTTTTTAATTTTTAATAAGAAGCCTATTGGTGATCTTATTGTAAGCCTTTGAGATATGACTAAATATTCAAAAAGGTCACAAAAAATATTACAGAACTTATTTTAATAGTAGTAATTAAAATTCAAATCTTAAAACAATCAAAATAAGTAAAAATTCCATGAAAATGAATAAATTCTTTATTATCTCAGAAACCAATTGATAAATATTTTGGAAAAAAAATACACAATTGTATTCCCCATGAAAAAAATATATGACTCTTCTATTGAATATCTGTAAACCCAATATCTACTGAGATACCTGGATATATGCACTTTTATGATTAGTTCAGATATTCATGGGTTTTAGTTTATATAATGTAAAATACTCATGATAAATACATTATCCAAAATAAAAGCTACCACTAATTAAATTTTGAAAGATACCTATAAGATTTCTTTGGAAAGCTATAAACAAGGTTAAGAATAAGAAAGAGAAATTGGTCAAAATAGGCATACCAGTTGATCACTTAAAATTAAAAGTGGCCCAAATTTTAAAAAAGTTCATATTAAGATTTTTCTAAATCATATATAAATAATTATTCAATATTTATCATTATATTCAAGGTATAGCCCTATTAAATCATTCTTTAAAGTCCAAAATAATGAATTTCAACAGAAAAAATTAATTACAAGAAAAATCATCAAAAATAGAGTTTTGATAATGTAATAAAATCCTCTTAGAAACTTCATAAGGAAATTCTAAGATATTAGATTTCACTCTCTGAATTGAAGTTTCATCAAAAACTCAAAAGGTATTAATTATTAAGGTTAAGGCTTAAAAATGATCATTTTTGATCTTTAACTGTAATCTTATTTTAATTCTAACAGTTGAATACAAGATAAAAACGGCTAATATTGCTATTTTTTCATTTCAAATAACTTAATCTGCAAAATTAAGTTATATTACAAGCTCATAATGTCAGAAAACTAGAGTTACAGTGATAGCTGTAACATATAGTGTAATAATGAGATAAAAGGGTTCAATAATGATCTAATATTAATCAATTCCAGTTGATAACATCAGTACACATCTACTAAAAGGAAATATATTTACTATATGAAGACCCCTTCTTCCTCTGTCTCCCCCTTAGACACATAAAATTAAATAAAATATCAAGTAAAAGGTAAAAGACTTTATTCTTTATATATATACCTCTCATGCTAGTAAATACCAAAGGCTTAATTTTTAGTAATAACTTGATTTTACGTGATTACATAAATATTTTATCATTACTTGTTAAATTCTCTTGAATTATCTAAATCTATGTAAAAATATAAAGAATTTTATTCCTCTCTATTTTTATTGTAGCTATATATTAAAGAAGTTGTGTGTACACTTATTAGGAATAAATCTAAACAAAACTATTATATTAAGTGCTAAAAGTAAGTTATTTTTACTTATTGTAATATTTTTCTCTATTATTACTCATTGCTAATTTTTTTATTGATATAAGTAGTATTAATATTCATATATAGCTTTAATATTAGCTATATTATTGCTATAAATTTTTTTTTATCATTAAATAAAAATTTCTCATGTATTCATTATTTTTTTTTTAACAATAATAAATTTCCATAAATATATTCATTTTATTCTTTTCAAATTATATAAAATATTTTATGGCATGATTATAATTATTTTGAGCTTATTATTCATTTTTATTAGGGAATTCAGAGTAAAAAAAAGTAAAATTTGAGTAATTTTTACTTATTGTTTCATAATCAAACCTTACAGTTATGGTTCATGTAATTCATTAAAATGGGATAAGAAGAAATGGACTGAGGAAAATTTGATTTAAATTTAAAATAATGGTTAAAGAGAAGGTTTTGGATAAGACTAAAATTTCATTTTAGTGGAAGGGAAAAGAGGAAGATCAGCCATTTGAGAAAAAATTATTTCAAGAAGAAAAATAATGAAAACCAACTTTACTTTTATAAAGAGAGATTTAGTCAATGAATTGAGCTCAAAGCTGAAAAAGGAAGATGTCCATGACTAATTCTGAATTCAAACTCTCTAGACTTATTTCTGGTCTTGAGAAAGTTTTTTCTTTAATTAATGAGTGAGGATCTGATCTATTTGATGTGAAAATTCCTTTTATAAACCTCCTTGGACTTGGATTTTGATGTTAATTTAATTCAATTAATTAAAAAATTTTAAGAAATTTGAATCTTATGTTGTTTTATTGAACTGGAAGCCATTAAGAGTAGAGACATAATGTTATTTTAAATTTCTTAGTTTTAACTTAGTATTTGAGGTGTTTCAAAACTTGACTGTATCTTAAATTGTTTTTGTAGAATTCAAAGTTCAAAATGAAATCAGAGATGCTGAGGCCAGCTCAATTTTACTTTTTTGAGGGGTTCCTTATTTATTGTTTTAATTGGTATCAGATAAAATCTTTATCTTTACCTCATTCTCACTCACTCTCTTTTTGAGTATATCTTAAATTTCAAAATTGTTAAATTAATTCCTTTCAGCTTTATTATTTGTAATTAAATTATACTTTTCTCTTCACCTAAAAATTACAGTAACTCAAAATTCAAAACATTAATCCTTTCAATTATACTAATTTTTTATTCTTATCTTTGGCTTAGGTGGTGATTGCTACAGCTTGTTTTTTGATTTTTTTTATTACTTCAACACATTCATTAATCAAAACCTCCCAATGTACAATTAATTCAAGTTCTTTGTTTTAAAATTCTTTTTTTTAAATTAATTTATCACTATTGAAGCCAATCTTAATTCATTAGAACTTACAGCCTCCAAAATTTGGACACCCCCACAAAGCTTCCCAATAGTACCAGAAGTACTTATTCTAAATTGATGAAAAATCTATTTCTGATCAATTACCAAATTTACTCAGTATTCAATTAACGATTAAATTAAAATTAATTTTTAATCCTCTTTTTTGAGCTTTTTGAGGCATAACTCAAGGAATTAATTCCTATTTATTTTGAATTTCTTTTGAAAATTTCTACATTTTTTTCATTTTTCTTCTTAAATAACAAATTTTGTAAGGGATTCCTCTTTTTTGATCTAATATTTAATTTATTATATTTGTGTTTTCATTAAAATTTCTAATAAGTATGTATTTCTTAATTATTAATTTGAGGTTTAAATTATCTTATCATTTAATTAATTCTATCCATATCATGTCTCCCTTATTTAATTAAGTCTTGAAATTAAAAATATTTAACTATCCTGATAGTTACCATCAGCCTCTTCATTCCAATATTAATCCAGTAAGTGATTCTTTTCATTCTATTTCTTTACCAGAACCAATTTAAGTCAATCGTCAAAGAAGGAAATTTTTACTTAACTCATTATGTAACTGTTTTACTAAACCCAATTTCAGTTCATCATGGGAACAGTCAATATGATAACATGAGATCTTCACTTACAAAATCATCCATTATTTCCATTTAAAGGTAAAAAGTTTTCAATCAAGTTACACTAAGATTCCTTAAACAATGTGGGCTTAAAATTTCAGAGACTTAAAGAGATTATGTTATTATCTATAAGAGAAAAACAGGATTATTTATCATGTCTCAATCTCATAACCAAGCTAATTTTTCAATTGATAAAGCTCAACCTTCCAAATTGTATTTTCCTATTTATCAAATACATTCATTTTATAATCTGTTATTCATCCTTTTTCATAATCAAAAATTGACAAATTATCTTAATAAGATAGCTTCTAATAAATAAGATATAATAGAAACAACAACCTTTGAGGTGGGATCCTTAGAAGTTTAATTTTCTGAAATTTATTCAATTTGAGAATAATCTTGATTTTATGTAAGAAAAAAAAAATTTCTCCTATTAAAATTGAATAAGATAGATAAAATGGTATAATCTAGAATAACTTTATAAATTACTTCAGTTAGGAATCAAATTCTAATTAAAAAAATATGTAAAGAAGCCAACATTTTCCATTTTAGTAAAGCTTTCATTAGATAATACTACTTACTTATTATCAATTTTTTTTTTGAATTTCATAATTCAAAAGAATGGCTTTAATAATAATTTAAATATAAATAAAAATAATATAAATTATTTTAAAATTACAATATACTCTCTGTTTATTCAAAAAAAAAATTAATTTAAATTATTCTTAACTCAATTTAAACCAATTAATATTTTTTTTTAAATCTCTCCTTAATCTTAAGTTAAAATTTAAATTATTCTTTTTTTTGAAAAAAAAAAAGTAAAATTAAATATTATAAATTCAATTCAAAAAAAAAAAATGTTGGAAATTCCTAAATAAACCCCCAAAAAAAAAAAAAATTAATAAATATTTATATTAAATTAAAAATTTTATTTATTAATTTATTTTTATATTAATTTCAAATTAATGGAGAAAAAAAAATTAATTTTAATTTTGATTTTAATAATTATTATTATTATTTTTAAACTAAAATTAAAAAAAAAAAAAAGTGAAATATAAAGTTTTTACTTTTTACTTTTTTTTTTTTAATAATTAAAATTATAAATTAAAAAAAAAAAAAAAAATTATTTTTTTAAAATTTAAAAAATATAAATTCTTAAAAATAATCTTTTAATGTTTTCATAATTAAATTCTTTTTTTTTTTTTTTTTAATTTTTAAAGATTATTTAATGAGAAAATCTTTTATTTTTTTTTATTTTTATGATTTTATATTAATTTCTTCTTTATTTTATTTTATTTTTTTATTAAGGGGGTTCAACACCAGCTTTCATGAGCGCGCTTTTTTTAAACCATTAGCAAGATTTAATCATGACAGACCAAGCTCATGAGCTTTGAAAAATTTTATTTTATGAAAATTTTAACGTCCAAGATCATCAATCACACACATTTCATGGCCCCTTGATCACTTTCCCATTTGTCCACAATCAAGGCGGCTGAGGCTTTTAACTTGGCACTTATAAGACTGGTGCGCAGGGGTAGATCAACCTATCCCAGTCCCAAATTGTCAAAATCATTCCCCCACCGTTGATAATTTTGAATTATTCCCAAGGTCTCTCAGAGGAAGGAAAAAATCAAGGAGCTTCAACTAATGTGGATTGTCACATACATTCAAGAGAATCAGAGACAATTTTCCAGCTTACAAATGTTGGATAATCAATCCACTGGATCTCTTATTGGCTTGCGGAATCATATTGCAGCTACCACAGGCAGGCTTGGTTCAACAACTTAAAAAAAAAGATCCGAATCTACAACATAAATTCCAATCTCATTTCTTGAATAAAACAATCAGCACCTTCCAAGCACAAAATTAATCAAGGCTATATATCCAGGCTCTTGTACTCACAATGAATAGCTGTTATATTTCAATATCATTGGAAACTTCGTCACGAGTACCTTTTGAAATGGATGCACTCTTCAACATGAGAGATGATGACTTCAAACAATCCATGAGAACCTCCAAAGAGGGTTTTGTTTTTATTCATGATAAAATCAAGACAAACCTGGTATTCCAAAATAAAAGTACCTCAAAACAACTGGCCATTTCTTATCAATTGGCGGTAAGACTCGAATGTATTAGTTCCAATGGCAATGCAGGCTCTGTGAGTAAATTTTCACAAAATTTTCAGGTAGGACAAGGGACCGTGATTTAAATAACCAGGAAAGTCATTGAGGCAATAAATTCATATGAAGAACAATACATCGCTTGGCCTGAAGCCAATAGGCGCCATGAAATATCACAAGTCATGAGGGAGTAGTGTTTTGTGGGCTGTGTCGGTTTCATCAATTGGACAAATTTTCCATTATACCAGAATCCTTCCTGGCAAGGGGAGGTTTATTTTGATTGTAAGAAGTTTTACTCACTTAATGCGCAGATTATATGCGATTTCAATAAAAAAAATTATTTCCTTCATTTCTGGATGGCCTGAATCATGTTCCAATTCAATGGTATATAAAAATATGGGTCTGTATAAGAATCCCATGGGCTTCTTTGACAAATTTGAAGTAGCATTCATTTTATTTTCCATTTTATTTTAACTGATTGTTGTAGTCATACAATTCAATTCAATTTAGGTCAATATCTTTTGGAATTTTGAAGGGCTTCTGGGCTTCTCTTGGGGAGATGAGATTACAACTCAATGGGTGAATTTATATTATTTCATATGTCAATTGGATTAAGTCATTCTGCATTTTACACAATATGCTTGCACAAATCAAGGATTCATGGGTTGATTTGAGTGAGGAATCACATCTAATCCACCCTGAAGAATGGCAAAGGGAGGCACCTTCACCAATGTCAATAGAGCCTCAGCAGGTGGTGAAAAATAGGTGTGTTTCCCAAAATTATGAATTAGGGTTACTTCCAATTGCATAATCTGTGGTTGGAACATTTAAGGATATGTAAAAATAAATTCAATTTCTTAAAAACTTAACATGAAACATTCAAATTTTTGGTCCAATTTAAATCAAAATATCTAAATGTCCAATGACAAATTCATTTTTGATTTGGTCTGGTGATTCCAATAATGGATCTCATACTGCAATGGGTTCTATAATCTCTCATCATCTATCTGGAACTAAAAGTCCTCTATCTAATTGAACTTCAATGTTGGAATTTTCTGATAATAAGGGTCTAAATTCAACAACTTCATTCTCTGATTTCTCTTGTTTAAGTTTATCTTATGTCACCCCTCATTAAATCTCAAGCTCAAACATGAATTAATCCATTCAATCTAATTCAAATCAAACTTCAATCAATTTACCCTTTCAAGGTAATGCAAGCCATGCTGCATTTGGTCCACCCATTTGTCATTCTCTTCAATGAAATTTTAGTTATCCTTTCAATCTTTGTAAAAAAATTATATTTAATCACAAGTCATAATAATCCAGAACCAAGTCTAGGTGGTCAAAATTGGATCAGTCAAAAAATAACAAATTCTTTTTCATGATCATCACTGTAATCCAAGGTCATATATTAATTGTTTTAAATAAAATTTTAGGCTATCATCAACTCAGAATCTCCTCAAAATCTCTATCAATTTTCATCATCCATCCAAGGTAATACTGATTGTTTCAAACTAAATTCCAGGCTATCATAGACTTAAAATATCCTCAAAACCTCTACTAATTGACATCAGTATATTTGTTTGCTTTAAGTCATTTTACACTTATTATGAATGTTTTTTTGTTGAAAATGTCTCCCTTTCATTATCGATAGTATTTTTCTGGTTCATATGTTCTTTCTATTATACTTTGGTAGCTTTCTCCATACTTAATCCTACACCTTATTATTAAATCCTACCTCAAAATCATGGACAATTTCAACAAACAATTTGGTGTGAATGATTATTAAGTACTGCATGCTGAGGAATGGTTTGGCCCAAGTTCGCTAAGGGATTATGTAGAAATACTTGATTGCATATATGGGTCCTGTCAGGTGCGCTTGTTATTGAAGTTGTTGTCTATCTATGCTAACATCCCCATAGGATGCATGTGATTGAGTAAACTATAGGGACATATCTTTGGCCTCCCTCCACCCATTCCATGATTGATACACCAATTATTTGCTTGATATTTTTGAATTTAAAAACTTAATTCTCAATTTTGAATATCGCCTTCGTGATGGCCCTTGGATCATTTCCCATCACCATGCAACATTGATGACCCTCATATACCACATATTGGTCATGGAGGCTCAATTCAATGATTCTGTGGAGAAAAATAATGTTGCACAAGTGGAAAGTTGATCACTCATATTATCTGTATTGAAACCTAGATGAGGAATCCAACTTGAACGAGGGAGATTAGTTTTAGTAGAAGACAATTATTATGATTATTATGATAATGATTAGTTGATCATTGCTGTAATGATTTAAATTGTTCTTTCAAAATAGTTTTATAATTAAATCAAAAGTTTCTTAAATAAAGTTCACTCTGTCACATCCAGTTTTTCATAAAGGCAATTCTTGATGAATTGGAATCTATTTGTTTTAATTTCAATAATAATTTACTAATCAGTTCTGAATTTTCCATTACTATAGTAAACAATTATTTTATTACTATCACAATTAAAAAAAATATAGGCTAAACCCAAATGAGAAAGATAAGAAAAACAAGAACCATTCTAAAATATAATCTATGACTTATATGTATAAGCCAAAATCAAAATTAAAAGATCAATTTTAGATAATTTTCAATTTTACCAGCACTCATGCCAAATGATTGCTTCTAAGTTCTGGGCTCTTGCTGCTGATTTGATCTCATGATTAATTTTTTGCTGACTTTGAGCTAACTCTTAATTAGTTTTCCTTTCTTTTTGTTCCAATTCCTTTGATTTTAATTTGAATTCCATCTCAAAACGCCTCTCTGATGCCTGTAACTCATCCCAAGCATGACAAGCAGATTCTTCCATTTGTTTTCATCTTTTTTGGCTTCCACTTTTTTCAAATCCATTCCTTCTTTATGAGTGTGAAACTGTGCAGCATGTACTTCTGTGAAGCGCTCCTCCTGTACCTTGAGATATTGATTTCTTTGATTTTCAACCTCATGTTGATAATCGATTTCAATTTTTTGGAGTTCTTTAGGTTTTCACATTTCTAATAATTTCAATTTTCCCTGATTTTCATAATACTCTTTCAAACAGTTGACACTTCTGTTCATGTGGTCTAATAACTTTTCATTTTGTGAATCGAGCTTTTGTTCCAAAACCACAATTAAGGATTTCGACTTCTTATTAACAAATTTTTCAGGGAGTTTATGGTGAGGACCAGAATCTTTTAATTGTATCTTCTTTTATTTCCTGTGTATTGTCTGAGAGGCCTTCCTACTGGAATTTTCACTATTGATCTCTTGGAACTGAGGACTTGAGATGACCCTAGAGCCCATGGATTTATGTTTCATACTAGCTGTACCAGAAGTGGCAGATTGAAAATTTCTACTGAAGCTTCCTCCCTCTTTATGGTGCTCATCATCCCCTTCATTTATCCTTTGATCAACATTTTGTTCTTTAAATTCATCCTCATCTTGTCCACTGACCCCTTCCAACATACTATTTTGGGTCTCTTCTGCATCTTCATATGATTCCTTTGAATTGCTACTTGAAGCAGATTCTTCATTTTATGGATCCCAATGTCTTTAATTGGAATCATGTGAAAGTTGCTTTTTGGGAATCAAACTGTCAAAGATATTATATCCCATCACATTTTTCTTCTCTCCAAATATTTGTGACATCCAATCATAACATGGATAATGTTCTTCAATTTCTTCTTTCAGCAAGCCCTTTGATTGTTCTGTTATTCCAGAACCTGTTCCTTTGAGAAATTAACAAGTGTAAGAAAATCTTTTCTTGTATGTTCACCATTTTTGTTCTGCATTTTGGCCACTCAGGTTCAAATTCTTCAACACATGATTGTAATTCAAGAATTGTGCAAATCTTTTGAATTCCTTGGCCGTTTTATGTTTTTTTTTCCAAGTTGTCTTCTTACTGTCTCCAAATAAATCTTCTAGCCATGATATAGTTAGCATTAATTCATGAATCACAACTCCCTAATGATTTAGAACTCAACCATGATAATGTTCCTCATCCTCTAAGTAATTAAAAATATGTTCAAAGTCACTTAGGACAAATATTAGATTGTGGTAATGCATCACCTTGCCATTTGTTTGGACCAAGTGCTGCTTTAAAGAATTTTTTGCATCCTCAACAATTTTTTTCTTGTTAAAACATATACTTTTTGCATGATTTGGTGTCCATTCTGGGATTTCAGATCTTTTTATTCATGCTTTTATGAGCCTGTTTGACATCTTTTAGGTTTCATTGTTGTGATTTGGGCACTACTCATCATAAATGTTGGTTGCACTTGCTACAAACATTTCAAGACTGAGCTATAAGTTAGATTTGATGGTGAATAAAACAATTTTTAATCTTTATTTGTGTCATTTTAAGAATCCAATCTTTTTTCTCCTTGTGTATGAAAGTGAAGTTGTTGATATTGAAATTCATTGGCATATAGCATTGCATGTGATGATGGTTTATATTCTAAGTCATCCTGCAATTCCTGAGGTAGGTTGAGGATTCCAAAACCTGGCCTTGATAAGGTTGAAATAAACCTTAAGGGTTTAAAAATGGAATTGGATAACTCAAATTAAATGAAAAGACTTTAATCAGGTTGAGTTGCCTTTGAAACAGGTTGACTTTCAAGAGATATGATATGCTAGAAAGTTGAAGCTTTCCTTTAATGGTTTGAACCATGAGCTTATAATGTCATAATGTCATAAAAGTTTGGATTAAATGGTCTAAATTGAAATTATTAAGTTTATAAGATGGATTGAGTTTTATAAAGAGGCCAAATCAAGTGATGAGAAATGTCATAAGTTGACAAAAAAAAAAAGTAAGCTCAATGATCAAATTATCATTTTAAATTTAAATTATCAAGTTAACTTTAATTAGCCAATTTTTTTTTTTTTATCTTTCATTAGAAATGGAAACAATTAAGGTTGAATTGAAATATTTTAATTTTTTTTTTTTTTATAACTTTCTAAAATAATTTAATTTTTTTTTTTTTTTTTTTTTTTTTTTTTTTTTAAAAAAAAAAAGAACATTATCTTTTTAATTTTAAATTTAATTTTATGGAAAAAAAAAAAAATATTATTATTATTATTATTATTATTTAAATAAAAAAAAAAAAAAATTAATTAATTAATTTTTTTTTTTTAATATTTTAATTTAATTTTTTTTTTTTTTTTTTTTTTTTTATATATAAAAAGTTTTTTTTTTTTTTTTTAATAATTATTTAGATTTTTTAAATTAAATTTATTATTATATGATTTTTTAAAAAAATCTTTATAAAGGTTTCAATTTAATAAAAATTATTATAGTAAAAAAAAAAAAAAAAAAAAGTTTAAGATGATTGAAATGGGTTATAATTAATAATATTAGTTAAGTTTATTATTAATTAGATACTTAGGTTGAATTGTTTATCTTTTTTTTGGTTTAAAATAATTTAAATTATAATTATAATTTTTAAATTCTAAAGGTACTACTTACTAAGAATTTATACTATTTCAGAGGTTTTTTACCTTTTCACAAAATTAAATAGTAAATAATTTCATTAATTTGAGTTGTATTTTAATCCTGTATTATTAATAAAGACTGTTATTGGGTGTAAATGTGGTTTTCAACATTTTGACCAATAGAGTTTAAAGGGGTGTACAGTACTAGTGGTTCTGACAGATCAGAAACTGTCAAGTTGTACATGTCACTAAGATTCCCATTGGTCAAATTCTGAGTAATTGAATAATAAAAAGAATTTAATTCAATTGATTAGCTTTTAATTGAGTTATATGGACAGATTTCCTATAATAACATCACATACTGACTAGTGTGGGATTAAAATCCTTAAATTTGAATAACTTTGTCAGGTTTGAAGATCCAAACTTGGCTCAATTTTTTAGCCCTTGATGATTTATAAACATGGGCTTCTTCCACTTTATCTATAATTTAGATTAAAATTTAAATTTAAGATTTATGTTTAGTTATGATTTTGAATTTGATAAAATTTTAACTTAATTTGAAAAGACTGATTTTGAATTTTCATCTTTGAGATGAAGACTATCATTAGATTATCATTTAAATTTATTAATCTCTCATTTAATTTAAGATCAAAAAATAATTTGGACAGGTTAAGTTTGAATAAATTAATTAAAAAATTAACTAAATTAAATTAAATTAAATTAATAAACTTTAAAATTAAAAAATTTAATTCAATTTTTTTTCAACATTTTTTAAATTTATTCCTCACATCATGCCATTCCTCTCTTTCAATTTACCCTCAAATAAAAATCAAAATCAATCTCAAAATCAATCTCAAAATCAAAATCAAAAAATTAATTTAATCGATTCAAATGCAAATGTTTCAATTTCAAATTCAAATCTTTCAAATCTTTCAATTTCTAAAAATCTTTCAATTTCTAAAAATTCTTTACCAACTTTGAGATCCACTTTAGCTTATTATCATCCAAATTATTCACCCAACTCAAAATCAGATCTAGTCTTAGCTTCCTCCGATAAAGTTCCTTGTTGGTTCGCTATCAATAAATCTCAATACTTTTGTCTTGATAACCCTTTTCATTCAATCGGTTTAGAATCTTTAACTCCTGATAGCTATCTACCTATCATCAAATTAGGTGAAAATCATCATGTCATTCATTTCATCTTAAATTGTTTACAAGGTAATAAATTACCAAATTTCGAAAAATTAGAATTTAATACTCTAAGTAAGTAAATCTTTTTTAAAAAATTTCATTAATTTAAAAAAAAAAAAAATTCATAAATTAATAACTTTTTTGGCTTTTTATTATCATTTTTTTTTTAAAAGTTTCAGCTTTAGAGCTGGCCGCTGATAAATTTCAATTAGTTCAATTGGAAAAAATTTGTTTATTAGCTTTAGCGTTTGTTTTTTTTCTTTCTTCATTTTTTTCATTCTAATTCATCATTCTATCTCATCTTAACTCATCTTAACTCATCTTAATTCTTCTTTAGAGCTTATTGTCAATCTCATCCGGTTCAAGTTTATACTTTAGCTTCTCATTATTCTTGTCATTGGCTCGCTAAATTAGCTTCTAAATATACCCTATCACTTAACATCACTCAATCAAAATATAAAGATATCCTAACTAGTGAAAATCATTCTGCATTGGTCCGTAAATCATTTCATTAAACTTTTTTTCATCATCTTAATTTAGTCAAATTAACTTGGATTCTATTTTAGGTCGATTTACATCAATATAGAATAGAAACAGCTCAAAAAATCATACACTCTCAAAAAGTTCAAGCTCATCTAGGTTCTTGTAAAATTTCTAATTTGGAATCCTTTTGGTTTCATGCATCTCAAAGAATCATATCGAAAATTAATCAACCTATACTCAATTGGAAAGAACTCTTTCAACCTGAATTAGATTGTGCACTTGTTGAATTTGAAAATTGTGCTAGGTGTTATGCTAGTTTGGTTCAAATTCAAAATTCTGTAGAAAAAGAATGGCAAAATGTTCGAAATACAATCAACTTGGATTTAAACAATTCAAATTCAAGCATTCAATCCGATCAAGAAGATCTGGAAACAGAAAATTGAATCATAAACCTTACAAAAATTCATTTCATCTTACAATTAAAACAAAAAACAAAAATTCCTTGTCATCAATTTCCTCTTGCAATCCTTTTTTTCTTCAGTATAATTAGCTTAGTTATATCCAAATCTATCTTCTTTCTTGTCTTAAAGTAAATCTTGGTTTGATTTCACTTAAATTACTGTAAATCGGATAATACCATCGTCTAATTACCCACCAATTTGTTCAATCTTTAATTCTTTTGGAAAAGCCCCTTGAATGTAGACAATCCTTCACTGTAATCATCAAACCTAAAATTCAAATCAAACAGTCTATTTCTGATCATGATTTAAATGAGAGCTTTTTTAAACTTTTATTCCATCTTATATCCTCAAAATCGGTGATCAGTATGGTATTATCAAATCTGCATTTGCCCTCAAAAGCTGTTTTGTAAAATAGTAATTTGGTACAAATTCCAACTTAGTATACTGCTCAATAGTTTGGATCAACACTTTTACCAGCACCTCAAATGCTCTTGAAAATTAAGATTACATATTTCAGTTATTTTCTCAATGACAAGTCAAAAATTTGAATTTATTTTAAATAAATCTACATTTTCTTGCAACTGAAAACATGCTGTAAAGTTGCACAAAAAAAAATTTTCTATTGCAAAAGACATGAAAATAAAAACTTAATTTGAAATTCACAATCATTAAATAAAATTTCATTTGATTTAATTAACGATAATTATTTCAATTATTTTGAATATCAAAAATAAGTATTAAAAAATTAATCAAGATATAATAAACATAAAAAACTGAATCTTAAAAAATTGAAGATAAATTATTTATTATCATTTTAAATTAAATTTAATTTTTTTTTTGAAAAAAAAAAAGTTCTATCAAAAAAAAATTAATGAACCAACTTTTTTTTCATTTTTATTTTAATATATATTTAAATATTTTTTTTTAATAAAAAAAAAAATAATGATTAAAATTTAAATAAATGAATGAATATAATTTTTTTCTTTTTTAATAAATCAATAATTTTTAATGAATAATATTATTTGGGTGTTGGTAAACACACGTAAGCTTTTAGTAAAAACACGTAAGCTCTTACGTGTTTTTACCAATTTATGGTAAAAACACGTAAGTGACCTTAATTTTCAAAAAAAATTCCTCAGGCTCAGTTTTGAGGTTTTTTTTAATTTTTTTTTGCCATATTTTTCCCGACTTGGCATGTCAATAAGCACAAATTTTTTCAAAATTTTTTTTTTTGCCAAATTTCACAAATTTGGCCAATATGCCAAAATGGCATATTTTTTTCAAAAATTCATTTAAAATCTTCCCACTTATGAATTTCCTTCATTTTTTTTAAAAAATAAAGGGTTCAATGTGAAGAATAAAGAACCAGAATCCCATAATTTTGGGAATTTTTTAGGGTGGGACAAGTGAAGGCGCAAAAAGAGTTTTTTTTTCAAATGTTTTTTCCCGTCATTGTAATATGCCTATTTTTAAAAAGTGAATTTAATAACTTCCCACTTATGAATTTCCTTCATTTTTTTTTTAAATTAAAGGGTTCAATCTGGACAATAAAGAACCAGAAGCTCATGAATTGGGAAAATTGTTTGGGTGGGACCACAAGTGAAGGCGCAATGGGTGTTTTTTTTTTACTGTTTTTTTTCTTGTGTGTAATATGACTATTTTCAAGTACAAAACTTCCACATGTTTGATAAAAAAGGAGACTGAGGTGGGATTTAAGCAATAAAAATGACTGAGGAGGGGGATAATTGGCATAAATTGTATATACAAAAATCATTCAATCAGAATCAACCTCCAAAATAGTGGGTTTTTTCTGAGAGGGGGGAGGAAGATTGGACAAATACAACATTCTGTGTTTCTTAAATTTATCAGCCCACCCCAGGGCTTGTTTTTGGGCATGAATCTCCCAGTTCACAGTAATGGGGGGGACTGGATAAACTTTAGAAATGATGATGTCCAATGGAACAAAATGAGCACAACTATTCAAGAAGCAGATGAAAATGGGGGGATTATCATTGGGAGGACAGAAATAAGGGAAAAAGGAAAAAGATTGGGCTGTGGAATAAAAGAAAACTGGTCTTTTATACTTATTTGCAATTGGATCCCCCATGTCAGGCATGGACATCCACTTGCTTTTTGGAGCCTGGCCAACATCTTCATACCATTCAATTCTTTCCAAATAAGAGGATACTGAGGGAATCAAGGTGTTCATGGCTTCATAAAGGTCTTGATTTTGGTGAATTTCTTCAGCCAAGTCACCTCTGACATCAGCCCATTGATCTTGAGTCTTGTAAATGAAGTGGGATACTGTTCTGTAGCCACAGTTTCCATCACCCTGGACATTGATGGCCTTGAAGGTGTATTTCAATATAAACTTGGGCAAGTCTTCTGAGCCAGTTATCTGATAACATAAGTTCAAAAATTGAATAAATATCAAAATAAACAACATAAAATTACATTAAAAAGAATCAGAAACTCACAAACAGCTTGGAGCATTCATCACTTGTGTGATAGTTGCTTTGACAATGCTCACAGGTCAGGTCAATTGCATCATAGATATTCAAACTGGTGGCAGGCTTGTGTGATTTTCTTTGTGATGTTTTGCTTCCAATTGCCAATCTTCTGGACCTTCTAAGGGTTTCTTCTGATTTATTTAATTCAGTTGCTGAGGGTAGTGAATCTGATGAACTGATGGATTTAGATAATGAGTCCTCAGAATCTTCAGAATCTTCAGATGAGTCCACTTCCATAATTGGAGAGGGGACATTTGACTGGGATCTTGAAGTTGTTGTGCTGGTCACTTTTGATGGGGGTCTTCCTCTTCTCTTGGTTTGACTCTCAATGATTTCAAATTTTGAAGGTTCTATTTTGTTTTTATTCTTGGCTCCTTGGGGTCTTCCACGGATATTCTTGCATTCTAGAGGGTCTTCATAATATTGATCATCCTCTTGACTCTTGGGAATTTGATCAAATGGGACTTTTCCAGTCAAAACATCTTGAAAATGTTGGAGTATTGGGGTGATTTCTGCCATTGGTCTTTGAAACAGGTCTTCCCCAATGTCTTCAAATATTTTCTTGGCTTCATTCTTTCTTTCTTTTTCAACACTTTGATCATCACCTTGAAAACCAGTCTGAGAAGAATATGACAAGTAAAATAAGTTAATAAGAAAAAAATAATAAGAAGAAATTAAAAAACCCTCACAGGCAAATTCAAATGCCACTGAGGATGGAAGTCTGATAATTCAAGCCTTTGGCGCTTGGCAAATGCCTTTTGGGTCTTATGCTTGCAAGGAATGCCTTTATAATTGTTGTATTTGTTGGTGCATTTTTCATTTGGAGGAAATTTTGTTTTGAAACTTTCAAAGGCAATCTGAAGAGCATAATGAGACACCTTGCCATTGAGGGCACAGATGTGTGGAGGAAAATTCTTGACATGGACAATCATTTCTTTGGAGATTCTGTTGATAATTTCAATAAATTGTTTTCTGAATGCCATGTGGAGTGCCCTGACTACCTCCAGGAGAGTACCAGTGGACTTTTGTAGCCAAAGTTTAACCATGGCATGGGCACCTTCAACTCTGGAGGTGGAGCCCACACCCAGGTGGCAATGGTGGTTTGTCCAGGCTGGCACATAATACTCCTTTAGAGGAAGCCAAGTATTTTCCAAATACTGCAAGACCTCAGCATTTTTAACTTGCTTTTGAAGCTTCTTCCAGTTTTCTTTGAAAGACTTTTCAGTGGGTGAATACATAAGCTGAGAAAAGAATCCCAAAGTCATTAATAAAGACAATAATAAGAAAAAAAGTGAAATAAAATGACATAAAATGAAGAAGTATATTACTTGATTCCAAAGGCCCATAAAATTTTCAAAATCAGTTCCATGACCAATTTTCTTCATGCAATGAGCAGATACATCCTTGTTGATGTGCCAAATGCATAGCATGACTTTGGAGTCTGGGAAGAGCTTCTTAATAGAGTTTTTCAAGGCCAGATCCCTGTCAATAACAATAACTGGGGGGGAACAAGATTGGTGTTGTTGAGGACCTTTTCAATGTATTGATTTAATTCCCAAGTATATGAAGTTTCATTTTCATTCTTCATCAAACAAAAAGCCCCAGAAAAGGTCTTATTTTTTGAGCTGAATCCAACAATATGAAAAAGAGGCATTTGGTACTTATTGGTTTTATAAGTACAATCCATAAGAATGACATGAGGAAAGCCATGAAGAAGTTTTATAGCCAGGGGGTGAGTGAAAAACAAGGAGGTAATGTGTCCCTCAGAATCCCTTTCAGAGGACCAAACAAAATTTTCTTCTTTGAGAGTGTCAATAAGAGCATCAATGGGCCTTCTGCCTTGCAGTTTGTCTTTCTTTATTTTCTTGACTTGGTTATAAATGTCTTGAAGGATTACAGGCCTGTCAGACTCCCTCTGGCTGCATAATTGGGCCTGAATTTGCCTTGGCATGAGGAGTGATTCAGACATTTTAGCAATTTGGGATGTTTCTTGCTCATTGAATTTCCTGAAAGCAGGATGTGCCATGATATTTTCAGTGGCATCATGGCTATGTTCAGGATTTTTGACTTTAAGAGTCCAAGTGGTGCTCTTGGCATATTTCCTGGCATAAAGTCTAAAAGGACAGTCAAGCTTTCTTTAGGTGACTGTTTTGGAGGGGCTTTTTTTGGGATTTGGGGTGCCAGACCTATCACAACATATTTCAATTTGGTTGTGGGTCATATTGGACCTCAAGGTGGACACAGCATACCCCTGAGCCCTGGCAACATTATGCACATGTTGCCAAAGAAGCTCAAGGGTCTGAAATTCACCTTCAGTGGGGGGTTGGAGCATTTTTGAATGAAAAATATGTGTAAAAGTGAAAAAAAGGGGGGATTTGGGGATTTGGAATGGGGTAAGAACCTTTCGAAGTGTGAAAAAGAGGTGAAAAAAGGTGTGAAAAATGAACAGAAGGGGTTAAGAGTGAAAGAAAGTGGTTTAAATATGGGATTAATGGATGAGGGAAGGTAAAAAATTGGAAATTTGGAGGCTTGAAAGCAGGTTGTTGTGGTGGAAAATGCAGTCTTTGGGTGAAAAAAAGAAAAAAAAATGTGAAAAGCTTTGCAAAATGGCTTTGGTAATGCTGTTTTTCCAAAAAAAACAATGGTTTGGGGTGGGGATAATGTGGATTGTTGGGGTGTTTGGGCTTTTTTTTTTTTGGGGGGGGGGCTGGGCAAAAAAATTTGAAACAATTTGGAGTTAGAGAGGTTTTGTGGGGAAAAACCCTCTTTTGGGCATGTTTTGGCCCAATACAGGCATTGGTGTGTTTCATTTTTAATTAAAAATGGGCCCAGGGCACCCCTTACGTGTTTTTACCAATTTGCTTACGTGTTTTTACCAATACCCTATTATTTTTAAAATGAAAAGGAAAATTGAAAAAATTGAAAAAAAAAAACAAAGGAGAACAAGTTTTTTTTTTTTTTTTTAATTTTTTTAATTTTTTAACTTTTAATTTTAAAAATAAATAAATAAATCAAAAAAAATTTAAAAATAAAAAGAATAATTAAATAAATAAAAATAAAAATAAAATAAAATAAAATAAATTTTTTTTTTTTTTTTTTTAAGTTAAATTATAATTTTAAATTTTTATTAAATTTTTTTTTTTTTTTTTTTTGAATAAAAATTTAATAAATAATAAATAATAATAAATAAATAATAAATAATAAATAATAAATAAATAATTATAAATAATAATAAATAATAATAAAAATTAAAATTAAAATAAAAAGAAATTAAATTTTTTTATTTTTATTTTTTTTTTTTTTAATTTTATCTTATTAATAAAATTATTTAATTTTTTTGAAAAAATAATAATAATAATAATAATAATTTATATATATATATATTTGAAATTTGAAAATTCAATAATAAGATAAAAAAAATAATAATAATTAATTAATTAATTAATTAATTAATGATTTTTTAATTATATTTTTAAAGAAAAAAAAAATAATAATAATAAAAATAAAAAATTGTTGAAAATTAAGAAGATGTAAAAAAAAAAAAAAAATTTAAAATTTTAATTAAAATTTAGTTTTTTAAAGTTTGTGTTTTTTTTTTTTTTTTTATTCTATTATATTTTATTATATTATATTTTTTTTTTTGAAAAAAATAACCAAAAAAAAAAAATATTCCTTAAAAAAAAAAAAAAAAAAAAAAAAAAAATTCTCAAAATTACTACTTATATATATATATATATTTTTGTTTTTTTCTTATATTATTAATATAAAAAAAAATTATTTAAATTATTTGAATTTTTTTGTTATTTTATTTTATTTTTTTTTTTTTAAATAAATCATTAAAAAGAAAAAAAAAATGCTTATATATATATATATATATATATATATACATTAAAAAAAAAAAAAAAAAAAAAAAAATATACAAGAAATATTAATTTTTCTTTAATTTTTTATATATATTTATATATATAATAAAAACCTTTTAAAATTTATTTTTATTTTTTATTTTTTTTTTTTTTAAAAAAAAAAAAAAATACTAATTGATTTATTATAAAAGTATTACTTAATGTAAAAGAAAAAAAAAATATTTTTTTTTTTATTTGAAGTTTTTTTTTTTTTTTTTTTTTATTTAAATTATATATTTTAAATTAAAAAAAAAAAAAAAATATTAATATTTAAGTTTCAAAAAAAAAACAAAAAAAGAAATAATTGATAAATTAGGGATAAATTTAAAATATTTTTTTTTTTTTTTTTTTTTTAAGAAAAAAAATAAAGAAAGAAAATTAAATTGGTAAAATAAAAATAAAAATTCCCCCTTTTCAAAAAAAAAGAAAAAAAAGTCAACTTAATAATTATAAATTTTTTTTTTCTTTTAAAATAAGTAAATCTTTTTTTTTTTTTTTTTTTTTTTTTGGTGAATGGAATTTTAAATTAAAATTAAAGATTTAAATTAAAAAAAAAAAAAAAAAATTTTTTTTCAAAAGATTATATTAAAAAAAAAGTAAAAAAAAAAAAGGATTAAAATGATTGAATTATAATTTAAATTAAAATAATAAATTTGAAAAAAAATTAAAAAAATATTTAACTTTGAAACCAAAAAAAAAAAAAAATAAAAATAAAGAAGATCTTAAATTATATTTATTTGAAATTTAATATTTAATATTTAGAATTTACTATGAATTTTTATTTATAACCAAATTAAAAACTTTATAAAAACTAAAAAAAAATTTTTAATTAAAATAAAAATCTCAATAAATAAAAAAAAGAAAAAAAAGGTTATTTATAAATTAAAAAAAAAAAAAAGTTAAACTTTAAAAAATAATTTAATTAATTAATTATTTTTTTTTTTTAAAAAAAAATAATTTATCTTAAATATCATTTATAAATAATAGGGGGTGTAAAAGTTATCAAATCTCACACTCAAAATCCCAAGTTTCGTTTTTTTTTTTGCCAAATCCTGCATTAACTTTTTTGGGATTTGGGAAATCTCACACTTCAAGAGGTGAGATATTTTGAGTGACAAAAACCCAGGTTTTTTGGTATAAAATCCCACCTTTAGCTTCACTTAAAGGGAATTCTTACAACACACAACTCAGTAAGAGAATGTTAAATTGAATAAAACTCCCCTTCTATTTTATAAAATCTGAATATACTGGTCATTTATTAATTTATTTGATTTAAAATTGAATTTTCTATACATCTTTTCTTCATTTACCATACCAAAGGCATCACAAAGGCTATCTTTACTTCAGATCTTAAACTCACTGCAGTTCATTGATGCCCTCAACTCTGATAGTGATTCTGATATTAAGGAAGATATAATCTTGTTATATATGATAACATCATAAAGATACATCAATCCTTGTAGAAGATATCTATCACATTACATTTTAACAATGAATGATTTACAAACATTATCATCTAAAACGTTTTGACAGATATGTAGGACCAAAGATGAATCATTTGAAAAATTGGTTACAAAAATTCAAGATGATAAAAAATTTTCAAAACTAATCACAAAAAAAACAATTAAATCCTACCATCCAATTGGCTGTGGCATTATCAAGGCTAGGATCAAATGGAAATGGGGCCTCTTTGGGAAAGATTGGAATGTTATTTGAAATTAGCCATGGGGATATTGTGTTTTAAACTCAAAGAGTCATCCATATATTAATGAAGTTGAAGCACAAAGTGATTGTGTAGCAAACAATAGAACAACAAAGAGAGATTTCTCAAGTAATTCAGGCAGAAGGCTTCCCTGGGTGCATTGGGTTTATTGATGGGAGTCTCATACCATTATCACAATGTCACCCCAATGATGGTGAAGCCTATTTTGATTTAAAAAAAAAGGTAAGCTGTTGAATCTTTATTCTTTATTTCAATCTTACTTATGGTTTACAATTAAGGTATTCTATGTCAATACAACTGGTTTGAAATATAAAAAAACAGTTCACTGCTCTACATGTTGGTTGTACTGGGTCATTTCATGATTAAAATGTTTATCAACATATGAAAATAGCACAAAAACCTCAAGAGTTTTATGAAAATGATCAGTAATTACTTGCTTATTCAGAATATTAAAGCTCCCCTTGGGTTGTTCCAGAATATAAGGGAGTTGTAGAACAGAATGAAGACAACCATTCTTTCAATTCCTGTCTAGCAAAATCAAGAGTCAGAATTGCGCATGCAATTGGAATTTTGAAGGGGAGGTTGTTCTCTCTAAGGGAAATGCCAAATAGAATGAGGGATAATCATGAAATTGAATATTTTCTTAGTTGGGTTGTTTCTTGAATGATTTTAAATAATAAATTAACACAAATTAGAAATGAATGGTTTGATTTATATGAGGATAATGATCTACCAAATGATAGAAAATCTTTTCAATATCAAAATTGAGGAAAATATGATAAATATGAATTAAAAAAAAACAAAATTAAATCAATTAATTTGGAATTTGGAAAAAAAAAATATATATTCAATTTTAAATTTCATCAAGAAAATTAATTTATTTAATTAATTTAATGGTATACATTTTTTTTTTTTTTTTTTTTTTTTTTAAAGATTTTATTTTTAAAATAAACTTTTATAAAATTAATTTTTTTTTTTTTATTTTTTTTATTTTTTTTAATTATTTTTTTTATCCTTAATATTTCTTTTAAATTACTAATTGAATTTTAAATTAATTTTGATAATTGTAATTTTAAAGAATTTGTTACCTAAATTAAATAATTTATAATTAATTTGAAAATAACATTCAAAAAAAAAAAAAAAAAAAATGAATTATTTTGTCATGATTTAAAATTTCTAAAAGAGTTTTTTATTTTATGTTAAACCATTTTTTATATCTTCCAAAGAATTTCCATGATGTTAGGTTTTTTTTTTTTTTGAAAAGTTGATCTTCATTTTCAATTTGTGGAATTGCAAGTCATTTCCAGAAGGGGTAAAGGCAGTTGGAAGGGGATGAAAATCACTTTTTGATAAAAAAAGAAAATATACCATAAGTCTAGGCATTGAGATCATTTAAATATTGGTGTAGCTTATTGAAGAATCCATCTTGAGTGACAATGACATTTGAAAAAAACTTTAATTCTTCCTTTTGATTGGAAAAAGTCCATTTGAGCTGACTGAAATTTGGTAATTTGGCTGATTCCATTAATTACTGATTTTCATTTGCAGCTAATTTTGAGAAATGGGAGATTATTGAGTAAACAAATTTGTAATATTGATGAAGTTTGGTCCATTTCATGTTATCCAATTCAATTTGATGAGGACTCAAACCAGGTTTTCTGGAGTAAACACCTAATAATTTTGTAATTGGTTAGAAATTATTGAAATAATAAGTAAAAAAAGATTACACACCTGCAGATTTGCCAGAATAAGAACCAGAACCAAACCCAATACCTTTCATAATGCCATCTAGAAGTTTCTTATTGGTTTTAATTTCTTGTTGATTTTGAGATAAGGAAATTAATTTCATGATGAGGTTTTGGAGAATTTGAGAGTTGCCACAATAATTATCAAAAGGAGTTATTTCATATATGATGACAGGTAAAAAGGGATTTTTGGTTTTATCAATGAGTATATAAAGATGGGGTAGAGTCTTGAGTGATGCAAGTTTTAACCATGAAACATTGGATTATTTCTTGTCAATTGAAATGGTTGAAAAGTTCTTATATTCTGTGTTTGAATGGCCAAGGTGAGACATGATTTGTTTTGAATCATGGATGTGTTGTCTTTGGCTTTGGGTGATTTTTCTTTTATGATTTGATTTGGTATTATTATCCTCATGATTTTCTATATTTGGTTTAGTCCTAACCATGAAATCAAGAGGAGGAATAGTACATTCAAAATCATTCAAATCATTCTAATAATGTGCTTAGTCTGGTTTAGTCCTAACCATGACATTATCAGAATGATTTGAAGAGTGAGATGGAGGAGGAGGTTTTTCTTTTTTGAATTTCAAAGAAGATGGAAGGGGGTTGAAATGGAATGAAATTTGACAATAAAACTTTATAAATAATTCAAGACTATATTAAAAAATAAATAAAAAGATTAAAAAAAATTAAAATAAAAAAAACAATGATAGGTCAGGAATGATAATCATCAAAAAAAAAACAAAACAAAAATAATCATAAATTAAACATGATTATTTTTTTTTTTTAAAAAAAAAATAATCAGTGATTCATGATGATGATTATATATAAAAAAAAACAGTTTATCAATCAAAATGATCAAAAAAATAGATCATCAGTGATTAATTATGATGATTAAAAAAAATAAAAAAAAAGGAGGTCAGTTATGACAATGATTAAAAAAAAAAATAATTATAAAGATCATTATGATTAAAAAAAATGAAAAAATCATAAGTGATTAATTAATAATAATAATAATAAATATGATTAT
Source organism: Austropuccinia psidii (assembly GCA_023105745.1). Taxonomy (NCBI): domain Eukaryota; kingdom Fungi; phylum Basidiomycota; class Pucciniomycetes; order Pucciniales; family Sphaerophragmiaceae; genus Austropuccinia; species Austropuccinia psidii. Next base: position 25,141,949 of record JALGQZ010000017.1, on the reverse strand, counting down.
GATTTAAAAAAAAAATCAACAAAAAGAATCAATCAAAAAAAAAAATTAAATAAATGATGTTAATTTCCTCTGGAGGCCATTAACATCAACAAATAAAAAAAAGCTTCCAAATCAATTCAGAAGCTTTTAAGGAGATTAAAACCTAGAACCTCCCAGGAGCCTTTTTGGGAGGTTCCAGGGTGATTGGAGGAGTGGATTGTGATGGGTGGGGGGGTATTTGGAGGTGGATGTTGGAGGTGGAAGGTGATGGGTGGGGGTATATTGGAGGTGGATGAAAGCTTCAAAAAAAATAAAAAAATATTAGAATCTATTTAAAAAAATAGAGTTGTGAAAAAAAACAAAAAAAAATTACTTACCTGAATTAAAAAAGAAGAGTGAGTTTTTTTTGAATAATTTAAAAAAAAATAAAATAAAATTGAAGTCTGAGGGGTGAAAATAAAAAATAGAAGCTAAAAAAAACAAAATTAAAAATTGAAAACATTAAAAATAAAATTCAAAATTAACAATTAAAAATACAAAATAAGAAACATATAAAAAAACAAGCAAAAATTAAAAAAATGTCAAAAACATGAAAATGACATAAAATACACTTTCAAAAAAAAGGAAAAAAGTGACCATCAAATTTTATTTGGCAAAAAATCCAAAAGAAAGGAAATACAGACGGAGCCCTCAATTTCAATTGGAACAGACTTGGCATAAAATATTGATGCAAAACTTGCCCAAATTTTTAATTTTGTAATAAATTGCAATTAAATTTAATTACATAAGATAAATTGCAAGTTGGTTCCCCAATTATGCATAAACATTGGATTTTCAATTTTGTAATAAATTTTAGTTAGATTTCATGACATAAGATCAATAATTATGCATAAAAATAAGTTTTATTTAACAAATCACCACACATAAAATGATCCCATTATGTATACCTAATATTTCATTTTTTATTGATTAATGTCAGAATGCATTCCAGCTCCGCAATCGGCCTGCTTGATGACAATGCTGCTATAGTGAGATCCATCTGGAATTGCTTTCCCTTAAATTCCAATTCACAATTCCACTTTTCTTTTTCAAATTTATATTTTTTGTGTGTTGTTTCTCCTCAAACTCCATTTGCTTTTGAAACTTGACTTCTTCAAACCATTGCTTGCTTTCTCCATTCCACCTCTCCCTGTCCCACTCCAAATGTGCATTTTCACTGGTTTCACAGTCTACAAATCATGCATTTTTTCAGTAGGATTGATCAGAGTAACCATAAATAAAAATCATACCCTTTTTCCATGATTCAGGCAAATTTTCATATGTTGGTGCAAACATATCCATTGGCCTTTTCCTAGAAACACTCTTGTCATTCAAGTTGGGCATCAATTCTTAATTACACTTTTGTGTTGAATGTGTTATGAATTTACTTTTCTGGTCAAAGAAGAAGCAATAAACAATGGATTTCATAAGTATCAGGCTTAAACATACTTACTGATTCATGTTGAAGGTTTTCCACTTGAGCCAAGTCATCTTCATTATGAAGCAAAGGAACCAGATTGAGAGGTGATCCCAAACCATTATTCTCCTTTAAAAAGCAAATGAGGCTTAATTATTGCAGGTAAAAAAGGAAGAGATGATAAATTAACTTATCAAGAAAAACATCATCATCATCATCATCATCACCATCATCATCATCACCATTTAAGCAGTCTTTTTCTTGCAAATCATAGCTTGCAATGGGAGTGACATTGGGCTTGTGGCCAAAGAGCACATCCATTTCAGCATAGCAAGGACACATACTTTCAGGATTTTCACTCATTGATTTGATTCCTTTACTGTAATCTTCTTCTGTTATTCAAGCCCCAGTTAAATTTTGAATTTTTTTTTCTGCCATATACTTCTTTTTATATGTTTGCCATTGATCTTGGATGCTGCTTGAGCTAAGGGTTAGGTGATTTTGTGATTTTTTTGTTGACCTCAATGTCCATAAGCTGAAATCCATGCTGCTTTGATGAAGGAGGTCTTTCAATAGATGTTGAACCACTAGTACCAAAACATGACTCAAAATTGGATTTGACTGAAAGCAAATTAATTATGGTTAAATAATATGTACATATTAAGTGACCTGATGGATGAGGCAGGCCAGAGGTGATCTTTATATCTGACTTGATGTGTCTTGCTTTGGAACAAGGCATTACTATATGGATGAAGAAGTATAAATGGACTGTAAGATGTTTGGTCAGATTGTCCAAAATGGAGTGTAGAAGAATATGCTGTACAGTTATGAATTGTGAATACTCATTTGGGTTAGGTTTCAAACTGAAATCCCAAATGAATGGGATTTGATCAAACTACCATGTGATTTACACATAAAAAACCTGGGATTAAGTGTTGGGATTTGGGTTCCATATCACATGTTATTTTAAGGCAGGATTTGGTGACTTTCACACCCCCTAATAAAAAACTTTTAAAATTTATTTTTTTTATTAATTAATCAAAATAATTTTCAATTCAAAAAAAAACCTACTTGATTTATTATCAAAGTGCTGCTTATGTAAAATTGTTTTTGAAGTTTTTTTCTTTTTAAAAAGAAAAAAATATTTTTTTTATTTATTTAAATTATATTTTAGGCTGAAAAATATTCATATTTAAGCTAAAAAAAAAATAATCAAAAATAAATAGTTAGTAAATTAGGGAGGGATTTAAATGATTTAAAAAAATGGAAAAATTACCTGGGGAAATAAAACTTGTATAAATAAAAATTGACCCTTGCCAAAAAAGAGTGATTTTAATTTGAATTCAATTTGAAAAAAAGTCAATTTTTTCTTTGAAAAGAGGAAAAATACTGAATAATTATAAAATTCTACTTTTTTCTTTAAATATTTTCTTTTAAGATAAGAAATTTTATTTGAGAATTGAATTTTAAATTCAAATTAAAGAGTTAAACAAAAATAAATTTTTAAATGATTATATTGAAAGGAAAAAAAAAGAGAGAGTAGATATTCAAAGCAAAAAAAAGAGATTAAAATGATTGAATTTTAATTCAGAGGAAAATAATGAGGTGGAAAAGATTAAATATTGTACTTTGGAACTAAAAAAAAAGGTCTTAATGATATTTATTTGAAATTAAATACCTCATATCTGGAATTGATCCTCACTTTATATTTATAACCTGGTCAACAGCTTTATAAGACTAAATGTTTATTAAAAGAAAATCTTAATAAAAAAAAAGGTTATTTATAAATTAAAAGGTTTTTTTTTTTTTTTTTTTTGAAATTTATTAAAAAAAAGTCAAACTTAAAAATAATTGAATTAAGTTTTTTTTTTTTGTTTTTTTTTTTGAAAAATTTTATATTAAATATTATACATAAATATATATATAAATAAATAAATAAAAAAAAAAGTTTCTTTTTTAAATTAATCCCTGTTTTTTTGTTTTTTTGAAAAAAAAAATTTATTATCTTGAAAAAAAAGAAATAAAAAAAAAAAATAAGTTTTTTTTTTTTTGTTAGATATACTTTTTTTTTTTTCAAAATTTTTAATTAAATTAGTAATTAATTTTTGTTTTTAAAAAGAAAAAAATCAAAAAAATGAATAAAATTCAATTTTTTTTTCTTTATATTTTTTTTTTGTTAAATATCTTTTTTTTTTTTTAACCTTTTGAATCAAATTATGAATCCTTTTTTTTTTCTACAAAAAAAAAAAATTGAAAGAAAAAAAAAAAAAAGATTTTTAGTTTTTTCAAAAAAATAAATAAAAGTTAATTTTTTTTTTTCTTTATAATTTTTTTTTGTTTTAAATTAAAAAAAAATAAAAAATTAATGATAAAAATAAAACAAATTACAAAGAAAAAAAAACAATTTTATAAATTAAAGTAAATAATTTTTTTTTTTGGTTTTTTCTTTTGTATTGAATTTTTTTAATAAAATCTGAATAAGAATTTCTTGAAATAATTTTTTTAAATTAAAAAGAATTTTAAAATTAATAATTTGATTGTTTTTAATTAATAATTTAATTGTTTTTCAATTGTTTCTTTAATTTTTTTTAATTGTTTTAATTGTTTTAATTGTTTTAATTGTTTTTTAAATTTTCACTTATTTTTTTCATTTTTTTCATTTTTTTCATTTTTTTCATTTTTTTCATTTTTTTCATTTTTTTCATTTTTTTCATTTTTTTCATTTTTTTCATTTTTTTCATTTTTTTCATTTTTTTCATTTTTTTCATTTTTTTCATTTTTTTCATTTTTTTCATTTTTTTCATTTTTTTCATTTTTTTCATTTTTTTCATTTTTTTCATTTTTTTCATTTTTTTCATTTTTTTATTTTTTTCATTTTTTTATTTTTTTTATTTTTTTTATTTTTTTTATTTTTTTTATTTTTTTTATTTTTTTTATTTTTTTTATTTTTTTTATTTTTTTTATTTTTTTTATTTTTTTTATTTTTTTTATTTTTTTTATTTTTTTTATTTTTTTTATTTTTTTTATTTTTTTTATTTTTTTTATTTTTTTTATTTTTTTTATTTTTTTTATTTTTTTTATTTTTTTTATTTTTTTTATTTTTTTTATTTTTTTTATTTTTTTTATTTTTTTTATTTTTTTTATTTTTTTTATTTTTTTTATTTTTTTTATTTTTTTTATTTTTTTTATTTTTTTTATTTTTTTTATTTTTTTTATTTTTTTTATTTTTTTTATTTTTTTTATTTTTTTTATTTTTTTTATTTTTTTTATTTTTTTTATTTTTTTTATTTTTTTTATTTTTTTTATTTTTTTTATTTTTTTTATTTTTTTTATTTTTTTTATTTTTTTTATTTTTTTTATTTTTTTTATTTTTTTTATTTTTTTTATTTTTTTTATTTTTTTTATTTTTTTTATTTTTTTTATTTTTTTTATTTTTTTTATTTTTTTTATTTTTTTTATTTTTTTTATTTTTTTTATTTTTTTTATTTTTTTTATTTTTTTTATTTTTTTTATTTTTTTTATTTTTTTTATTTTTTTTATTTTTTTTATTTTTTTTATTTTTTTTATTTTTTTTATTTTTTTTATTTTTTTTATTTTTTTTATTTTTTTTATTTTTTTTATTTTTTTTATTTTTTTTATTTTTTTTATTTTTTTTATTTTTTTTATTTTTTTTATTTTTTTTATTTTTTTTATTTTTTTTATTTTTTTTATTTTTTTTATTTTTTTTATTTTTTTTATTTTTTTTATTTTTTTTATTTTTTTTATTTTTTTTATTTTTTTTATTTTTTTTATTTTTTTTATTTTTTTTATTTTTTTTATTTTTTTTATTTTTTTTATTTTTTTTATTTTTTTTATTTTTTTTATTTTTTTTATTTTTTTTATTTTTTTTATTTTTTTTATTTTTTTTATTTTTTTTATTTTTTTTATTTTTTTTATTTTTTTTATTTTTTTTATTTTTTTTATTTTTTTTATTTTTTTTATTTTTTTTATTTTTTTTATTTTTTTTATTTTTTTTATTTTTTTTATTTTTTTTATTTTTTTTATTTTTTTTATTTTTTTTATTTTTTTTATTTTTTTTATTTTTTTTATTTTTTTTATTTTTTTTATTTTTTTTATTTTTTTTATTTTTTTTATTTTTTTTATTTTTTTTATTTTTTTTATTTTTTTTATTTTTTTTATTTTTTTTATTTTTTTTATTTTTTTTATTTTTTTTATTTTTTTTATTTTTTTTATTTTTTTTATTTTTTTTATTTTTTTTATTTTTTTTATTTTTTTTATTTTTTTTATTTTTTTTATTTTTTTTATTTTTTTTATTTTTTTTATTTTTTTTATTTTTTTTATTTTTTTTATTTTTTTTATTTTTTTTATTTTTTTTATTTTTTTTATTTTTTTTATTTTTTTTATTTTTTTTATTTTTTTTATTTTTTTTATTTTTTTTATTTTTTTTATTTTTTTTATTTTTTTTATTTTTTTTATTTTTTTTATTTTTTTTATTTTTTTTATTTTTTTTATTTTTTTTATTTTTTTTATTTTTTTTATTTTTTTTATTTTTTTTATTTTTTTTATTTTTTTTATTTTTTTTCCTTTTTTTATTTTTATTTATTTATTTATTTTTTTTCCCTTTTAGAATTTCAAATTTCAATTTCAATTCCAAGTTCAATTTTGATCCTTTCTTAAGTTTTTTTTTTAATTTACAAAAAGGTCCCTCTAAAAAATGGTTTTTTTTGTTCCCACTTTTTTTTAATTTTAATCTTGATTTTTTTTTTGACAATTTAATTAAATAATTTGATTGATTTTTTTTTTTAAAAAAATTCTTATATAATTGAATTAATTTATGAACTTAATATTTCAAATATTTCTTACTAAAAATCTTGAAAATATTTGATTAAAATTATAAAATTATTGTTTTTTTATAAAAAATATAATTTCATAATATATTTTTTTTAAAAATTTATTAAAATAAAGAAAATTCAAAAATAAATCTAAGTTAATTATAAATAAAAAGAGGTATTAAAAAATATTATGAAAAATAATTAAAGGTAAATAATCCAAATGTCACTGTGAATGTAATTATTATAATTTAGAGATTTTATTAATTTAAATATTCCTGTTTTTTTTCTCTTATTCTTAAAAAGGGATAAATTAAGAAGTGAGTTTTTTTTGGATTTTGAGATCAATTTGGTTTTAAAATTTCTCAAAATGAAGAATGAAAGGAATAATTAAATAAATTGTTATTTAGAGTAAAGATCTGGATAGGAAAATTATTGGAAGGAAGTATAATTTATTTTGAAATTACTTTGATAATCTTAATAAATTATATATTAAAAGACATTTTAAGGTATTCAAAAAGATATGGGAGAGTCTAAGTGGAAATTTGAAAAAAATGTTAAACATTGTATGATAACCATAAAAGTTTGAGGTCAAACAAACACCAAGATGAAAATGGTTGTTGGTACAAGCTTGAATGAAATACTATTTTAGAGGAATACAGGTTTTATTTAATTATCCAACTACTTCAGGAAGGTATTAATGGATTCATAAAAGTCTTTATTATTTTAAATTTCTTTCATCAATTAATTTCTGAAATCAGCCCATTGATCTTTTTGTTTTGTAAATTTAATGAGTTACTGTTATATAACCACATTTTAAATCATCATAGAAAGTTATTGGCTTAAAATTTTACTTAAAAATAAGTTTTTGTAAGTCTTCTGATGAAGGTAACTCAGAAAAATATTTCAAAGAAAATCAATTAATATCTAAATAAACAAGAAAAAAACTTTCAATTGAAAATAATAAAAAACTCACAAAATGTTTTTTGGAAAATTAATAAATTTTTTAAATAGCTTGCTTTGAAAATTCTGTCAGGTTAAATAAGTTAAATAATAGATATCCAAAGTGGTTGAAGAGCCATAGGGACTTCTTTCTTATTTTCTTCTCTTGAAAAACCTTCTGGACCTTCTAAACCTGACTCTTGAAAATCAATATTCATTTAAATATGTTTCTGAGAATTTTGATTCTAATTAAGTTATAAGCTTTCAAAATTACTCCCAAGAATATTAATAGATTTTAAATAAATAAAATTTCCAAAAATTTCAAGTGGATAAATTGACTTTTATCTTAAAGATACTATTCAAAATTAAGGTATTCATCTTATTTTTTTGGTTTGGATTGAAATTATTTTTAAACCTTGTGAAATCTATCTTTTTATTTATTTTTTAAAAGTTTTAGTTCTTAAAAATGATCATTTTTGAGCTCAAGTGATACTTCATAATATCATAATAGCTTTTAAATCTTTATAATTTTATCAAGTTGAAATTTTCCCTTTAAATTATCTTTAAATTTTTCAAGAATTTGATTAAGTTCTCCCATTGGCCTCCAAAAATGAAATAAAATAAAATCTTCCCTAATATCATAAGATTTTTTTTTTGATTTAATTGATAGAAATTTTTTTAAGAAAATTAAAAAAAAACAAAAAATTAATTTTTTAAAAAAAGAGCTATTAAATTAATAATGAAAAAAAATTCAAGTCAAATTAAAATTCCATTTAAGATAAAATTCTGATAGCTGAAACATATTTTTCACTTGGAAATTGAATATTCTATATTGTGATTGTAAGGAATACATTGAAAATGACTTTATTTATTAGTAAATTTTCCTTTTTAAATTATAAAACGATAGCTGATAGGAATAATAATAGAACTTTCCATCGAGAGCATAGATTTGAGGAGGGTGATTCTTGACATGTAACATCATTTTGCTAATGATATAAATAAATTGTTTCTTGAAAGCTTAGTGAGAGTCTCCAGAAGCCTCAAAGAGAGTATTAGTATAATTTTAAAGCCAAGATTTAGCCATTTCATAGTCAACTTTAACTCTTGAGGTGAACCCCACCCCAAGGTGAAAATGGTAGTTGGCACAGGTTGGAATGAGATACCCTTTCAAAGGAATTCAGCTTTTCTAAAAATATTAACTTAATTCAGGAGATTCAATTTTTTTTTGAAATTATTCCAATCCAATTTTAAAGATATTTTTTTCTAAGGACTATATAAAATGAGAAATAAAGTAAAAGCTTATTAATAAAAGAATTTATATAAATAAAAGTGAGTTAATTTACTCCAAAGGTAAATGAAATTCTTCAAAATCAACTGTATGATCAATTTTATTCATAAAATAGGATGATACATATTTATTGAAATACAAGATGAATATCACAGAGATTAATTCTGGGAAGAGTTTATGAAGAGAATTCTTAAAGAACAATTAACTATCAATAGGAATAAATGGAGGAGGAAAAATTTATTTCTTTTTGAGAACTATTTTTTGATATATTGATTCAATTAATATGTATAGAAGAATATTTTTTTTTATCTTTCATCGAAAAAATAACCAAAAAAGGTATTATTGGTGAAGCTGAGTTTTGAAATACAGAAAAATGGAATTACTTGTTTTTAATAGTTAAAATCTATAAAAAATACATGTGGAAAGATTTTGAAACATTTGATAACAAGTGAGTGAGTTAAAAAAAACAGCTAATGTGTCCTTTTGTATCCTTTTTCAGAGTACCACACAAAATGTTCTTGTTTGAGGGTATCAATAAGAGCATAAATGGGCTTTCTGCCTTTAAGTCTGTATTTATTCATCTTCTTGACTTTTTTTTAAACATATTTTAGTATTAAAGGACTGTCACGATCCCTTTGGCTGCATAATTGGGCCTTAATTTTCCTTTGCATAAGCAGTGAGTGAGACATCTTAAAGATTTGTGATGCATCTTTTTCATTAAATTTTCTAAAAGATGGATTAGAAATGATATTTTTGATGGAATCATGAGTATTTTCAGGATTCTTAACTTTGAGAGTCAAAGTGGTAGTATTGTAAAATATTTTTGGAATGAAGTATAAAGGGTCAGTATAGCTTTCTTGAATTTATTGTATTAGATGAGAATTTGTGGGAATTGGGGGTTCCTTACCTATAAAAAGCTAATGAAATTTCATTTTGAGTCATATATTAAAACAATGTGGACACAACATACCACTATTAGCTAGAAATATTATGAAGATGTTTCCAAAGCAGCTTAAAGGTTCGAAGTTAGATTTTAGTGGGGGGTTAGAGAATTTTTTCAGGAAAAAAAATTCAGATGTTTTTTTTTTCAAAAAGAAAAAGAAAAAGGCCATAGAGAAATTAGTTGAAGGTAAGGAAGCTTAAAAAAGAGATGATTTATGATTATTAAGTAAGAAAATAATATGGTAATTTTATTTATTGGTGAAGCTAAAAAAAGGGAGGAATAATTTTTGAAGAAGGTTTTTTTTGGTAAAAAGATGAAGAGAAATCATTTCGGAGTTCTTTTTTGGGAAAAGAAAGCTTCTTTGTAAGGGGGGAATATTCATGTAACAATTTGTATTTTCAAAAAGGACTAGGACCACAAACAGCAACTGTACCTGCATCCCAGGATCATAGATTTCCAAATCGCCCTGAAATCACTTATATCTTCTTCAAAACTGTATCTTATATTCTGAAAAAACTTTATTTATGCACCTTTGTCACAGAAAAAGAAAATCTCAGCTATTGAAGGTATAGATAATATATTGGCACTTATAAAAACACAATGACTAAAAAATTATTTTGGAGATTTACACTGTAAAAATCATGTTTTGAATCAAAATTCAGACCAAATCCTTGAATAATATCTATTTCTATTAATTCATGGAAAGTAGCTAATGAAAGTACCCAAAACCATATTAATGTGGATATTAGAAATCTAAATCTTGTTAAATTGATGAAAGAAACCATTCCAAGGAAGATTCTAAAAGGATTATTATATATTCTTTGAGACTTTATTACCCCTTGGATATGAAGATTGATTCTCAGAATCTAACTTTCAATTCAATATAAAAAGGGATTACCATAATATAAATGATTTGCTGTATTAACATGAAATGTATTTCTCACATAAAAAGCTGAAGGCTGAGCTAAAGACTTAATAATTAATTCTAAATAAATAAGTGTGTTTAGCATTATGTATATATAAAAATCTTCAACTTGATCAATTCTGATTTCATTGTGTGAAACATCCCTATGTACCTTGAAATCATTTTGAAATAGTAAATAATTAAAGTTTCATTAAATCTATAAGCTCAAAGAATGACTTTACAATTGATTTATTTTTTTAAGAAGTAGTTTTTTAAAGAATATTTACCTTATTATGCATAGAATTATAATTTAAATCACCTTATTATGATTCCTTATGGTAAAATCAACTTAGAACCTTCAGTTGGAAAAAAATTAAATTAAAATTTTTGATTCATATTTTCAACTGAAAATACTGGAAATTACATTTAATTTAAAGTTCATAATTTTTCAATTGCTTAAAATGAAAGAATTCTCAATCCACCATGAAGTATTAAAACAAGAAGCTCCTTTCTTGTTTTTGTGAAACTATGAAATATTCCTTTTTAGCTTATATCACTGTCTATTGAGAAAGAAGAAAAAAGCTTTTGAATTAACTTTTAATAAAAATAGAGTCTCAATTTACAATTGATTTGATTGAGGAAATAGAAGCTTCCAATATATATTCTCATCTTTTAAATAGAAATTTTGTGTCAAAATTAAGAATAAACCAAATCTTTGTATATTGAAAGGAAATTTTGCTTTATCAAATTGAACTTTAACTAAAAAAGGAATGGAATAGAAAATTTAGAATACAAAATAATGAGTATTACTCTTCCAAATGATAAATTGGTGAAATTTTGATTATGCTTAAAAACACATTATCAATTACTATTCCTTTGGCTTGAGTGGTATTTCTGGATTGATTCATGTTTCTTTAAATTTTCGAAAATGAAAATGAAAACTCTCTTTGATTTTTTTACCTTATTATTTACAGGAAGACATTAGTAGTTTACTCAGAATGATCATAATTGAAATCTTTAAAAGAACTTCAACCATTTCAAAATTTGTGTGTGAGCCTGTGGGGTATGTATGACATACCCATATGGACACAAATCAAATTTTATACTTTTGATTTAGATATAAAAAGACTTCCCAAATGAATTTAAGACAAAAAATAAGTATAAATCTATTTTTGATAAACAGAGTTATAAGTAATATTTCATTTTTGGATTCTACATCAAAAATAACCTAGGGTTGACCCATAGGGTGTTATATCCAAAAATGGCTGGTTCTAGTGTTACTGGAAGCTTTAAAAACTTAACAGTACAATTAAAAAATCATTTTTTTTTGAAAATGTTTGAATTGTTAAATTCAAGCTTACTTTGAGAGCTGCATAAGGTTTAAGCAAAATTACAAAAATTAAGTTAATTGTGAGGTGTTTGGCATATTTACTTAATTGGCTAAGGACTTTCCATAAATTATATAAATTATGAATGAGCTCCATTGAAGCTGGTTTAAAGCCTTTTAATGGCTTTAAATTATTATAAGGGTAAAGCTCAAATAGAAAGGTGGGAACAAGGGAAAAAGGCAAAGAAAGCCAAGGTACCCCCCTTTTGGGATCTGAAAGAGCCTGAATGATGTTTTCCTCCTGTATTGAAGAGTTTTCAACCTAGTAAAACTTGAAGATTAGAATTGAATTGAACATTAAAGCTTAAAATGACGTATTTCTCTTTTGGAAAGGTATTACAAGCTTCCAAAGGGTAAAACACTATATGCAGGCTTTTAATCAAGGTCTTAAGAGCTTTCAAAGATTATTTGAGTTTCAAATTAAATAGAAACAAACTCAGGACTTATAAAAAGTTAAGGTTTAGTGTCCATTGCTATTTTTACATGGAAAAAAGCAATAACCTCAAATATTCATAGAAAATCCAATTTTTAATGTATTCAATTGAACGTTTCACACAGCTTACAATTCAATGCTCTTTGTGTATAGATTATTCTCTAAGTATCTTCTATTGGTAGGATTATTAGGTATTTAGCCTTGAAAATACCTCTATCAATCCTCCTTAAAGAAAATTAATATTTATTCAGAAGTTTATTGAAAATTTTACTTGAAAAATGTATTTTCTTGAACATCTATTCTTATGTTTTCCATTTGAACAATGTCAATATAAATAAATTGATTTTTTTAAGCTTAAATCAGGAGAAAAGCTTCTCAGAACTAAGAATAAGAATGATACCTTTAAATTGAGATAAAAAATAAGTTACCTTACATTTACAACCTTATTTATAGGTATGGCTTTGCATTTTTAATCTGAGAAATGTCTCTATGTCCATTCTTGATCATTACAGTGTCTCTGAAGGCCTAAAAAAAGACTTTTAATCAATATTTGTGTCCATCATCATCATTAAATAAAGGTAATTAGGCATTTAAACACATTAAGTTGTATGAAATATAAGATCCTATTATTAAAGTAACTCTTATAATATTTAATTTATTATAAATTTTATAGAAAGAGTTTTAATAATAGGATACAGATTATATTGTTATCATCACCAATAATTCATTTTATCTTATAAAATTGTTGTTTTAAATAACTTTCAAATCCACAAATTTCCTCTGGAAACTCTTAAATCTTCTTTTATAATGAAAAAGATGTTTTATTAATTTAAAATATTAATTTTTGGTGTGTTTTCAACTTTTAAAAATTATTGAATACTATAGCTATTGTTGTTTGACTTATTGTATTAGATAAATATTATAAGTAAGTTTTTCTCTGAATATTATATTTTATTTTCCAGTATTATTTTTCTTATATAGAATTTATCTCAAATAATTTTCTCTGCACAGTGTGTGTGTGATAATTTCTTTCATAAATACCATCAGTCTCAACACATAATTGTCTCATCAAGAGCTTTTATATTTCTTATGATTATAGCTGTCAGTGACTATAATAATAATAGAAAAATTATAACTAATTATGATTATTGAATTATCACATTTTTTATAATTATGTTAATTTGTGGTTATTATATTTAAGTGTATTATATTTCCTATGGAGGAAATTCATAGTCATCCTCATTTTTCTTGTTATTATGAAGGCTTCATAGAAAAACCTTACATTTGGGGGCCTTTCCATGTTTCAACCAATTCTTGGGACATAAATCATATTCTAAACATTATTTCAATTTATTTCAACAAACAATTTCCATAATTACTTAAATTTTGGGTTTTTTTGGGACTTATACCTTTAAAATAATTCTTCTAATTTTAATAAAATTATTTTTCTTAAAAGTATTCTTTGACAAAATAGACTTTTGAGTGATTTAGAATAAATTTATAAAGTATAACTAGTAGATCTTTAACATCACATAATTTCAGTTTATTCTTTGAGTTACTTTAGTATAAAGTGCATAATAATAAAAATTTGATTAATAACCTATTAGTTGAATAATTATTAGTTCTAAAAGAAAATAAAAAAATGAAAAATCTTTACTTGAGAATATTTCTTTTAACTTATCAGACTATTTTCTTTATTTTTGACAGAATTTGACATAAATTACTTTTTGAAAGCTTTATTAAATAAGCTGATATATCAAGTTATTTTTATTATTATTCATTTTTGATAAAAATAAATTATATATTTATTCTAGTGTCATCTTCCAGGAAATGTTTTTCTGACTCTAGCAGTTCAGAGTCAAGTGTTAAAATTTAAACCAGCCCAAGATCAAGAGGTTTACTTATGCAGGAGCACTTTAAAGGTCCAGTAGGTGAATGTTAAGTATATCTTGGTCAAATTTGCTCCAAATTGATTTAAAATGACTCTTAATAGAAGTGGAAGAAATTAATCCATCTGATAAAATGGATCTTGACCAGGAAATTCAAGTCATAAATCCAAACAACAACAATTCCAGCCCAGAGGAGAGGCACGAATGGAGGAAGCCAGAGCTTCCACCAGATCCAAAAGCCTAACCAGCAAATTTGATAATATTCTTGAGAGTCCTGAAGCTGACATAAATGCTATTCCTTCTGCAAGATCTGAGCAACTTCTGGGAAGAAGCAGTAGAGATATACCATGCTCAGTAAAGGAAATGGTTTATGGAGGAAATGAAGAAGGAGTGGGAACTTTTTCCAAGATTATTGATAGGGACACTAAACTCATATCTTCAAGTGAAAAAGCTCTTGGGCCAAGAAAATATACATCAGCTCCTGCAAGGATGGACTCAAATGTCTTGCAAAGGGAAAGTCTAAACTATAAAGGCTTGGTTCAAAAACAGAAACATGTTATGAGAGGATCAGAGGAAGGAATTGGCCCAGAAGAAGGAAAACACCCCTGTGGAAGCTCCTAAAGCCCCCACAAGCAAGATTCTCCCTCCACAAGTATTAAGAAAAGACAAGAAAGCCCCAAAGACCTTCCAGAAGGGCAAGAAAAAAGCAAAGAGGAAGGGAAAGTCAAAATGGAACAAGCCCTCCCCTCAGAATTAAAGATTTCCAAAGAAAGAAAGGACAGCCATGGACAATGTATTGAATATGGAAAGAACTTTGATAAATTTCAAAAAAAAGGAGGAGGAAAGAATTAATAAATCCTTCAAAAACAAATAGATTCTGAAAAGCTTGTATCTTACTTTGAAACTTGTCTTCAAGATATTTTAACAAAGCTTAATAATATTGATCATATCCAACAGAAGTTGGGTAAAGAAATTGTACAAGTGAAAAAATCACAAAAGACCTTTATGGGTATGGAAAATGTAAATAAAGAATATATTCTGTTTTTTAAAGGTTTATGTGAGAATATAGAATCCAAAGTTACATTGCATAATCAGCAAGATAAAAATTCTATTCTTTTTATTACTAAACAATCAACAAAATTAAGAATACAAGCTTGAATATTTGAAAACTCAACGGTCTGTAATGAAGCTCTTTTCAAAGAACAATTGGAAAAGAGTGATAAACCAAGAATTGAATTAAACAAGATATTTAATTACTTATCAACAATATCTAATTGAAAAATTATTTACCAAGCAAGTCTACACAAATGATTGACAGAATTTTTTTTAACTTCCAAAATAATAATTTAAATCATCATAAAACTTCAAGTATTGCAGAGGTGGAGACTGCCTTTTACTACAAAGAAGCTCAAAGATTAAAGAAATATCCTACCTTCAGCGATGAGGGAAAATATAATCATATGAAATCTATGAAAAAATTGATATGTTAAAAGAAGAATTCTACATAAAAAAATTAATAACTAAGTGCCAGATAACATTAATTTTTTACCAAATAATACAAGAAATGGTACTATAAGATCAGACAAGACCATGGTAAACACTCCTAGCCTTGGTGGAAAGAACAAATAATTTTCAAATAGGATAATTACTCTTGAATATTTTGAATGAAATCTTTTTTTGAAGAATCAATTTATAATATTGAGGGGAACAGGCCCATTTCCAAGTTTCTCAAGAATGACAAATTAACTTCCCTCCATCCTGATATGTTTGGAAAAATGGTACATAAAAGGATTTTAACAAAGTCTGGTAGTGACCTAGAGAATGCTATAAGAAGCAGATGTGTTGAGCCTTTCTTTACAGAGGATTATATAAATTCCATGGAAGACATAACTACCAGAACATAAACCGGTAGAAGTTGGTATAAATCCCAAACAGACAGTAAGACTAGTGGGAGACAAATTTCAAGAGAAAGAACAAATAAACCACAAGATGGAGGTCCTTTTAAATGTCAGAAATTTGGAATTACCTCTCATTTGGATAATACTTGTCCTTAGAAAAAAATAATTAATGTGATAGAACTTCAAAAGACTCAAGACATCAAGGAGAAAAGTGAAGTTACTTCACAAGAAAGTGATTCTAAACCTTCTGAAGAAGAAGAGTAACAAGAATAACTTAGTATAGAAAAAATATGCATGTCCTTTGAATTAAAAGAGCTGCATACTCAGTTGCCACAATATAGTAATGAATATATGGATATCATATACTCACAAGATGCCAAGATGCAGAAATCTAAACCTTCCAGAGGGAATGTTTATACAGCTTCATCATCTTGCCTCACTATTATTGTGATGAAAAACAAAGAAGTCAAGATGTCAGACTGTGACTCAAAACCAGAGGACAAGAATGACGGCTGAATACCATAAACCAATGGTAAAGCCAAGATACCACCAAAACATGGAGCTAAGCCAAATCAGATCAAAATTTATCAAAAAAAAGAGAAAACTCACCACTTTCCAAAGACACAAGTCCCACCATCATAGGACAAGGAATAACAAAGTTATTCCTACTCAAAGTTGTTGCTGAGCATAAACCTTATTTTTCACCTCTCATCTGAAATCCAGAGGAAAAAAATTAACCCCATCAAATGGGTATTAAAATTGAATCTCTAAGTCAGGGCAATCCAATGGTACTAGCCCAACTGAGCTAGCATCAAAATTACAGGAGTTATGACCAAAATAAGGTCAAATAAGGATGAATAAAACAATCACCTCTCATCTAACTTCTACAGTTTTTGGTGTGGGATACCCACAGTGGGGTCCTTTTAAAAAGAGCACAATGAGGGCTATCTGATGGTGCCTTTCATTTATCCATATCTCATCTAGAGAAAATGTTATGGAGCAAATAAGCTCCATACAGAAATTGAGAAAATGATATGTATGAATGAGAAAATTTGTACATGGCATAACTTTGCCATATTTCATATTAAAATATCAACTGAGGTACTACTGTGTGGATCGTATTCAGGGATACACAATGAACCAAATTTGAGCTCAATATCTCAAAGACTGACAAAGGTATAGCAGCTTTAAGGTTAAAATCCCACAATTGGGCCAATACACCTTTACTGTGGGATAATAACCCATAACCATGATTGTGAGGTGTCAAATAGACAAAGAAGCATGTTTATAGCTCAATACATCATAGTTCATTAAATACTAGGGTCACATAAAGGTTCTGTACAGCCTTCTATGCGTCATATACGTCAGAGGAGGGCTGTGTGGTCCCCAGATGGAAATCTTCAACCTGTATTGGTGAAAGCTGCCCAGATATGTTTTCCAACCCACATCTGAGCCCAATAAAGTGTATAAAAGCTTTGTGGAAGCCACAAGCCAGTCCTCTGAAGTGAAAAAATCTTCACTTACTCTACGTGGATAGTCTAGAGGACCATTCCACCCCATTGTAGGATAAAAGGAGGCATTTTCTTCACCAGAAAAGGTTTCCTCATCCTGTTATTAAATTCCTATGTAGTACAGCTTTCCAAAACAGCTATACTCTTGGAAAACAAGCAAGGTATACTTCAAACTTAATTATTGTAGTCTTCATGATTGTAACCCAACAGGTAAAGCTGCAACCAGGGCTTTCAGTAGCACTCTCCACCACTTATTTTATTAGTAAAGCCCTTAATATATTTAAAAAAAAACCTTTTTAATACTTCTTATACATGTGACAGTAATAGTTAAAGCTGTAAGTATCTTTATTATCACTTTATAATAGACTCAACCTGACAATTTGGGGGCCTGGCCATGTTTTTTGACCTTTTGGACCTTTTTTCACGTGAAAAGTGGATTTTTTCTTATATTCTTAATTATGAAACTATTGATTCTTTTTTAAGCCATAAAATTATTAAAAAAATAATACATCATCTATCTTATTATCATCTTTTTGAGTGGTATATCATTATATACCACTGTGTTTTTTCTTGTTACTTCTTCTTTCATGTGGTTGATTATAATTTAATCACCAGTATACTTATCTTCTGGCATGTTTTTCATATTAAAACACTTGAAGCCATTGATATTGTTCTTTTTTAATTAAAAAGAAAATTTCTTTTACTGTATAACAACAGTATTAAAGGTGTGGTTGGGAATATTGAGAGTTTCAATTTCCCATTACATAACCACTTCTAAGATTACACTTGTTAGTTACAAGTTAATCTGTGAGATACTGGTGCACAAACAGTGAACCAGAAATCCACAAGCTTTATTTTTGATGTGTGATTGATAATTTCAATCACAACATCATAATACAAGGGCATAATATGGAAATATATTGCCCAAAGGCCATTCTTAGACGTGAAAAACAGAATTATAAGAAGTATAAACTGAAATAAGCCCTCTTTTACTTTTATTCAGTTGAAGAAAACTTCATAACACTTGAGACCCAGTCACAGGCCAACACACCAGTGACACCTTCAGAACCAGAGGGAAGAAAGGGAAAAGGAAAGAGGCACAGTGAAGGCTTCATCACAGAAAAGAAGTGGACACCAATTTCCACTCAGAGGAGTAGAAAACCACAAAAATCTGCATCAATACAAGGTAAACCAACCTTAATCACTTGTACAGGAAAAATTACAATAATTAACCCAGTTGTAACCTCCAAAGGCAAATTTCCCAAAGCATTAGATAATAAATTTGTACAAGGCACAGTCAAAGGTAAATACCCTAAGAAAATTAAGTTGTTGAATGCTTGCAAACACTGATATGTCACCTGTACACCTCAGGAACCTTGGAATCCCAAGGAACAAGCCAGAGGACAGAGAAGGCTTGTCCAGAGCCAGAAGACCTGGAGGAGGACACCTTGGACGCAGTGGTGGATGGCAAAACATTGAGGGAAATCATACCCACTATGCCATTCACTTTACAATTCAACAGAAACCTCAAACCAGAGGACTGGAAGGATATGGATCAAGTTCTTCAGCTCCACCAAATCCTCAAAGATCTTTTCCAAGGGAGCATGGACAACAAGAGGTTCAAGCTAGCATCCCACTGGGAAGAACTTTGAGAAAGTTGCCAGAAGATATGTTTCAGAGAGATAACCTTCAAAGAACTTATGGAAATCACCAAAGGTTGGAAAAACACCAGGCAGTTCAGACTACTGGAGGAGAGGGAAACCAGGATAAGGGAGAATAAAGCCACTACCCAAGCCATAGAAGAAAAACTGAACCAGACAGGGCCTACTCTTATTCCTTCAGGCTCACAAGGAGAATGAACTTGGTCAAAGAAGTACACAGGAGCCAGAAATAGCTGTAAATACTCCTATAATCAGTAGCCCCACTAATAGAAACATTACCCCCACTCAGAAAGAACATAATGTTGTTACACCTGAGAGTAACCTAAGCAGTGATAAACTGTGGTTACAAATGTACCAATTTTCAGTGCAAACTCAAGAACAACTTGATGATTTCAAGAGACTGAGTGAAAGATTGCAAAGAAATGCAATCTTACAAAAGGCTAAAATTAAAGCCATCCAAGAGATCTGTGCTCAATTGAGCAAAGCCTCTGAAGAAACCAACAAAAGACTGAATCAACTCTTTGAAGAGAAATGCCACTGTAAAAGGGACAGGGATTGTCTCGATCAGGAAATAAACAAATTGTTTAATGTCTACCAAAACATGAAGCCCCAACCACAAGGCCATCCTTTGGATGATCATTACCACCACACGACATCAAACCAGATGCTTTATTGGGGAATAGGGCAAGATCTCCATCTCAATACCAAGATGGAAATAATATGTCTTATTATGAGAAGGAAGCCTTGAAACACCATCCAGAGGCCTCCAGCTGGCCCAAATTCTCTGGCACAGGAGAATATGATCATATGGAACTGATGGATTATATTGATGGACTCTTCATTGATGTACCAAGCATATGAGATTACTGAACTACTGCTAGACTCAACAGAGCATTCAACGCTCATGCTAGTATATGGTACACAGATATGAAGGAAATCCATGGCGGAAGAAACTGGTCATGGTGGAAGAGGCGGGTTATCCAAAAGTACAGCAATGGTACTTGGATATGGCAAAAGACCATGTAATTAAAAATGACAAGTACTCTATGGACAAAGATCCATATGAGTGGTGTCTTAGACAGTCTAAAAGACTTGAAGCCATTGATCCTCAAATGAATATTCAGACAAGGAACCACAAACTCCTGACACAAATTCCAGGGAAACTATAGCATGCAGTAAAATGCAGATGCAACCAAAGTTGCACTCTAGATGAAATTGCAAACACCTTACAAGATGTAAGGAAAAGAACAAATATAGGGAATATTTCCAATTAAGAAGCAGTAGCTTCAAAGAGAAACAACCTTTCAGGGTGGACTTCAAAGAAAAACCCAAAGAAAAAATGGAAGAAGTGACCAAGAAGAAAAATACTTGTCACAACTGTGGTTCTGAAGACCACTATGCCAATAACTGGCCAAAAGCAAAGAAGAAAGTCTATGCCATTGAGCAAGTCCCAGAGGAGGAATCCCCAACAGAGGATTCTGAATCAGACTCTATGGGTGATGCAATCAGAGAACAATCTGATGATGACCAAGACCCAAGAGAAATATTCCTAGTGGAGTACCAAGAGGAAACACAAATAGAAATTCAGGACAAACAGTTGGAGGCACAGCAAACAAAACTTGTGTAAACACACATGAGATGCACAAAAATTCCTAGTCACACCAACTAAAGGAATGGCATATATATATATGGGACAGCCACAAAGATGACTGTTTGTATTGACAATGCTCAACACCTATTGATCATTGACAGTTGTACACACTGCTTAATAGTGGCCAGAACCTATCTGGATGATCACTTCCCAAATTGGGAAAAACAACTATTGCAAGCCAAGGCAAAGAACTTCTAAAGTGCATCAAGGAAGATGACATCCATTGGGACAATTATCAAAGAGATAATTATACCCCATAGGAAAGGTAATATCAGACCCAAACCAAAGTTTGTTGTGCTTGAAGATGCCCACATCCAAGGGATTTTACTGGGGACAGACTACCAGAGGATCTATGGAATTGATATTTACAATAGTAAAACATGCATATTACCATTGGTAAAAAGGAAAAGAAATTTCACTTGATATACACCAAATATATACCCATGAACCTCTGGAAGAACTACTGCATGAATTCAGAGAGGGCCAATTCAGAAATACCCACACTAGCAAACGGAAACTTAGTTTACTGAAAATGCTGAGAACAAATAGACCAACATTTGAAATTGGTGAAGAACCCTTAGGAAAAATCAGAGGCCATTACATAGAACTATATCTAGATGTGGGAAGATCCTATACACCCATTCTAAGAAGGCCTCAATACCCAAAAAGTCTGGAAACTAGGAAGGAAATTGAAAAGCACATTACTAAGCTCCTAGAAATGGATGTCATCAAGAAGATAGGACACAATGAAATAGGGGAAATCAGCACTCCTGTCCTTATCACTTGGCATGATGGAAAATCTAGGTTGTGTGCGGACTTCAGAGCTCTGAATAAATACACAAAAGCAGACAGGTACCCTATACCAAGGATACCTCATGCCCTAGAAAAACTGGAAAAAGCCAAATATATAACCAAAATGGATTTTATGAAAGGCTTCCACCAGGATGGAGTTATACCAAACTCCATTAAGTTACTCAGAATCATATGCTATGTGGGTATATATGAGTACACCAGGATGCCATTTGTCATCAAAAATGCACCAGCCCACTTCCAAAGGATGATGGACACAATATTTCAAGAAGAAATATTGGAAGGCTGGATGTTAGTATATATTGATGACATCATTATATACTCAGAGACATGGGAAGACCATGTGCAGTACATAGACAGAGTACTAAGTAAATGCACACCCATCAATCTGAAAAATCCACTTAAAAAGTGCAATTTTGGCCAACAAGAATTACTTTGACTAGGAAATAAAGTCTCAGGACTTGGACTGGCCATAGACCAGAATAAAGTAGAAGAAGTACTGCAAAAAACAGTACCAAAGAATATCAAAGAGATGAAATCTTTTCTAAGGCTTGCTAGCTACTACAGAAAACACATAAAAAGCCTTGCCCACATATCTAGTAGTCTATACAAGTTATGTTCAAAAGATGTAGTTTTTGAAATTACCAAAGAAGGAAGGGATGCATATGAGAGGATGAAACATGAACTCACTAATGCACCTGTGCTCATCTTTCCTGACTTTTAGCTAAAATTTAAGCTATATACAGAACCAGCCTGTAGCCAAGGCTTAGGGTAAGCCCTTCACCAGAGACAAATTGTAGATGGTGAATAAAGAGAGGTAGTAATATGCTACATCCCTACGCAACTGAAAGATTCAAAAGCCAGGTATGGGGCCACCCATACTGAATGTCTATATTTAGTCTGGGATCTAGAAAAACTTCACTATTATTTGGAAGGTGCAGTCTTTGAAGTCTACACAGAATGCACAGACTTGAAGTCTTTATTGCATATGAAGATTACCAATGGACACATGTTGAGGTGGCAAATAGCCATCCAGAAGTATAGAGGCAATATTACCATCATATACAAGGAGGGCAAAAGACACACCAATGCAGATGGCCACTCGAAAATGTCAAAAGAAACCCAGCTTATGACCCTGAAGTAGCAGCCAAGAATCCTATCCACTTCATGGAAATAGATAGGAGGAAGAACTTCAGATTTTCTGAATGGGCACCAGGAAGTGGTACCTCAGACAGTGGAGACACTTGTTCAGAAAGAACAGAAACTCCCATATTGGAAATAAGCTCTTCAGCACTGCATAATGGGTTCTTCATTGCAGTAATGAGGACCTATTTCAAACACAAAAAGTGTGGCATACTGTTGCGACTCCTTCAAAAGAAGTACAGGAGCCCAGAACTGGAGTCCCAGCTAGAAGGAACCTGGTTGAAGGATTATAAGGTCAACAAAATTTTCCTTATAGATGACCTGCTCTATCATAGGGAAAAGCACACAAGTTCACTAACAGTGATAGACAGAGACCATATATCCCTTATCCTGAAGGAATGTCATGACTGCCCCTATGTGGGACATATGAGTGAAGACAGGACCAAGGAGAGGGTAGCAAGCTCAGCTTGGTGGCCCAAATGGGAACAAGAGTTGAGTGAATACATCAGAACTTGTGAAAGATTCCAGAAGGAAAACAGAAAAAATGGGAAGAAGTATGGGCTACTTCAACACATAGAAGAACTCAAACACCCATGGGAAACCATCAAAATTGACTGGGTCACAGGACTTGTCCCAGGAGGCAGAGAAAAATTCAATGATTGCCTGATTATAGTTGATAGGTTCAGTAAACGTGTGAGGTGCCTACCATGTCACAAGGAGGACAAAGAAATGGATACAGATTTGTTATTTTGGAATAACATCATATCCACATTTGGAGTCCCAAAAATCATTATTAGTGACAGGGAACCAAATTTTACATCAGAATTTTGGACCAACCTCTATGACATTATAGGTACAAAACTTGCATTCTCTACAGCTTACCACCCATAGACAGATGGTTTAGCTGGAAGGATGATCCAGGCTATGGAAGATATCATCAGGAGGTTCTGTGCATATGGCATGGAATACAAGGAGCATGAAGGATAGAACCATGACAGGGTTACTCTGCTACCAGCAGTCCAACTGGATTACAACACAAGTCAGCATTTTACCACAGGGAAGTCACCCTCCCTGGTAGAAAAAGGGTGGAATACCTAATTGCCTGTGGATCACCTGAAGAAGAATATTCTGAATATCAACCCAACAGCCAAAGAGTTGCATGATATGGGAAAGAGGGCTTGTGATACAGCTCCTAAATGAATAGCTGAGGCAAAAGAATACAACAAACAGAGGTGGGACAAATCCCATATCAAACCTGACTTTAAAGAAGGGGACCAAGTTCTAGTGACCACAATCAACTTCAAAAATTTTAAGGGGCCTAAAAAAGATGAGAGACTCATTTTTAGGGACCTTCACTATCATTAAACTGATAGGGAACAATGAAGTAGAGGTCAAACTCACAGAGGAACTTTCTAGCAAACACCCAGTATTCCCAGTGAGTTTGGTTAAGCCATACTTCCAAACAGAGGAAGATAAGTTCCACTCCAGGAAGAAAAAACCCACTCTACCAGGAACAGTGGAAGTGGAACACTCCCCTGTCCCTGTGAAGAAAATCATCAAGGCCAGGAAGATTAGACTGAATGATAAAGACCAGAGACAATACCTGGTCAGATTTAAAAACCAGACAGCAGAAAAAGATGAATGGTTGGCAGAAGAGGCCATACCAGATGGAAACCTTCATCTAAGGAAATTCAGAGCCTCTAGGAGGACTGAAAATTCTCATTAATGATGAGCCTTTTTTGGAGGGAGGGTATTTCAGCCTGTGACTCAAAACCAGAGCACAGGAATTACAGCCAAATACCAGGAACTAATGGTCAAGCAAAATACCACAAAACATGGAGATGAGACAAATCAGATCAAAATGTATTAAAGAGAAGATAAAACCCATCACTTTCCAAATACACAAATGCCACCATCATAGGACAAGGAATAACAAAGTGATTCCTACTCAAAGTTGTTACTGAGCATATAGATTATTTTTCACCTCTCATCTGGAATCCAGAGGAAAAGACTTAACCACATCAAATGGGTAATAACATTAAAGCTCTAAGTCAAGGATATTCAATGGTACTAGCCAAACTGAGCTAGAATGAAAATTACAGAAGTTATGACAAAAAAAAGGTCAAATGAGGGTGAATAAAACAATCACCTCTCATCTAGTCTCTACAGTTTTGGTGTGGGATACCCAGAGTGGGGTCCTTTTAAAAAAATCAAAATGAGGGCTATCTGATGGTGTCTTTCATTTCTCCATATCTCATCTAGAGCAAAAGTTATGGAGCAAATAACCTCCATACAGATAGTGAGAAAATCATATGTAAGAATAACAAAATTTGTACATGGCATAACTTTGCCATATTTAATGTTACCCATACCAAATGAAGTACAATTGGGTAGATCCCCTTCAGGGCTAAAAAATGAACCAACTTTGAGCTCAACATCTCAAGAGCTGACAAAGTTATAGCATTTTCAAGGTTAAAATCTCACAATTGGGCCAATACACCTTTACCGTGGGATAATATCCCATAACCATGATTTTGAGGTGTCAAATATACAAAGAAGAATGTTCAAACTTCAATACCACACAGTTCATCAAATACTGGGGTCCAATACAGGTTCTGTACAGCATTCTATGCATCATACACATCAAAGGAGGGCTGGGTGGTGCCCAGATGGAAATTTTCACCCTATATTGGTGAAAAATGCCAAGATGTGGTTTTAAAACCACATCTGAGCCCAATGAAGTGTATAAAGGCTTTGTGGAAACCACAAGCCAGTACTCTGAAGTGAAAGACTCTTCACTTACTCTGCATGGATGGTGTAGAGGACCATTCCACCCCATTGTAGGATAAAAGGAGGCCTTTTCTTACCAGAAAAGGTTTTCTCATCCTGTTCTTTAATTCCTACTTAGTAAGACCCTCCGGAACAGTTATACTCTTGAAAGAAATTCAGGTATACCTTAAATTAAGTATTGTAGTCTTTATTATCGTAACCCAACAGGAAAAGCTGCAACCAGGGCTTTCAGTTGTGCTCACCACCACTAATTGTATTAGTAAAGCCCTTAATATCTTTAAAGCCAAACCTTTTTTTATACTTCTTATCTGTATCACAGTTGTAGTTAAAGCTTTACATACTTTCATTATCACTTTATCATAGACTAAACCCGACACAAGAAGAATTTTGACCTGGGTAATCATTGCACTTGTGTTAGTAAAACCCATCTTGATAAATTAATACCAATTCTCAAGAGTAATTTATTCCAATTGAGGGTATAAATCTCATTAGTGCTAACCAAGATATGCACCCTTTGAGAATTTATGATGAAGAAATGATATTTCCTCATACTGAAGGAAGTATTAGACTGAAATTTTCATTTGTTGTTATGAATAATCATACCTCACAACATTTCATACTTGGGAATGAATATCTCAATATCTATGATATTGATAGTAATAATTGTAAAGGAAGATATTTCACAACAAGTGAAAATAAAAGACAAAAATTTGATTTTCCTTTAGAGAAGAAAGAAATAACTATCATAAGACAAGTAAAGAATTTTAATAATAAGGAATTTGTGACTGATCACTTAATTGAAGCACAAATTAGTCCTGAATTGAAATCAGAAATAATCTCTTTTTATTCTGATAATGAGCCACTAGGGGCTATTAAAGGCCATGAAGTAGAGATTATGATTAATGTGGAAAGACCTTATACTCCACTATTAAGAAGACCGGTTTAACCAGATAGCTGTAGAGCTAGAGAATTATGAGAGTCTCATATCAATGAAATAATGAAACTGGGAGTTATCAGAAAATCTGGACATCATGAGGAAGTGGAATTCACAACCCTTGTAATGATCACTTTTAATTATGATAAATCATTCCAGACAGGTGCCCAATTCATAGAATCCATGAGACTTTGACTCAATTGTACAAAGGAAAATTAATCACTTCTATGGATTAATTTAAAGGTTTTGATTGAAATGTTTTGAAATATCATTCCAGGAAGCTATTAAGAATAAGTTCTCATTGTGGTATTTATTAATATTTTATAATTAAGTTTGGAATTGAAAGTGTACCTCCTTATTATCAAAGAATAATGAATACCTTTTAACACATGAATCATTGGAGGGGTAGTCAATCATTTATATTGATAAAATCATCATTTATTAAGAAACCCGGAAACTGTATTTAGAGAGACATTCATTAGTATTTAAGAAAATCTTCCAAGTGCAAATGAAAATGTCTCTTAATGAATTTAATTTTGGGATTAATGAGCTAAAGGCTCTAGGACATGTAGCTTCAGGACTAAGCCTTGGTTTTGATAAAAACAAAGTAGCTGCAGTATTACCAAAACAAACTCCCCAAAACAAGAAAGAAATAATTTCTTCATTAGGGTTTTCAAGTTATTCCAGGAAACACATCAAAGATTTTGCAATCAATTACAGATAATTGTGATCAAAAAATGTCATTTAAATGAGACAAGGAAGGATTAAGGAATATGAAAAGACCAAGTATGCGTTAACCAATGAAACATTATTATTTATTCCAGAATGGAAACCTCCTTTAAAGCTATATATAGATGAATGTGGTGAAGGATTAGGTGCAGCTATTAATCAGGTTCAAATTTTTAATGAAAATCCTTATGAAGGTTCAGTTTATTTTGTCTAAAGACCAATAAAGCCTACTGAAGCTAGATACGGAGCAAGCCAAATGGAGTGACTTTTCCTTGTATGGGATTTGGGGAAACTTAATTATTATCTTGATGTTATTGTGTTTTGGGTAATTGATGATTTTAATGCCATGAAATCAGTTCTTAACATGAGAACTGCAAGCACAGACATGTTAAGATGGCAGATTTCTATACAGGAGTATAGGGGCAATATGACCATAGTACATAAAGCTGGGAATTTTAATCAGAATGCTGATGACTTGAGTAGATGGGAACTATCCAATACACCTTAAAATACTGCATATGTGACTGAAAATGCAGAATCTTAAATTTCAATTGAAGGAATTAATATTGAAGATGTGGGAACAAAATTCTTTGAAGAATTTAGAGAAATCTAAAAGCTAGATAATAATTGCCATATTCTTACTTCACTACTTGAAAAATATTGCAGGGATTAAGCTTTAGCTTATTCTTTGGATTATATATGGAAAACATCATATGATAATGGAAGATTCAATTTATTTGATGGCATCCTATATCATAGGTATAAACTCACATGTGAAATGCTCTTATGTAGTATAATATTAATTAATACATAACTAATAGAGTGCCATGACAATATCTATTATGGAAATTTTCTGAAGACAGAAAAATGGAAATAATTAGAAAATGTGCTTGGCAGCCATCTTGGAGGAAAGTTGTCATTGAGTACTGTCACAGTTGTGAAAGGTGTCAAAAGGCCAACAAAGCTCCAGGTAAAAGATTCAGTTTGATTAGTTATATCCAAGAGGCAAGTACTCCATGGGAAGTGGCTGATATAAATTGAGTGACTGCATTACCACCTGGTGGTGAGGAAAGCTACAATGAATTTCTTTTTATTGTAGAAAGATAAAAAAAACTATAATATTTATATCAGGTCATAAACTTGAGACATTTATAAATATGGCTCTTTCAATTTGGAATAGAGTTACATCTGATACTGTTCTCTTTGAAAATATCATTAATGATAGATATCCAAAAGTCAATTAAGACTTATGGACAAATTTACATAAGCTTTTGGGAGCTAAACTATCATTTTCACCAGACTATCATCAAAAAACTGATGGACTGGTTGAAAGAATGATTAAGACCATTGAGGACATAATAAGGAGATTTTGTGTGTAGGGACTTGAGTCTAAGGATTCTGATGGCTTTAACCATGATTTGTGTACAATTATACCAGCATTGGAGTTGGAATACAAGGCTTCCATCTATGCTTCAACAGGAAAAACTCCTGAAATGTTAGAAACAGGATGGAAACACAAACTTCCAGTCAATAATTTGAAGAGAGAATTAGTGCAAATTCATCCAACTGCATCAAGATATAAATTATTGCTTGACAAAGTGAGGAATCATTCAAATAAAAGCATGACCAATGATTTTGAATAGGCTATTCAGAAATGGAAGAAATTCATAAGAAACCAGAATTGAAAGTAGGGGACTTAATATTAGTTTCAACCTTGAACTTGAATAAAATTACTTATCCAAAGAAATTGAACAATTCCTTTGCAGGACACTTTTTTTATTAAAGAACTTAATGGGAAAAATGAAGTACAAGTAGAACTGACAGGAGAATTGTGAAATAATCATGCAACCTTCCATGTTAGTCTAGTAAAGTATTATACTTCAAGTGATAAGTAGTTATTGCCTTTGATAAATGAAACAACTGTAGAGGTATTATCACTTGATCAAATGTTCTTGAAGTCTTAAAAGAAAGAGGAATTAGGGGAAAAAATGAAGGAGAATACCTAATCAGGTACAGAAACCCACAACATGAAGATTAGTGGCTTTCAGAAAATAAAAAAACTGATTCCCAAAGGTTTCTCAGAAGATTGAAAAATGAGAGAAGACCAGTTACTAAATACAGGTTTGAATTGTGTGCTTTACATACTTGAAAGGTGTCAGTAGAGAGGTTGGAGAGTGGATTATACCCTCCAGTTCAATTGGGGTTAAACTATTCAATGAATAATTGTACTACAGTCTTCTTTGATGGTAGGAAACTGTAAGGTTTGACTATGAAACAATAAGTAAAAATTACTAATATTTTACTTATTGTACTATGAATTTCCTTATAAATGAAATAAATGAGATAAAAATAATTATAATAATAAAGAATCATTATAATTATGGCGTAAAATAATTATATTATTAAATAAATATATTAATATAAGATAATTAATATATTTAATAGCACTTGATTATTGTTACCAACAAATAATAAAGGCGTAAAAAACTGTTTTTTATTAATAAAAAACAATTAATAACAATAAGATTACTAATATTAAAGTTATAAATTAATATAAATACTATTTATATCAGTTATAGAATTATTAAAGTAATAATAGAGAAAGATTATTAGAATAAGAGGAATAACCTACTATTAATGCTTAATATAATAATTTTGAATAATTTTACGCCTAATAATGTAAATACAGCTTATTTGAATTGTAGTTACAATAAAAATTAAGAGAAATTACAATTTTTCTTGATTTTACGTGGAATAGAGGTTTTTTAAGAGAAATTTAAACAAAACAATTAAATAATTGCAATAATCACGTCAGGGATGATGATTATAATAAGATTAACCTTGGTCTTTAATAATATAAAAGTTTTATATACAAAGAATAAAGAGATTACCTTTTTATTCAATGATTTAATGTTTTGTAAGCATCTGAGGGGAAAACAGAGTAAAAAGAGCTCTGTTTATAGTAAATACCTCCCTCATAGAGTCCAACAGGCTTCTAGTAGACGTTTACTGATGCTTTCTACTAGAATTGATCAATATTTTAAGGTTTGGTGATGATTAAATCATGATCAAAGCATCTTACCGCATAATTACACCATTATTTGGAGTTATCACTATAACTCTAAGTTTGATGACATCATAGGCTTGGCAGAAGCCTAAACTTCGTGGAATTTATTAGTATTAATCATAATCTAATAGTATTCACCAGTTGTATCACTTATATTACTGTTAAGCTTAAAATAAGATTACAGTGAGTGATCTTAAATGATCAAATTTAAGCTTAAGCTTTGATCATTAATAACTTTGAAGTTATACATGCTACAGCTATTCTGAGAGTGGATTCTGATAGATTAGCATGTCTTCATTACACTTCCAAGAGCATTTTGTTAAATCATCAAAAATCTATTTTTGATGATTTTTCTTGTAACTCATCTTTTCTGTTGAAATTTAATATTTTAAAATTCAAACCATGATTTCAAGGGGTTATACCTTGAATATTATAATAATAAATACATCATTCTTCACGAATGAACTATTAGAATCCAACTGTCTACTTTATTTTAAGTTTGGACCACTTTCACAACAAAGTGGTCAACAGCTCTATTGATTTTAATCAATAAACCATTAGAGGTTTCAACCTTTTTTATAGCTTGTAAAATAAAGTTTATTTCTGTATTTCTACAGTAATTAAGTGGTGAATTTATTTTTGGTTCATCACTCTATCATTTATATTTCAAGAGATATTAGCTAAAATCCTTGAATATATGCATTGACCAAAAAAGTGCATATATTCAGCCTAACTCCTTAAGTATTGACTTTGGAGGTTAGCTTCTTAATTGTTTTATGTGTAGAATTTTATGGAGATTCCAATGTTTCCATTTATTTTACATGTTGTTTCATTGGTCTTTTCAATAATAAAGGATTCCTGTTTTTATAAGGTATTATTATTTATAACTCATTAAATATTGACCTTACAGATATGCCATAAAAATGGAATATGTGTATCTTACCATGGGGAATACAATAGTGTAATTTATTTTACATGCTGATTCATTGGCCTTTAAGTTAAACCAAGTTTTATGCCTATTTATGGCATTTTTGTAGCTTTAAAGTAATTATTTTGAATGTATAATTATTTTAAATATTTCTTGTGACTTTTTCGGGTATGTGGTCATATCTCAAAGGTTCACATTCCCTACCATCAAAAAATATTGTACCAAAATCTGATATGTGTAATTTAGGGTATCATCCACTTTCCTACCTCTTCAATAGACTTTGTTAGTCTTGAAGCTCAATAATGCTTAACTTTTCTATTCTTTAGGTTTTCTTTCATGTCTGAACCTTCTTAGTAGTTTATCAGCATTTGTTATATCCTTCTCAAGTAGCCATTCATCTTCTTGAGTTGAATCTCTATACCTTACAAGGTATTCTCTTTCTTTTTTGTTTCTTGTCCTTCTTTTTTGAAGGACTTTTACAATTTTCTCTTCTTCTCCTTCTCCCAAGGGGGGAATTTCAAGTGGGGGTTTATTTCTTAGTGGAAATAATTCCTTGCAGCTTGAGCTGTAAGGTTTTATCTGATGTATAGGGAAAGTTGGGTGTTTGTTCATTAATTCACCTGTGAGTTCCAATTGCACAGCATTGGGTCCATGAAGTGCCTTTATCATAAATGGTCCTGCAACAGAATCTTTCAATTTCTTTGGACTGTCTATGTTATTGAAATTAAGGGTTGAAACTAGGACCAAGTATCCTATTTTGAAGTCAGGTGGTTTATGACTTTTATCCCATCTTTCTTTTTGCATATTTGAAAGAATCTTGCATACATCTGTTTGCATGGTGTCTTGCTTTGTCAAGCATTATCTTAAAACTGCTTGCTGTTGGATGTATATCCACTAAGTCCGTTTTTGAGGGTGTCATAAGGAACTCTTGGATTCCAACATTTTTCTAGCATTGCTGGTGTTTTGCCAGTAGAAGAATGGATTGATGTCTTATATTCCAGCTCAAGGGCTGGTATTAGTGTACACCAATCAGGGGTAAAACCATCAGAATCTTTGAATTCTAGTCCATAAGCACAGAATCTTCTGATCATGTCCTCCAAGGTTTGTATCATTCTCTCTGCTAAACCATCAGTTTGAGGATGGTAAGCTGTTGAGAATGATAGCTTTGTCCCAAAAAAGTTATGGAGATTTGTCCATAATGCTGAAGTGAATTTTGGGTCTTTATCACTTATAATATTCTGGAATAAGCCTGTATGGCTAATGACTTTATTCCATATCATTATGGCTTTATCCACAGCTGTGTCATCTTTGTGAAATGGTGGGAACATGGGAGTTTTACTATACCTGTCAACTAATACTAGGCATGCATTATAGCTTCTGTCTCCTCCTGGGGGTAATGCTGTTACCCAATCCATATGAACTATTTCCCAAGGGGATTTTGGTTCTTGGATTTGGATCATCATTCCAAATTTCTTTACTGTGGCTCTGTTGGTATTTTGACATCTTTCACAGGTTTGGCAGTATTCTGCAACATCTTTCTTCCAATTTGGCCACCAAGAGCAGGTTTTCACCCTTTCTAGTGTTCTGTCTTCTGAAAGATGTCCAGCTGCAACACTATCATGACACTCATGTAAAATTGTGCTTATCAGGGCTCTATCTGTTAAGGCCATAACCCATGTATGTTTTGTTCTATGGTAAAGGATTCCATCAAGGAGGTGGAATCTTCCTTCATCATATGCCTTTTTCCATGTTTCATATAATTTTGATGAAAGTGATGGATCTTTGCAGTCTTTCATTAGAATTTGGCTTGTGATATAGCAGTTCTTGTCTATCTTATATCTTCATTTAACTTGGTTAAAGAATTCTGTGCCAATGTCTGTAACACATATTCCTTCTATATGGTGCTCTTCCTGTGGTACCCATGATGGATTGTCAGGGGTATTTGCTAGAGCCCATCTGCTAAGACCATCTACATTTTTATGAATATTACCAGATTTATGAACAATGGTCATATTTCCTCTATATTCTTGGGTAGCAATTGCAATCTCAGCATATGTCTATTTGGAGTTCTCATATTTAATAGAGATTTTACAGCATTACAGTCTGTGATCACATCAAATACTGTTCCATCCACTAATAATGTAATTTTTCTAAAGCCCACACTAAGCAGAGGCATTCCATTTGGCTTGCTCCATATCTTGCTTCTGTTGGCTTTATCTGTCTTGAAATAAAACAAATTAGTCCTTCCACTGGTTTATCATTGATAATTTGTGTCTGGTGTAGTGCAGCACCTAGTCCTTCTCCACAAGCATCAATGTAAAGCTTGAAGGGTAGTTTCCAATCTGGCATTAGAGGAAATGGGGCATTTGTTAAGGAATTTTTCAATTCTTCATATGCCTTGACTCTTTCTTCTGTCATTTCATAGACTGTTTGTTGATCAAATAGTTTATACAAGGATTTGCAAATTTTTGCAAAGTCCTTTATATGCTGTCTATAGTAACCAGAAAATCCTAGAAATGATTGCATTTCTTTTTTGGTTTGAGGCATTGGCTTAAGTAGTACTGCTGCTACTGTATTCTTGTCTATGCCTACACTAAATCCAGATACAACATGTCCTAGTGCTTTTAGTTCACTATATGAGAAATGACACTTTTTCAAGGAAAATTTCATATTCACTTGCACTATTTTCTGTAGTAGCCTTTCTAGTCTTGTAAGGTGATTTTCCCAATTTTCTGAGAAAGCTATGATATCATCAATATACATAATTAACAATCCTTCTGATAATTCCTCAGGAAATATGGTATTCATCATCCTTTGATAATGGGAAGGTGCATTTTTTATGCCAAATGGCATTCTTAAGTATTCAAAAATCCCACAGTGGACTATTATCCTCAGTAGTTTCTTGGCATTGTCTGCTAAGAAATTTTTATAAAAAACCTTTAACACATCCATGGCTGTAATGAACTTAGCTTGTGAAAATTGTGTCAATGTCTCATGGATTCTGGGTATTGGATATCTGTCTGGAATGGTATAGGTGTTCAGGGCTCTGAAGTCTCCTACCATTCGTTATTTTCCATTATGTCAAGTTATAATGACAGGTGTAATGACCTCTACCTGTTTATTATGTCCTACTTTTCTTAATACTCCAAGGTCCATTAATTCTTTAATGTGTACCTACAAGGCTTCTCTAGCCCTTGGACTAACTGGGTAAGCAGGTCTCCTTAGTAAAGTTGGGGAAGGCTTTTCCACATTAAGAATTATATCCACCTCATGCCCAATTGTGGCACCTAGTGGCTCTTTGTCAGTTGCAAAGGCAATTTTGTACTTAAATAAGAGGTCAATCAATTTTTATTTCATTTTTTCTGTTAATTCTTGATTGAATTCTGCCTCTTTGAGTTGTTCAGATATAAAAAGTTCCTTTTCTGGACTTTTCTCTTCATTCTTAATAACTGTAATTTGTTTTTTGTTATTTAAGAAGCCAAACCTTTGTCTTTTGTTGTCTCCTATGGTGAAATATCTATCTTTTTGGTTAGAGATATCTATACCATAAATTGACAAGTAGTCATTTCCAAGTATGAAATGATTACTAGTACAGTTGTCCATTACTACAAAAACTACTTTAATTCTGACACATTGTGAGGGGTGAGGAAAAATTAGTGTTAAATCAATTATTCCAAGGGGCTTCATGCTCTCACTTGCACTACTAAATTTGACACATTGTATTGGCATAAGTTTTTCTTGCCAATCTGGAACAATGGTTTTGGAAGAACTTTTACCAACACAGGTACAATATGCTCCTGTATCCAAGCTCACTTTTCCCTCTTGGTTATCAACCATAACAATACTTATACTTGATTTTCCAGCTGTATATCCCATTCCTTTTTTGGGTTTGGTTCTATACATTTTGGCATCTTGTATATTTGTCAGGTTTGTGTCAGATGTTCCAACTTGTGGTAAGTTTGAGTTAACATCTAGTACTTCATAAATTATATCAATATTATTAATTTGTGCATTA
Organism: Austropuccinia psidii; assembly: GCA_023105745.1. NCBI lineage: Eukaryota > Fungi > Basidiomycota > Pucciniomycetes > Pucciniales > Sphaerophragmiaceae > Austropuccinia > Austropuccinia psidii. Next base: position 25,106,762 of record JALGQZ010000017.1, on the reverse strand, counting down.
CTTATATTAATTTCATCACTTTCAGAACATTCTGACTCTTCTGTTTATTTTTCAGAGTCAGATTCCTCCTCTTTGTCATTGTGGTTTTCTGTTTCCACAATTTCATTAATCTTTGCCTTTTTGAGGCAGTTATTGGCTAAGTGTCCAATAACTCCACATTTATGGCATTTTCTTTGCTCATTATTGTTGGATGTATTGGCCTTGAAAGTTTCTTTTGATTTATCTTTTTTGATAAATGGCTTACTTGGACTTTTAATGTCCAATTTCTTCCAAGTTCTGCCAATTTTTGTTCTTGTCACTATGTCCTCTAGTGCATTGATGTAATCTTCCGTGGAGCATGGCTCTATACACCTGCTTCTTAGGGCATGTTCTAGCTCTCCTCCACATTTCTTAAGTATTTTCATGTGCACCATCTTTTGTGAGATTTCTGGTTACAATGCATTGAGTCTTTCAGCTTGTTTTAAGAACCAAGTTAAAGGTTTGTCTTTGTCTGGGTCAAAGAAAGAATTTTCAAATGCATTTTCTATCTTGTATCTCCAGAAATCATTAGCCCACTTGGTGATTATTTCTTGTTTCCACCAAGACCAGGTATTTTTGCCATTTGTTTGTCTTATGCCATAATACCATCTTTTTGCATATTTTTCAAACAATGAATGTACTCTTGCAGTAATTAATTCATCTGGTATGGAATAATATTCTTATAGCATGTCAATTGTCTCGATAAATGACATGTGGTCATATGCACCTTCTCCTATAAATGTTGGCCATTCTTTTAATTGAGGTGCTTCCTTCATTAATACTTGGTTATTGTCTTGGTGACTTAAGTCTGTTATGAATGGATTTGTTAATTCCTCTTTTGGCTTAACAGGGCTTCTTATGTGAGAAAATGGGGTTGATAAATTTGGCATATTTGAGTTAGCCTCATTAATTTTATCCATTTTTTCAGTGATAAGCCTTATTTCACTTTGAATGTCATCTTTCAGATGCATTCTTGCTTCATCACTCTTTTCCACATGGTCCAAAAGTAACTTTTGGTGTGATGAAGTCTTTTCTTCAAATGTTTCTACAGAAATACTTAGTTTGTTTAATTTTTCTGTAAGGTTGTGAATACTCATGTCATAATTGATTCTCAAAGTTTTATCTTTGATATCTTTTATGTATTTATACAATTCTTGATGTCCTTGTGTTAATTTTTGAGGGTTATCAATCAAAGTCTTTGGTTTATTATTTTCAACAATAAACTCATTGTTGTCAATTTCTTTTTTATTTTGTACAACAATTTTTGTTAAAGAAGATAAGTTGTTTATTTCTTGTAATGATAATAAACTGTTTTTAATTTCTTTTAGAGGTAATATACTATTTTTAATTTCTGTTAAAGTATTTACAACATCTTTGGAGAAGGTTATTTTTTTGGGAAATGAGGTTGGCTCATTCTTTGTTCTTCCTTGTCCTTGATTTCCATCAAGGTTCTGGCCATATTGAATACATTGTCCATAGTATCCTTTTGAATTTTTAGAATCCTGTAGCTTGGGGAATATGTTTTTCTACAATTCTTTTCTTGTTCTTCTTCCCTTCTTGGGGAAGTGTGTTCTTGGGGAAGTGGGTTGACCTGGGGCTTGCTGGTAGAAGCTTCTGGGGCTTCTTCCTTGGTTGCCTCCTTCATTTTGGCATGGTACTCCTTGATCTTTTTTGATCTGAGGTTTGGATGATAGTGGATTCCATCCATTGGAGTATCTCACTATTTCCTCCTCTTTGAGGAACTTTTTCAGGATGTGCCAGGAGTTCATTACTCCTTGGTGTATTTGGGGCAACATTTCCCAGTCCTTGTCTTTGTACACTGTGTAGTACTGTTTGTACTGGCTCATTTAAATGTCTATTTGAGCCCTCTGAATGTGATTTGTACCTGCTTGAGTCACTCATACTTAGCTCTAACTCTGGTTCAGATATCATGGGCATTTCTGGGACTTGCCTTTGGGATAAGGCACTTCCTTGTGTGGATTCTGTTCCACTGGGGATATTGCCTTTCCTTCTCCCTTTTGAATAATTAATTCTACCTCTGAGTCCAGCTCCATCTGATTGGATGGAGTCTTGGGAGCCTCTTCTGGTAGTCATATTTTAGAAAAATAAGAAATAAGAGAATTTTAGAACAGAAATTCTTCTTATGGCAATCTACAAATGAGGTACTCACCTTCAGAGTCCTGAATAGTGGGTCCTGGAAAGTCTAATTTCTTAGCTTTATTTTTCTTAGGGATTATTGGTGTTAGAGAACCTTGACAAGTTTTTTCCACCAATCCTTCAACAGTGATTTGGTTGTCCTCTGTTGGATTGTCTTCAAAAACTAAAAAAGACAAATAAATATGAGTCTTTTATATAAAAAGTGTTATTTTTGGTAAGATATGGCAATTTTCCACATAAAAATTGCTTTTATATCTTAAAAAATGAAAATGAATAAAGAAATGAATTTAAAATGAATAAAAAATAACTTTTTTGTATTGGTTTTTATTCATAATGTTTTTTGTTTTTTATATTTTTATTTTTAAAGAATAAAATGAAAAATGAATGTGATTCTTTTATAAAATTAATTTATAATATAAAATTATTTTTAATTTATAGAATATCTTTTTTAATTACTAGAGTCACTCAAAGAAAGTTCTTGCAAGTCTAAGGATGTGGAAAACCACATGTAAGACGGTAAAATTGCTTTCCAAATGCCTCAATAGTATTTAAGATCAATAAATATAAAATTATTATATAACTTTATGATTATAATTGTAATTATTTATTGGATAAACCCAATTAGAATCTTTTTAAAGGTCTTTTAGAGTAAATATCATGGCCAGGCCCCCAAATGTAAGGTTTGACTATGAAACAATAAGTAAAAATTACTAATATTTTACTTATTGTACTATGAATTTCCTTATAAATGAAATAATTGTGATAAAAATAATTATAATAATAAAGAATTATTATAATTATGGCGTAAAATAATTCTATTATTAAAGAAATATAATAATATAATAAAATAAATATATTAATATAAGATAATTAATATATTTAATAGCACTTCATTATTGTTACCAACAAATAATAAAGGCGTAAAAAATTGTTTTTTATTAATAAAAAACAATTAATAACAATAATATTACTAATATTAAAGTTATAAATTAATATAAATACTATTTATATCAATTATAGAATTATTAAAGTAATAATAGAGAAAAATTATTATAATAAGAGGAAGAACCTAATTTCAATACTTAATATAATAATTTTGAAAGATTTGATGCCTAATAATGTAAATACAACTTATTTGAATTGTAGTTACAATAAAAACTAAGAGAAATTACAATTTTTCTTGATTTTACATGGATGGAGGTTTTTTAAGAGAAATTTAAACAAAACAATTAAATAATTGCAATAATCACGTCAAAGATGATGATTATAATAAGATTAACTTTGGTCTTTGATAATATAAAGGTTTTCTATATAAAGAATAAAGAAATTATCTTTTTATTTAATGATTTAATGTTTTGTAAGCATCTGAGGGGAAAACAGAGTAAAAAGAGCTCTATTTATAGTAAATACCTCCCTCCTAGAGTCCAACAGGCTTCTAGTAGACGTGTACTGATGGTTTCTACTAAAACTGATCAATATTTTAAGGTTTGGTGATGATTACATCATGATCAAACCATCTTACCTCATAATTACGCCATTATTTAGAGTTATCACTATAACTCTAAGTTTGATGATATCATAGGCTTGGAAGAAGCCTAAACTTTGTGGATTGTATTAGTATTAATCATAATATGATAGTATTCACCAGTTTTATCACTAATATTACTGTTAAACCTAAAATAAGATTACAGTGAGTGATCTTAAATGATCAAAGTTAAGCTTAAACTTTGATCATGAATAACTTTGAAGTTATACATGCTACAGCTATTCTGAGAGTGGATTCTGATAGATTAGCATGTCTTCATTACACTTCCAAGAGCATTTTGTTAAATCATCAAAAATCTATTTTTGATGATTTTTCTTGTAACTCATCTTTTCTGTTGAAATTTAATATTTTAAAATTCAAACCATGATTTCAAGGGGTTATACCTTGAATATTATAATAATAAATACATCATTCTTCACGAATGAACTATTAGAATCCAACTGTCTACTTTATTTTAAGTTTGGACCACTTTCACAACAAAGTGGTCAACAGCTCTATTGATTTTAATCAATAAACCATTAGAGGTTTCAACCTTTTTTATAGCTTGTAAAATAAAGTTTATTTCTGTATTTCTACAGTAATTAAGTGGTGAATTTATTTTTGGTTCATCACTCTATCATGTATATTTCAAGAGATATTAGCTAAAATCCTTGAATATATGCATTGACCAAAAAAGTGCATATATTCAGCTTAACTCCTTAGGTATTGACTTTGGAGGTTAGCTTCTTAATTTTTTTATGTGTAGCATATTATGGAGAATCCAATGGTACCATTTATTCCACATATTGTCTCATTGGTATTTGAAATAATTAAGGATTCCTGGTTTTTGTAAGGTATTATTACTTATAACTCATTAAATATTGACTTTAAAGATATGCCATAAAAATAGTATATGTGTATTTTACCATGGGAAATCCAATGGTGTAATTTATTTCACATTTTTATTCATTGGCCCTTGAGCTAAACCAAGTTTTATTCCCATTTATGGCATTTTTGTAGCTATATGGTAGTTATTTTTGATGTATAATTATTTTAAATATTTCTTGTGACCTTTTTGGGTATGTGGTCATATCCCAAAGGTTCACAAAAGCACAAGCCTATGAGTTATGTATGGAATACCAATAAAGACACAACTAACTTTTAATAATATTTCTTTAGAAATAAAAAGACTTAAAAATTGAGTTCAGAACAAAAAATAAGCATAAGTTTATTTTTGATAAACAACGCTATAGATTTTATGTGATTTTTAGATTCCAAACCAAAATTATCCTAGGGTAGACCCATAGAGTGTTATACCCAAAAATTGCTATTTCTAGTGCTATTGGAAGGTTTAAGAATATCATGGTACAATTACACAATTTAAAAAATTTACTAAACTTTAAAGTTGTATAAGCTGTAAGAAAACTTACAAAAATTAAATTGAATTTGAGGTGCTGCATATATTTACTGAATTGGCTAAGAATTTCACTTGCAGGATTTGGATCATATGTGAGCTCAATTTAGACTGGTTTAAAGCCATTGTATGGCTTTAAATAAATAAAAAGGCAAAATTCATGCAAAAAGGAGGGACAAAGGGAAAAAGGCAAAAATAGCTAGGGTAACCACCTTTTGGGATCTAAAAGAGCCCAAATAAGGTTTTTCTCCTGTATTGAAGGATTTTTAACCTAATCAAACTTGAAGATTAGAATTTAATTGAAAATTAAATTTTAACCTGGTTTATTACTCTTTAGGACAGGAATTACAAGCTGCTAGAGGGTAAATCTTTATATGCAGGTTTGAAATCAAGGTTTCAAAACCTGTAAAAGCTTCTTTAACTTTTAAAAAGCTTGAAATTAAATTTTAAAGCATTGTGTCACAGGGGCTCTTCTAAGTGAAGAGGGCCTGGCACTCAGTAAACTGGGACTTATGTATGGAGGGCTCAGGGTATGGTAAGAAAAGAATACACTGCGTAGTGTCAAGAGATGAATTACTAAATAAAAGAGTATAGGAAAATCAGCAACAAATAATAAGAATAAGAATAAAAGAGCCAACCACAAACAAGTCCAACTCCACTGTTTTAATCTGTCACAATAAAAAGAGAAGGATTAATAAGGATATGGCCACCCAACTCATACTGTACAGGCAAAGGAAGAAAGAAGGCAAAGACCAACTTAAAATTAAATAATTATAATACCCAAAAATAAGGACAATAATAATTTTAAAATAATAAATAAACTAAATTAATTAACTGGGGAAAAGTCCCCCAGGGGGAGAAAGAGGGGCTGGTATATGTGAGAATCACCATCCCTGATCCAGACAGAGAATTTTCATGAGAAGATTTGATGATTGATGTGAGTCTGGCCAATACAGGTCCTGTACAGATGTACAGTATCTGTACAGGAGGGATGGTGGTATTGAGTGATCATACAGTTTGGAACTGGTGTATCCAAACTGTATTGGGTAATCCCAACCTGTACAAGTAGTGACAGGCTGTATGCATGTTTCAGCAAGGAATATTGCTGAAACTGAATGCTGATAAACACAATGGATTTGCTGGTTTGAGGTGTTTGAGTGGGTGTAAATATGAATAACCTTACCCCTGATTAGTGGTTGTTACACATTGAGACTTTTTAAAAAGTTGAGTTTTAGTGCGTATTCTTATTTTTGCATGGAAAAATAGCAATAACTTGAAAAGTTCATAGAAAATTCCATTCTTGATGGATTTACTTGAACAGTTCACAAAGCTTACAGTTTAATGACAATATATCTGTATTCCTTTCAGATATTAATTTTTAGTTTTCTCTTAGCTCATAATAATTGTTTAATACTAACACATCTGTAGTTTGACTTATTGTATTGAATAAATATGATGAGTAAGCTTTTCTATGAATATTCTATATATATTTTTCTAGTATTAGTTACTTAATATATAATTTCTATATAATAATTATCTCTTCACAGTTTGTGTGATAATTTTCTTTATGAATCATAATATTATTATTTAAAACTGGATAAATATTATGGTTAACCTGTGAGTAGAACCCAGAGCACAAACATGACAGCCAAAATACAATAGACCAATGGTAGAGCAAAATACCACAAAGATAAAGATGAGCAAAAATAGCTCATAAGTAGTATGAAAAGAAGGAGGAGAATTACTTCTTTCCAAATGTATAGCCCCCACAACCATAAGACAAACAATAAAAAAGTTATTCCATCTCAAAGCAAGAACTGAGCATAAACATTCTATTTCACCCCTCATCTGAAATCCAGGAAGAAAAAGCATAAACCCATAAAATTGGCTTTAAAATCAAAGATCTCAGTCAGGGAAATAAAATTATACCAGAAAAATCAACCTAGTATCAAAACTACAGAAGGTATGGACAAAATGAAGCTAAAAAAGGGTAAAAAACATTCATCTTTTGTCTAAATTCTAGAGTTTTAGTGTGAGGTACACAAAGTGGAGTCCTTTTTGAAAGAAAAAAATCAGGGCTTTCTGATGGTTCCATCAATTATCTCACAACTCCTCTAGAACAGAAGTTATGGAGAAAAGAAATTCTATACAGGATTTGAGAAAAATACCTATCTTAATAGTGGGATTTTCAAGTGATATAACTCTTCCATATTTAATGATACCCATAAAGAATGAGCTGTATTTGTGTAGGACTTCTCCAGGAAAACACAATAAGCCAAATATGAGCACAATATCTCAAAAATGAAAAAGGTATGGCAGTTTTCATGTTAAATTCCAAAAGTTTGGTCAATACACTTCTACTATGGTATACTATTGCATATTCTTGAATATGAGGTTTCAATTCTACAAAGGGGCATGTCTATGCTTAAGAACATCATAGTGTGGCCTGTATGGGGTCCCCATACATCTTCTATACAGATGTCTATGCGTCATACATGTCAGAAGGAGGATATGTGGTCCACAAATGAAATTTCTCACCCTGTATTGGCAAAAACTGCCCAGACGTAGTTTCAAAACAACATCTTATCCCAATAAAGGGTATAAATGGTGTTTACTAACCACTAGCCTGTCCTTGGAGAAGAAAGGCCCTTCATTCCTCCTACATGGTAAGGATTAATGGTCCTCCACCCGATTTCAGGATAAAAAGGGACTTTTTTCTTCCCTGTAGAGAGATACCCATCCTGCTCTTGAATCAATACATAGCACTGCTGTTTAAAAACAGCTATACTTGTGGAAAATAGTCAGGTATAATTAGAATATTAATTATTGTAGGTTTTATTATAATTAAACAATTAATAAAACTGCATCCAGGGCTTTCAATAGCACTCACCACCACTATTTCTCTATAGTAAAACCCTAAATATCTATTATAAGCTATTTGTTACTATTATTATCCATGAAGAAGTCATAGTTGAAGGTGTAAATACATTCATTACCACATCATCATGGACTCAGCCTAAAAAGTATTATTTTCCACATATAATTGTCTAATCAAGAGATTTTATACGTCTTACTATTATAACTGTCAGTGTCTATAATAATAATGGAATAATTATTAAAAATTTGTTCTTGATTGAATTATTTAATAAGAATCAATTTGAATTTTCTTAAGATTATTTTGAATAATTATATCAATTTGTGGTTATAATATTTAATTATATCAAATTTTATATTGAAGACAGTCATAGTACTCTTGATTTTTTTTAATAATATCACAAGTTTCAGAGAAAAACCTTACATTATGCTTATATTTTTTGAACAATAAAAAAATATTAATTCTTTGCAATTGAAAGATTTTAGTCTTGTTTGCAAATCTCTTTGAGACTGTCTATTTTATTAACTTATTTAAAAAATGAATATAAGAAACATGAAAATGAAGAAATGAGAATTTTAATTTTGAGAAGAGAAGACAAAAATTATATCTTTAAATATTTTTTTTCAAATGATTAATCAAAGTTTCAGTCTTTAATCTTTAATCTTTTATTTTGAAAAAACCAAAAGCTTCAGGCTTTCATGATTGATAAATTAAATTTTGGAAGACTGATAATAAGATTAATTTTCTCAGCTAAGAGACAGAAAGATACTTGAAAAAAGTGAGAAAGTTTATCTTTGAATGATCATAACAAAAGCAATATTTCTTGAAAAATAAAAGAATATTGAATTTCAGAAAGGTGAAAAAGATTTCAAATCATTTAAAAAGTGTTATCTTTTTGAGATATTTATACGTTAAAATAAAGAAAATAAAGTTTTCAAAAAAAAGTAAGCTTCATAAAAAAAAAGATAAGCAAAAAAGGCAAATCTTAAATATCAAAACAGTTTTTAATTCTTGGGCTATAGAAAAAAAACTGTTGTCAAAATGATAAGTAATGTAAGGTTTGTCTATGAAACTCCTGATAATAGTAACAAATATCAAGAGTACTATGAATTTTCTCATTAGAAAATATAATATAATTAAATATTTTAACAAAAAATTAATATAATTATTAAAAATAATTATATACAAAGAAGAATTCAATTATTATGATTTAATTTGCTAATAAAAAAACCTTACTAATTGCAATGAATTATAATTATTCTATTATTATTATAGTCACTGACAATTATAATAATAAGAAGTGTAAAGCTCTTTATGAGACAATTATATGTGGACAATATTAATATTTAACCAATTATAAATAATATCCATATTATTCATAAAAGAAATATCACACACAATGTACAGAGATAGATATTATAAACAAATTGTATATGAAGAAAGTAATTCTAGATAAAACAATATAGAATTTAGAGAAAACTTACTTATAATATTCATTCAATACAATAAGTCAAACAACAACAGTTATAGTATTGAATAATTTTCATAAGTCAAAAAAAAGCAAAAGCCAATATTGTAAAATATAAAAATAAGATTTAAGAGCTCTAAGAGGAATTTGTGGATTTCAAAAGATATTTAAGACAATGATTTATAAGACACAATGTATTATTTGTTATCACAATTATAATCTGAATTCTATGATTCAAAATATTCAATTTAAAATTTCTTAAAGATAAAATACTTAAGAATTACTTTCAATAATAATATTTTATATTTATTAAAACTTTACCTGTTTAAATTTCCAATATTATTGGAATAATTATTGATTATTGGCAAAAGCAATGGTGTAAAGGCTCCTTTCATTCCTGCAGAGCAGCTCTCATGATTAATAATGGATATAGAGGGGAAATCTTCAGGTAAAAACAGAAAAACCATGCTTAAAAATAAGATTCTTAACTTAAGGTAACTTATTTTTCATTCCAATTTAAAGTTACCAGGGTTATTATTAACTCCAAGTAGCATTAATCCTGTTTTAGATCAACTATTTCAATTTTGAATATTAAATAAATTCATTTGTATTTAAGTTAATCACATGAAAAACTTAAAAATAGACTTTCAAAAACAAATCTCTCAAGCTGAATTTTTAATTAATTTTTTAAAAATCTTGATTTTGTCTAAGAATAATGAATAAGAATAATTTAAAGGCTAATTACCAATTAATCCTGTTTAAAAAAGGTACTTGAAATTTGATTCATACACAGATAGAATTGAATTGTGAGCTGTGTAATATTTTCAAGGAAATTCATTAAGAATTAGATTTTAAATGGATTTTTGAAGTTATTACTAATTTTCTAAATAAAATAACAATAAAAACCAAAAATGAACTTTTGATAAGGTTTTAATAATTATAACTTCAAAGATTGAGCTTAATTGAGACTTTACAGTTCTTAAAACCTTGATTTCAAGCCTGCATATAGTGATTTATCCTTTGGAAGCTTGAAATTCCTGTCTAAATTGAGACAAAAGCATTTTAAACTTTAATGGTAACTAAATGTCTAATCTTGAGTTTTAAATAAGGTTGAAAAGACTTCAATACAGGTGGAAAACCTTAATAAAGTCCTTGCAGATCCCAAAACTTGGGTGCCCTGGCTCTATTTGGTCTGTTCCTTTGTCCCCCCTTTCTGTGTGGGTTTTCCCTTTTATTTATTTAAAGCCATACTATGCCCTTAAATAAGTTTAAATTGAGCTCAGGAAGAATTTACATACTGTATGGCAAATCCTCAACCAATTCAGTAAATGTATACCACACCTCAATTTTAACTAAAATGTTTGTAAGTTTGCATTAACCTTATGCAACTTTTAATTTAAGCTTACTCAAGCTTAAATTTAACAACTTAAAAAAAATGATGAAAAATTTGCAATCATACTTTGAGACTCTTAAATCTTCTAATAAAATAAGAAATAGCCGTTTTTGGGTATAACACCCTATAGGTCTACCCCAGGTTTTTTTTGGTTCAGAATCCTAAAATGACATAATAATTATAGCTTTGTTTATCCAAAATAAGTTTACCCTTTTTTTTGTTATTATTTGTTTTGAATTGAATTGATAAGTCTGTTTAAGACTAAATAAAGTGTATAAAGAGTTATTTATGGCCTTATGGGTATGTCATACATATCTCAAAGGCTCACAAGTAAGCTTGAATATAATCAGGGCTCATGGAGCTAAGTCTGAATTATGTTTTTAAAAAAATGGAGCAGAAATTGAGAATTAGGATGCAGGAAACTTGATCATTGGTCAAGCTTCTGCTTCTTGATAAAAAATGAAGAAAAGGGGATATCACTATTCATTTAAGCTAATGTTTACAATTATTTGGAAAGATATTGAATATTTTTCAGTGAATAAGACATTTGGAAACACATTTGATTCAGATTCACAATTGGTAATGTGGAACTCCTTTTGGTGTGGGATTGGATAAGGCAGTCCTTGAGGGGGAAATCACAGGTAAACAGTTTTGAATTGCTGAAATAATCCTGTAACCAAGGGTGCTAATGGTGTTTTAGCTGCCCCTCTGAATATACTAAACAATCTCCCTACAGAGCTCACAAATCAATATTTAAGATTGTGGCTTTACAACTAGAGAAGACTTTTTAGCAGTCTCTATCAGACCTATTCAATAATCAGCCTAATGATAAAATAATAATACTAATTTGGATAAAATAATTTCAAAATATAAATTTGTAGGTGATTTTAAGACAATAAAGTAATAATTGAGTAAAATAAATAATAGATATGATAGTACTGAGTGGTGATTTTAAGTTGTTTTCTTTGTTGAAGGTATTTTGTTTTAATGGATAATAATTCAATATGAGAAAAATTTAGTGATAGTGATAATATATAATAATATTGTTTGATAGTTTAAATAGTTGTTGTTGGTAGATAATTTTGAGAATATGTAAAATATATTGTGTGATAATAATAATAGTTATATAGAATCTCTTCTAGTGAGAAGAGTATAATATAAACATTTTGTTGAATATGAGTATTTCACTAATAGATGAATTTATCATATAGGCAGACCTACTGTTAACTACAGCTATTTATAAACCACTATTTAGTGTAATTTAATAATAATAATTTCTAGATTAACCTACTAGTAAGGGATGAATAATTATTCTCCTTCTTGGTATATAATTATTTGCATTCATGGGGAGAAGAGGAGAAAATGAGAGAGAGAGGCCTCCTTTTATGTTGTGAGAAGTACCCATAGGCTCTCCATGTAAAATTTTATTCTTGCCCTTGAGATAATTTTGCTGGTGTAGATTTTTGTAACAAAAGTCAGATTACCTATCTGTTATACTGCATTAGTAATCTTGCACAGCCTTGAGAGATTAATGCTAGTGTGTAAAATTGGGAATGGTATCATATGACTGAGATATTTTCACCATTTGTTTGGTCAAAATGAAGATTGAGATGTTTTTTGTTTGGTGGGGTTTTTGATAAAAGTATCAGATGACTCCTCCTTTACACTGCTTTAGTCAGCTTACACAGCCTTGAGGAATTAATGCTGGTGAGTAAAGGATGAAGATGGTGTCATGTGAATAAACCCATGTATAATTTGTTTGTAAGATTTATTTAGTTCCAGGTGATTATGCTGTGTAATGTGGGGATATCCTCTTGAGTTTTAATTCCTTGATTACTGTAATTTCTGTTTACTTTACAGTTTTAGTGTATTTTCCTTGCATGCAGCTAGTTGAATTTCAATTGAGTTGAATTTTAATAATCTTGTGGCTGTGTAGTATCCAGATCTTATGCATGTGAACTGCATAAATCTTATTTGGGCTCCTGTATTGTTGTGTAATTTCAGGTTTTTAGTGAATTTCCCATGTATTGAATTGGATTTGATACTGTCAGATGATCCTTGTGTCACATGAGCTGTATTTTTTTGATGTATTGGATTCTTAGTAATATAATCTTCCTGATGGATTTAGAGTTGATATAATATTACAATGTTACTTTTCCCATGTAATTTTGAGTTTTCTGTATGTATTAAGCCTATTGTTGATCATGTAAGCCTTATATGTAAGCTTTATTGTGTAACTCCATAAGATTGGACTCCTCTATTATTCATTTAATTATAGAAGTATATTGAATATTTCAATTGTGAATGCTAAAATCTTCCATTCCTCCCTACTATTGATGTTATTCCTGGGTTGTTTGTGATTTTTATAATGTCTTTTTAGTGGTGAATTTCTGGATTAGCCATTGTGATCTTGATTTTCATACTTTTAATGTTCAAAAAATTTCTTGAAACTGGTAAAAAGGTATGGAATACCACAGTATTTTAAAATTCAAAAAGGAAATCAGTCAATAATCATATATATCTGGTGTTTATTTTCCTTTTTTGGAATGTTAAATAAGCATATAAACTTTTGAATAAGAGATGTATAAAAGAATTTCATGCAGAAATTAAACTCATATTTGAAATACAGGAAGTTTGAGCTTTTTCCAAAAGAGAAGAAAAGGCTCTTTGAAGCCATAGATACAGTTGTACAGTAACTCTTATCTGTTAGTGCCAAAAACACGGCTGCAGAACTGAATCAAAAATCATCCAAAAAGCATAGTGGATGCCAAACCATGGGTAGGATACCCCTGAGATAACCACAGATCAGACTTCCTGAAGGTAGTACATATAAAAAGAAATCCACACAAGGATAAGAATTCATCTCTCATTTTCCCACAAAACAGGCTGTGGTAATTCTGTATTCTTTTTCTTATTAGATACTATCAGAAATGGTTTCTTTGGGTGGGAGGGGAAAAAAAGAAAAATATTTCCCCAGGAGGGTTCTCTTGAGGGGTTTTGGGAGGATTTTACCCAATACAGATTTTTTGTTCTTTTTATTCAAAAGGGGCTCAGGAAATTCCTTATGTTTTTTTTACCAAAATGCTGTATTTTTCCTAGCAGCCTTATTTTATGTTATTTTATCCACATATTCTGAAGTGTATTGTTATTATTACTATCATTTATTGAATATAATGATGATGATACTTTTTTTTAATTTTTTATCTCAAAAAAGTAATTTCAAATTTGTGAAAAAAACAAGGAATAATACTTGAAGATACTGTCTAATAACATTTTTTGAAAAAGAAACATAATTATTTATAAGTCTTTTGAAAAGACCAAGAATCATGAAAAACATTTCAAGCTAACTTTATTTTTGAAAAAAAATGCTTTTAAGTATTTGTCTAATTCATCTTTTCAGATCTCAAATGATAATGGAAACATTTCTGAATAATTTTTTTCAAATTTCCAATTAAATAAAATTATCCATTGGAATTTTCAATTTTCTTATGAATAAGGATAATTCACTTCAATATCAACATAAAACTCAAGGTTTTTGTATTCAAAAAAGCTACTACCAAAAGAAATTTTCATTAAATATAGGAGGCTTAACACTTAAATAAAGGATCTATATAGATGTCTTAGTAAAAATTATATTTATCTCAGGAAAATTCCAATTTTTGAGGTTTTTGCATTTTTTGTTTTCTACTGAATAAATTCATTAAGTTTGTGAAGGATAGTTCTTCTGTCATTAGTAAACCTGTAGGTTTTTTTACTATAAGATTTATTAAGGTTAATAACCCCATATTATCAAAAGGAATAGACAAAAAAAATATACAAAATAATAAAAAATTCGAAAAAAAAATTGAGATGACAAATTTGATCCTACTCTATTGAATAAGTAAAAAAGAATAAATAAATAAGATTTTTGACATCAAAAGAAACATACTTTTCTCTACTCATTTTATTTGAAAAAAATGACAAAAGAATTCCAACTATAAGAATAGAAAACATATTTAGCTCATTTTTCAAAATTTTTCTTGTTATTATTTCTTTGAAGCATCAATTGCTCCCAATAATTTTAGAAAGAAAATTTGTCATTGCATTTTTTGTGGTGTTTTTTGTTTCTCTTTTCCCTTCAAAAAATAAAGAAAGGAAATATTTTGTTTCAAAACAAAAAAATGGGAAAGCAATCATTGGGAATGTATTAATTCAATATCCTAATGATCATATTAGCTTTAAATTTTGATATTCTTTTGGATCTTAAGAAAAAAGGACTAATTCATTCAATATCCCCAAGTTATATGCATATATTTCTCCTAAGCCTGAGTAAAAACATATTCAAAGAGAATTATTATTGCATAATCCTGTTGAGCTCAGTTAAAAATTCAAGCTATGAGTATTATATAAATTTTTCAAGGCTCACAAGCAATTCTTTATTTTCAAGCTTTATTTTTGAACACTATATAAGATTTCAATTAGAAAACGCTTATGATTAATGAATTAAATTTTGAATAAATGAAGTGTATAAGACAGAGTCGTATTTGTAATCTTTGGTATTTCAATCAGGACAATGTTAATAAATTACCATTAAAAGCTTATTGAGCCATGGGTGAATTTCTTGTTTCATTATAAATGATTCATATTAAAGATTTCTAACATTATTGGGAAAGGTTTTGAAAACGGTTGGATATGGCTCTGAAGTCATATTTGCATCACTCCAAGCCTAATTGCCAGCAAATTTTAGCTTAAACTTCTATCCCCCACTCAAAATATATCAATTTAATTTATAGGGTTGGTATTAATAAATCTCAATAACAAAACAAAAAAGAAGGAGGATCCTTTATATTTTGTCTGATGAATATTTGAATGCTATCAATATATCAATCCATCACATATATTTGGAGAATAACCTCTTATCACAAAACTACTATTATTTTGGGTTTAAAGAATCTTTCAACTTAAATTTATCTTCATAAACTTTTCACTAGCTTTCTAAATAAAATTTGAGAAGGAAATTATCAGCCTGTGACTCAAAACCAGAGCACAAGCATGACAGCCAAATACCATAAACCAATGGTAAAGCCAAGATACCACCAAAACATGGAGCTGAGGAAAATCAGCTCAAAAGGTATCAAAAAAAAGAGGAAACTGACCACTTTCCAAATGAACAAGTCCCACAATCATAGGACAAGGAATAACAAAGTTATTCCTGCTCAAAGTTGCTGCCAAGCATAAACATTATTTTTCACCTCTCATCCAAAATACAGAGGAAGGGACTCAACCCCATCAAATGGGTATTCTAATTGAAGTCCA
This sequence comes from Austropuccinia psidii, assembly GCA_023105745.1. Lineage (NCBI taxonomy): Eukaryota > Fungi > Basidiomycota > Pucciniomycetes > Pucciniales > Sphaerophragmiaceae > Austropuccinia > Austropuccinia psidii. The sequence continues at coordinate 25,090,617 of JALGQZ010000017.1, read as the reverse complement.
AAGTAAGGGCTATCAAACAGTACTGGCCAAATTGAGCTAGCACCAGAGCTACAGGAGTTATGACCAAAATAAGGTCAAATAAGGGTGAATATAATATTCACCTCTCATCTAACTTCTACAGTTTTAGTGTGAGATACCTGAAGTGGGGTCTGTTTGGAAAGGCAACAATCAGGGATATCTGATGGTGTCATTAACTTACCCATATGTCATCTAGAACAAAAGTTATGAGGCAAACCAGTGCCATACAGATTTTGAGATAATCATATATCTGGATAACTAAAGTTGAACATGGCATAACTTTGCCATATTTAATTCTAACTATGCCAAATGAGGTACCATTGTGTAGATCATATCCAGGGCTACACAATGAGCCAGCTTTGAGCACAATATCTTAAAAACTGAAAAAGGTATAGCAGTTTTAATGTTAGAGTCCCACATTTGGACCAATAAAGCTTTACTGTGGGATATTCTCCCATGATTATGATTATGAGATGTTGAAAAGATAAAGAAGCCTGTTTATACTTCAATACCTAATTGTTTGGTCAATACTGGAATCCTGTACAGGCTCTGTACACCATTCTACACATCATACATGTCCAAAGAGGGTTATGTGGTCCCCAGATGAAAGTATTCACCCTGTATTGGTGAAACCTGCCCAGATGTGGTTTCAAAACCACATCTGAGCCCAATGAAGGCTATACAGGCATTTGAAAACCACAAGCCAGTCTTTGGAAGTAAAAAATCTTCATTTCCTCTACGTGGAAAGGTCTAGAAGCCTTTTTCACCCAGTTTTAGGATAAAAAGGGACCTTTTCTCCACCAGAAAAGGTTTACTCATCCTGTTCTTAAATTCCTATGTAGTACAACCTTCCAAAACCATTATACTCTTTGAAAACAACTCAGGTATACTTTTAAGTTAAGTATTGTAGTCTTTATTATTGTCACCCAACAGATAAACCTGCACACAGGCCTTTCAGCAGTGCTCAACACCACTAATTATTATTAGTAAAGCCCTTAATATGTTTTGACCAAACCTTTTTGAATACTTTTATCCATGTCACAGTCATAGTTAAAGCTGTATAGACCTTCATTATCACTTTATCATAGAATCAGCCTGACATTTTGGGGGCCTGGCCATGTTTTTTGGACCTTTCTTATGCCAAAAGTGAGTATTTTCTCTTATTATCTTAATTCTGATTTACTGTTTTTTTTAGGCATAACATTATTAAAAAATGAATATAATAAATATCATATATTCATTTTTTGATATATATTACTGTGTTTTTTATTTTTCCATTGCTCTATTCTGTGGTTGATTATAATTTGATCACCACAAAACTGTATCTTTTGGTGTGTTTTGCATTTTAAAACACTTAAAGCCATGATATTGTTCCTTTTTAATTAAATAGGAAACCTCTTTTACTGAAAACCAACATTATTATAGGCGTGGCTGGATATATTGATAATTTCAATTTCCCTTTACATAACCAGTTTTAGATTACACTTGTTAATTACAAGTTAATCTGTGAGATACTTGTATACAAACAGTGTACCAGAAATCCACAAGCTGTATCTTTTGATGTGTAATTGATAATTTCAAGTGCACTTTCATGATACAAGGGTATAATATGGAAAAATATTGCCCAGAGGCCATTATTAGATGTGCAAACTGCATTTTAAGAAGTCTTAACTGACAATAAGCCCTCTTTTTCCTGTTTGATTCAGTGGAAGAAAATTGTATCCCACATGAAACCCAGTAACAGGCCAACATACAAGTGACACCCTCAGAACCCAAGGGAAGCAAGGGCAAAGGAAAGACGCATGGTGAAGGCCTCATTAAAGCAAAGAAGTGGACATCAATTGCCACCCAGAGAAGTAGAAAGCCATGAAACTCTGAATCAATACAAGGTAAACCAGCTTTAATCACTTGTACAGGGAATATTACAATAATTAACCCAGTTGTAACCTCTAAAGGCAAATTTCCCAAATCAGTAGATAATAAATTTGTAAAAGGCACAGAAAAAGGTAAATAACTTAAGAACATTAAGTCATTGACTGCTTGCAAACACTGATATGTCACCCATACACCTCAGAAACCTTGGCATTCCAAGGAACCAGCCATAGGAAAGAGAAGGCTTTTCCAGAACCAGAAGACCTGGAGGAGGACACCTTTAACACAGTGGTTGATGGCAAGACATTGAGGGAAATCATACCCACTCTGCCATTCATGTTCCAATTCAACAGAAGCCTCAAACCAGAGGACTGATAGGCTACGGATCAAGCTCTTCAGATCCACAAACTCCTCAAAGACCTTTTTCAATGAAGCATGGCAAACAAGAGGTTCATCCTAGCATCCCACTGGGAAGAACTTGGAGAAAGTTGCAATAAGATATGTCTCAAAGAGATAGACTTCAAATACCTTATGGTAATCACCAAAATTGGAAACCCCACAAGGACGTTCAGACTCCTGGAGGAGAGGGCAACCAGGATAAGGGAGAATCAAGCCACTATTAAAGCTGTAGAAGAACAGCTGACCCAGACAGGGCATACTCAGATTCCTTCAGGATCACAAGGAGTAGGCCAAGCCAGCTCTCCAGTAGCTTCACACCATTCAGTAATAAACAGATCAGTGGCCAAGAGTCACCATTTCTCCCAATCCCAGGTAGTTTCCAGGAGAAGACAAGGATACAAGGGTAAAAACAAGACCTATTCCAACCAAAGGCAGAGAGAGTCAGGCCTAATGATACAGAAGCTGTTGGACTTGGTAAAAGAAGTACACAAGAGCCAGAAATAGTTGTAAATACTTCTAGAATCAGTACCTCCAATAATCAAAATATCAACCCCACTCAGAATCAAAACAGTGTTGTTGCACCTGAGAGTAACTTAAACAGTGATGCAATGTGGTTAAAAATGTCCCAATATGCAGAAAAAACTGACAAGCAGTTTTCAAAGCTCCAAGAAAACCATTGGAGGATGAAAAAATTAACAGCCTCCATGGACAAAATTTTTCAAACCTTTCAAGAAGGCCATTCTCAATTGAAAAAAGCTTCTCAAGAAGCCAATGAAAGACTGAATCAAGTCTTTGAAGAACAGAATCACTGCAAAAGGGAAAGGGATTGTCTGGACCAAGACTTAAACAAATTTTTTAATGTCTACCAAAACATGAAGCCCCAACCACAAGGTCATGTTTTGGATAATCCATACCACCAAGGAGACATCAAACCAGATTGCTTGTAAGATGTGACTATGAAACTGATGACAATATTACTATTAATCAACAGTACTATGTCTGTTCTTATGAAATATAATAATAAAGTATTATTATAAACACAATTTAATAATTAAAGAATTATTTCTTTCACGTGTTAAACACTACTAGTGATTTTAACAGAGAGCAGTAATTGTCTACAAGAATCAATTACAAGAAGATTTTAATAATAAAACTTCTTTTATTAAAATAATAAAATTATTTTAATATATAACTATCTTTTATAAGAGTAGTTATAAATATAATTCTTGAAGAAAACTAATTATTTAGAGAAAAACTTTAAGAATTAAGAGTAAATCACTCACTAATATTCCAAGAGCTTATTGAAAGATGAGATAGAGAGATTTGATGTAGAATTGTGGACTTAAAGGATCAAAAGATATTTATAACAGTATTACAACAATATATAGTTGGATTCTATGATTTCACGTCTTTCTTATTGATTCTGAAAGATTTAAAATACTTAATAATAGCTTTAACTAATACTTACTTGTTGGTAATAATGATGTAAATGATAATAAGATGATTATGAAAAAACAGCAAGAAAAGGCCTCTTTTAAGTCAACAACAGCTCACAGAGGCGTGCCATGGAACAAACTAAAAAACCAGTGAGTGAGAAAACAATAAAACCTTTTGGATTATTGATTGCATCATCTGTTGTCATCTAAGATTATCATAATTACTTAATTGATGCTTTTACATGACTACCAACCCCAAGATGGTTAAGAATAAAAGGAGTAACATCTGTAAATCTTCTTTTATTCCAAAATAATCATTGATTTCTCAAAGTTATCAATGATATTGGCAATTTAATCACAGGTTGTAATTACTGTGAATTTTTGAAGATTCAGTGTTTCACGTAGAATAGTCAAAAATGGACTGTAAGTAAAACGTTTAATTTTATTAGTAAAACTGTAATTCCTTTTCGTTGTACCATAGATAATACATTTCTTCATTGGTCCTGAAAGTTTCAGAAAGATTCATCAAGAATTTTATTTTTAATGAATTTTTGAAGTTTTTACCTCATTTCTACATAGAATTGCAAATATCAGTGTTTAACTGGTTGCTATGAGGTAAATCAATGGATACAAGTCCAAAAAGGGTTTTAATTACTCTTTTGGGGTTTATCCATGGAAAATAATTAAGAATTGAAATGGTTACAGGAGTCTAAGTAGCTTTTTAACTCCTTGGCAGGTCAAAATAGCAGGTTATTTGCTATTTTCTTAAGATTTACTGTAGTTGTAACATGGTAACCAAGTTCCCAAAGTGTTTAAGTTTAATAATTGAGCCAAGATCAGCCATTTATCCAAGCTTTGGAGCTGTCCATGCCTCTGAGGCCTCAGAAGTTGGGTACCCTGGCTCTCTTTGATGTCTTTTGTCCCCCTTGCCTATTTTTCACTTCAAAATAGAAATTTAAGCTTAAAGTGAGATATCCACTATGGGTGTACCCAAAGTTCATGTAGGAATACCATGATATTAAGTGCTCAAAACATGCATAAGACTATTCTCAGTGTATATGTAACATGGTATTTCTCACATTCCCATTATTTTGGCGTGAAATTAAGAAAAACAAAACTTTTCACAGATCTTTTATGTGGTATTAATGATTTGGTATTGAAGTATTTTCCATTTTACCACCTCAAAGAGTTAATTTGAGCTTATTCACTCTATGGAGCTACCCTAGGTGAATTTTTGTGTAGAATCCAAATCTGGACTTAAATCTATGGTTTTACTTACTCAATAAAACGTTCTTCATCTTTTCTGAAATCAAAAATGATGAATTTTGAATATATGCATGACTTATGAGTTATTTAGAATTCAAAATTTATTTTTAAGAAAATTGTGGCCTATTTGGGTATGTAAAATATACCTCAAGGCTCACATGACTTTTTGGAGAATAAGGAAAGGTCTCCATCTCAATACAAATATGGAGAGAACATGTCTTATTCTGAGAAGGAAGCATTAAAAAAGCTTCCAGAGGGCTCAAGCTGGCCCATATTCTCTGAGACAGGAGAGTATGATAATTTTGAGCTTGTTGATTATATTGATGAAATTTTCATTGATGTACCAGGAATACCAGACTACTGGATTACTGCTTGATTGAATACAGCATTCAAAGGACATGCTAGTATTTGGTGCACAGAGATGAAATAAATTAATGGCAGAAGAAACTGGCCATGGTGAAAGAGTCAAATCATCCAAAAGTATAGCAATGGTAGTTTGATATGGCAGAAGACCATGTTGTTTGAAAATGACAAGTACTCTGTGGACAAAGATTCATATGAGTGGTGTCTCAGACAGTCTAAAAGACTTAAAGCCATTGAACCTCAAATGAATATTCAGATGAGGAAGCACAAACTCCTGACACAAATGCAAGGGCAACTAAAGAATGCAATAAAATGCAGATGAAACCAAAGTTGAACTCTAGATGACATTGCAAACACCTTACAAGATGTAAGCAAAAGAACAAATATAGGGAAATATTCCTCATACAAAAGCTGTGGTTTCAGAGAGAAACAACCTTTCAGGGTGGAGTTTAAAGACAAACCTAGAGAAAGAGTGGCAGAAGTGACTAAGAAGAAGAACTCTTGTCACAATTTTGGTTCAACATACAATTATTCCAATGACTGTCTAAAGGCAAAGAAGAAAGTTTATGCAATTGAGAAAGTCCCAGAGGAGGAATTACCCACAGATAATTCTGAATCAGACTCTATGGGTGATGCAATAAGAAAACAATCTGATGAAGACCAAGACCTAAGAAAGGAATTTCTAGTGGAGTACCAAGAGGAAGCACCACTAGAAATTCAGGACATACAGTTAGAAGTAGGCATGCCACAAGACACTGCAAATAAAAACTTGTGTAAACACATGCAAGATGCACAGACGTTCCTAGCTACACCAACTAAAGGAATGGCATATATACATGGAACAGCCACAAAGATGAATTTTTGTATTGACCATTCTAAACACCCATTGATAATTGAAAGTTGAGAACACTGCTCAATAGTGGCCAGAAATTATCTGGATCACCACTTCCGCCATTGGAAAAAACAGCTCTTTCCAGCCAAGGCAAAGAACCTTAAAAGTGCATCAGGGAAGATGACACCCATTGGGAAAATTACCAAAGAGATAATTATACCCCATAGAAAAGGTAACATCAGACTCAAACCAGAATTTGTTGTGCTTGAAGATTACCACATCCAAGGTTTTTTACTAGGAACAGACTACCAGAGGATGTATGGCATTGAAATTTACAATGGTAAAAACAGGAACATTACTATTGGTAAAAACAAGGAAAAGAAATGATCACTTGACTTATACCAAATATCTACCCATGACCCTCTAGGAGAGTTACTGAATGAATTAAGGGACAGCTAATTCAGAACTGCCCTCACCAGTAAACAAAAAGTTAGGTTCCTGAGGATGCTGGCAAAAAATAGACCAGCATTTGCCATTGATGAAGAACCATTGGGAAAAATCAGAGGCCATGATATAGAATCATATCTGGATATGGAAAGACCCTATTGACCCATGATGAGAAGACCTCCATACCCAGCAAGTATGGAAGCTAGGAAGTAAATTGAGAAAAAAATATATGAACTCCTAGAAATGGATGTCATCAGGAAGATAGGAAAAAATGAAATGATGGAAATCACAACTCCTGTCCTTATCACCTGGAATGATGGAAAATATAGGTTGTGTGGGGATTTCAGAGCTCTGAATAACTACACAAAAGCTGACAAATACCCTATACCAAGGTTACCTCATACCCTAGACAAAATGGCAAAAGCCAAATACCTAACCAAGATGGATTGTATAAAAGGCTTCCACAAGAATGGAGTGAAAACAAACTCCATGAAACTACTCAGAATCATATGCCATATGGGCATATATGTGTACACCAGGATGCAATTTGCCATCAAAAATGCACCAGCCCACTTCCAAAGGATGATGGACACAATATTTCAGGAAGAAATATTGGAAGGCTGGATGGTAGTATGTATTGATGAAAAAATCATATACTCAGAGACATGGGAAGACCATGTGAAGTACATAGACAGAGTACCAACTAAATGCACCCACATCAATCCAAAAAATTCACTCAAGAAGTGAAATTTTGGCCAACAAAAGTTACTGGAAATGGAACACAGAGTTTCAGGTCTTAGTCTGGCCATAGACAAGAATAAAGTAGAAGCAGTACTGCTAAAGCCAGTACCAAAGAGCATCAAAGAGATGAAATCTTTCCTTGAGTTTGCTAGCTACTACAGGGACCACATCAGAAACTTTGCCTACAGAACTAGTAGTCTATACAAGTTATGTTCAAAAAATTTGGTTTTTAAAATTACCAAGGAGAGAAGGGATGCATATGGGAGGATCAAACATGAACTCACTCATGCACCTGTGCTCATCTTCCCTGACTTTGAACTACCATTCAAGTTATACATAGATTCAGCCTGAAGCCAAGGCTTAAGAGCAGGCCTTCACCAGAGACAAATGGTAGATGGTGAACCAAGAGAGGGAGTAATATGCTAAATCTCTAGGCAACTGAAAGATTCAGAAGCCAGGTATGGGGCCACCCAGACTGAATGCCTATGCCTAGTATGGGCTCTAGAGAAACTCCACTATCACTTGGAGGGTGCAGTCTTTGAAGTCTACACAGACTGCACAGCCTTGAAGTCTTTACTGAACATGAAGAATACCAATAGGCACATGCTGAGGTGGAAAATAGCCATCCAAGAGTATAGAGGCAATATGACCATCATATACAAGGAGGGAAAAAGCCACAAAAATTCATATGGTATCAGTAGACAGCCATTAGATAATGTCAAAAGCAATCCAGCCTATGACCCTGAAGTAGCAGCCAAGGTTCCTATCCATTTCATGGAAATAGATAGAAGAAAGAACTTCAGAATTTCCAAATGGGCACCAGCAAGTGGTACCCCAGACAGTGGAAACACTGATTCAGAAGGAACATAAACTCTCATATTGGGTATAACTTCCTCAGAACTGCATGATGAATTCTTCAGTGCAGTATTAAAGGCATATGCCAAACACAAAGAGGGTAGTATACTGTTGCAACTCCTTCAACAGAGGTACAGGAGCCCAGAACTGGAATCCCAGTTAGAGGAACCCTGGTTGAGGGACTAAAAGGCAAACAAATTTTTCCTTATAGATGGCCTGCTCTACCATAGAAAGAAGCACACAAGTGCACTCACTGTAGTAGACAGGGGCCATATATTGGTTATCCTGCAGAAATGCCATGATTGCCCCTATATGGGACACATGAGTGAAGACAGGATCAAGGGAAGGGTAGAAAGCACATCTTGGGGGCCCAAATGGGAACAAGAGTTTAGTGGAAATATCAACACTTGTGAAACATGCCAGAAGGGAAATAGAAAACATGGGAAGAAGTATGGGCTACCTCAACACATAGAAGAACCCAAAAACCCATGGAAAACCACCACATGGACTGGGTTACAGGACTTGTCCCAGGAGGCAAAGAAAACTTCAATGATTGCCTGATCATAGTTGATAGGTTCAGAAAGAGTTTAAGGGGCCTACAATATCACAAAGAGGACACAGCAATGAATAATGCCTTGTTATTTTGGAATAAGATAACATCCAACTGTGGAGTCCCTAAAACTATCATTAGTGATAGGGACCAAAAATTTACATCAGAATTTTGGACCAACTTGTATTACATGGTTGGTACTGAATGTTCATCCTCCACAGCTTACCACCCACAGACAGATGGGTTAGCTGAAAGGATGATCCAAACCATGGAGGATATCCTTAGAAGGTTTTGTGCATATGACATGGAATATCAAGACCATGAATGATATACCCATGAATGGGTCACACTTCTACCAGACTTCCAACTGGCTTACAACACCAGTCAGCATTCTACCACAGGGATATCACCCTCACTGGTAGAAAAAGGGTGGAACCCTCTATTGCCTGTGGATCACCTGAAGAAAGAACTTATGACTATTCAACCAACAGCCAAAGGCTTCCATGATATGTGGAATAGGGCTTGTGATACAGCTGATAGATGCATAGCTGAGGAAAAAGAATACAACAAGCAGAGGTGGGATGAATCCCACATGGAACCTGACTTTAAGGAAGTGGACCTTGTATTAGTGTCCACACTCAACTTCAACAATCTTAAGGGACAAAAGAAGATGAGAGACTCATTTGCAGGGCCCTTCACTATCATTAAGCTGATAGGGAGAAATGCAATGGAGGTCAAACTTACAGAGGAATTTTCAAGGAAACAACCAGTATTCCCAGTGAGTTTGGTTAAGCCATACTTCCAAGAAGTGCAGGATAACTTCCCCCCTAGGAAGATACATTTCACTCCACCAGAGATAGTGGAAGTGAAAGACTCCCCTGGCCCTGTGAAGAAAATCATCAAGGCCAGGAAGATCAGACTGAATGGTAAAGACCAAAGGCAATACTTGGTCAGATTCAAAAAACAGACAGCAGATAGAGACAAATGATTGGCAGAGGATGCCATTCCAGATGGGAACCTTTACCTAAGGAGATTAATGGCCTCTAAGAGGATGGAACAGTCTAATCAATGATGAGCCTTTGTTAGAGGGAGGGTATTTCAGCCTGTGACTCAAAACTAGAGCACAAGAATGACATCCAATTACCATAAACCAATGGTAAAGCCAAGATACCACCAAAAAATGGAACTGAGTCAAAGAGTCTCAAAAGGTATCAAATGAAAGGTGAAAGCAATCACTTTCCAAATACACAAGTCCCACCATCATAGGACAAGGAATAACAAAGTTATTCCTGCTCAAAGTTGTTGCTCAGCATAAGTGTCAGGATGAGTCTATGTTGAAGTGGTAATAAAGCTATTTACAACTAAAACTATGACTGTGACATGTGGAAAATAGTTTAAAAAAGATTTTTTAAGGGTTAAAGATGGATTTAATTTAAAATATAAGGGCTTTACTATAATGGATATAGTGGTGGTGAGCACTATTGAGAGCCCTGGGTGCAGCTTTATCTGTTGGGTTACAATAATTAAATTTATAATTATACCTGATTATTAACACAGAGTAAAACTGTTTTTGACAGTTTACTACGTAGGTCATTCAAGATCAGGATGAGGAAAAGCTTTTGGCTGTGAAAAACCCTCCTTTTATCCTGAAATTGAGGTGGAAAGGCTGCCAGACCTTTCCACGTAGAGGAAGTGAAGATTTTTCACTCTCTATGACAGGCTTGTGGTTTGCAACCAGCCTGTATACTCTGTATTGGGCTCAGATGTGGTTTTGAAACCACATCTTGGTGGTTTTCACCAATACAGGGTGAAAATTTTCATCTGGGGACCTCACAGCCTGATTCTGACGTGTATGACGCGTAGAATGCTGTACAGAAACTGTATGGGACCCCAGTATTGACTGACATATGAGGTATTGAAGTAAAAACATGCTTCTGCGTCTATTTGACACCTCATATTCATGGTTATGGGATATTATCCCATGGTAAGGCTGTATATGACAGCAGGTGGGATTTTGACCTTAAAATGGTCATACCTCTGTCAGTTTTTGAGATATCAAGCTCAAAATTGGTTCATTGAATAGCTCTATATGAGCTCTACACAATGGCACCCAACTTGACATGGTTATCATTAAATATGACAGAGTTATCCCATGTACAAGTATTTTTGTACATTGGCGTGGTTTGGGCAAAAGCTGTATTAAGCTTGTTTGGCCAATAACTTCTGTTGTAGTTGAGCTATGAGGAAATGGATGGCACCATCAGATAGCCCTGATTGTGCTCTTTCCAAAAAGACCCCACTTTAAGTATCTCACACTAAAACTGTAAAAGTTAGATGAGAGGTGAATGTTTTGTTCATCCTTATTTGGTCTGAATTTGACCATAACTCAAGTAATACTGGTGCTAGCTCAGCTTGGCTAGCACCATTAGATAGCCCTGGCTTAGAGCTTCATTTTGAATACCCATTTGATGGGGTTAAGCCTCTCCTTCTAGATTTTAGATGAGAGGTGAAATTTAAGGTTTATGCTCAGCAATAACTTTGAGCAGGAATAACTTTGTTATTTCTTGTCCTATGGTGATGAGACTTATATTTTCAGAAAGAGGTGAGTTTCCTCTTTATTTTGATACCTTTTGAGCTAATTTGGCTCAGCTCCATGTTTTGGTGGTATTTTGGCTATACCATTGGTTTATGGTATTTTGGCTGTCATGTTTGTGCTCTGGTTTTGAGTCACAGGCTGACAATAAGCCTTATTTTTCACCTCTCATCTGAAATCCTGAGGAAGAGGCTTAACCCCATCAAATGGGTATTGAGATTGATGCTCTAAGTCAGGGCTAATTAATGGTACTAACCATATTGAGCTAGAACCAGAACTATAGGAGTTATGACCAAAATAAGGTCAAATAAGGGTGAATAAATTCTTCACCTCCCATCTACCTTCTACAGTTTTAGTGTGAAACACCTGAAGTGGGGTCTTTTTGGAAAGATAACAATCAGGTCTATCTGATGGTTCCATCCATTTACCCATATCTTATTTAGAACAAACACTATGGGGTAAACAAGTTCTACACATTTTTAGATAATCATATATCTGGATAACTAAAATTGAACATGGGATAACTTTTCCATATTTAATTTAACAATTCCAAATGAGGTACCATTGTGAAGATCATATCCAGGGCTACACAATGAGCCAACTTTGAGCTCAATATCTTAAAAACTGAAAAAGGTATAGCAGTTTTAATGTCAGAGTCGCACATTTGAACCAATACAGCTCTACTGTGGGATATTCTCCCATAATTATGATTATGAGATGTTGAAAAGATGAAGAACCCTGTTTTTACTTCAATAACTCATAGCTGAGTCAATAATGGGCTCCTGTACAGCATTCTATGCATAATACACATCAGAAGAGGGCTTTGTGGTCCCCAGATGAAACGTTTCACCCTGTATTGGTGAAACCTGCCCAGATGTGGTTTCAAAACCACATCTGAGCCCAATACAGGCTATACAGGAATTGTGAAAACCACCAGCCAGTGCTCAGAAGTGAAAAATCTTCATTTACTGTATGTGGGAAGGTCTAGAAGCCTTTTTCACCCAATTTTAGGATAGAGGGAACCTTCTCTGCACCAACAAAGGTTTCCTCATCCTGTTTATAAACTACTAGCTCGTACAACTGTCCAAAACAGCTATAATATTGGAAAAAAAGTCAGGTATACTTTCAACTCAAGTATTTTAGTCTTTATCATTGTAACCCAACAGATAAACCTTCATCCAGGGCTTTCAGTAATGCTCACCACGGCTAATTATTATCAGTAAAGCCCTTAATATATTTTACCCAAACCTTTTTAGATAACTTTATCTGTGTCACAGTCATAGTTAAATTTCTATATACCTTTATTATCACTTTATCATAGACTCAGCCTGACAGAAATTGGGTAGGAACACTAATTAATCCCTGTTATTTTGTTTCATTATCACATGGATCTTTATTATTTGAAAAAAATTAAATGATTTTTTATCTTTTAAGAAAAGAATATTATTCAATTTTTTCCACTAATTACCAAATAACTGCATCATACTTGCTTCAATTTTTGAAAAAAAAATTAATAGGTTCCAACATACCTTCCAGGGAAATAATAATACTATTTCTTGAATGATATTTACTAGTTTTACTATATTAGTTTTTTAGTCTTGAAAATTCATATTTATTTCTCAAGAATCAAATATTTTAGGCATTAGAAAAACACAATTTTTGTCTGTGACCAAATAGAGAACTCTACATACATGCAAATTAGTAAGAAAAATATTAAAAGATAAGTGATGCAAAGAACAACAAAAAAGGAGCTCTTATAAAATTTAGAAATAATAATTTAAAGAAAAACTAAATAACAAACCAAGTAAATGGAATATTTGAAATAAAAACTCAATTGAAGAAAATTCATCTCAATTATATCAATACATAAAGCTTAGAATTACTAAGTTTTAATACATATAATTTAAGCTTGTTGATATAGAATATAGAAAAATAAATTTTCAAAGCTATAATAAAATTACTTATCTGGTTTCTCCCCTGATTTTGTTAAAACAATAAACAATGAATTAAAAAATCTTGAGAAAATTATTGTAAATTTTGACATATTTAGATGTGCCCTTACATCAAGATGATCCATTCCAAAAGATAAAATTCTGCAAAAATGATAATTTAACTGAAGAATAAGTCAGTATTACAAAAGGGAATGTTTAATTGTCCAAAAAACCTAAGAAATAGATATCTGACAGGAAAATCAAATCAGCTATTTTATGGTTAGGCCATGGTTCCTTTCTGAAAATAAAGGTGATTATTAAGTTTTATTGTTTCATTTTATCAAAGAAAAACCTCCAATTAAATGGTTGAAGCAAGGTATTAATCTCTCAATATAAGTCATAAAATTAGAAATACATGAATTCATAGGCTGAAATACTAGTCATATTTGATTTATGTATATTATATTTTGGTAATACCTTCTTGAAATGGCTTTTGTGATATTGAGATTCAGTTTCTTTCAGATTTAAAAACAACCTTAATTCAAAAGAGAATAAAACTAAAGTATATTATGTATCACTCAATGAAGTATTTTGGAAGTGGTAGCAATCTGATTTCAGTGTCACTCCCTTGTAATATATATTTTCTTATAAGATACTCGATTTCTTTATGCATTTATTCATTAATGAGGTATTCGAAAGTACAACTGTTCCAGTTTTTATATTCTTCAGCTATGGATTTCATATATTGGTTTGTGAATCTGTCATTTCTATGTGAAAGACTATGAAAATGACCTTGAATTTTTATTTTTCTATCTATTAACTGATATTAATGAAATAAAAAAATTAAATAGTTAATTGGATCAATCATTTTACAATCAATTTTCATATATTGAGCTTTGACCAGCCTGAAAAAATAAGGATATTCAGGAAGATAAATTGAAGCTTTGTGGCTTGCTTGTGTGGCTTGAATTTCTTCCAAAACTTCAACCTTTGAAATCAACTTCTGTCCTATCTCTCACCTACATCCAATGTATCTTCCATTTCAAATTATAAATGCAACAACTGCTTCCATGTGTAGCCACTTTGCTCATGGTGAATTAATAATGACTTTGAAACAAATATGGGGAATGTGTTAGTATTTGAAGTATTATATATGGCTCTTAGAAAACTTTCAAGGCTGGGAATTCCATTTTTAAATTAATTTCAAATACATGAAAGTAAGGAGAATTCAATGTTGTAAGTATGATTTGGTTGTAAAGTATTAGATTTTTGGGCAAATTATTTTATATATATATTAGTTGTTACTAAGAAAAGAGGCAAAGATTCAATTTAAAACATTGTATGAACATGAAAAAGAGTTGATTTTTGAATAAAAAAACAAATAAAGTGACATTTTTTAATATATTCTCTGAAAAAAGGTTAGTCTCTGTTATAAAATATTCATTGAAGAATCCATTTTGTATACTTTTAGTGAAAAGGGTAACTTTTTTTAATGATTAAACAAATAAAAATCATGGGTAATCCATGATATTCTATTCAAATTCAATAGCATTCCAAATAATGAAAGATGTGGCTAAACGTATCTGCAAAGATAATTCAAGCTTAGGACAAAAGTCAAAACTCAGGTTTAGAGTAGGTTGGACCTGGGTTGAACCTGCTTCCACTTCTGATGGGGATAGATTTTTTTCAAGGTTCCCATTTGTTAAAAAATAATATATATTTCATTTTCTACTAGAATAGTAGCTTTTAGTATCTTATACTGGAATACTGTCAACATATGACTTGAACGAATAGCACAAGCATGAAATTCCAAAATACCATAAACATTTCACACGAGAAATGATTTAAATACACACCTTCAACCTTTATTAAACCAAATAGAGATACAATAAGACCAAAAAAAAAAAAATCCATGTGCTGAAGATTATTCTCTGTAGAGGTAAAAAGATTGAGGAAACCTTGACCTTTCAGAAAACATTATTCTTATTAAAACCAATAATAATTAAACAACTTATTCAGGATACAAACTCTCTCTGAGTAGAAACCTTAATCTTAACCTCTCATATAAAATCTAGAGCTTGGATCACTTACACACCAAAAGGGGCTCTTCAATAAAGATTTCAATGGGGGATACCTAAAATTCTTTGAGCCTGTTTAGCTTTGGAATGCTTAAGTCAAAGTGAGTCAAAAGTGTAACATCTCTTTTGGCTAAATTTTGAGCCAATTATTAGGCCTTCATCTTGAAAACTGAGAAAGATATTCAGGATTCAGGATTATGATCCCACATCAACTGGTATTGTGGGATAATATCCCATATGATTTAATTATGAGGTATTAAAGCCATTAAAAAGGCGTTTATTCATGGATTACTTATAATACCAGATAATGAATTCCCACAACTTCTCATATAAGGGGGTACTGTGGGATATTATCCCAAATAATTGATTTATGAGGTGTCAAAACCATCCAATCAGTTTCATTACCTTCATCAATCATAGCTTGACCAATCAGAGCTCACCAGATGGTTTTTTCACATAATTAAATTCCTCTTGGCTTTTATGACACACCTGAACCTTCTATTCGTGAAAATTTCTTATCTTCTTTGTGAATAAAACGTTGAGATATGGTTTAAAACCCCCATCTGGGCACCAATACATGTAGTTTTGGTTTCATTGAACTAAAAACCAGCCACCTAAGTAAAAATACTCCTCTCAAAAGCTCAAGAAGTTATTCACCTTTTTCCACCCTGAGTGGATATAGGAGGCTTTCCCCCCTAGAAAACACACCCCATCATGTAATCAGCTTATTCTTAAATTTTCATAATGTCTTAAGCAGAAGTATATCATAGAGTATATTAGATATTTCTATAATTCTGATTATTTTTTTCAATAATTATTGTAGCCCAACAGATAATTTGGGAAAATGTGGATTTTGACAGACTAATCACCACTCTTTCAAAATAGTAGAGCCCTTTTCATTGATTATGGTATTATTTTTACAGTAATAGTTTAAGCTTTAAATTACTATCTTCTAGCTTCTTTATATACTCATCATGACAAATTCATTTAAGAGGCGCCATATAACAGTGATTCTCTTGGTAAACAAAGTTATTTGGGTATTAAAAGTGGTTATAATCAGATTGTTGAGAAAAGGGCTCTTTTTGAATATTTGATTAATTTGGAAAAGGAAAGGTTAGATTTGTTTTGAGTGATTATTCTTGGACTATTGCAGTTTTCCAGAAGGCACATAGGATTATTAGCCAGTTTTGGGACATGAGAAGACTTTTCAACAAGACAGGTCTTTTTTTGTCATAATTAACAACACTTTTAGTCCTTTAAATATTATACTTGTAAAATGTTTTCTGGTAGATGCTCATGCTATAGGGGTTTGGGAAATTTTTTGAAGTGAAAAATGCCGCAGTGAATGTCAAGGAAGATAAAAAGAACTGTTGAATATTAAGATATTGTTTGCACTGCTGTCATGAGAATCTCAATGATCCTATATTTCTCTTAGATAAATTGACTCAATATGATGAATTGAAACATTGAATTAGTATCAAAAGCTTATATATCCATTATAAAACCAATGATTAACCTATGAGATAACCAGGAACAGTCAAGATCTTTACTGAAACTTAAGAACAAATATCAATTGAAAAAAAGGTGAAGTAATAATTCAAACCACTAATATACCTGAAAAAGTCATTCTTAGCTCCTTCATATTGCAGGTAAATTCTCAAAGAATAAATTCAGCTCACTTTCCGAATGCTCCAGTGAATATTATAATTTAATTACAGTAAGTATGATTTCTTCTTCCATTTTTTTGATAGCAAGGAGAAACTTCCATATTCTTTGAAACCATTCTGAATTAAAATTTTCAGGATAAAAAAGAAATTCAAATGTGGAGAATTTTTGGATGAATATCAATAACAATTCAAAACATCAGCTTTCATATTTTGTTCAGAACCTGTTGAGGATACATTTTTTCACTCATTGCGGGACTTTAGAGTAAATAATCTAAATTTGAAGGTTTCTGTACCTCCTAACGTTTTCAAGAACTCAAGAAGGAATTATATATGGTGGAAGGGTATAATAGATATTTCCTGGGAATAATTTGTAACAATTCTATTTTAATAAGAAAGTCACCATACAGCCCAAGGTTCTCCTATTTTTATGTTAGTTTTCAAACTATATTTTGTGTTTATATTGAACTATAGTAACTTAATAATGTGAGAGGGTTAAGAGGCTAGGAAGTAACTTGGGGAGGAATTATTAGTATTTCTTTTTTGAATTCCAGAATGGGCCAGTAACCATTTGCGCAAAGGTGTGTTATCTTCCCTCTGAATATCCTGAAACCTACCATATTAATGAAATGAAAAATAAATACTTCTTATATTATGTAGATATTGAGATAGAGAGCTTTTCTTAGAAGTCTATATTGGTATCTCAGAAAACTATAATGAAGATAATCTTGGTAAGTTTTGATAATATGATACACAAGCTATGATTTTCTGCTTCCAATTTATTATAATACTTCTTGGGGATATTTCCCCTTGATAATGAGCTTATATGAGGAGTATCTATTATTACCACAAGGTTTCTTATAATGATTCTATGATTATATTGAAGGTATTTTTTGAATGTAGGAAGAATATAAATATAATATAGAGGTAAATGAATTCAATAAAGGTGCTTATAGATAGTAAAAGGATGAGATACTATGACATTAGGTAACCTAAATCTTAAAAAATGATAATATATCTCATATGAATATATTATGATGATGATATATATTAGTTGATTTTGAATATAAAATCAGGATTCTTATTATTCATATATAAGGTTACAAAGGAAAGCTTTGGTAAGATAATCAATGATAATATATTAATCAAATAGTTCGGAACTACTTCTATATTTATGGTAGGACTCTTAAATTATATTAAAATACTTAATAATGATTTAAAATATCTTTCCATCAGTAAATCATAAGAAATAATATGAGATACTAATCCAAAAGATTGATATTTCAAGTATACTATTGAAATATACTAATAGAAAAGGGATGGATTGACCCTAAAGAAATATGTTTTGATTAGAGGAATGGGGTGGAAAGAGGGAGAGATGCTATCCTAATATAGCCTTTGGTCCTGTCATACAGCCTTAACAACACAAAGTCTGGAAAATATTCCACCTTTGAGAAATCTGAGCTGGTGGTTGATCATTTCTGCTGTAAAAACATGACAAAGATTTAAGATTCTAACAAATCAGATTCAGCTATAATTCCATTTGGCAATTATAGTGTGGGACTTCAAAACTTTTTTTTCAGCTCCAGGATCACCTGAATTAAATAAAAGTAAATAAAGCACATCCATCAGAAGAATTTCACTAAAAATTATCACCCAAGGAATTTACACTCCAATCTTTATTCCATAACCCACAAAACAAGAAGAATAAATGAATGAAAACATATATTATTATTCAAAAAAAACTATGTAACACTAACATTTCAATATACGAGTAAATGAAAAAATATCCACACAGAATGAACTTACTAGATACCTTCAAGAATTAGAAGCCACTTCATCTCCACTCAAGGTCTCATGAAAAGGAAAGGCTACCTCTATGTAAACCAAATGATTATTAAAACTGAGTCATCTCAACAATATGAAAAATTAAAAATTATCTCATATTTAGTAAATGAAAATAAGTCCACTTTCATGAATACAACAGTTCCTCAAAGATAACACCACCTGGCCAGGAACCTTCCATATAAGGGAGTATACTTTTATAAGCTCAAACTTAAATGAAATATTAAATTATTCACCATTCATGAATCTAAAGGTCAAACAAACAGCCGTATAGAATTAACATATTGTCCTCCAACAAAGGATTCTTAGATTATCTCCCTCTCATGCACTTAAAACCCTTTAGATGAATCCAAAACTAAAAAAACAAAAAATCATCTCAAATTCTTTTCATACAAATCAAGCCCTTTTGAGGATATTAAAAGCTAAATTGGCCACCAAAGGCTCTCTGATGTGAGCTGAACCCCTTTCATAGATTCAAAAGTAAACTAGAGAGCTGAATCACCTGATCTCATGAAAGGATAACCACAATTAAAAATCAATTAACATAATAAATTCCAAAGGATATAGAGTGAAAAAGACTTCAATGGTGAGCTTCAGGGCTCCCAATGGTAGATGTATATGGTCTATCTCACTTAATGATGATTATTTTGTAAAAGGATAGGAATAACTAATCCTTCACATGAAAAGTAGTCAAGACAATTTTATTGATTCCTTACTCACCCATTAGCTCATCTTAGTGGAAGGATAGTATTAAATACTTTGCAGTACTTAAGCTCACTGAAATTATTGTTCCAAGAAGCTACCCAGTATCCAAGCTCAGTGGCATTAAATATTGAAGGAGAACTTCTCTAGCTTTATTCAATATTATATATTTTATTATTCAAAATCTTTCTATGACTATTTTTATCCTAAATATTTCAAATAAATTATAATTTCCCTTCATACCACCCTTAAAATCCATCTAAGAGAAGCTTCCTAGATAAATTATTATGGTTGGAGATTATACTGTTAACATTATTATAGCTTACTAAGAAAATTATGAACATAAAATTGGAAAGCTTTCTAGGTCATTAAAAAGAACCAAATGAATCAACACTTTACCACAAATACTGAAGTACTCACAGCTATTTATCATGTTTAACCTTTGAGCCAGCTAAGAAAACCCTTGAATTTTTTAACAAAGCTTACTACTGAAATTGTTTCTTATATTATTCTATAGGAAATTGCTGTTGCATTTTTCTGAAAATATTTCCCCTGGGAGATGCACCCCCAATGCAGTCTTGCAGTATTTTTAGTCATTCCTGCTGAAGCAAGAAGTACAAAAACTTCTTTTTTGTCAAAAAAGGGTCACAAAAGTCCACAAAAAAAGCTATAATTTCCTGAATTATAATTTGGGGTCTTATTTTAGTAATATAAAATGTCCAATTTAATGGATCTTATTAGATACCAGGGTATAGGTGTAACATATTTTGAAGGAAACTTAATCAATTATATCTTGTTTTTAACTTGAAATGAGTATTTTTCATTATTTAATGAGGGGAAGCAAGTACACCTCCCCAAATTTGGTTCCAGAATTTAATAAAAATTAAAAACCTCTTCCCACAATTTCACCATCTAGGTATTTCCTCATTTCCATCAAAGACAAGAGGAGTTACAAAAATGCATATTCACCTGGGATCAACTTCAAATTAGGGAGGATAAATTGGTCTCATCTTGTAATAAACTTCCAAGACTTTCATTGTAAGCCTATGACTCAAATCCAGAGCACATGCATGACATCCAAAATACCATAAACCAATGGTAGAGTAAATATACAGCCAAAAAATGAATCTGAGCCAAATAATCTCAAAAGTATCCAAATAAAGGTAAAAACAACCTCTTTTCAAATATACAACTCTCATAATCATAGGACAAAGAATGTCAAATTTATCCAGGCTGAAAGCAGTTTCTGAGCATAAACATTAGTTTTCACCTTTCATCTAAAATCCAGAGAAAAAGGCCAGAACCCATCAAATGGGCTCTCAAATTAAAACTCTCAGTCAGGAATATTAAATGGTACTAGCCAAGCTGAGCTAGAATCAAAACTATAGAAGCTATGGCCAAATCAAACCATATAAGGGTAATGAAATATTCACCTCTCATCCAGCTTCTACAGCTTTAATCTGAGATACCTGGAGTGATTTATTTTGGAAAATGCACGACTAGGGCTATCTGATGGTTTCCTCCATTTTCCCATGATTAATTTAGAGAAAATATTATGGATCAAACAAGTTCCGTGCAGGATTTGAGAAAAATACTCATTTGAATAATGGAAATTAAACATGGTATAATGCTTCCATACTTAATGATACCCATACTATATGAGAAATAATTGTGTAGACCTAATCTAGGGCTACACAATGAGTCATCATTGAGCTCAATATCTTAAGAACTGCAAATTTATGGCAATTTTAAGTTTAAAATCACACAGTTGGGCCAATACACCTTTACTGTGGGATACTATGCCATATGTTTGATTATGAGGTTTCAATTAGACAAAAGAGCCTGTTTACCATTCAATATCTCATATTTCAATCAATATGGGGTGCCCATACAGGTTCTCTACATCATTCTATATGTCATACAGGCCAGAAAAGGACTGTGTAGTCCCCAGATGAATTTATCCACCCTATATTGGTGAAAGTTTCCCTGTCAGCCTGGGGGGACTGGATAAACTTCAAAAATGATTATATCCAATGGAACAAAATGAGAACAGAAAAGATATCAAAAAAAAGAGTAAACTCACCTCTTTGCAAATATACAAGTCCCATAATCATAGGAAAAAGAATTACAAAATTATACAATCTCAAAGCAGTTGCTGAGCATAAACCTTAATTTTCACCTCCCATCTAAAATCCAGAGAAAGAGTCTAGACCCCACCAAATGGGTGTTCAAACTAAAGCTCTCAATTAGAGCTATCCAATGGTACTAGAAAAATTGAGCTAGCACCAAAACTATAGAAATTATGGCCAAAATAAGGTTGAATAAGGGTGAATAAAATATTCACCTCCCATCTAGCTTTTACCGCTTTAGAATGAGCTACCTAAAGTGGGGACCTTTTGGAAAAATCTCAATCAGAGCTATCTGATTATGCCATCCATTGCCTCATAGCTCAACTAGAACAAAAGTTATGGAGCAAACGTGTTCCATATAAGTCTGGAGAAAAATACATATCTGGATAATAAAAGTTGAACATGGTATAACTTTGCCATATTCAATGATACCCATACAAAATGAGATACCATTTTTTAGATTCCACCCAGGGCTACTCAATGAATCAACGTTGAGCTCAATATCTCAAGAACTTACAAAGATATGGTGGTTTTAAGGTTAAAATCCCATGGTTTGGCCAGCACACCTTTACTGTGGGATACTTTCCCATATATTGGATTATGAGGTGTCAAATACATGACGTAGCTTGGTTATACTCCAATTAGAAAAAGGATCCTGTTTATCCTTCAATAACTCAAAGTTCAGCCAATTCCTATGTAATAAAATTTCCAAAAACAGTTATACTCTTAGAAAAGAATAAGATATACTTATAATTCAAAATATTGTAGTCTTTATCATAATAACCCAATTCATAAAGCTGCACACAGGGTTTTCAATAGTGCCCACCACCACTATTTCTCTATATTAAAACTCTTAATATTATTTTTTATAATATTTTTTATCATAATAAATCATGCCACAGTCATAGTTTAAGGTGTAAATAGTCATATCA
Organism: Austropuccinia psidii; assembly: GCA_023105745.1. Classification (NCBI taxonomy): domain Eukaryota; kingdom Fungi; phylum Basidiomycota; class Pucciniomycetes; order Pucciniales; family Sphaerophragmiaceae; genus Austropuccinia; species Austropuccinia psidii. The sequence continues at coordinate 25,067,964 of JALGQZ010000017.1, read as the reverse complement.
CAACTTCTTAGTAGACTCATCCTGACATTTTGGGGGCCTAGTTGTGTTTATTTGGATTTTTGGACCAATTTGGCATTAAAAGTGAGTTTTATCTTGATTTTTATCTTTTTGATCATTACTTATTTTCTTTTTTAGGCATAAAAACCTTAAATAAATAAATAATATATTGAATATCATATATTATTAATTTTTTGAGTGGTATATAAATGTCAGATGGAGTCTATGTTGAAGCAGTAATTAGGCTATTTACAACTTGAACTATGACTGTGACACGTGGAAATAATTTTAAAATAAGATATTTAATTTGATTTAATGGTTTATAATATAATAACAGGGTTCTACTATGGAAGAATAGTGGTTGTGAGCGCTATTGAGAACCCTGGGTGCAGTCTTACCAGTTGGATTACTATAATAAGAGCTACAATAATTAAAATTATAATTATACCCTGATTATTACCCAAGAGTAAAACTGTTTTTGACAGTTTACTATGTAGGATATTCAAGAGCAGGATTAGGAAACAATTTTGGCTGTGAAAAGCCTCCTTTTTATCCTGAAATGGGGTAGAAAGGGTGCTAGACCTTTCCACATAGAGGAAGTGAAAATGTTTTTACTCTCTAGGACTGGCTTGTGGTTTAAAAACAGCCTGTATAGCCTGTATTGGGCTCCAATGTGGCTTTGAAACCACATCTGGGCAGTTTTCACCAATACAGGGTGAAAATTTTGATCTGGGGACCTCACAGCCTGATTCTGACGTGTATGACGCGTAGAATGCTGTACAGAAGCTGTATGGGACCCCAGTATTGACTGACATATGAGGTATTGAAGTAAAAACAAGCCCCTTCATCTATTTGACACCTCATATACATGGGTATGGGATATTATCCCATGGTAAAGCTGTATTGGTCAGAATGTGGGATTTTGAACTTAAAACAGCCATAACTTTGTCAGTTTTTGAGATATCAATTTCAAAACTGAACCAGTGTGTAGCCCTGTATGTATTCTACACAATTGTACCTTATTTGATATGGATATCATCAAATATGGCAAAGTTATCCATGTACAAGTTTTTGTACATATACGTGGTTTAGGCAAAAAGCTGTATTGAGCTTGTTTGCCCCATAGCTTCTGCTATAGTTGTGATATGAGGAAATGGATGACACCATCAGGTATCGCTGATTGTGGTATTTCTAAAAAAGCCCCACTTTAAGTATCTCACACTAAAACTGTAGAAGTTAGATGAGAGGTGAATGTTTTGTTCACCCTTATTTGGCCTGAAATTGGCCATAACTCCAGTAATGTTGGTGCTAGCGCAGTTTGACTGGTACCATTGGATAGCCCTGTCTTAGAGCTTCATTTTGGATGCCCATTTGATGGGGTTATGACTCTCCTTCTGGATTTTAGATGAGAGGTGAAAATTAAGGTTTATGTTCAGCAATAACTTTGAGCATGAGTAGCTTTGTTATTTCTTGTCCTAAGGTGATGGGACTTATATTTTCAGAAAGAGGTTAGTTTCCTCTTTCGTTTGATACCTTTTGAGCTGATTTGGCTCAGCTCCATGATTTGGGGTATCTTGGCTATACCATTGGTTTATGGTATTTTGGCTGTCATGCTTGTGCTCTGGTTTTGAGTCACAGGCTGACAATAAACATATACCATTATCCTTTTTCCTATTTTCTACATGGTTTGATTATAATTCAATCACCACAGAATATTTTGGGCATGTTTTTGATATCAAAACACTTAAAGAACCTTAATACATTCTTTATTTTTGAAAAAGAAACCCTTTCTCACTTCAAATAACAGTTTCATAGAGGTGGTTGGACATATTGATAATCTTAATTGTCCATTACAGAAACACTTATAAGACTACACTTTGCAACTACAAGTTAATCTGTGAGATATTTAAATACACACTGTATACCATAAATCCACCATACAGTATTTTTGATGTGTAATGGATAATCTAAATTGCAACTTATAATACAAGGGCACAAAATAGTAATATATGTAATGGATAATCTAAATTGCAACTTATAATTCAAGGGCACAATATAGTAATATATTTCCCAGAGGCCATTATCAGATGTGCAAACAGAATTTCAGGAAGTCTTAATTGACATAAGTCCTCTACCTTCCTTTGTCAGTGGAACAAAACATCATACAACTTGAAACTAAGTCACAAGGCAACACACCTATGACACCCTCAGATACAAAAGTACAGAAGGGAAAAGGTAAAAAGAACATTGAAGGCCTTATTACCACTAAAAAATGGACATTAATAGCCACTCAGAGGAGTACAAAACCACAAAACTCTACATCTGTACAAGTTAAACCAAACTTGACAGCTTTTACAGAGAATATCACAGTAATTAACCCAGTTGTAACTTCTAAAGGCAAATTTCCCAAAGCAGTAGAAAAAACATTGTAAAAGGCAAAGTCAAAGGTCAATACCCTAAGAACAAGGTGATTTTGACTACTTGACACACTAACATTTCCTCTGTACACCGCAGGAACCAGCCAGAGGACAGACCAGAACTGTTCAGAATCAGAAGACAAGGGTCTGGACACCATTGACACCATATTAGATGGCAGAACACCAAGGAAAATCATAACCACAATTCCATTCAACCTCCAATTCAATGAGAACCTCAAACCAGAGTACTGGAATGATATGGATCAATTTCTTCAACTCCACCAACTCCCCAATGATATATTTGAATGGATCGTGGACAACAAGAGGTTCAACCTAGCTTCACACTGGCCAAAACTGGGAGCATGCTACCAAAAGGTATGTCTCAAAGAGATAAACTTCAAAGATCTTATGGTAATTACCAAAGGACATAATACCAACAGGAAGTTCAAAATCCTGTAGGAAAGGGAAGCCAGGTCAGGGGGGAATCAAGCCACTATCCAAGCTATAGAAGAACAACTGAACCAGAAAGAGGATACTCTGATTCCTTCAGGTCCACAAGGAGTAGACCAACCCAACTCTCCAGTGGCTTCACACCATTCAGGAACCAGAAGCTCAGTGGCCAATAGTCATCATTCTTCACAATACCAGGTACTTTCCAGGAGAAGACAAGGGTCAAAGGGAAAGAACAAGACTTCTTTCAACCAAAGGCAGAAATAGTCAGACGCAATGATACAGAAGCTGTTGGACTTGGTGAAAGAAGTACACAAAGGCCAGAAGTAGTTGTGAATACTTCTAATAGAATCAGATGTCCTGCTACTAGAAATATTGCCCCAGCTAAGATGGAACATAGTGTTATTACACTTGTAAGTGACATAAAAAGTAATGTGCTGTGGTTATAAATGGCACAATTGTCAGAGAAAACACAAGAAAATTTTGCAAAGCTCCAAGAAAACAATGTGAGGTTCGAAGAATTGACAGCCTAACAAAAAGAAATTGTCAGAACTCTTCAAGAAGGCTATTCTAAACTAAGCAAAGCCTCAGAATAAACCAACAAAAGAGTTAAAAAAGTCTTAAAGAAGCAACACCACTGCAAAAGGGACAGGGAATTTCTGGATCAAGACATTAAAAAATTGTTTAATGTCTTCCAAAACATAAAGTCCCAATCACAAGGCTCTTTTTTGGATAATCCATAACACCAGGAAGACATCAAACCAGATGCCTTGTTGGAGAATAAGGCAAGGTATCCATCAAAATACCAAGATGGAGATAATATGACTTATCCTGAGAAGGAAGCACTGAAACAGCTTCCAGAGGCCTGAAGTTGGCCAAACTTCTCTTGTATAGGAGAAGATGATCACATGGAGCTTATTTATTATATTGATGGACTCTTCATTGATGTGCCAAGAATACCAGACTACTGGATCACTGCTAGGCTAAATACAGCATTCAAAGGAAATGCTAGTATTTGGTACACAGAAATGAAAGAAATCCATGGCAGAAGAAATGGGCCATAGTGGAAGAGTCAAATAATCCAGAAGTAATGTAATGGTACTTGAATATTGCAAAAGACCATTTCCTTTGAGAATGACAAATACTCAGTGGAAAAATATCCATGTTATTGGTGTATTAGACAGTCTAAGAGACTTAAAGCCATTGACCCTAAAATAAAAATTCAAATGAGTAATCAAAATGCTTGACTCAGATGCCAGGATAACTAGAGCATGCAATAAAATATAGATGCAACCAGAGATGCAATCTACATGACATTGTCAATAAATTACACAATGTAGGGAAGAACTCTCTATATAGAGCCAACAGTTTCAAAGAGAAACAGCCTTACAGGTTTGACAACAAAGACAACCCCAAAGAAAAAATAACAGATATGATCAAGAAGAAAAACACTTTTCACAATTGTGGATCAACAGAAAACTACGCAAACAACTCTCCAAAGGCAAAGAAAAAGGTTTATGACATTGAGAAAGTCCCTGAGGAGGAAGCCCAAGAAGAGGATTCTGAATCTGGATCTATGGGTGATGCCATCAGAGAAATATCTGATGATGACCAAGACCCAATAGAGGAATTCCTAGTAGATTATGAAGAATAAACACAACTAGAAATTAAGGATATACATTTGGAAGCAGGCCTACCACAAGACACTGCTAATAGGAGCTTGTGCAAACACACACAAGATGCAGAATCCCTCTTAGTCACACCAACTAAGGGGATGGCATATATTTATGGAACAGCCACCAAGATGACTATATGTGTTGACAATGCTCAACACCCATTAATCATAGATAGTGGAGAACACTGCTCCATAGTGGCCAGAGAATATCTGGAAAAATATTTCCCAAATTGGGAAAAACAACTCTTTCCACCCAATGCTAAGAGCTTTCAAAGTGCATCCAGGAAGATGACATCCATTGGGACCATTATCAAATAGATCATCATACCCCATAGGAAAGGTAATATCAGACTACACCCAGATACTGTAGTGCTTGAAGATGCTCACATCCAGGGATTCTTACTGGGAACAGACTATCAGAGGATGTATGGCATAGAAATTTACAAGAGTAAAAATAGGCACATTACCATAGGTACAAAAAAGGAAAATAAATGTTCCCTTCATATATACCAGTTGTCCAACCAAGACCCTTTAGAGGAATTACTGAATGAATTCAAAGAATGGCATTTAAGCTCCAACCTCACCCAAAAGCAAAACCTCAGTTTACTAGAAATTCTGAGGAAGAACAGACCAGATTTTGCCATTGGTGAAGAACCCTTGGGTCAAATCAGAGGCTATAATATAGAACTATATCTAGATGTGGAAAGACCTTATTCACCCATTCTCAGAAGACCTCCATATCCAGAAATCCTGGAGACTAGGAAAGAAATCAAAAAACACCTCAATAAACTCCTAGATATGGATGTCATAAGGAAGATAGGACACAATGAAATGGTAGAAGTAACCACACCTGTCTTTATCGCTTGGCATGATGGCAAGGATAGGTTGTGGAGATTTTAGAGCACTGAATAACTACAAAAAAGCTGACAAATACCCTATACCAAGGATACCTATTGCCCTAGACAAACTGGAAAAAGCCAAATACATAACCAAGATGAATTGTATGAAAGGCTTGCACCAGAATGGAGTTAAGCCAAACTCCATGAAAATACTCAGAATCATATGCCATATGGGCATATATGAGGACACCAGGATGCCATTTGGAATCCAAAATGCACCAGCCCACTTCAAAAGGATGATGGACACAGTATTTCAAGAAATATTGCAAGGCTGGATGGTAGTATATATTGATGATATCATTGTATACTCAGAGATATTGGAAGACCATGTGCAATACATAGACAGAGTAATAAGAAAATTCACACCCATCAATCTACTCAGACTGAATGCTTATTCCTAGTCTGGGCCCTAGAAAAACTCAATTATTATCTGGAGGGTACAGTCTTTGAAGTCTACACAGACTGCATGGCACTCAAATCTTTACTCAACATGAAAACTACTAAAAGACACATGATGAGATTGCAAATATCCATTCAAGAGTACTGAGGTAATATGACCATAATATACAAAGAGGAAAAGAGCTACACTAATGCTGATAGCCTCAGCAAATAGCCATTGATCAACGTCAAAAGCAATCCACCTGATGACCCAGAAGTAGCTGCCAAAATTCCTATCCATTTCATGGAAATAGACAGGAGGAAGAATTTTAGATTTTCTTAATGTGTTACCTCAGACAGTGATAACACCAAATCAAAAGGAAAAGAAACTCTCATATTGGGAATAAGGTCCTCAGAACTAAATAATGGATTTTTAGTTCAGTCACCAAACCATATGCCAAGCACAAACAGTGTATCATATTGTTGCAAATCCTTCAACAAAAATACAGGAGCCCACAGCTGAACTCTAAGCTAGAGGGACCTTGGTTGAGGGACTTCAAGGACAACAAATGTTTTCTTATAGATGGAGTTCTATATCACAGAGAGAGACACACCAGTTTACTCACAGTGATAGAAAGAGACCACATTTCCCTAATTCTGAAAGAATGCCAAGATTGGCCCTATATGGGACACATGAGTGAAGACAGGACAAAAGAGAGGGTAGAAAGCACAGCTTGATGGCCTCAATGGGAACAAGAGTTGAGTGAATACATCAACACTTGTGAAAGATTCCAGAAGGCAAACAGGAAAATGGGAAGAAGTATCAGTTACTTCAACACATAGAGGAGCCTAAACACTCATGGGAAACCATTAACATGGACTGGGCAACAGGAATTGTCCCAGGAGGCAAACAAAACTTCAATGATTTCCTAGTCATAGTGCACAGGTACAGTAAAAGTGTCAGATTCCTACCATGCCACAAAGAGGATATAGCTATGGAGACAGCATTGATATTATGGAATAACATCATAGCCACTTGTGGAGTCTCAAAGATCATTATTAGTGATAGGGACCCAAACTTCACATCAGCATTTTGGACTACCCTTTATGATATTCCTGGAGCAAAACTTGCATTTTCCACAGCCTACCACCCACAAACAGATGGTTTGGATGAAAGGATGATCCAAACAATGTAGGACATTATTAAAAGATTCTGCGCATATGGCATTGAATACAAAGTCCATGAAGGATACACCCATGACTGGGTTATACTTCTACCAGAAATTCAGCTGGCTTACAATACCAGCCTACACTCCACCACAGGGAAATCACCCTCACTGGTGGAAAAAGGATGGAATCCCTTACTTCCTGTGGATTACTTGAAGAAAAATCCTCTTACCATCCACCCCACTACCAAAGACTTCCATGATATGTGGAAGAAGGCATGTGACACAGCTTCTAGATGCATAGCTGAGGCAAAGGAATACAGCAAGCAGAGATATGAAAAGACCTACAAGAAACCAGACTTCAATAAAGGAGACCAAGGGCTAGTGTCTACTATTAATTTCAATAATCTTAAGCTTCCAGAGAAAATGAGAGACTCATTCTTGGGACCATTTACTATCATTAGATTGGTAGGAAAAAATGCAGTGGAAGTCCAACTCACAGAGGAATTATCCAGGAAACACTCAGTGTTCGCAGTGAGTCTAGTGAAAAATTGCCACCAAAAAGGAGAGGATAAGTTCTCCTCTAGAAGCAAGAACGCTACTCCCCAAGACATAGTGGAAGTAGAAGACTGCCCTGGCCCAGTGAAGAAAGTAATTAAGGCCAGGAAGATTAGACTTAATGGAAAAGACCATAGCAAATATTTGACAAGATTTAAAAAACCAAACAGCTGATAAAGATAAATGGCTAGCTGAAGATGTTATACCAGATGGTGAACTTCACCCAAGAATATTCAGAGCCTCTAGGAGGGCTGAAAAGTCTCATAAATGATGAGCCTTTTTAGGAGGGAGGGTATGTCCACCTGTGACTCAAAACCAGAGCACAAGCATGATAGCCAAAATACCATAAACTAATGGTAGAACAAAAAACCACCAAAACATGGAGCTGAGCCAAAACATCTGAAAAGATATCAAACAAAAGAGTAAACTCACCTTGTTCCAAATATACAAGTCCCATAATCATAGGACAAAGAATAAAATAGTTATTCAAGCTCAAAACAGTTTCTGAGCATAAATCTTAACTTTTACATCTCATCTAAAATCCAGAGAAAGGGGCTGAGCCCCATCAAATGGTTTTTTAAATCAAAGCTCTCAATTAGGTCTATCCAATGGTACTAGCCAAATTGAGCTAGTACCAAAACTACAGAAGTTATGGCCAAAATAAGGTCAAATAAGGGTGAATAAAATATCACCTCTCATCTAACTTCTACAGTTTTAGTGTGAGATACCTAAAGTGGGGTATTTTTGGAAAGAGCTAAATCAGGGATATCTAATTGTGCAATACATTTTCTCATAACTCAACTAGAACAGAATTTATGGAGCAAACTCATTCCATACAGGTCTGGAGAAAAATATATATCTGGATAATAAGAGTTGAACATGGTATAGCTTTGCCATATCTTATGATACCCATACCAAATGAGGAAAAACTGTGTAGATCCCATCCAGGCTACTCAATGAACCAAAATTGAGCCCAATATCCCAAAGGCTGACAATAATATGGCAGGTTTAAGTTTAAAATCCCACAATTTGGCCACACACCTTTACTGTGGGATACTTTCCCATATCTTTTATTATGAGGTTTCAAATATACAAAGTAGCTTGTTTATACTTCAATTAGACAAAGGAGCCTGTTCATTCTTCAATAAATCAAAGTTCAGTCAATATGGAGTCCCCATACAGGTTCTGTATTCATTACACATGTCATACACATCGAAAGAGGGCTGTGTGGTCCCCAGATGAAAATCTTCACCCTATATTAGTGAAAACCTCCTTGATGTGGTTTAAAACCCACATCTGAGCTCAATGAAGGCAATAAAGGCTTTGTTAAAACTACAAGCCAGTCGTTGGGAGTGAAAAATATCCACTTCCTCTATGTGAACTGGTCTAGAGGACCTTTCACCCATTTTCAGGATAAAAACAGACCTTTATCTACCCAAAATAGGAATACCCATCCTGATCTTGAGTTCCAACATACTAAAAAATGATTAACAACAGTTCTACTCTTGGAAAATAATCAGGTATAACTATACCATTAGTTATTTTAGTCTTTATTATAGTGAACCAATTGATAAAGCTGCATCCAGGGCTCTCAACTGCATTCAAAACCACTATTTCTCAATAGTGAATCCCTGAATATTATTATAGAACTATCCTTTATTATTATTAGCCAGGTCACAGTCAGAAGTAAAGTTGTAAATACATTTATTATCACTTTATTATACACTCAGCCTGACATTCATAAACACTATTTTGACAAATGATATAGTCTTTTGTTCAGTTGTGACAAATTCGTGAATTTCAAAAAACCTTGTTCAAATGGGATATGCACAATGTTTGAGGTATGTGATTCTGTTTTTTTAAAGTGTCTCTTTTGACTATTCATTAATTTGTATTTTTATTTATCGTTAACTCTCTTATACTTGTTTAACCTATGGATTTCTGAATGAATTCCAAGTATTACTATGAATTATGGATCTTGATCAATGTATTCTCTAGCTCTTCTTTGGTAATAACAAAAGTTTAAACTAATTATGAATATTTTAAGGATACTCCTATGATAAATATAGCTAATATTTTCCTTGCATTGGGGTGTTTATAGAATAATTATGGATCCCCATATGTGCCCTTAGCAAAGCCACCCTATCATTGTTTGAGGTTTGAAGATATTTATAAGAAAAACTCAATTTTGATGATTATTTTCAGGAAACAAAAGAAACAGAATAAAGAATAGAAATATTTCAGATTTCCTTATTTATTAATTTCTTTCCATGATTACTAATCAGTTAATAAATTAAAGTAAATACACATATATAAAAAGATGAAGATAAAGAGTTTTCTTGGATTTTGATTAATTTACTATAGGCTTTATATATATTGATTTTCATTTTATGTAATAATATTTATCTCATTTTTCTTCATAAATTGAGTGAAATTTAAGGATTATTATATTTTTGGAGATATATATTACATTGAATATTTATTTATAAATTTATAAAATAAATTTAAAATCAAGTTAAAACAGTAATTTCAATAAAGGTTTTTTCCCTTATAGATTAATAATTCAAAAAAAAAGAGCTCAATAATAAATAAATAATATTTTTCTTTTATTACAGAATAACCAGAAATTCATAAAAAATACCAAGCTCCTGTCTTTGTCTTTGAGTCTGTGAGATTGAATTGACTAGTTATTTTTTGCCCAAAAAGCCCCTTAGGGAATTGACAAAATATTTCTGTAGTGGTACCCAGCATGTGTTTAGTGTATGGCTTGGCTCAACATATTCTGGGAGTTTCTAGAATGAGTCTGTAAATTTCCTTTTATTATTTCATACAGATATCAATTCATCCCTTTCATTCTTTTTACTTTTCAATATTTTTGCTGTTCAACCAAGGTGGACTTAAGAATTTTTAAAAGAAGTATGGAATGCCACAGATATCTTGGCTATGTATCCATATACAGAACAAAAGATTATTTATTGAGTAAACTTTCTCAGTATGAGCTGAATAGCTTTAATTTTTCTTATTACCAATAGAAATGGTGGATAAGTCAGAGCTAGAAGGAAGATAATTAATAAAATCTCAATGTATACCTATAGAAAATATTTTTACAATAATTCTACAGATAGTAAATTTATTTCCATTAAGTATTCAACTGTTAGATTCTTCTCTTAGTTTTGTAAGTGCTATAATTTCTTTTCACCCTACTTAAGGATTATTTTTGAGTTCTTTTAGCTTTCTGAGTATTTAAACTTCAAATAACACACAAGATCATTTTTGATTCTAATTAAGTGATAAAAAAAGTCAAAACAACAAATGACTGATTTCTCCGAGGTTCCATAGCTACATAAGAAAAACTGAGCAATATATAAATTTAAAAGTAAAGATAATGTAATAATATTATTACAATAAAAGGTTCAGTGATGAATAGGTTAAAATTCCCACCTATTAAGATGAGGGGTTTCACCTAAGGGATGTTTTCTGAGCACAACTATAAATTGGTATGGAGATATTTGGGAAGTTTTCCTTCAAGCAGAAACTTTGACTTATTTTTGGCTTTCTTCCTTTCTATCAATTGTTTTGTCTTTCTTCTTGTAACTAAGTCTTCCTTTTTTGGAATACTGTACTTTTGATCTTTCTTTCAAATTGTAACAATATTCCTTTTCTTCAATTTCTAAGTCATTTTTCTCTCAATTTATCTCCTCAATTCTAGCTTTTGTTGGATCTATTGTTCACCCACCATATTTCTAATCAAAGTATGTATTCTAATACATATAAAGATAACTTGATATCTAGAAATATTGAAATTAAATCCAGGATCTCATTAAAAGAAATGGAAGCATAAAACAGTATTTAGCATTAATTCCCTTCTCCAAGGTTTATGAAACTTACCAAGAATCTAGTGAACATTGAGGTGTGGTGTATACTTACTTAATTGGCTAAGGATTAGAAATTTAGGATGTAAATCTTGCGTGAGCTCAATTCAAACTGGTTTGAAGCCATTGTATGGCTTTAAATAAACAAAAGGGAAAAGGTCATGCAATAAGGTAGGACAAAAGAAAACAGCCAAATAGAGCCAGGGTACAAAATGTTTGGGATATGTAGGGACTTAAATTAGGTTTTCCACCTTTATTGAAGAATTTTTCAACCTTAGTTAAGCTTTGAGAGTAGACTTTGATTTAAAATTAAAGTTTGAACAGGTTTATCCCCAATTTGTACAGGAATTACAAGTGTCCAAAGGGTAAATCCCCATATGAAGGCTTGTAATCAAGGCTTTAAAAGCTTTAAAAGCTTAAATGTGCTTAAACTTTGAAGCTATAGGCTTTAAAACCTCATAAAAACTGGAGGTCAGGTGTGTATTGCTATTTTACTTGGGAAAATAGCAATAACTTCAAAAAGCTCATTGAAAATCTAATTCTGAATTTATTTACTTCAAATTTTCACACAGCTTACAATTAGATTTGATCTGTATGAAAATTAAGTTTTAAGCATATTCCTTAAACTGGATTATCTACTGATTAGTCTTGCAATTAGCTTTTTGAATTATTCTTAAAAAATTAAGATTTCTTTAAAAACTAATTATAAATCCAGCTTAAGGTATTTTTACTTGAAACTTTATTCTTAAGCTTTTCATGTGATTAAATTTAATAAAAAGATTTTTTTTTATATTCAAGCTTAAAATAATTAACCCAAAAAATATTAAAGGTACTTCAAATTAAGAATAAAACTGGTAACCTTAAATTGGAATGAAAAATAAGTTACCTTAAGTTAAGAACCTTGTTCTTAAACATGGTTTTTCAGTTTTTAACTGAGCACGCCCTCAATATCTGTTATTTATGTTGAGAGCTTCCCTGAAGGCATAAAAAGAGCCTTTACATCACTGTTTTTGTCCATAATCATCATTTGATAAGTCAAATAAGATATTTAAACAGGTAAGGTTTTATTGAATATAAAGTCTTATTACTAAAATTGATTCTTGAGTATTTTCTTCTTGATAAATTTCAAATTAAAGAATTGGAACCATAGGATTCAGGTTATATTATTGTAATTACCAATAATACATTTTATCTCATAAAATTGTTGTCTTGAATATCTTTTAAAACCCACAAATTCCTCTAAAAATCTGAAAATCTTACTTTATCATATAAAAAAATTATATTTGTTAAAAATATTGGCTTTTTGGTATGTTTTTAACTTACAAACATTATTTAGAACTATAACTGTTGTTTTTTTACTTAATGTATCAAATAAATATTTTAAATAAGTTCTCTTGGAATTCCTGCATTTTTTTATCTAGTATTAGTTTTTTTATATAAAGTTTCTCTCTAATATTCATCTCTTTACAGTGTGTATGCTATTTATTTTATGAATAATCTCTATATTATTTATCAGTGGATAAATACTATTATTCTCCACATCTATTTGTCTCATTAAGAGCCTTTATATTTCTTATCATTATAGCTGTCAGTGAATATAATGATAATAGAACAGCTATAATATATTATAATTATTAAGATTTTTTTATTATCAAATTTTTCAATAATAATTGATTTTTGTTACATATAATTATTTTGAATGATTATATTAATTTGTTGCTATGATATCTAATTATATCATATTTTCTACTGAGGAAAGTCATAGTACTCTTGATACTTGCTACTATTATCAAGGGTTTTGTATACAAACCTTACAAAAAAAGACTTCATATGCTTGGTTTCTGATTGCAGTATTCCACTGTCTCCAAAGGAATTACTATATTTTTGAGGTCTTCTTGAGCTTCGAAATAAATCTGTCTCAGAAATTATAGCTTGAGAGGATTCACTGGAATCTCATATATGAACTGTGCATTTATTTCACCAATAGAATCTGAAAGACTCAAGAGCAAAGACATTTGAATGTATTTCTTACACAACCAACAATTGGAACAGTCCCAAAATAAAAGAATTTATGGATTCCACCGCTTATATCCTCATAAATCAATTAAAACCTATTTCAGTCTTTCTAGTTCTCATCAAAATTAGAGGAATAGTTTTTTTTTCTTTTGTTAATTTCCAAATATCACTATATAATGACAGGTTGTGATGGTGATATATAATTGGAAGCTGAATTCATAGGGATTGAATATAAGCTTATAAGATCCATAATGGAAATGAAAGGTAAAAAGGACTCATTTAACAGAAGAATACATAAAGAAATTGTAACAATGGTAACACCCTTCCCTGAAAAAAGCCAGCTAATTAGCCGTATAGCTCAGAACTCTAATTCACCTGTGATCCAGGAGTTTTATTCCTTATCCATAGTAAGATCAAAGTCAAATCCTTAATAGAATACTTATTTCAGGCCAAAGTCGATTTCCAATATAATCAACCCACCAAAAATCCTTCATTCAAGTTATGTCTCAAACATTTCATCTATTGCACACCTTTTATCCCATTTGTAGAAGGGCCCCTATATATACAAGAGGGGCTTCCATCAATCTCTTTTAAAAGAATCTAACATAAAGTATGTTGATCATTTTAAAACAAGATTTATTTCTACCAAGGATATTTCAAAAGGCCATACTCACCTTAAAGAGCATGCAATCACTCCTTTAGCCCAGAGACAATTTAATAATACTGATTTAATTCCCTTGAGTGGTAGAAATTTAATTTAATGATTGATTCAATTTTTTACCCTTTAAAAAAAACCCCAGACTTTTGTGAGCCAAAATACACCACACTAAACCATGCGCCGCCTCTGTATGTTGTGCTTATCAAGCCTGTTTGGAAGGTATTTCTTAAGATTTTTTCCCTTGTTCCTCTGGTAAATTCTTGTTTTTTGTCAATTCAAGGATTTTGAAAAGTATGAGGTTCAGAAAATTACACCATATCCAAACGAAAGAATTGTAAATCTGTGAAAATAAATTTTCCTGTTTCCCTCCAAGAAGAAATGAATTTATTCTTCAATTCCAGGGCCATTATTTGAGATTCAATGTTTTCAATATCACTATGAGACACTGGATTTAGTATATCAGAGAGAAATTTGGCCTCAATATTCCAAGAAGAATCTAGTAGGAACTTCAAATGGATCCATCTATTTGTATTTTGTGATTCACCAACATTAAATAAGATTTTTTGGTGAGAGGCTCCCATCCTCAGCAGGTAAAATCCTCTTTTGAACTCAGAACTTCGTAGATTCTTCAAAGAACCTTCTGAATCCAAATAAACTGAAATTTTGTCATTCTGCAACTCACCTCGCACTTTTCCCCCTACCCTCGTTCTAATAAAACATAGTTTCTGTGAAAGTAAGACCCTAGTGCATCATTGGAATGAAACTTCTCTTTTGTAATAAATACGATCACTTACCAATTTGCCTCACTTTACTCTGCACATGTCTATAAAACATACATATAGCGAGGATTTTCAATGCAAATTTGTTCATTCTTAATAAAATTGATTGTCTTTAGGCTCTTTGATTTCTTATTTCTGATTCTTTCATTATTTTGGTCATTTTCAAATAAAAAAAACCATGAAATTTCCAAGTTCCCATTCCATAAGATATCAGGGACCCCATGGGGTATCAGCCCCAGGCCCCTCTATCCTTTTAAGAGAATAGAACATTGTGTATAAAGAAATATACACCATGCACAAAATCTCAAAAAAAATTCAATAAGCTTATACATCCTTTGTAAGCTTCAGGAATAAGCCTTAAAGGAATATGAATATTTTGGATAACAAAATCTAGAGAAATGAAGAAAATAATAGAAAATGTATTAACAGAAAACTAATTTATAACTTTCAGAAAAGTACAAAGGGTACTTGTCATAGGTTTACAGGAACTAACAAATATAACATGATTTGAAATTTTTTAATACAGGATTGACTTCTTCCTTCAATGATTATTAAATATAAAAGATATGATGACGGTTTTGATGGTTTGATTGCAATATCTCTTCTGAATACCCATTCAAACTGTGGGAGTGACAGATACTTATTAACCATGATTCTCTTTTAAAACATTAGAGGAGGTTAATATGGTGGTGGTGATTTAATCAGTATTAGTTTCTCTTGTTATTGGATCTAATTCACTTAAACAATTATAGACGGTCCAGATTTATTGGGTAGTTTCGTAAGCCATTTATACTCAATATAATTGATTTTTGGGGAACAATTTTGTGGCTTATGGCGCCTTTTCGCCATTATGTCATTTTTTATATTTCAAAAATCCTTTTTTTTGATTGGGAACTCCAAATTAATTGAAAAATTCTAAAAAACTATCCATTATCTCATGGCCTTTTATTGGTAATGTTTGAATTGAAATGAGGACTTAATTACACACAGGGATACATTTTTCTTCAAAAAAGATTATGTGGTACATTGAGCCAAACCCCTTCCAAAATGAAAATATATTAGAGCTTAACTTATCAAATTTTCATTTCAAAAAAAATAGCTGGAAAAAGCTTCTTTTATTATTCAGAGCTTCAAAAAATTAATAATATGTCATTTCTTTTTCGTGGATTATTAGACTTTTTTCTGAAAGAAATTAGTTTCTTTCAAATTGTTCGCTTGATATTATTCATGTACACATATATATCAACAAAAATCCGTCCTTATTCTGAAAAAAGAAAGATAAAGATAGAAATCAAGTTCTTTTGAAATTGATGTGATTGAAGAATCAAATTGATAATGCTTATAAATATTTAAAGT
The DNA here is from genome assembly GCA_023105745.1 of Austropuccinia psidii. Classification (NCBI taxonomy): domain Eukaryota; kingdom Fungi; phylum Basidiomycota; class Pucciniomycetes; order Pucciniales; family Sphaerophragmiaceae; genus Austropuccinia; species Austropuccinia psidii. Next base: position 25,051,743 of record JALGQZ010000017.1, on the reverse strand, counting down.
AAAAATAGAGAATTAAAGAAAAATATTAATTAAGATATTTATGGAATTGATTCGAATTTTTTCACTCAAAGAAACAGGGTTGTGTTTTTGGAGGGAGGAGGTATTATAGCATGGAGAAAGAATATGGCTGAAGGTATTTTTGTTCATATTACTACCTCAAGAAGAATTTGATTCAGGTTAGAGATAATAATCTGGGAATGCCAGGAATTTCTTTGAGGTTACTTTGATCATGAATAATACCCTTTTTTGGTTTGTGAGAGATTTTTATTTAAAATTGTTGATGATATCAATATCATTCAAGAGTACAATGACTTTTAATCCTAATTTATGATAGGAAATTTTCTGAAATTAACAGTTTTAATAATCAATAACTTAGCTTTTATTGACATTATTATATACTACTATTAATATAGCAGTATAGTAAAATGTCATACAGGAATGAAGTATAAAAGGTGCATACTGATATAAATATTTTGCAGGTGATATAAAATTACTTTTAATTATGATTATATTTTATGGAAATAATTATAATTAATTCCTTCGGAAAGTTACTAATGGAGAGATAAATCCTCCAGAATCAAAAATTACCTATTTCTAATCAATTGAAATAAATCTGAATTATTCAATAAGCCAAGATGATTACACTCAAAAGTGACATATGCTCTTACGAGCTCCTAGAGAATTTAAAAGGGGCTTGACCATAAGATTTGGAAGAGTATTCTATAGATAAATTTATGTAATTAATAATAAGAAGCTCATGGAATATCATAAATAGAACAATTTACAGCTACAAAACTATCTTTTGAGCAATATTCTTTGGCTTCACATCCTTTAATAAGGAAAATACTTTGAATTATTAAGAACTAATTGAAACTTTTATTTTGAGCTGATGAAACTCATAATTATTTAATTTAGGCTATGAACCAATTATTTGTAAAAGGAAGCTTCCAAGGCTTATTCAAAGCCTTTCCAGAAGATTTCTTAGTATTGAAAAGGATTAAACTGCAAGCCTGACCTATGAGAAATATATCACCTCATTTGAGCTCACTAATCCAGCTTTTCCTTTCACTTGAATTCAGAATTGATACATAATTATGTGAATTTACATTTCTACCACCCCGTTAAGGCTAAGAAAGAATGGATTTACCACTTTGAATATTTTATTATTTCATAATGTCCATTACTTTCTAATTGCTGTAAATTTTATTCAAAATGAATCAAAACATGTATTTTATGTAAGTTCTTGAAGAATGTGTCTTTCAAATAGAATCTTTGAAAAATGCACTATGCTTTGATCTTTTATATTGAGCTTGAAACCTCAGGAAATGTTTTTTTAAGTAAATATTGGCTTTTAACCTTTAATACCGAAGGATTAATAGTGATTAATTAAGAGTTGTACTTTTAATTAACTCATCTTAGAAAATTTTCTATTAAATGAAGGCTTTTAAGGAAATTGGAGCCTCAGGGATATCTTCATATACCCAAAGGCCCACAAAAAACAAGAGAAATCGAAAAAGATAGATTAATCCTTGAATAATATAAATTTGAAGTAATAGAATGAATAAAACATGATTTTCAGAGAATATTTACCAGATAAAGAAAAGGGAAAATTAACAGTTTTCATGAGAATTAAACAAAAATTAATTTCTTTAAGATTTATTTGAAAAGAAAAAATTGAAAAAAATCATATGAAATTTATTAAAGGTTTTCTCATTAAAATCAATATAAATTCTATTTTCTACCTTTGAATTCCCAATGAAAATTTACCTTGGTTTCTGGCTAATTATTCTGTACCCCAACCCTAGAGCTAACTTGAATTTATTCTTTGAGATTTATGGTATGAACATCTTGAGATTATGGAGTTTCAATTTATTTAAACTACTTTTGGTATCAACCATCATTTGTTAGGTTAGCAACAAGTTGTAGTGGGTATTATAGAAGCTATTAGGAATCAAATTGATTTCATAACTATTTTTCATATTTTTGTGTGTAAGATAAGTGAACTTAAATTTACAGATCAAAAATCAATACCCACAGTTATTTAAGTTGAAATGTGAGCTAAATATGTAAATTTTCAGTGTAGTTAATATTGGAAGAAATAGTTAGGAATTTGTTTGAAGATAGAAGTTCAAGGGGAAAGAAAATAATTTCTCAAATATTTCCAGAATCCCCCAAAATCCATGCAAATTTTCAGTAATTTTGGCCTGGGACTCAATTCATTATGAAGTTTTGATAGCAAAAAGGCTTATTTTAATTGTTTCCAAGTGGTTAAAACTACCCTTGAGGTAAAGGAAGCCTCACCAAGGCTTCCTGAGGCCCTTAAAAGGGACTCTACACACATTCTAGTGTGATTTGAAGACTCAAAACCAAATATTGCTGCAGTAATGGCTAAAGAAAGCCCTTTTTGGTCCAAGAACCAGCTTGGTGATTCTATAATTGGCTTCTCTGTTATAAATTTGCTTCTCAAAGATTTAATGAGCATTTTTCTCTTTGTGAAAAAGAGAATTTGAATTAATGAAATAATGTCTTCTTTTCCATATCTTTTCTTCTGATTTGAACATTCTTCCATTTTTATAAATAGTTGAATTAAGCGCAAATCAATATATGAAAACTTCCAGCCACCATTTTCCAATAATTTTGAATCTTTTGAATATTTGAAAAGTAATCATAAACGGTTTTGTGACTTTTATAATAATTCTCATCCTTGAGACACCCCAAAAGTGAATTCAAACATCTTTCCCACCTGTAAAGCTTGTCACTCAGCCACAATACTTTCTCTGGTGCTTTTTGGGTTTTTTTATCTTGAAAATGTTTTTAGAGATTGTTTTCTCAGATTTATTACTTTCAGTTCTTTTTTTCAATTAATACAGAAGAGTTCTGCTTGTACAAATAATTTTGTAGCCTGAAATATATCTTGTAAAGTATGTTATGATAAATTTCTGTTTTTGGTAAAACAATAGATCCTCATAAAACGTTTTCTATACTAATGAAGTTGAAAACAGAAATTTTGGATTTTTTCTCCTTAGAAACTTTTAAATTTACTAACTGTTTCAGAATATAACCCTATATAATTCTTTTTTCAGGAAAAGTACTTGATCTTTTAAGCAAAGGTTTATATTGATACCTCCCAATGAGGGATCCATAAAATCAAAGTAAGCTTAACCAATCACCATGGCAATAAATCAAATGTTCACCACAAACTTAAGTTCTTAATTAATGGCATGGGGGATGTGATTAAACACTACCAAGCCTTACTTTGAATTACAGCTCAGCTGACAAAACCCCATATTGGAAAACTGGGAAAGCCTCAATTCCCTTTTCTTTTTACAATACTCTTAATGTCCCAAAGCCTATAAATGGAAGCACCTATTACCCAGCTTGAGGTTTGAGCTCAAACACAAAATAAATTTTCTCAATATTTCTCTTGAGGGATATTTTCTCTTACATCACAAATTCTAAAATTATGTTTTATGATCTTATAAATAATGGTGTTTAAAAGGGGTATAAGCTATATTAAAAGCTTACTTAATCAGTATTAAAAACACCACTATCAGTTCAAAAGTGTATCCCTCCAAATAAAATTTGGCTTCTTGATATATTTCTGGAGAAAATCCCCTTATTTATAAAATATTCTCCCAGCTATTGTGGTATTTTACAAGTAATTCTAATTGAAATTGGTCCAAACTATATTATAGTCCATTTCCTAATAAGTCAAAATATTAGTCTTAACAGATTTAAAGAATTAAGAGCCCCTACAAACTACCTTGTTACCCTCATTATTCTTAATCTTTGTCAATCATAGTCTTATGGATAAAATTAATATATTAATAAGTGTCATATCATACTATCATAGCTTCATAAATATCATGAATCTATCAGAATCTATCCAAAACCTTTTAGATGTTATTTTAGTTTCATTTAATGCAAAGTAGTGCTTGTTAGCCCAAAGATCATTTGCATTTCAAGAAATTCATATATACTAAGATATATTTGAAAAACTATATCAGTCCTTTTTTTTAATTTTTGATATATTATTGCTATCATTTTTTTAGTCATTTGTGCATTATTATATATTCAAGCTATCAGTAGTGGTGATTAGTAAAAGTAAACTAGTTTTTTCAGTTTTTATTACTTTTTAGCTACTTCAAGGTAATACTCAGTGATCTTCAAATATCATAAAACTCCTGTTAAGATCTTGTTTGATAAAGATTTCTGATCCAGTCACCATCAAATAAATTCAATTTGATGTGGAACTTAATCCAAGATAGTTCAGAATTATCAGGAAGGGAAGTTTCAATTAATCTAGAATACAAGCAGAACAAGCATTATAGGCTTTACAGAAACTTAAAACTGTTTCCTGTAGCTTCCCTTCCAGGTACTTCGGAAGTATTATCTCATGGAACCTAAAATATGGGCTTTAAAAACTAAGAAAATTGTTTTGAGAAAAATCAGAGCCTAGTTAGGTGTGCGAAACATACCTCGAGGATCACAGTTCTCCACAAAATTTCTTAAAAATGAAAGCGACACATTGATAAAAAATACATTATTTATATTTCCTTACTAGTATTTGCGACTAAGATTCAAAATTCCAATAATTTAAATTCTGATAAAGAGGGAAGAAAATTAATGTTCGTTTCTAAAATTTATTGGGATATTACTTTAGCTTTTATTTATAAAACTATATTGGAACTCAAATATTGTTATGAAAATTTAATCCAAAGGACATACAAGCTCAAAAAACATTCCTTTCAACAATGATGAACTTGACAAAAAAGGGTATATCAATGATTAAAAGGATCCTTTGATTAAAGAACTTTTATGTATTAGAGTTATCACAAATGAAATAAGTTTTCTTTTATTTGAAGAATTAGATGTCATATTCACTTTTTTGGGAGTTTAATTTGAAGTTTTTCACTATGCCCATTATGGAAAAGATATTATAAATATTTATGAAAAAAGTTAGAGATTTCAAATGAAAAAATATTCCATTTGCTTTCTGATAGACTCCCTTTATTTCAAAACTTAATTTAAGGAGGAAAATTATTAACCAAGAGATTTCTGTATCTTTGTTCCTGAAATCCTACAACCAATGAGATGTGGGAATTTTAGAATTCAAGGAATTACAAGTGAGATTGGATCAAAGTTTTCTTTGAGATTTTTCAGGGTCAAGGAATCCTAATACTACATCTTGAGATAATAAATATTCGAATTATGTATTTGATAAAAGAATAAAAACATTCCTCATAATTGGAACTAGATCAAAAAATCCATAAATAGAGATTCCAAAAAATATAAGAATAAAATAGATTCACTAATAATATATATCATTCTATACGTATTTATGCTTAATTATACCTCATATTCGTATGCATTAAATATGCCTTTAATAATCATAAAATAATATATAAGTATATAAATGTTCCTTCAGAAAAAGTAATTCACATGAGATATTAATATGAAATAAAATCCAAAAAAAACCAAAAGCATTTTCTTTTTTTTGTATGATTTGTTTTAATTTCAATATACTTCATTAATTTCATATCCTATTTTGGATGAGTGGTTGAGAAAATTCTAGAGAAAAGAATCCTTTTCCATCTATTTTCTGAAACTAAATGAAGAAAAAAATCAAATAAAATATATGGTTCAAGTAAAATCATATACTTGAGTAAAGTCGATGATAGCAAATTGGAAAAAATATGCTGAAATAACTCGGGTAAATAAAGAATTTTCTCAATCACTTTGATTATTTTTAATTTAAGACCAAAAGTAATATCTTCATATAGCTTAGTGTGAAAAATATATAATTAAAGCCCCTAATATTAATCATATGTCTATCTTTAGTATGAATAGCTTAATTAAGAATAAATACATTAAATTATTATGCTTTATTTCAATATTGAGCTTTATAATTCTTTCTGAGATATTTTTATATATAAAATAGCATTTGGAAATATTTTTTTCCATTTTACAGTGTGATTAATTAATTTTAACTGTATATCATTTTGATGAAACATTTTTCTTTTGCCTTTATTCTTTTAATATAAAATTGATTTTTGAGTTAATTTTTTTCAAAATTTAATTACATCTTTCTTGGATAATCTAATGATTAATAATAAAATGTTTTAAAATTAAAATCAATTTATGTGCTATATAGTTTTGAATGAAATTATTAAAAAAGATAAATGCTTCAATTCAGAAGAATAAATATAGTTTAACAAGGTAAACCTTTTAAAAAGGTTTTTTAAGGTAGAAAGACAAATTTTTATCTTCCTGATATCATAGAAAGCTTTTCAATATATACAAGCTTATCAAAAAATTTGAAATATATTTGACTTGATTTTTAGAAGAAAGTTCAATCAAGTTTCTATTTTTAATATTGGAATTTTTTCAAAAAGAATAAATGAAATATTCAGGGATGCTTCTTTATACTCAAATTATTTTAGAGCAAAAACCTTTTTCATAAGGTTGGTGGGACATTCAGTCCAAAAATAATGATCCCCTCCAGGTGAAAGCCTATTTAATATATGAAGCATATCCATAAGGCCACAAATAATGCTTTATAAATTCAACTCCATCATTAGATGAATTTTGAAATGAAATACTAACGGAAAGTAATTAAATTTCACTATGGACTTATTTTTGATAAGCAAAAATATAAATATTATCTCATCCTTTCATTTTAAATCAGAATTAACCTAGGGTGACCCCCCAGGGGCGTTTACCAAAAATAGGTTATTTTGGTTGTTATAAAAATATTTTATATCTTTAATGACACTTAAGAATGCCAAAAACCATTAACTTTAGCTCCAATTTAAATCTAGATGATGTATATGTACACTTTCAAAAAACACATTACCATTTTGTGTATATTTGCTCAATGGGCCAAGTATTTGCGGTACATAATTCAGATCTCGTATGCGCTAAATTAAAACTATCTTGAAGATATATCATGGCTTCAAATAAATAGGTTGGAGAATATCGTTGAGAAGGGTAAAAGGAGAAAAATGGCACAAGGTGATAAGGTATAGCAAACTTGAGATCTGAAAGAGCTGAAGTCAAGTTTCCATACTTCATTGAAGTATTTTAAATCTGGTTTGAGCTTTCCTAAATATTGAAGTTGAAACTGGTTTATCATTCCTTTGTATAGAAAATGAGGCTTCCACCCAAAGCTGGCACTAAAATAAACTCCAGCTTCCCTGACCTGTTAGCGAAGCGGAAAGGCAATTATTTTCAGTTAATTTCTTTCTTACTAGCTGTGGGGTCAGGGATCAGGAATTGTCATAGAACCTCAATGGTCTCGCAACAGAAAAAACAGGGTATCTTTTCTATTTGAAAAAAAGGAAAAAAAAATGAAATGTTCTTCAAGAAGAAAACTTTCATTCATGGGAACACAAAGAACCATATAGGTGGGTCCAGCTCTTTGAGGAGGAGAATCTCTCTACATTAATCATTAAAATATAAGAACACTGACAAGACAATATTTTCCTACCACCTAAATTACTTGCTTCAAAGAGAAACTGGTTTCTGAAAGGGCCATGAGTAATTCTTTTGGAAATATATTCCTTTGTGATTTCCAAATAAACAAGAAGGTTGATTTACTTCGGCTCCTGTTGTTCTGAGAGGAAACAGTATACTTCAGGTCCAAAGGAAGTATTATTCTGATCTCTTGATGTGTATATATTGTTCAAAAAGCATGTTTAATTCTTTGAAGTAGCTCTCTCTTTCACTTGATTTTATTGAAAAAAAAAAGGTTTTGTAAAATATTTTTTAAGTATCAGTCCCAAAGTGGTTGCTGATGTACCAAAGCAGTCTGAAGACTAATAATTAGTTTAGAATAATTGATATTTAATTCATAGATTAAGAATTGTTGCCTAGACAACAAGGATCTTCAAGAGTAAAATTCACAGTTGTTTTCGAAGTTTTGACACCTTTAAGCTTCTTCTAGCTCAAACTGGGCGATCTCATATTTCTCATAGACTGATAAAATCAAACTAATTCATCTAGTTTTCATTGAGCTGCATGAGATTAATTGGAAAAAGTATTAAATAATACTTTTTTTTTGTAATAAGTAAATAAGGAGCTCAAGTTTGATTCATTTTTTGGATACTTGGAGATGAATATGATGTTTGTTTATCAATTGATGGTTTGGATTAATTCCATCATGACCTTTCCTTTCTTTAATTTGAGCTCATGTATCTGGTAGAAGCTTAGTTTGGGGGGGGTTAAAAACAGTCATATGCTCCTCATAATCAAAATTACTGTGAAATAATCTCATGCATTGAGTTCCATTTTCTAGAGACCTGGGATAGAAAGGCTTTGGATTTACTATTAGCCTTATCCTCATCATGGAACAACATAAAAATTGAGATGAATTTCTTATGGTGTTGAGTTTTGTGCTCTAAATAAGTGGCCATACATGTGAGATGGGGTATAATGGAATAATAATTAGGATCTTGGCTTTCAGAAGGGAGAACTATGTTAATGATTGCCATTGGGTCTTGCTTTTCAGGCTCTCTATTTGTTATGAATTAATTTTCTTTCTAAAAGACATCAGTTCATTTTCGTCTGATTTCATGTTTTGAGAGAAAGGAGATGCAAAATATTTTATCCATTGCTTCATTCAATCGCTACTAGGGGATTTTCTGCTTTAATTTCCACAATTTCATCTTTCATATCTTATTTACAAGGTATTGTGAGGAATTCTTTTGAAATTGAAACACCTGAATAATTTCCCATACATAAGATCTTACCATGAACATGAATTTCAAGATTATTCTTTGGGCTGACTCTATTATATAGCTTTAAAATGATGATAACAAGCTATAAATGTGAGTGTGACACAATGATAATGGTAAAAAAGGGTCATAAAATGAGTAAAATGGCTATACTAGCAAAAATTAGTGATGGTGAGTACTAATGATCCCCCTTAGTGCAGTGCTTACATGTTGGTTTACAATAATTTACCCTAAAATAATAAAATTTTATAATCATACCTATTATACTCTAAGGATTCAGCTTATTAAGAAGTTATGCCATGTAAGAATACTAAGGGCAGGATGTTGCCTCTTCCTTTGGTGAGGAGAAGGCTCCTTTTTTAAGGTTTGAATATGAAATAATAAGTGAATATTAATACTATTTTGTTTATGGTACTCTGAATCTCCTTATTAAAGTAATTAATAAGATAAATAATAATTTTAATAATAAATAATAATCATAGTTATGGCATGGAATTACTTATATTATTAAATAAATATAATAATATAAATTCTATCATAAAAATGAATATATCAATTTTCAATCATTAATGTATTTATTGCAATTTATTACTCTTAAAAACATATAATAAATTTGTGAAAAATTGTTATTATTGATGAATAAAAATTAATATCAATAATATTACTAATATTAAAGCTATAGATTAATGTAAATACTGTTTATATTAATAAAGAATTATTTAGACTAATGATAGAGAGAAGTTTTGATAGAGGGAAAAATATGACCTACTTTCAAAACTTAATATGATAATTTTGAATTATTTTATGCCAAAAAATGTAAATACAACTTCAAACTTTTTTTACAAAGAAAAAATTAAAAAATTACAAATTTTCTTGATTTTACATGGAATTAGAGATTTAAAGAGAATTTCAACAAAAAATGAAATAATAGCTTAATCACATTGAAATTGATGATTAATATAAAGATGAAATTTAATCTTTGATAATATAGTATATTTATATAAAAGTAATAAGGTTATTACGTTTGGATCTAATATTTTTAGTGTTTTTGTTGCATCTGAGGGGGAAATATAGGAAAAGGAGCTGTATTTATATTTAAATCTTCCCTTCTAGAGTCTAGAAGGCTTCTAGTATACATGTACTGATGGTATCCACTGAAATTGACCAGTATTTTAAGGCTTAATGATTATTACATCATAACTAAACTATCTTATCTCATTATTATGCTATTATTTAGAGTTATCACTGCAACTCTAAGTTTTCTGAAATCATAGGCTTGTAAGAAGTCTAAGCTTTGTGTAATCTATTATTTTTAATCAAGACAAACTATGATTCATCAATATCATCACTTATATGACTGTTAAAATTAAATTAAGATTACAGTGTGTGATCATAAATGATAAATTTTAAGCTTAAACTGTGATCATTAATAACAGTTGATTTATAAACCCTAAAGCCATTCAGAGAGTGAATTTATATAGCTTGGCATTTTATTACTAAGCTTTTAAGATCATTCCATTACATAATTAAAAATCTCTTTTGGATTATCTTACTTGTAACTCATCTTTTCTGTCCAAGCTTACTATTTTAAACTTCAAACCATGATTTCAAGGGTTTATACCTTAAATATAATGATAAACATTACATCATTCTTAATGTATGAACTATTAAAATCTGATTATCCATTTTTTTTAAGTTTGGACCACTTTCACAACAAAGTGGTCAACAGTTTTTGTCATTTTTCTGAATAAACCATTGTAATTTATAACCTTGTTTATAGCTTGCAAAATGAAATTTATATATGTATTCCTACAGTCATTACATGGTAAAATTCCTTGTGCTTCAACTCTTTATCATGCATATTTCAAGAGATATGGGTTAAAACCCATGAATATATGCACTGATCATAAAAGTTCATATATTCAGGTTATCTCAGAAAGTATTGACTTCTCAGATATGATGTAAAAATGTTATATGCATATAATTTCATGAAAAATACAATGGTGCAATTCATTTCACATGTTTATCCATTGGTTTCTGAGATAATCAGAGTTTTATGCTTTTTTATGCCATTTTTACTCATTTCAAGATACTAATTTCAATTAGTATTATTACAATAATTATTTTGAAGTATTTTTGTGAAATTTTTGTTTATGTAGTCATATTTCAAAGGCTCACGTTTCCTACCACCAAAAAAGATTGTGCAAAAATTTGGTATAGTTAATTAGGGTATCATCTACTGTCCTACCTCTTCAACAGCCTTTTTTAGTCATGAAGCTCAACAATTAATAACTTTTCTATTCTTTAGGTTTTTTTAATTTATAAACCTCCTTATTAACTTATCAGAATTATTTTTATTTTTTGCAAGTAGCCATTCATCTTCCTGAGCTGGGTTTCTGTTTTTTACAAGGTATTCCCTTTCTTTTTTGTTTCTTGTCCTCCTTTCTTTAAGGTATTTCACAAATTTCTTTTCTTTTCCTTCTTCAAGAGGGGGAATTTCAAGTGGTGGCTTATTTATGAGAAGAAATAACTCCTTATCACTTGAGCTGTAAGTTCTATTATGCTTACAGGGAAAGTTGGGTGTTTGTTCATGAATTCACCTGTCAATTCAAGTTGCACAGTATTAGCGCCATGTAGCACTCTTATCATAGGTGGTCATGCAAATGTGTGAGCCTTAAGGTATATCTTACATACTCAAACAGGCAACAGTTATCATGAAAATGAATTATGAACTATGCGTAACCCATAAGTCATGCATATATCCAAAATGTATCATTTTTCATTTCAGAAACAATGAATAGCTTTTTGTGAGTAACCAAATCCATGGATTTAAGGCCATCTTTGGATTCTACACAAAGGTCCATCTAGGATAGGTCTATAGATTGAATAATCTCAAATTAACTATATGAGGTGGTAATATGGAAAATACTTCAATACCACATAAACAAATGGTGAAAACCTTTGATTTTCTCAATTTCACACCAAAATAATGGGAATGTGAGAAATCCCAAATGATATATATGCTAATAGTAGTGTTATGCATGTTTGCGGAATTTCAAAATACAGTATTCATACATACAGTTTTGGTACACCCATAATAGAGATCACTCTTGAAGCCTGAATTCCTACTTTTGACATCAAAATAGCTAAGGGGAACAAAAGACATCAAAGAGAGTCAGGTACCTGACTTCTGAGGCCACTGAGGCATGGATAGCTCTAAAGATTTTATTCATTGCTGATCATGTCCCAATTAGTATACTAAAACCTTTTGGGAACTTGGCCACCAAGTTAAACTCTCATTAAATCATAGGAAAATTGCAAATAAGATGCTATTTTGATGTGACAAGGAGGTAAAGAGCAACTTAAACTCCTGGAACAATGTCAATTCTTAAAGATTTTCCATGAATAAGCCTAAAAATAGTAATAAAATTATTTTTTGACTAGTATGCATTGATTTACCTCATAGCAACCTGCTATAATTTGCTATTTGCATTTTTACATAGAAATAAGGTAAAAACTTCAAAAATTCATTAAAAATACAGTTCTGAATTAATTTTTATGAAGCTTTCAGGACCAACAGAGAATAGTGTGATAAAAAAACCAACAAGAACTATAGTCTCATAAGTAAAATCAAAATGTTTAGTTACAGTCCAATCTGGATGATACCATGTGAAACACTGAATCTTCAAAAATTTATAGAAAACACAACCTGTGATAAAATTTCCAATAAAATTGATAGATTTGGGAAATTAATTCTCATTTTGAAATAAAAGGAGCTTTACGGTTGTTAATCCTTTTATTCTTAACCATAAATAGGTTAGTAGTAATGTAAAAGCCTTAATTAAGCAATTATAATAATCTTATGCAACAACAGATGATGCAATCATTAATACAAAAAGGATTATTGCTTTCTCACTCACTGGATTTTTAGTTTGCTTCATGGAATGCCTCTGTGAGATGTCTTTGACTTAAAAGAGGCCTCCTTTTGCTGTTTTTTCCAAATCATCTTATCATCCAATTATACCATTATTACCAACAAGTAAGTATTAGTTAGATCTTTTTCTTAATTGTTTTTATCTTTGATAATCAATCAGAAAGATATTGAATAATATAAATAAACTATAATTTGCTCTAATACTGTTATGGATCAAATTTTTATCCTTTAAATCCACAATTTATCCTTAAATTGTCTCTACCAAATTATTTCCAAGGTTCATTGGATTATTAGTAAGTTGTCTTAGTTAATTCTTAAAGTTTTTCTCTATTATTAGTCTTCTTCAAGAATTATATTGATAATTCTTCTTGCAAAAAATAATTATATATTAGAATCATTTTATTATTTTAAAGAATTTTTATTATTAAAACTTCTTGTAATTGATTATTGTAGCACTTACTACTTACTGTTATAATCACTAGTAGTGTATAAAAAGTAAAAGCAATAATTATTTATTTATTCATTTACTTGTGGCTATAATAATTTCTATTATTATTTTCATAAGAACAGTAATAGTACTGTTGATTAATAGTACAATTATCAACAATTTAATAGACACATCTCAAAAAAGGGATATTTCAACTTCTTTAGGCCTTTAATGTTATCAAATTTTAGATTTTATACTAAGAAAAAGTATTCCACTTTCAAATCAGGTGGCTTGTGACCTTTTTCCCATCTTTCTTTTTCATATTTGAAATAATCTTGCATATATCTTCTGGCATGATGTCTTGATTTTTCAAGCAGTATTTTGAAACTGCTTTCTGTTGGGTGTATATCCCCTAACTCATTTTTGAGATTATCATCAGGAAGTCTTTGATTTCAGTCTCTTTCTAACATTGCTGGTTTTTTTCCAGTTGAGGAATGAATTTGTGTCTTATATGCCAGTTCGAGAACTGGTATTAAGGTAGGTACACCAATCATGGGTAAAACCATAAGAGTCTTTGAATTCTAGGCCATAAGCACATAATCTTCTAATAATGTCTTCCAAATTTTGTATCATTCTTGCTTCTAAACAATCATTTTGGGGGTGGTAAGCTGTTAAGAATGATAAGCTTGTCCCCAGCAATTTATGGAGATTTTTCCATAATGCTGAAGTAAATATTCAATCTCTATCACTTAGAATGTTTTGAAGAAAGCCTGTATGACTAGTGAATATATTTTATATCATTCTGGGTGTTTCCATACATTTTCCATCTTTATTACATGGTAAGAGCATTGCAGTTTTGCTTCACTTGTCAACTAGTACTAAGAATGCATTAAAACTCCCTTCTCTTCCTGGAGGTAAGGCTGTTACCCAATCCATGTGAACTATTTCCCATGTGGATTTTGGTTCTTAGATTTGGATCATCATTCCAAATTGCTTGCCTGGGGCTCTGTTTCCCTTTTGCCATCTGTAACAGGTTTGGCAATATTCTGAAACATCGTTTCTCCAATTTGGCTACCAAGAGCAGGTTTTCACTCTCTCTAGTGTCCTATCTTCTGAGAGATGTCCATATACAACACAATCATGGCATTCATTTATTATAGTTTTATCAGAGCTCTATCTGTCAAGGTCATAACACATATGTGTTTTGTCCTAGGATAAGGAATTCCATCAAGGAGGTGGAATCTTCCTTCATTGTATGCTTTTTTCCATACTTCATCTAGTTTTGAGAATAATGATGGATATTTGAAATATTTCCTTAAACGTTTGCATAATATATTACAATTTTTGTCCATCTTGTAGCTTTCTACAACTTGATTAAAAAATTATGCGCCAATATATGTAACAAATATGCCTTTTATATGATGTTCTTCTTGTGGTAGCCATGCTGGGTTTTCAGGCGTATTTTACAAAGCCCATCTGCTAAGACCATGTGCATTTGTGTGAATATTTTCATATTTATGAACTATGGACATATTTCCTCTATATTATTGGATAGCAATCTGCCATCTCAGAATGTGTCTATCTGGTGTCTTCATGTTCAATAAAGATTTTACAGCATTACAGTCTGTGATGACATCAAACACTGCTCCATTCAAATGATAGTGTAATTTTTCTAAAGTCCACACTAAGAAAATACATTCCATTTGGCTTTCTACATATCTTGCTTCTGTTGGCTTAATCTGTCTTTAAATGAAGAAAATTGGTCCTTCAACAGATTTATCATTGATGATTTGTGTCTGGTTTAGTGCAGCACCTAGTCCTTCTCCACAATAATCAATTTACAGTTTGAAAGGCAGTTTTCAATCTGGCATTAGACAAAACTGGGAATTTGTGAGGGCTTTTTTCAGTTCCTCATATGATTTAACCCTTTCTTCATTTATTTCAAATACTGTCTGTTGATTGCAGAGTTTTTACAAGTATTTGGAAATTCTTGCACAGGCTTTTATATTCTGTCTGTAATATCCAGGAAATCCTAGAAATGATCACATTTCTTTCTTGGTTTGTGGAGTTGGTTTCAGTAGTACTTCTGATACTTTGTCTTTATCTATGCCCAAATTTAATCCAGATACAACATGTCCAAGTGCTTTTGGTTCACTATATTCAAAATGACATTTTTTCAAGGAAATTTTCATATTCACTTGAGCTATCTTTTTTAAGACTCTTTCTAGTCTTTTTAAGTTCTTTTCCCAAGCTTCTGAGAAAGCTATGATATCATCAATATAGATTATTAACCATCCTTATGATAATTCTTCAGGGAATATGGTGTTCATCATTCTTTGATAATGGGAAGGGGCATTTTTTATACCAAAAGGCATCCTTAGGTATTCATATATGCCACAATGGACAATTATCCTTAGTAGTTTTCTGGTATTTTATGTTAAGAAATATTGGTAAAAACCCTTTAGAGAATCCATGGATGTAATGAACTTAGCTTGTGACAATTGTGTTAATGTCTCATGGATTTGGGGTATTGGATACCTGTCAGGGATAGCATACGTATTTAGAGCTCTGAAGTCCCCTACCATCCTTGATTTACCATTATTCTAAGCTAAAATAACAGGTGTAGTGACCTCTACCTGTTCATTATGTCCTTCCTTCCTTAATACCACTAGTTCCATTTTTTCATTAATGTGGACCTCTAAGGCTTGTCTAGCTATTGGGATAGCTGGGTAATCTGGTCTTCTTAAGAGGGGGATAGGGTTTTTCTACATTAATAATAATGTCTACTTCATTTCCAATGATAGAACCTAGTGGTTTTTTGTCTTTCAATTTTTCTGTTAATTCTTGAGTGAATTCTGCCTCAGTGAGCTTGTCAGGGTGACTCTATGATATAGCTGTACAATGACAAATAAAAGCTATAACTCTGAGTGTGACACAAAAATAAAGATGATAATTAATATAATAGAGGGTAAAAAGGGCTATACTAAATGAATTTAGTGATGGTGAGTGCTGCTGATAGCCCTGGGTGCAGTGTTTGCCTGTTGGTTTACAATAACAAACCCTACAATACTTAAGTTTAAAGTATAACCTGTTAAATTCTAAGGGTAGAGCTTCTTTTAAGAAGTTATACCACGTAATAATACTAAGAACAGGATGATGGATTTGCTTCCTGGTGAGGCAAAGCCTCCTTTTATCATGTTCTAGGGTAGTGGGAGGTGGTTTGCCTCTGCACACGACCGCAGAGTGAAAGTTCTCACTACTGTGGGATGGTTTGTGGTTCTATACACTCAGTACAGACTGGTATTGGGTGGAAATGTGGTTTTAGAACCACAATTAGTCATTTTTACCCTATACAGGGTGAAATTTTCCCCAATGGAGTTTACAGGTGTGTTCTGGTGCTTTTGACACATCAGGAGTAGTACAGAACCTGTATGTACCTCTGTATTTGACTTAACTATGAGGTATTGAAGTATAAACAAGCTTCTTGGTCTGTTTGACACCTCATAATCATACCTATGGAATAGTATCCCACTGTAAGGCTGTATTGGCCAAACTGTGGGATTTTAACCTTGAAACTCCTATACCTTTGTCAGTCTTTAAGATATTGAGCTAATAATTGGTTCATTGTGTATCCCTGGATTTGATCTACAAAATGGGACCTCATTTGATACAGCTATCTTTAAATATGGCAGAGTTATGCCATGTACAAGCTTTCTTGTACACATTGTTGATTTGTACAAAAACTGTATGAAACTTGTTTGCTCCATATCTTTTGTTCTAGATACAGTATGGGGAAATGGATGGCACCATTAGATAGCCCTTATTGTGCTCTTTTCAAAAAGACCCCACTTTAGGTATTTCACACTAAAACTGTAGAAGCTAGATGAGAGGTGAATATTTCAATCACCCTTATTTCACCTTATTTTGATCATAACTTCTATAATTCTGGTGCAAGCTCAATTTGGCTAGTACCATTGGATAGCCCTGACTTAGAGCTTAATTTTGCATACCCATTTTATGGGTTTAAGTCTCTTACTCTGTATTTCAGATAAGAGGTGAAAATTAAGGTTTATGCTCAGCAACAACTTTGAGAAGGAATAACTTTGTTATCCTTGTCCTATGATGATGGGACTTGTATATTTGGAAAGGGGTGAGTTTCCCCTTTCTTTTGATACCTTTTGAGCTAATTTTGCTCAGATCCATGTTTTGGTGGTATCTTGGGTTTACCATTGGTTTATGGTATTTGGCTGTCATGCTTGTGCTCTGGTTTTGAGTCACAGGCTGACATACCCTCCCTCTAAAAAAAGGCTCATGATTGATGAGACTTTCCTCGCTTCTTGGAGGTATTAGCATGGTTCACGTGACATTGAGGCAACAACTTTCTTGTTGTCATACCCTCCCTGTCTGGTGGCTTATGTTTCAAACCATCCAGGTGTTTGGTCATTGGTTTCCTCCTTTGAGAGTGGACTGAACAAATTTCCTCTATTCCATGGTTCTTAAATTCCACCAAATATTCCTCATGGGGGTTTGGTTCACTGTATCAATTACCTCCACAGCCATTCCCCACACTATCAGAGCCAGATTCATGACCTTCTTGGTCTTTTCTTATTTCCCCCCTTGCAAATATCTCTTCCCTGTCTTTGGCAGAATTTTCTGCATAGTGATTGGGTGATTCACAGTTTTTAAATCCTTTTGTGATTCCAGATTTTGAATAATGAGCTCCTTTGGCTTCCAGGGTTGTATTCTCCCTGTAATCACCAGTACTACGGTTATTGTATCTACCAATAGATTCTCTAATCCTGACTTCTTGCAAAGTATTGGATATTTCATCCAAGGTGGACTCTTTGGAGCATCTTCATTTTACTGCATGTTCCAAGTCTCCTGGTAGTTTGGTCAACAGTTTGTGATTTCTCATTTCTGTTGTTATGTGAGGGTCAATTGCTATTATCTTTTTTGACTGTCTCAGACACAAATCATAAGGATCTTTGTCCACTGTGTATCTATCATTTCCAAATGAAAGGGTTTTCTGCCATATCCATGTATTATTTCTGTACTTTTGGATTATTTGGCTCCTCCACCATGGCCAGTTTCTTCTGCCATGGATTTCTTTTATTTGTTTGTACCAAATACTAGCATGTCCTTTAAAAGCTGTATTTAATCTGGCAGTAATCCAGTAATCTGGTATACTTGGTACATCAGTGAAGAGTCCATTAATATAATCTATGAGTTCCATATGATCATACTCTCCAGTTCCAGAGAATTTGGGCCAGCTTGAGGCCTCAGGAAGCTGTTTCAAGGCTTCCTTTTCAGTATAGGACATATTATCTTCATCCTGGTACTGTGATGGAGACCTTGCCTTATTCACCAATAAATAATCTGGTTTGATGTCTTCCTGGTGGTATGGGGTGTTTCCAGAAACATTCCCTTGTGTTTGGGGTTTCATTTTTTGGCAGTAATTGAACAATTTGTCAATATCTTGATCCAGGTATTCCCTATCCCTTTTGCAGTTATTTTGCTCCTCTAAGCCTTGATTTAGTCTTCTTTTGGTATCTTCTGAGGCTTTATACAATTCAGTATAGTCCTCTTGAAGAGTATCAATTGTTTTGGCTTGTAAGGTATAAACCTCTTTTAACCTTGAAATACTTTCATGGAGTCTTTCAAACTCTTTTGGAGTTTGGTCTACAAATTGGTAAAATTGTAACCATAGAGTATTACTACTTATGGTACTCTCAGGTATCACAACATTGTGTTTCATCTGAGTGGATATATCATTCCTTATCATAGGGCTGTTAGCTGTATTAGAACGATTTACAACTGTTTGTTGTTTCTTTGTACTTCTTGCAACAGGTCCAACAATTTCTGGATCATATGATCTGACTCTTTCTGCCTCTGGTTGAAAGAAGTCTTGTTCTTGCCCTATGATCCTCTTCCTCTCCTGGATTCTATCTTGGATTGGAAAGTATGGTGACTCTTGGTCACTGATCTGCTGGTGCCTGAGTGGTGTGAAGCCACTAGGGAGTCTGGTTGGGTTACCAGTCCTCATGAGCCTGAAAGGGTCAGAGTATGTTATCTCTGGTTCCATTTCTTGTCTATGATAAGTTCTTTGAAGAATATCTCTTTGAGAGAAATCTTCTGAATACTTTTTACAAGTTCTTTGTAGTGGGAATCTGGTTTGAATTTCCTGTCTGCCATTCCTGGAGGTTTGCTGTTTAAAGCCATTTTGGAAGGTGTAGGAAGGTTCATTTTGCCATGTATTATGACTTTGAACAGCCTCAACTTCTCTCTTTTCCAGGCCTCTATTCCAACTTATGGCTGTTTCTCTTTGTAAGGAATAATCCCTTGGAAATCCAAAGTCTTTGGAATGAGGTCGTATCATTTCTGATTTGTAAAGTGAGAGTTTCAGCTAGTTGATTAAATGTGTGTTTTGTTAGGAATCTATAAGTCACTTTGGACAAATTATTATTGAAAATATCAAAAATTATCAAATCAACTTTTCCCAATTGAAAAATCAATAAAATATGGTTTGTATTTTATTATGAAGTATTATTATTGGAATTATCAATAATAATGATAATAATAGGTTTTTCACCCCAACTAGGGTGAAAAAATGAATTATAAGAGTTTTCTTTAAGAAAAATTCAAACAATATATACTCTGTATATACTATGACAAGAAGATCAATAATAAAATATGATTTTTATTTTATTATGAAGTATTATTATTGGAATTATCTATAATAATGATAATAATCAATTTTTCACACCAATTTGGGTGAAAAAATGAATTATCAGAGTTTTTCTTCAAGAAAAGTTCAAATAATATATACTTTGTATATATTATGAAAAAAATTAATAAAATATGGTTTTTATTTTATTATGAAGTATTATTATTGGTATTATCAATAATAATGATAATAATGTATTTTTTATGCCAATTTGGGTGAAAAAATGAATTATCAGAGTTTTTCTTCAAGAAAAATTCAAATAATATATACTTTGGATATATTATGAAAAAAAAACAATAATAAAATATGGTTTTTATTTTATTATGAAGTATTATTATTGGCATTATCAACAATAATGATAATAATCAATTTTTCACTCCAATTTGGGTGAAAAAATGAATTATCAGAGTTTTTCTTCAAGAAAAATTCAAATAATATATACTTTTTATATATTATGAAAAAAAACAACAATAAAATGTAGTTTTTAATTTATTATAAAAAGAGAATATTTTATAAATATAAATTATATATTCATAACTCTTCAAAAATGAAAAAATATCTTCAAAAAAGGATATGTATACAGTGTTTGTTATTATGTTTTTTATATATATTTTTATTTTTGAGTAAAGAAATCAGAAGAGAGAACAACCAAGAAATTAATCCCCTTCAGGGCTTCTCATGGTTTAAAAAAAGTGAAAATAAGTAATAAAACAAGGATAATGACTCTAAAAATCATGAATATATGCTCAAAATAGTGAAAACAAGCTAGAATTTTGTCTAAAATAGGTAGAAAACCAGGCCAGGCCCCCAAAATGTCAGGGTTAATCTATGATATAGCTGTAAAATGACAAATAAAAGCTATAAATCTGAGTGTGACACGAAAATAAAGATGATAATTAATATAATAGAAGGTAAAAAGGGCTATACTAAATGAATTTAGTGATGGTGAGTGCTGCGGATAGCCCTGGGTCCAGTGTTTGCCTGTTGGTTTACAATAACAAACCCTAAAATAATTGAGTTTAAAGTATAACCTGTTAAATTCTAAGGGTAACACTTCTTTTAAGAAGTTATACTACGTAATAATACTAAGAACAGGATGATGGATTTGCGTCCTGGTGAGGCAAAGCCTCCTTTTCTCTTGTTCTGGGGTAATCGGAGGTGATTTAGCTCTGCACACGACCACAGAGTGAAAGGTTTCACTACTTTGGGCTGGTTTGTGGTTCTATACACTCAATCCAGACTGGTATTGGGTGGAAATGTGGTTTTAGAGCCACAAGTAGTCATTTTTACCCTATACAGGGTGAACATTTTCACCAATGGAGTTTACAGGTGTGTTCTGGTGCTTCTGATGCGTCAGAAGCTGTACAGAACCTGTATGGACCTCTGTATTTGACTTAACTACAAGGTATTGAAGAATAAACAAGCTTCTTTGTCTGTTTGACACCTCATAATCATACTTATGGGATAGTATCCCACTGTAAGGCTGTATTGGCCAAGCTGTGGGATTTTCATCTTAAAACTGCTATAACATTGTCAGTTCTTAGGATATTGAGCTCAGAATTAGTTCATTGTGTAGCCCTGGATGTCATCTACACAATGGTAACTCATTTGATATAGTTATCTTTAAATATGGCAAAGCTATGCCATGTACAAGTTTTCTTGTACACATTTATGTTTGTACAAAAACTGTATGAAACTTGTTTGCTCCATATATTTTGTTCTAGATAAGATATGGGGAAATTGATGGCACCATTAGATAGCCCTAATTGTGCTTTTTTCAAAAAGACCCCACTTTAGGTATCTCACACTAAAACTGTAGAAGTTAGATGAGAGGTGAGTATTTTAATCACCCTTATTTGACCTTATTTTGGCCATAACTTCTGTACCTCTGGTGCTAGCTCAGTTTGGCTAGTACAATTGGATAGCCCTGACTTAGAGCTTCATTTTTCATACCCATTTTATGGGTTTAAGCCTCTTACTCTGTATTTCAGATGAGAGGTGAAAATTAAGGTTTATGCTCAGCAACAACTTTGTTATTCTTTTTCCTATGATTATGGGACTTGTATATTCCGTGGTTTCTTGGCTTTACCATTGGTTTATGGTATTTGGCTGTCATGCTTGTGCTCTGGTTTTGAGTCACAGGCTGACAGAGCTGTTCACTTAAGAATAAATCTTTTTCTGAGATTTTCTCTTCATTTTTTATAACAGTTATTTATTTTTTGTTTATTAAAAAACCAAACTTCTGTCTTTTATCATCTCCTATGGTAAAATATCTGCCCTTTTGGTTAGATATATGTATACCATAAATTTACAAGTGTTCATTTCCAAGTATGAAATGCTTACTAGTGCAGTTTTCCATTACCAAAAACTCCAATTTTACTTTTATACATTGGGAGGGATGGGAAAAATTAATTCCAAGTCAATTATTCCAAGGGGCTTCATACTCTTACTTGCACTACTGAATTCAACCCCTTGTATTGGTGTAAGTTTTTCTTCCCAATCTGGCATGATTGTTTGTAAATAACTTTTAACAACACAGGTACAGTATGATCCTGTGTCTAGTTTTACTTTTGCCTCTTGGTTTTCTACAATAACTACACTTCTGCTTGATTTCCCAGCAGTATATACCATTCCTTTTGCAAATTTGGTTCTATGCAGTTTAGAATCTTGTATGTTTGTGAGGATTGTGTCAGATGTTCCAACTTGTGGTAAGTTGGAATTTACATTTAATACTTCATATATTAAGTCAATATTATTAGTTTGTGCATTAATTATATTTATTTAATCACTTCAAGAAGTTTCTGACTCTTCAGTGTCTCTTTTGGAGTCAGATTCATCTTCTTTATCATTTTGGTCTTCTGTTTCCACAATCTCATTTATTTCTGCCTTTTATAGACAATTATTGGCTAAGTGTCCAATACCACCACATTGATGGCATTTTCTTTGTTCATTAGTGCTGGGTGTGTTGGGTTTAAAAGTTTCATTTGGTTTATCTTTCTTAATTAATGGCTTATTTGTAATTGTAATATCCAATTTTGTCCATGTTCTGCCAATTTTGTTTGTTTTCACTATATCTTCTAGTGCATTAATATATTCTTCTGTGGAACATGGCTCTATGCACCTACTTCTCAGGGCATGTTCCAGTTCTCCTTCACCTTTTTTAAGTATTTTAATGTGCACCAGCTTTTGTGACATTTCTGGATACAGTGCATTTAATCCTTCAGCTTGTTTTAAGAACAAAACTAAGGCTTATCCTTTTCTGGATCAAAGAAGGAATTTTCAAATGCATTTTCTATTTTTCATCTCCAGGCATCATTTTCCCACTGGGTTATTATTTTATTTTTCTACTGAGACCAGTTATTTTTGCCATTGGTCTTAGGCAATAATACCATCTTTTTGCAGATTTTCCAAATAGTGAATGTAACCTTTCAGTGATCAATTCATCTGGTATGGCATAATCCTCTTGCAAAATGTCAATTGTTTCAATAAATGACACATGGTCATATTCACCTTCACCTGTGAATGTTGGCCATTCTTTCAGTTGAGGTGCTTCTTTCATTAAGACTTGATTGTTATCTTGATGACTTAAGTCTGTTATAAATGGGGTTTTTATTTCCTCTTTTGGTTTAAAAGGAATTCTTATATGAGAAAAAGGGGTTGATAACTTTGGCATATTCAAGTTATCCTCATTTATTTTATCCATTTTCTCAGTAATAAGTCTTATTTCACTTTGAATTTCATATTTAAGATTCATTCTTGCTTCATCACCTTTTTCCACATGGTCTAGAAGTAATTTTTGGTGTGAAGAAGTTTTTTCTTCAAATCCTTCAACAGAAATCCCGGATTTATTCAGTTTTTCTGTCAGATTGTCAATACCTATGTCATAATTGATTGGGAAAGGCTTTTTGTTGATATCTATTATGTACTTATAAACCCTTGTTGTCCTTGTATTAATTTCTGAGTATTGTCAAGTAAGACTTTTGTTTTATTATTTTCTACTATAAATTTAATGCTGTGGATTTCCCTTTTATTTTGAATAAAAATTTATGTTAAAGATAATAAACTGCTATTTATTTCTTTTAAAGATAATAAACTATTTTTAATGTCTTTTAGAGGTAATATACTATTTTTTGATTTCTTTAAAAGTATTTCCAACATCAGGAGACAATGTTATTTCTTTGGTAAATGGGGTCTTCTCATTCTTTTCTTCTCTTTGTCCTTTAATTTCATCAAGGTTATGGCCATGTTGAAGACATTGTCCATGGTATCTTTTTATATTCTTAGAATCCTGTAGCTTTGAAAAGATGGTTTCCTCCAATTCTTTTTCTTTCTCTTCTTCCCTTCTTGGGGTGGTTGTCTGACTTGAGGCTTGCTGGTAGAAGCTTATGGGGCTTCTTCCTTGCTTGCCTCCCTCTTTTTTGGTATGGTACTCCTTTATCGTTTTGATTTGATGTTTGGATGATAGTGGATACCATCCATTTGAGTATCTCACTATTTCCTCCTCTTTGAGGAACCTTTTCAGGATATGCCAGGATTTGATCACTCCTTGGTAGATTTGTGGCAACATTTCCCAATCTTTGTCCTTGTATACCATGTAGTACTGCTTGTACTGGCTCATTTATATGTCTATCTGAGCCCTCTGAATGTTGTTTGTATTTTTTGGAGTTACTCATACTTGGCTGAAACTCTGGATCAGATATTATGGGCATTTCTGGGACTTGACTTTGGGATAAGGCACTTCCTTTTGTGGATTCTGTTCCACTGGGGTTTTTCCCTTTCTTTTCCCTTTTGTGGGATCATTTCTGCTTCTGAGTCCAGCTCCATCTGATTGGATGGAGTATTGGGATCCTCTTCTAGTAGTCATATCAGAGAAAATAAGAAATATAAAGATTTTAGAAAAATGAAAAGTCTTTTTTGGAAAGTTTAAGAGAGGTACTCACCTTCAGAGTCTGGAATAGTGGGTCCTGGAAAAACTAATTTCCTCACCTTTCTTTTCTTATTGAAAACTGTTGTTGGGGAACTTGGACAGGTTTCTTCCACAAATCTTTCAACAGTGGTCCAATTGCCCTCTGTTGGGTTGTCTTCAAATAATAAAAAATACATATGATTATAAGTATTTTCATAAAAAGTGTTATTTTTGAGAAGATATGGAAATTTCCATGTAAAGATTGCTGTTATATCTTTAAAACAAGAGGAATTAATGAAAGAAATGAATAAAAATGATTTTTTTATTTCTCATAATTTTTTTCTTTTACTTTGAAGGAATAAAATAAAAATTGATATTATTCTTGAAAGCTATATTAAAATATAAATTTTTTTTAATTTATAAATATATTTTTTCAATCACTAGAGTCACACAAAGAAAGCTCTTGAAAGGCTAAGGATGTGAAAGCCATGGGTAAGACAGTACAATTGCTTTCCAAATGCCTCCATAGCTTTTTAAATCAATAGATATAAGATTATTATATAATTTTATGATTATAAATATAATTTATTATTGGATAAACCCAATGTGAATCTTTTTTAAAGGTCTTTTGTGTAGAGATTATGGCCAGGTCCACAAATGTAAGGTTTTACTATGAAAAAATAAGTAAATATTACTAATATCCTACTTATTGTACTTTGAGTTTTCTTATTAAATGAATAATATAAAGAATAATTATTATTATGGCATAAAAGTATTCATATTATTAAATAAATATATCAATATATAATAATTAATATATTTATGGCAAGTTATTGTTACAAAAAAATAAGAAACTCATTAAAAGATGTTCTTTATGAATAAATAACAATGAATGAAAATAATATTACTAATATTGAAGTTATATATTAATATAAATACTATTTATATTCACAAAGAATTATTAAAAATAATAATAGAGAGAAATCATTATAAAAGGAGAAATATAACCTACTTTAAACACTTAATAAGATGCTTTTTACTTATTTTATGCCAAAAATGGAAATAAAACTTATTCAAATTTTATTTACCAATAAAAAATAAAGAAATTACAAATTTCCTTGATTTTATGTGGAATTAGAGATTTAGAGAGAATTTTAACAAGAACAGTTTAAGTAATAGTTTAATAACATCAAACTTGATGATTAATATAAAGATGAACTTTGACTTTGATAATATTATAGAATTATATAAAAAGAATAAAGCTATTACTCTTGGATTTGATATTGTTAGTGTTTTTTCTCCTTCTTAGGGAAAAATACAGGAAAAGGAGCTCTAATTATATTGAAATCTTGCCTCCTAGATTCAAGAAGGCTTCTAGTAGATGTGTACTGATGGTATCCACTGGAATTTATCAGTATTTTAAGGTTTAATGATGAGTAAATAATAATTGGACCATTTTATCTCATTATTATATCATTATTTAGAGTTATCACTGTAACTCTAAGTTTGCTGACATCATACGCTTGGAAGAAGTCTAAAATTTGGGAAAGTTATTTTTTGGATCGTAATAAGCTATTATTCACCAGTTTCATCACTTATATGACTGTTAAACCTAAATTAAGATTACAGTGTGTCACCATAAATGATCAATTCTAAGCTGAAATTTTTATCTGATATCTTGTCATGTCATAATTAAAATTCCAAGAGAACTCTATTACATCATCAAAACTCTATTTTTGATTATCTTTCTTGTAACCCATCTTTGCTGTTGTAATTTACTATTTTCAACTTCAAGCCATGATTTCAAGGGGTTATATCTTGAATATAATGATGAAAATTACCTCATTCCTCACATATGAAATAGTAGAATCTGATTATCTAGTTTTCTTTAAGTTTGGATCACTTTCACAACAAAGTGGTCAACAGACTTTCTCATTTTTCTGAATAAACCATTGTAATTTATAACCTTGCTTATAGCTTCCCAAAAAAAATTATATATGGATTTTTTCACTAATTACGTGGTAAATCTATTTATTTTTAAACTGTTTATCATACATATTTCAAGAGATATGAGCTAAAAGCCATGAAAATATGTGCTGATCCCAAAACTGTATATATTTAGATTATCTTAGTAGGTATTGATTTTTCAGATATTAAATTAAAATTTTATATATGTAGTGTCTTTGAGGAATCCAATTGTGTAATTTATTTCACATGTTTATCAATTGGTGTCTGAGATAATCAATGCTTTATGCCTTTTTATGGATTTTTACTTATTTTAGGATAATAATTTTAATTGTTATTATTAAAATGAATATTTTAAAGTTTTTTTGTAATTTTTTTGTATATTTGGTCATATTCCAAAGGCCCACACCTTTTATCTTGTTCAAGGGTGGTGTAATGTTGTTTACCTTTTCACACAACCACAGTGTGAATATCCTTTCTAATTTGTGCTATCTTGTGGTCCCACACACTCAATACAGAATGTTATTTGATAGAAATATGGTTTCAGAACCACAAGTTTTCATTTTCCCCAATACAGGGTGAAGGCTTTCACAAATAGAGTTTATGGGTGTGTTCTGGTGGTTCTGACATGTAAGAAGCTGTACAGGAGGTGTCTGTAGGACTCCTATTGTGGGATTCAGTATTTCACTGATTTGGCCATGTGACACCACCAAATCTTCCTTTCAGATTTCAAAATCAGGCATTCAATATATTCAGATATTTCAGGCCAATACAGTGCAATAGCCCCTGCTCATATTTCATTGCCTTTCTTTATTTTTTAATAAGAATATAAATCTTCCTTAAAAAATAGTGATAGTATAAAGATCAAAAGTACAAAAGATCCTGAATTAAAATCGTTCCTTCCCCCTGGAGAAGAAAAGGGCTCAGGGCTGGGAAGAGGAATGCTTTCCAGATTTGTTGGTTTTTTCTCTTGAGATTGTGGGTTCTCATAGGTGTTTTTCAAAATATATGAAAAAGACTAACTCCCCCTATTGCTTATATTATGAGTAATCAAAGAATAAAAGTCATTGAATTCAATTTATTAGCTGTTCATTCATTGATATAGACAGCTGTCCCACAGTAAGACCCCATGACGGCTAGCTTGGTATTATAATATTAAAACCTGGATACCTTTCTTAGCTTCAAAGATAGATAGATAAAACATGTCTAACCTTGTAGCCCCTGATGAGCTCTACACAATTTTTAATTGAGCTGTATGCCTAGAATTAAGTATGGAAAGGTTATACCACATTGTAAGAATCTGGATCTTACATTAATCCTGTATTAAGATAATTACCTTAAAATATTTTGCTTTAAATGAGATACAGGCTTAGTGAAATTATCATAAGAAAGCTCTGTTGCTTCTCTTTATAAAAATACTCCACTTTGGGTATCCCCCACTAAAGCTGCGGAAGCTAGATGAGACGTGAATATTGTATTGACCATTATTTGGCCTATTATTCGTTCTAACCTCTTTAATTTTGATTCTAACCCAGTTTGGGTGGTACCATTGAATATGCCCATTTAAGAGCTTCAATTATAGCGCCCATTTGATGGGGTTCTTTCTTGTTATCTATATTTTAGGTGAGAAGTCAAATTTAAGTTTTATTCTCAGTTCTGGGTTTGAACTGTAATACCTTCATTGTTACTTATCCTATTTGGATGAGAATTATGTTTTCTGAGATGTGTAAACTTCCCCTTTTGGAATGATATTATTATTAGCCCTTTGGCAAATTTTGTCCTTTCATGAGCATCCTGTTCTAATACCATTCTTTGTGGGATTGGGGCATCAAGCTTGTGATCTGGTTTTGAGTCACAGGCTGACATACCCTCCCTCTAAGAAAGGCTCATCACTTATGAGACTCTCTTATCCTCTTTGAAGTAGTGAGTCTAATTCAATCTTGTGTCAAAAGGTCTCCTGTAGACATAATCCCCCATTCTGGATGTTTATTTTTTAATTCATCCAAAAGATAGGTCATTTTTTCCTCCTTGTAATGTAATAAAGATGAGATTCTTTGACTTTAGAATCCCCTAGTGTCATGTAGGTGCTAGTGGTGTTATTTATTCTTATTCCATACATCCTTTGGTGATCTGTACCCAATAAAAATTCATCTATGCTTCCTTTCCCAGTACTAAAGATTCAGGTTAAATATTCACATTTTTATTACTGTGAGGAATATCAATCTTGTTTTTAATGATAACAACTGGTTTCATTTTTTCTAAAGCACTCCTGAGTTCTCTGGCTTCTGTGAGTAGCAAACCTACATGCCATATAGGTAAGGATTTGTCCAAGTATTTGTTGGCCACCACTCAGCAGGCAGCTCCTGTGTCAATTATCATGCAATGTTTCTCATTTTAAATGTACATATCATGCTTTATGAATCTTCCATTGGTGTAACCCTTTCCTATTTTTGGTGTTTCCAAGCATATTTGAGCTTGGTGGCTTCATTAAAATTTGTCTAATGGAATTTTGATAGGTGTACATTTCTTTCTAAGTGGACTTCTCCAATAACCTTTGGTTCAAGGTCCTCAAGTTCAACTAAATAATGCTCAACGACTTCTGATTCACTGTATTAATCATCTTTGTAGCCATCTACAGTGCTACCAGAGTCATATTCAAGACCATGTTGGTCTTTCTTTGTCTCTTCCTCTATTGAAAATATTTCCTCTCTGTATTTGGGACAGTTTTTTTCATAGTGATCAGGTGATTTACAGTTGTGACATGCTTTTGTCTGTTTCAATTCTTCTGAATATTGAGATTCTTTGGTTGTCAGGGTTTAATTTTCCTTTTTATCATCAGTCCTATGGGTCTTATATCTACAAATAGATTCTCTAATCCTTGCTTCTTTCATGATATTTGACATTTCATCCCAAGGTGGATTCTTTGGAGCTTCTGAATTTTACTGAATGCTTTATGTCTTCTAGTAGTTTGGTCAACAATCTGTGATTTCCCATCTCTGTTATGTGGTGGTCAATGGATATTAGCCTTTTTGACTGTCTCAGACACCAATCATATGTATCTTTGTCCCCCATCTATGTGTAATAATAAAATGGCATATCCATTTGAAATTACTGTACTTTTGTATCATTTGGCTCCTTCACCATGGCCAGTCTTGTCTTCCATTAAATTTTTCCATTTCAGTGTAGCATATACTAGCATTTCCTTTGGATGCTTTATTCAGTATAGCTGTTTTCCAGTGGTCTGGTTTACTTGTTACATCAATTAAAAGTCCATCAATATAATCAATCAGTTTCCTGTGATCATATTCTCCTACACCAGAGAGTTTGAGCTAGCTTGTGGCTTCTGGAGGCTGTTACAATTGTTCCTTCTGTGAGTAAGCCATATTCTCCCCATCTTGGTACTGTAATGGTGATATCTTCCTTTTCTCCTTCTGGGAACTTGTTTTAGTGTCTCTTGGTTGAATTTGTGTAGTTATTTTGTCTTGAAAATCACCTTGTCTCTGTGGTTGTATGTTTTGACAAAAATTAAACAGTTTTTCCATGTCTTGGTCAATATCTTCCATTTACTCATGGATACATCTAATGTCTATTTTAGAGTGACATTTATCCTCCAAGACTTTTCTTAGCCTTTTTTTGTTTCTTCTGAGTATTTATTTAGTTTAGCATATTCCTCTTGGAGAGTATGGATGGTTTTTGTTTGAAATATTTTTACCTCTTGTAACCTGGATATATACTTTTTAAATTTATCAAAGTCTTTCTGAGTATACTCTGAGAGCTAGGCCATTTTCATCCATAGTACACTAATTCTCAAGGTGCTCTGAGGGGTAACAAAATTGTTTACAACCTGAGTGGGTATATCCTTTCCAATTGTAAGGCTACCATCTCTACAAGAATTATGTACAAAGATATCTTTCTTCTGTGTACTTCCTTCACTGAGTCCTGAAATTTCTGGATCATTGGTTCTGACTCTTTCTTCCTCTACCTGAAGGCAGTACTGTTATTTCCTTATTTTCCTTTCCTTCTCCTGGAAACTACATAGAATTGGGAGAAAATTTTACTAACGGCCACTTATTTTCTGTATTCTAAGTGGTGTGAAGCCACTGAGTAGTTGGGTTGACTTTCCATTCCCTGTGAGCCTGAAGGAGTAAGAGTATGATATTTCTGGCTCCATTTCTCTTCCATAGCTTGGACATTAGCCTGATTCTCTCTGATCTTGGCTTCTCATTCCTCCAGCAGCTTGAACTTCCTGTGGGGATTCCACCTTTTCTAATTTTCATGATTTCTTAGAATAATATCTCTTTGAGAATAATATTCTGGTAACTTTCTCCTAGCTCTGGCCCATGGGATCTTAGGTTGAATATCATGTCTCCCATTTTCCATTGGAACAGGCCTTTGAGGAGTTGGTGAGTCAGGATGAATTGTTCTGATTCCATGAAAGCTTCTTCTGAAGGTTTTCTGTTGGAAAATGCTTTGAAAGGTTGAGGATGGTTCATTTTTCCATTTCTTATTACTTTGATAAAATTAAACTTCTTTTCCTCTCAACTGTCTATTCCCTCTCCTAATGACTTATGAACTTTGTGTGGGCTGATCTCTTGGAAATTAAAGGTTTCTGAGATTAGCTGGTATTTTCTTTGAGTTTTGAGAATGTTTCTATATATGTCTTATTTATAATCCCTGTTCTTCTAAGTACTTCTAAGTCAGTATTGATAAATACGTTACCTCAAATGATACTGTTATCCTTCAACGTGACTTTTGAAAAGTGTTGTTTCTTCTTATTATAATGAATGAATTTGGTTCTTGAAGAACAAGAGATGTAACCCTTCCTTTACCTCTAGTGTTTAGAAAGACGTTTTCTCTTTTTTAGTTGAAAAGAACTTGGATTTGATTTCTATCTGGTTAAAAATAGAACCAATGATAATAACTTGTAATCTGGCTTTTTGTAAATTTACTCACCAATTTTTCACTTGATTTTGGTACAATTCAAAAGAAATGTATCTTTGTATATATGCTTTCTCAAAAAAGAAAATATAATTTAATATATTCATGGAGCATCATTATTTAATCCATCAATAATAATGATCAAGGTCAACATTTCACACAAATTTGGGCGGAAAAATCAAATTTAAGATTTTTTTCAAAGAAAAATCCAAAAAATAGAAGGTTTGTATTTATTAATATGAAAAAACTTGGAATAATTTCAAATAATCGATTATATATTTTGTGAAAAATTGCATTTGTACTATCAATAAAAACTATTTAAGTCAATTTCCAAAAACAGTTTGGTTGGAAAATACAAATATAAGAGTTTTTCTTGCAGAAAAAGTCAAAGAATGTATCCTTTGTAAATATTATTAAAAAATAGAGCATTATATATAGTTTTTGGAAATTATTATTGGGACTATCGATCATAAATATTAAAGTCAATTTCTCAAACCAATTCAGGGGAAAAAATGATTATAACAGTTATTCTCAAGGCAAAATCAAAAAAATATACTTTTTTATATTATTATGAATATATATATAGCTCGAAAATTTAATTATTATTGACAATATCAAGAATAATGATCAAAATAAACTTTTCACACCAATTTGGGTTAACATTAATTACAAAATTCTTTTTCAATGAGAGATACTAGTAATATATATTCTGTATTTATTATTATGAAAAACAACAATATATATATAGTTATATATTTCTTGAAAATTCAATCATGATTAAAGATATCACTAATAATAATTTGAATCAGTTTCTCATGCCAGTTGGGGTGAAACTGTTAATGATAAATTGTTTTCTAAAAGGAAAATTCAAGTAATATATACCTTTGTATATATTCTGGAAAAAGTTCCATAAAAAAATATGACCATATTTTCTTAAGCAAAGTATTATATAAATAGAAATTACATATTGATAACTCTTTAAAGTCATGAAAAGAGGAAAGAAAATAATTTTCTTTGAATTTTCAATTATACTGTATCTTTTCTTTCTTTTATTCTTTTATATATTATTTTTGTTTCTACTTCAATGATAAAAATAGAGAAACCCAACAAAATAAATCCCCTTCAGGGCTTCTGGTGGCCCAATAAGAGTCTAAAAAAGCAATAAAATAAGTATCAAAACTCTAAAACGCATATAAATACGCTTAAAATAGTGCAAAAAAGCCGATGTTTTGTCCAAAATAGGCAAAATACCAGGCCAGGCCCCCAAAACGTCAGGCTAACTCTCAAATATAGCTGTAAAATGATAATAAAAAGCTATAACTGTGAGTGTGACAAAATGATGATAGTAAAAAATAAGGGATGAGATGAGTAAAAGGGCTATAATAATGAAAATTAGCAATTGTGAGTACTACTGATAGCCCTGGGTGCAGGTTTTACCTGTTGGTTTAAAACAATTGAAGTTTACAATTATTCCTGATATATTATAAGGCTAAAATTCATTAGGAAGCTATACCACATAATAATACTAATAACAGGATTATGGATTTTCTTTAGGTGAGGGAAAAACTGCTTTTATTTTTTTTAAGGGGTGGTTGAAGGTTGATTAAGTTTTCACACAGCAACAGAGTGAATATTTTTACTACTGAGGGCTGGTTTGTGGTCCTACACACTCAATGAAAGTTGTTATTGGGTGTAAATGTGGTTTTAGAACCACAAGTTGTCATTTTACCAAATACAGGTGTTCTAGTGGTTCTGACATGTCAGAAACTGTACAGGACAAATATTTAGGACTCCTATTGGTCATCCTATGAGTAATCAAATAATAAACAGTATTTATTTCAATTGCTTAGCTGTTAATTCAGTTATATGGAAGGCTGTCCCACAGTAATATTCAATACCGGCTAGTGTGGTATTATAGCTTTAAGCTTGGATCACTTTGGCAGTTATGAAGATAGAGCGCTCAAAAGTGGCCCATTTCTTAGCCTTTGATGAGCTATAAACAATGGCTACTCTCCTGGTATACCTAGGATTAAGTATCGGAATGCTATACCAGTCTTAAATTACACTGTATAAATATGGATTCTGTATTAATCCTTTATTGAGATAATTCCCTTAACAACTTTTTTTCTATATCAGATACAGGATCACAAAGAGCAGGGCTGGCTTTTTGGGAAGTATGGTGGTATGTATTGGCTCATCAATATCCATAAGGACCAGATCTTATTAATCATATATTCATTAACCATATACCACCACTTACTCCTTCCAAGAGAAACAAGATTCGTAATTTAATATCAAGTTCCTGCCAATACCCAGCTAAGCAATTAGCCACTTAAAACATCTTTTTTTTTATTATGTCACATCTTGAATTTTGGATATCCTTTTTTTGCCCAAATTTAATTTATTGAAAAGATTCTTATCCAGTCCTAATGATTGTTTCTGATTTGTCAGAAATTTCTATTTCTCTTGAAAGTCGCAACTTATTGCATCAAAAAATCAAGCAATATAAATTTATTTTAATTAATCTGATCTCAATAACCACCATCAGACCTCCTGGAAAACTCCTGAAATCTCATGCAATGTTTTAGATCAAGACTACCCGCTACGCACTGGCTGCACTTTTTGACAAATATCATGCTCAAGTTGATTTGTTTGACTTACAAGAGGAAACCAATTCATCAAGCACTACAGAATTTCTTCGCCTGCATGTACCAAGCCAAATCAACCTTACTCATATTCTAGCGTCTTTGGGGCCCTGCATCAAATGATAGGTACCTTCACCATTGTAGTTTTTTTACCATATTACCCTTTGAGCTCGCCATTTTTTCTTTGCAATAGAGGTCATTACATCATCATCCAAATTTCCAATTACTTAGGATTCTCCAGAAATTTAAAATATGATGATCCCCATTCTAGTGAGGAGGTATCAGAGGGTACCCTTGCATACCTCAACGTGGCTCAGCCCAAAGAGAGTCCCCAAATTAGATCTGACATGTATGATTATTATGAGGTAATCCCTACCTTGCCTCTTCTTATGCTCACATGTACTTACATTTTGTTTTGGATATTTTAGAGTCTTGCTCCAAATGGGGAGTGGCTGGAGGACAAGAGCCTTTTCCAATATACCTACCAGTGTCAACATTGCTTGTACATACATGGATTCATCCACCACCACAAAAACAATGTAATTGATTTTTTTCTACTGCTGTCACAGGGTCACTATAGTGGTCCTTGGGAATAACAAATCCAGCTTGAATAAACATAAAGCCGAGTGTGGGTGTCATTTTTCAGCCTGAGATACAAAATTCCCAGGAGGTATTGACCCAAATTTGGAGTGAAGCTAGCTTCTGAAGAGCAAAGAGCCCCCCAAATAAGCTTTTTTGAGGCTATTATATCAATAAAATTGTTCCTTTAAGTGTTTGAAGCCACCAGATAGCCCCAATCGAGAGCTTTAACTTGAACACACATTTGATGGGGTTCTTTCTCTTCATGTAGACTTTAGATGGGAAGTAGAATTTAAGCTTTATTCTCAGTTATGGCATTTAACTGTAATAAATTTGTTGTGAATTATCCTATTTGGATAAGAATAATTTATTCTGAGAGTTGTAAGATTCCCCTTTCAGATGGATACTATTATGAGCCATTTGGCATATTTTTCCATTTCATGAGTATCCTGTTCTAATAGTCTTTTTTATGGTATGGGGTGTCAAGATTGTTCTCTGGTTTTGAGTCACAGGCTGACATTATTTAAAGTCTTACCTTGGATTTGGGTCAGCTCCGAAATTCAGCAGGTAAAGCATAATTCTTTTCAAACCAATTAGCCATTTCCTTATATCTATGCGGTAACATATGTACTTATCCATGTATCAGTTGTGAGGGAAACCATCTTACCATTTTGAGCTAAGGGTTTTTAGACATGCTCTTGATGATAGAATAATAAACTTAAGAATTTTTCTGTAATTTCTGCTTGTTGAACCAATATCTTCAATTACATTTTCTTTCATAGCTCTAGGAGAATTTCCAATTATGGTGACTCAGTGATATAAAAGGGAAGATTGTTCTCTGAAACAAAAAAGATCATTTCTTAATTTAGTATTTGATCTGTGAGTATCCATTTGTTTTAAGGAAGAGTCAGTCAATACCAAGAGATTACTCGGCCCACCCTTTTGAGATTACAGCCTTCAAAAAGGATTTGGAGCATTGAAAAAGAATCTATTCCCCTTTTATTAGGTTTTTTCAGTTGATTAACCTTTTCAAGTGGTTGGAGATAGCCTTTGTGCTTCCTGTACAGTCATTCTTGAGAGTTTTGTTTCAAGGGTTTTCAAAATAAATCCATGGACTGGAATGTTACATATTCCTCCTTAGAAGATATCAAGGAAAACCAAAAGCTTGATTTACTTGTATTGGAATTGATTTAACTGAAAGATGGTGGTTTGGCTTCTTCTTGATGCCTGTCAGTTATTTTCTGTGACAAAATGATACAATACATGGTAAGAGCTATGATTCTAAGAGAAAATAAAAACATACATGTTATAAGAATGAGAAAAAGGAAATATGAGATTTTTTAAAAATAATATTCTTGAAAAGAGCTACAAATATCATAAGAAAGAAAAAATAATTAATGAAGACAATAATTAAATGATGTAGAAGCACATAAAATTGATGATTATCAAGAAGAATAATGAAGGATAAAGGCTTTGAGTGTTGACAATGTGGAAAAAGAAGAAAGAAAGGGAGATTTTAACATCAAAATGGGAAGGATTGTAAGTTTTGAAACTTCTAATGAGCTCAGGATTAAAAGCATTACTTGGGAGAATATTTAAAGATCCCATCCCCCCTAGACAAAGAATTCCAATCATATGATTTTCTGGGATAGATAAAAAAAGGAAAACCCCATTTATCCTGAAGGTATGGCTTATGGGAAGTGGAATTTTGGCTAGTATTCCAATGTGAAGAAGCGTTAATAGTAATTCAAATATGCAAAAGGGTTAATCCCAGATTAAATATTTTTTATTAAGGCTTTCAGAATAATAAAAGATCACAAAAGCTTAAGTATTCCTAAAATAAAATTTAAATTCATCAAAAACATATAAAAAGCTAAGTTTTAATGTATATTTCTATTTTTACCTGGAAAAAGCAATAAATTCAAGGACTAAAAGAAAATTCATTTTTGAATGGACTTAATTAATTTTATTTGCTTAAACAGTAAGAATAAATCTTATCTTATTAATGAGATTCCTTGGGAATTACCCTTCAACAAAAATTCTCTGATTACTTCTAAATAAATTTAATTAAAAAATATAAATTGAGATATTTTTTGATATTTTTGAAATATTTGCAAAATTAACTTTGAAATTGATTTGTTTTTTCATATTAAGCTTGAAAAAAAATATACAAATATTTATCTTTTAGCTACTTGGAATTGGGAATAACACCTTGAGCTTCAATTGTAATTAAAAATTATGAAATTTTTAGTTGGATCTTGAGTTTTAATCATGATTTCTTTGGTTTCAATGGGTACACGCTTTGAAAGTGTGAGCATTTGAGATAGGATAAAATATCCAAAAACATCACAAAAGAGCATTGAAAAACTTATTCTAATAATAAGAATTGAAACTATAAACTTAAAATGAGTAAAAATTCCATAAAAAAAGACTAAATTCCTGATTATCTCACAAAGCAATCAATAAAAATATTGAAAAATTCATACCATTGTATTACCCATCAAGCCTACACATATGACTCTTTTATGTAATATCTTTAAGGCTAATACTTACTGAGATAACCTGGATATATGCACTCTAATGATCATTGCATGTATCAATGGCTTTTAGCTCATATCTTTTGAAATATAAACTCTAAATACTTGATTCAAAATCAAAGATACCACAAAATAACTTCAATAATAAATATATATCCTTTTTTTGACAGCTCATAAGCCAGGTTAAGAGTCCTAAATGGAAATTAGTTGAAATAGCAATACCAGTTGACCACTTAAAATTTAAAATAAAGTAGATATTTGGACTTGAATAATTCATAAATGAAGAATGATGTAATTATTATTGTGATATTCAAGGTATCACCCCATGAAATCATGGCTTGAATTCCAAAATTGTGGGCTTTGACAGAAAATATGAGTTTCAAGAAAAATCATTAAAAAAGAATTTTTTATTATATAATGAAATCCTCTTAGTCCCTTAGTGAGGACATTCCAAGCTATTGGAGTTTACTCCTTCAATTGCAGAAGCATAAAAAAAATTCAAAGTTATTACGGATTAAAGTTCAGGCTCAAAAATGATCATTTCTGATCAGTAACCCTAATATTACTTTAAGCTTAACAATTGAACAAAAGATAAACCTGATGGATCTTAATGTTTTATGATTAAAACAGACTTAATTCACCACAAAAATTCATATTACAAGATTGTGATGTCATCAAATTTGATTTATAGTGATAGCTTTAAAAATGGCATAATGACAAGATAAAAATCTTTGATAATGCTGTAATCATAACTAAACCTTAGATTATTGATCAATTACAGTGAATGACATCAATTAATGTCTACAGGAAGGTATCTGGTCACAATAAGTAAGGATTTCTACCACAAAAGGAGCTCTTCTTCTCTTTCTTCCTCAGATGCAACAAATACAATACAAACATTAAATGAAAGGTAAATTTCTTTATTCCTTGATATAAAGCTCTTATATTATTAAAGAAGAAATCTTTTTCTTATATTAATAATTATTTTATACATGATTACATCAATATTTCATTGTCATTTGCCAATTTCTCTTAAAAATCTTTAAAAAAACATAAAAATAGTAAAATCTCTAATTCTCTCTATTTTGTATTGTGAATATAGTTTAAGTAAGTTGTATTTACATTCTTAAGAATATAATAAATCAAAAGTATTATATCAAGTGTTAAAATTAGGTGATTTTCTCTCTATTATTATTCTTAATAATTCTTTTATTCATATAAATAGTATTCATATCAATATACAATTTTAATATTAGTAATATTATTGTTATAAATTGTTTTTTATGATTAAATAGCAATTTCTTATGGATTTATTATTTGTTTGTAACAATAATAAATTTCCATAAATATATTTATTTTATCATATTATTTTATTCTTTTTAAATAATATAAATATTTTTATACCATAATTATGATAATACTTGTTTATTGCAATTCTTTTGAATCTTATTATTCATTTGAATTAGGAAATTCAGAGTACAACAAGTTGAATATTATTAATTTTTAATTATTTTTTCAGAGTCAAACCTTACAGAAAGAATCTGTTGCTAAAACAAAGATGTCTCAAGGAATAACACTAGCAATTTAATAAGAATTTTTTCCCCATCAATTAGTATAATCATTGTTCTCAATCATATATATCTTATTAAATGAAGTCTTATATTATCACAAGTAATTATTTAATCTTTGATTCCACATTATTGCTATGAAGGAAAATTTAGCATTTAGAATTTGATCATATTTGTATAATCATTAATAATTTGTTCCATTTTGTAACATACTGTTCAAAGATATATTGTAAAATCCACAAATACTTCAGAAAACCCTTAATTGATGATTTTGGCATGTTTTGGATTTTTATTATGATTTAATAACCATTGCTGACCTGTCTTGGTTTATTTTTGATAAATCATAATTTAAAGGTGAGTTTCTCCTCAATATTCCATTTTCTTTACTTACCATTGTTTTTGAGCTAGTATTTCACAACAGTGTAAAATAAGTATATCTATAAGTAATATGACATTTATTTATAACTTCCCTTCAAGTTCTTGAAGCCAAAATAAAATTCTCTAGTAGTTTGGTATTCTATACCATTTTTTTTCACAAGGCTCAAGCTCATAGTAACCCAAAACAGCAGTAAATCCAGCCTACAAGCAGACTTACACTCAAATTTTACACCAAAAGGTCAATTTTACAGCAAGAAGCTGGATTTAACTCATAAAACCATGGCACAGCCACCAAAGGGCGGTGTATGTGTTTAAATAAATTATTCAATTTCATTATGCATATGTAAAAATCAAGTTACATATAGAAAACTAGTTACAACAAATAAGGTACCACCCTTTAAATTACACACCCCACCCAGCCTTACACCCCCTTATAGCCACAGGACTCATGCAGCAATAAAAGGACACCTGCATGAATTACACAGAAGCCTAGAACTCAGCATAGAAAAGTCACATGATGCAAAGCTCAACTCCATGGAACTCCTGCAAGTCATTTACAACACAGCCACAGGAGTACCTTATCTTATATCCACAGTAACCCCACTTAAAGCCTTAAAACAGAATCATAATTACTTACACCACTCATCACCTCATGTAAACTAAAGCTAGTTACAACAGGCTGCATGCAGTACACAATTCTAATTAAATCTCAACCACATGACTATGCACAGCATGTGTCAAACTCAAAACTCACATCATCTCATACATAACAGTAAATTCATCAGTGCAAGAAATTATCACATGACCCCATTTTAAAGTTCAAAAAGAAGAAAAACAACCATGACACTTGCATAAATTACACAGCCACTTCTAAAAAGCCTAAAATGTGACATATGCAAAGGAATTTCAAGTTCATCATGTGATACTATACCCACCAACAGAATATCATGTGACAGAAAGGAGGCTGTGTACAACAAAAATACCCAGCCAAAATTGAATCACCTCATGCATGCAAGGAAAATTCAAGAATATCACATCATAATTATTTCACCAAAAACCCATCATGTGATGAATGGAGGCTGTGCAGAGAAAAAATTATCACCCAACCTTAAGTCACCTGACCCATGCAAGAAAGGTCCTCACCAAAAATGGAGTCACATGATGAAATCAAGAGGAATTAAAGTGGAAAAAGATAGCTTCCATGGAGGTCCCCCTGGGCTCCCAAAAGGTATAAATAGAGAGCCTCTCTCCCCCCAAATTTCAAAATTCCCCCATGCAAATTATATCCCCTGCACATTGCAAGCACAGGAATGATTCATCCCTCACCTGGGAGGTAGTCCAGTATATTATAGTAAAAATTACTTGCCCAGTAGCTAAGCTCAGTGGAAGTATAGTGTTGAAGATTACCCAGTAGCTAAGCTCAGTGGAATCGTATTATTATTAAAAAAAGAAAAGAAAAATTATCCAGTACCCAGAATTAGGGTTGCTACTCTATTAAAATATTTCACCTAGTAAAATTAACACCATTTATCAAGATTTAAAATTCACTTACCCCTTTAAAAAAATATTAAATATCAAATAATCTTACCTCTTAAATTTAACAAACACTTTTTTATCTTATTATTTAACCCTCTTAAAAAAATAAATAAATAGCAAACCTTTCAAGAATTATTTTACTCTATTATAACTATACCTTGACAAAATTACCTTTATCAACACCAATCAAATTTTCCAGAAAGCCTTAAATAACCCATCCTACCAAGGAATTATCACCAATAAGAAACAACTCACCTCAATTTCACTAAAAAAAAGATATTAAGATTAAACAGACAAGTATTTCATTAAAATCTCAAATTTAACCAAAAATAACTGACATTATTTTTCATATTATTTATTGAATAGGTCTGATCTGAGACTGCTGAATTTTGTCTTCTGCAGTTGTAAAGCCACTTACTAATTTTATTTTGTTTTTTGAGCTCCAAGAAAGATTTTTTTCAGTATTTTAGGAGGGGCAGGCAATACATCCTTGCCACCCTTGGTTACAGGAGTTATTAGCAATTCAAAACTAGTTACCTGTGATTTCCCCCTCCAGGTACTGCCTCATTTTAATCCCACACAAGAGGAGTTCCCACATCTGGTGTCCCAACAGTGGCTTTGACAACCTCAACTTCAATAAAAATTCAATTAAATTACAATCAATTATAAAACTCTTAACTACTTCCAGAATACTTTTTTATAACAAAAACTGGAGTCAAATAATCAAAATCAGCCAAAATCATCATCTCAGGAATCTGAATAATCAACTCACTCTGACCATTACTATTATCCACCCAAACAAGAAACAGAACTAGGGGAGGAATCAAACAAATATTCCAATTTCCCAATTGCAACACCAAGAACCAATAAAAGGGACTTGAAGGTTGTGGAGAAATTCTTCCTTGATCTCCTTGAAAGAAATAAAGTCAATAACTCAACACCAAACTCAAAGGAAGAAATGAATAAATCAAAAATGGATAAACCTTCATCATCAAAATTACCAGCCAGTATTGGAGAAATATAGGAAGAAAACCTCAATGAAGAAACTGTTGAAGGACAGGAAGAAAAGTCTTCAACAGAGAGACTTCAGCAGAAGATGCTAGAAATGCAAGCAGAATTACTAGCACTAATCAAAAAGGAAGGAAAAAATAAATCATCAAGTTATACTCCACAAAATAGTCCACTTGAGGAACAGACCACCCTTCCAAGATCATTCAGGCAACATGGTTCACCTTCACCTTACCCAAGACCCATGGCCACATCAATACCTTATACTTAACAAACACCAAGACCTTTACCAAGAAGAGTCAACATTTCTGCACAAATACCAACTCCCTCACATCAAAAAATTCCAAGAAATACTAGTCCAATAGTAAAAATCAGACCCAAGGACTATAATCTGTTGTTTGATGGAAAGGATGTGGAAAGATTCATCAAGAAAGTTGAAAATATTGCAGAAATTGAAGGAGAAAGTGGAAGAGACATTGCAAGACAAATAGCATTTTGGACAAAAGATGAAGAAATCAGCTACCATATTGAAGGAATGCCAGGATATGAAACAGCTGATTGGGATCAATTAAAAGTGGATATGAAAAGAAGATGGGGAACAGTCTCACCTGAAAGAAGATACAGATTATCCTCAATCACTGATTTATTCACAAAACCTCAACAAGAAGGTGGAATAAGAAACATGACTCAAGACAGAAAATTAATTGGGGAATATGAAGCAATCATCACTTACCTCAAAAGATACCAATATATCCAAGGTAAGATCAATCATAACCAGGAAATATTGGCCAGCCTTTCCACTGGTGTTCAAGAATCAATTTACAAAGAAATGATCAAAGACAGAGCTATGGTTCAAGCCTTGGATGGAGGTTACATCATACCAAGATCGGATATTTTGAAGTTATACATTGAACAGGACTTGGAGGCCAAGGTTCTGATTCAACAAAAGGAATTTTCTAAACCAAAACCTCCAGAAAAGAAAACAAGATTTGAGGATGAAAGCTGGGATGAAGTTTTAAAACAAGTAAAAGAACTTACCCAAAATATCAAAAATCCTCCACAACCAGAACCTCAGCCAAGAAATGAGGGAAAAGAATCAGTTAAAGAAGTTTTAAATCAACTCAAAAACCTTTCAGAAGCAGTGAATCCACCAAGAAGGAACTGGAACAACAATCAAGAGCAAAGATTCCCTCAAAATAACCAGCCATATAGGCCAAGGAATCCTTTACCACCATTTTCATCCAGTTACCAACCATACATACCAGCTCAAATGGCTCCAAGACCACCATTGAGGTGTGCTTACTGCAAGGAAGAAGGTCATACAGCAACTAGATGCACTCACCTTGCTGAAGATTGGGACAAAAGAATTGTCAGAACTCAAGGAGCATCTTACCTCTTCCCCAATTATCACAGAGTACCCATGGAAGGAAATGAAAGTGCCAAAGACATAGTCAGGGCTTTTGCAAAAGAACAAGCAGAACTAAACAAGAAATTTATGGAAAAACATATTGTCAAGCCAAAACCAGAAGAAGAGGTTAAGCACACTGAAAAGAGATCATATGATAAAACAACCTTAATTGCTCATGTTGAAGAGTGGTCAAATTGGAAACCACCTACCATTTCCTCAGACAATGATCCCTTTGAATCACACATTGGACTAAGGCAGACCAAGCAAAGAATGGAAAGACAATCCCAAAGCCAAGAGCAAAAGAAGAAAGCAGCTATTCCAGGAACTTACATTGAGGAAGAAAAAGATGAAGAAAGAGTAATAATTCCCACCAAATTCCAAAATTCAAATATTCCAAAAACAGACCAACCTGAGGAGGAAATTGAAAATATTGCCAATAAGAATGAAGATGAAGAAATTCCCAAAGAAGAAAAAAAGTTCAGAAAACCTCAAAAGAAACAAGTTGAAACTAAATTGGAAATTGACAAAATTATTAAGAAAATTATGCAACAAAAGATCAACCTCACTATTGAAGAAATTTTGAGGATGTCACCCAATTTTGTCCATAAATTACAAGAATTATCAGAAAAAGACCAGGAAAAAATTGAATCACTCAACTCAATGGATCTTCAAGAGAGACTATTAACATTTGGATTCAAAGAAATACCAAAGCCCAAGATTCATTATGCTTGTCCTTTGGGATTTATGGAAATCTTCATTGGAAAGGAAGAATATCCTATCAGAGCATTAGTGGACACTGGGGCAGAACTCAACATTATACCAGAAGAAATAGCAATCAAAGCCTCACTCACAACAAGAAATCTTAACATGAACTTTAGGGGAATTGGAGGCTATATTACTTCATTGGTGGCACTTTCAGAATTTACTCCAATCATCTTGGCTTCAGGTGAAGAAACTCTAATTCACTTCTTCATGGCAAAAGGATCTGTCCATACAGTACTTGGAAGACCTTTCTTGGCAGACAACAATATCAGACTAAAATTCTCCTATAAACAAGGTGAAATACTAAGCTATCAAGAACCTGATGAAAGAAGATTATGCATGCCAATATGCAAACCTCAAGCACTTGGATGGCAAACTGGACCACCTAGAGGAATGGATTTATGCAATATGGCAAAATTGGTCAGAAGTAACCCAGGAAAGAAGCATAAAAATGCAAAAAGAGACCATACCATAATCAATTTAACCCAGAAGACCCAAGAGTTATCCATATCTCCAAAAACTGATAAATTTGGTCAAGATTTACAAAATATCCAATGGCCAAACAACCTCAAAAGACAATTTGAAGACTCAACCTCTGAAGATGAATTACCCAATATAGGTTACAAGCCAATTAAAAATAAGGAAGAAAACTTCCAGATATTAGTAG
The DNA here is from genome assembly GCA_023105745.1 of Austropuccinia psidii. Lineage (NCBI taxonomy): Eukaryota > Fungi > Basidiomycota > Pucciniomycetes > Pucciniales > Sphaerophragmiaceae > Austropuccinia > Austropuccinia psidii. The sequence goes on along the minus strand of JALGQZ010000017.1, from coordinate 25,007,026 downwards.
ATGGAAATGAGAAAATAAATGGAAACCCTTTCAAAGCTAAACCCAAAAGGAAGAAAGTCAGATTTAGTGAACATCATGAGATTTCAGATGAAGAAATCATAAATGAAATTGAACAGGACCTCAGAATTATTGAAGAAAGAGACAAAAATTTAAAAAACACATACCATATCAACTTCTTGGACAGACCATTGAACAACCAAGAAGAACTTTATTAATGGCAACTGGAGAACCCTGAATTTATCCAGCAACCCCCCAATGAAAAAGAAGAAACAGAATCCATCATAGAAAATGAATACAATTACATTTACCTGCCATACATCACCTTTGAAGACATTTATGGGGATGAAGCTCAAGGATTTTTATGTGAAGATAAATACTTATGTCACCTTCCAGGAGAAAAATTGAACAATATCCAATTCTTAGATTTATTAACTGAAGAGGGAATTAAAGGTAACCTTGAAAACAAATTTTGGGATAAAATATTTGAAATGGCCACACTACCAAGAAGAGGACTTTACTTTAATCAAGTTTGGGCCCAGTGGTACCTTGGATTGAATGGATCAACATACCAAACTGGAAAATTGAAATGGGTTGGAGATGGATATATATTCATTGATGAAGACTTATGGTAGTCAGAATTTCCATCAGAACCAGAAATTGAGGAAAGAAATAACTTTGTGGAAGCCCTCAAAGACCTTATTTTGGCCAGATTGCTCAACAGACACTTACCTTTCCCACTTGGGGGAGCTCAACTTTGAATAAAATCAACAAAATCAAAATTTCTTTCTCAAAAATGTATCAGTATCATCCATACAATGTATCATTAGTTTCTTTTTTTCACTTTTCTCTCAGTATTGGGCAGTGAATTCCTGCCTTACCAAAGAAGATATTCATCAACAAATTATTTCTTAAAAAAAAAATATCAAATACAAAAAAGAAAAACCTTACAATAAAAACACACTCACTTCCACCATGGCCAATTCACCAACTATTGGATCCTTTGTGGAAGAGTTAATAAAAGAAGACCAAATTATTAATGAAGAACTTCATTGGTCACCAGAAGATAAATATTTCAATAAAGAGAACCTTTGGAACTTTAAGAATACTTCATAAATATCAAGAATTTAATAAATTGAAGAAATCAAGGAATTGCTGGAAAGTTTGGAGATTTCTGACAAAAACAATGAACAAATTACTCAAGAATTAATGGACCAATTAAAGTTCAAACCATCAAGGCCCATCTTGAAGACACATAAAAGCTCTAATAATCAAAAATCAAATTAAATAGTCAGATTTCAACTCAATTAATCACAAGGGGGGTGACCTCCTGCCTTATCAAAGAGGAATATCAACTCTCATCAAATCAAATCAATAATCCCACTCACCAATAAAAAAACACAATAAATAACCATAAGATCATTAGGCAGTGACCTCCTGCCTTATCAAAGAGGAAAATCATTTCTTAGAAACCAAAATCACAAATTTCACTCACCCAAAATCAAGCATCACTAGGCAGTGACCTCCTGCCTTATCAAAGAGGAATATCCAAATTCTTACCCAAAATTTACCATCCAAAATCCATTCAGCCTACCCTCAAGCTATTTTGATAAACAAATTTGATACTATTATCAATTCATCTTACCTTAACACTTCAAAATCCACCAAATCCTTTAAAATGGGATCATGGTCATTACTTGAAGAAAATCCCTGGTCATTGGACACAGATATCACCTGGAAAAAAGAAAAAGAAGTCTTCACCAATTACATTAATCCACAAGAATTAAATGAAAATCCTGACTGGTTCTTAAAAATAAAACCAGAACCCTTTCCTGATATTTCCACCATAATACTTCCATACATTGAGTTTGAGGACATCTTTAAAAAAGAAAACTCACCATCAGAAATTGTCATATCTCATCCATGGGAAGACTTACCTGGATTCAACCTTACAAAATATAAATTCTTAGAATTACTGACCTGGGATGGAATTGAAGGCAACCTTGGAAGAAATTACTGGAATTAAATATTTGAAATGGATGAAAACTTCAGTAAATCACTCTTTTGGAGGACCTGGGAATGCCAAGATTGGTTCAACCTTCAGTACTTAAAAATTAAAACAGGATCAATCAGCAAGATCCAAAGAGGTTATATTATTAATAATTCCACCTGGAATTGTCACTGGGAGGAAACCCTTGTACCAGCAATATTCATCCTCAAAGGTGGTGCAACAAAATTTAATACAGAAGAATGGAGCTCATTCTGTCAAGAGTACTTTTTTAAAAGTCTAAAAATAGAGAAATGTAGGGGTGGTAAATTTCTCAAACAAGAATTATGGAAGGAGAAACTTGGTCAAAGGGATTAATTTAAAGAAATCTCACCTTCTAAAATAAAATTAAAAAAAATTAAAAAGTTAAAAAATAAGCTTCAATTCATTTAAGATTTGCAGGAAGAAATAAAATATAGACTTACTTGATATTGAAGATTATTGTTATGATTATATTTCTCTTTTTCTGAAAATGAAAATAAAAATATAAATAAATAAATAATCATCATCCTTAATTCTAAAATAAATAAGAAAAACAATAACAAAATAAATAAATAATAAAAAATCAATCATTCATTCTAAAAAAAAAAAAAAAAAAAAAAAAAAAAAAAAAAAACAGTTTCAATTCAGTTTGTATCAGTAGATTATACAAAAAGAAAAACTTCCATGATATTGAAAAATTATTTAGTTATTTATTTGCCTTCTTTCTTATTTTGCTACCTTTTTTTTTAAAAAAAAAAAAGATAACAATATAATAAATTGAAAGGATAAAAAAGGAAGGAAGGCAAAATGAGTCTCTACTTGATTCATACTCAATTTTAGTTAACAGATAATCCTATGAATATTATAAAAGATTAAATATACTTTTAGAAATATCACAAAGAATCAATTACAGACTATAAATTCAGCTTTTACATTAGTTCATCATATTTTTTATTTTATTGTCTTATTCTTTATCATCATTTTATTTGTTTTATTATTTTATTATTTTATTTTATTATATTTATTATTTTGACTTATGATTTATTATTTTATTCTTTTATTGTTTTAGTGTGTTTTATCTTAGTATTATAGTGTTTAGTATTCTATTCTTTTGTTAATTTTCTTTTTTTTTCTCTCTCTCTTCAAGTTCCATTGGAACTTGCTTTTTTATTAGTGTTTCTCTTTGTATATATATGAAAATGTCTCCATTTTTATTTCGTTTTTTAATTTGCACACATTACATCAAAATTAGGAATGCAAGGAGCCACCACTCAATAAAAAAAAGTGCCTACTGTAACAAAATAATCACGTGCAAGGACTATGCGTCAAAATAAATATAGACAAATACAGAGAAACAACAATGATTTTTTTATATGATATATATAAATGTAAAAAAAAATTGACCAAAGATTAGTTATATTCAAATAGGAAGTAATAAAGGAGGGGACCACGACTAACCTAGTTTAGTTTGTGTGATGTAATAGGCCGTCTGTTAGAATCACGGGGGCGTAAAAAGTAGGGGTGCCTTTTTCTCCGCTGATGGGGTCGTTTAGGTTTAATAGCAGAGGAGGTTCCCTCTTTTAAAAATAATTTAAAGGGTCCGGAACGAAAAGATGCAGGTCATACTTGCCTTTGATAAAAACGTAAAAAGCCATTGCGGCTTCTGGGACTTCCCCTGAATAAGAGGATGGGTAGGAGGCATTTGAAATTGGCGCAAGAGCTGGAGGAGATGGTGGGGTAGAGTGAGGATTGTTAACCCAATCCCAGAAGGTGGTGCTTCTTGAAGGGGAGGAGGGATAACCAAATAATAATTCCTCCACTTCTTTGGTGCTGAAGATGTTAATGAGGTCAGAATAACCCAAACCATATGATCAGCCCTGGGGATCCATTGCAAGAGTTTCTAAGTATTAAGACACAACTGAAACAAAGGGATTGAAAGAGACAAAATCAATATTTAAATTCCCAACAAAATAATCAAATTAAATTAAAATTAAAAAAAAACAAAAAACATATATATATAAAATTATTATTAATGATATAAAGCATATACATTACTAAAACAAGTTGAACCAATATAGGTAGTCGAATAATAAGTGATAATATAGCCAGGGAGGTACGAGATGGGAAGACATATCAGGAAGGGAGCTGCTATTTATACTGGCTGGCCCATAGTAACAAAAGAAGGAGCTTTCCCAACCAAACTCCAATGATTTCTGGACTTGACAGGCTTTAGCCACAGAGTGGTGGAGTTTTGAAGGAAGCGCCGAGAAATAATAGCAGAGATCTTTTAGTAAGTTTAGGATTTCAAAGGTTGTTCTATAAGAGGACAGGGTGGCGATACTCGGTAAGATACAGTAAAAAGACCTGGAGTCTCCTCCTAGTCCAACCTATAGCATAGCTCTGATGCTATCAAGAATGAAAAGCCACAGCAAATTCAGTAACTGGAAATAGTGGGGAACTAAGCAAAGCATTAACACTATGTAGAGAACGCAGGTAATATATGTGATAATTTAATAAACAACCTACAAACACAAACAACCGCCGCCTGCAGGCTTTAAACATAAAAGAAGCGTACCTCACTTAGATCACAGGGAGGTTCTGACATAATTAGCCAAGCCAGAATAGCGTTGGAGGTTCCCTTTCAACAGCCTATTTAGCGCATGCGAAGAAAGTACAATTTCAGAAGACTACAAAGCTGAATGGTGTGCTAGACTGCAGAAGAAACCCCTAGCTATAGAGCCTACTTCATTAGGCTTGATAACGACAGAAACAATGAAGCGGGCACCCTAAAACTTGTGATGGTATCACGGTGACTTGCCTCAGAGATCTGCAAGCCACAACTTCCTTGCTGGATCTAATAAGAACGGTTAAATTAAATAAAATATATATATATATATATATATAGTAATAAATGAACAAATAAATGATATTGGACATATGGGATGTATTGGTAACCAACTTAGTATAAAAGATCCGTCAGCCAGCTCAGCATGTAAAAGGGCATTCAATAAATAGGAATTATGGCGCCACTGGTCAAGCTATCACTGCAAATACAGATGGAGACAAAATCGTGTCTAGGATCCTAGCTTGCGTAAGGACCTGGAATGAGCCAGAGGTGATAGTTACATAATAAGAACATTGGATGAAGATAATGCTTTTGGAGCTGGAAACAGTGGGGAATTAAGCCAACGTTAATAGTATAAGAATAATGCAGGAGATATAAGTGGTAACGTGACAGAAACCTACTGACACAAACAACCACCACATGAAAGCTTCAAAAGTTAACATAGCCTACCTCACTTAAGATCACAGTAAGGTTCTGACAGCATTAGCAAAAGACTGCCAAGCTGAATGGTGAGCTCAACTGCAGAAGAAAACTCTAGCTTACAAATCATACTTCATAAGGTGCAATAATGAAGGCAACAATAGAATTGGCACCCAAAATTTTCTTATAGTGTTGCAGCAATGTGCCTCGGAGATATGCAAGCCACAACTTCCATTCCAGATCTAAAAAATAAAATAAATAAACAATAAGAAGATGAAAAATGACAACGGGTTCTGATAAAGTGGAGTTAGTCTGGATGGGTAACTTTACACTCTACTGCAACCAAGTTACCATTCTACTATCACATCCCAAGACCTCTTGAAGGATATCGGAGAATTGATATACAAGAAATTGCCTTGCCTAGAGCCATTCAGCTATTGAGGCATCTAATCCGATTCAATTGCAGGTACAATAAAGGTTGAGGTTTTGAGATAAGCAAATAAGAATAAGCCCTTGATCAATAAAACTTAGCGCAGGAAGTCATCAACACTTACCACTTCTCAATAAAACAACCTGACTTGCTTGCAAGTCAAGTAAAGGCCTTTTTTCTGAAGTACTGTAGTACAATAAAAGTGTTTTGAAAAAAAAAATAAAAAATAAAAAAAATAAGCTTATTGGGTACTTTTCTACACCAGGTATGGGGGCTGAAATAGCTCACCCAATCAGGCTGTGAAGCCTCTAGTGCTCAGCAATCGATTATGAGACAAATTCAGGGTTTAGCCCCACCTTAATTAATAAAATATACTGCACCGAGGCAGTTTTCAAACATTATGAGTAGGAAAGAACTAACCATGTGAAGTGGTTTAAAGCACAATAAAATGCTTTTTTTTAAAAAATAAAAAATATATTAGCAATAAAAACAGCCACCCAAAGGATGGTAGGAGGTGCTAGGGCCCTCTAGATCAGCCTGTCAAGCTTACTACCTTACCTTCTAATAACAAAACAAAATAGCAAAAGGGGCTATAAGATAAAAAAAAAAAAGTCCTCAACAAGACTTTAAACTGTTGGATTTTATTTTATTGATGATTTACAAAATAACAATAAATTAACAATAAAATGCCCTCAGCATGGCTTAAAACTGCTTCATTAATTTATCAATTTTAATTCTGATTACTTAATTTAATAATTGATTTTTTTTATTGCTACAGGGCTGTGAAAAGCAAACAATAAAACGCCCTCAGCATGGCTTTAAACTGCTGGTCTTTTCTACAGATAAAGTAACCATAAAATAACAAAAAAGTCCTCAACATGACTTTAAACTGTTGAATTTTTATTTTATTTATGTTTTGGAAAATGATAATAAATTAACGAAAGCCCCCATCAAGGCTTAAAACTGATGGTTTATTTTTTATAATTATATTGGGCTAACACAAGAGCCCTCAGCATGGCTTAAAACTGCTTGGTTTTAATTTTATTTTAATAATATTGCCTCTATAAATGCTAATATTATGTTTTTAATTTCATACAGGTATATTTCAATGAAAAACAAAAGAAACAAATGCAGAAAAACAGTACTCAAACATTAGGACCAATTTCAGGATTTTATAAGCTCAAGAAAATACTTTCAAAGGAAAATAAGTCCTCAACAAGACTTTAAATGTTGAATTTATTTACCTGTTCTGTATTAATGTTATTTATTAATAATTGTTTTTTTTATATATAAATAAAGAATGATGACAATGATTACAATATATATATATATAAATATATAGATAAGAATATAAATAACATGCTTATTTATTTTTAATTTTACTTAATATTTTATTTAAACTTACTGATGATTTTTTTTACAAAGGCCTTAAAAAGAATAAGAAATAACAAATATGTCCTCAGCAAGACATTAAACTTCTGGAATTTTTTCATTTTCTTATTAATATTAAATGAAGCTGACTTATTTCTTTTTTTATGTGCTACAGGGCTATAAAGGACAATGCAAAGCCCTCAGCATGGCTTTAAACTGCTGGTTTTGCTTGTTTATTTTTAATTTAGTTTATTAATTATTTTATGATACAGAAAAAATAACAAAAGTGTCCTCAGCAAGACATTAAACTGCTAAATTTTACATTTTTACAATTAAACAATACTGAAATACTTTATTTTGAATCCTACAGGACTTCAATATATCAAAAGCCCTGGGCAAGGCTTTAAGCTTCGCAATTTTATATTGTTTTATCATTTTAATGACTTAATTATTTTACTGACAGTTTTATTCTATTTTTCACAGTTTTTTATCAACCAATATATATATAATAACAAGAGAAATATCAATTTATATAACAGAATGGGGAATTAAAAAGGAAAAATCCCTCAGGATACAAGAAATAACAAATATGTCCTCAGCAAGACATAAAACTGCTGTTTTCTATTTTATTTTTTTTGTTGTTTGTTTAATTTTCTGACAGAATCTATCTTAATTTTAACTTATTTAATATTGTTTTCTATTTGATTTTAGGGAATTAAGAAGAAAAAGAAAATAAAATAATAATAACAAGAAAAATAAAACTAAAAATAAATAAATAATAGTAATATATATATATAGAACAGAATATGGCTAAAAAACAACAAACAAAGATGTCCTCAGCAAGACATTAAACTGCTGGTTTCTTATTTTATTTCAAATTAACTAAAAAAATTATTATTGTTTACTTTTTTACAGGGCTCTAAAAAATAAAATCCCTGGGCAAGGCTTTAAGCTGCTCAATTTTATTTTTATTATTTATTATCATTCTACTGATGATTTATCATTTTTACATCTTGGATAATATATTATACTAACATTTGATTTTGAATGCTACAGATGTTCATTATGAAAATATCTCTCTTATTTTATAAGCTTAAAATTACTTTTACAGTTAAAATAAGTCCCTAATAGACTATAAGCTGTTTAATTCAAATTACAACTTGGCTTTGAAGATAAATCAGAACCAAAATTATCAACAAGGAATCAAGTAATTATCAAGAAAAACAAGTTTATGGTCCTTGGCAAGACCATAAACTGCCTCTTCAAATATCAACATGCAATCAAGCCAATATCAACAAAAACAACAAAAAGAAAATCTGTGGTCCTTGGCAAGACCATAAACTGCCCACCATTAGAATTATCAACAAGGACTCAAAGCTAAAACACAATCAACCAAGGGTCCTTGGCAAGACCATAAGCTGCCCACCATTAGAATTATCAACAAGGACTCAAAGCTAAAACACAATAAGCCAATGGTCCTTGACAAGACCATAAACTGCATATTTAAAGTACTCAAAAAGATTGGACAAGGACTATCAAAGGAGGATAAGTCCTAGGCAAGACTATAAGCTACCTAAGTTTTCATTTCTTATTTTTTTAATTTCTAATTTTATGTCATTATAAACAAGAATTAGAAAGATTTACTGACTTGAATGTTCTGAACATATTTTTTTTTATTTTTTTTTATTTCAAACTCATTTATTTCTTTTCACTAAGAATTAGGGTCATATCCCATTCATGAGCTCAAGAATATTCTATTATACTTTTCCTACTATTACAACAAGAGCCATTAAGTTGGCTTAATTTTTTAACTCAATAATAACAATAATTAAAAAAAAATTCTACATCAAGTATTATTTTTTTTAAAAAAAAAAGATCAATTTATTTGAAATATTTCTTCAATTACAAGAGAGTGATTGGAACTTGTTTGAAAAGAAGAAGTATTTGTGCCATGAAGGCATTAATTGAACTCTGAAGGAGTTATTTATATTAAAAACTCATAAATTGATGACATAATTTGGGGAATTTACAAATTAATAACACCTCAATGTGCTATTTGTTCCAAATGGAATTTAAAAAGCCCCCCAAAAGGCAAACAAGAGTTTTTTTGAATTGTACAAATCTTTGATTTCACTGTTTATATTTTTTTAACAACTCAAATTCATTTATGGGTAACAGAAAATCTGAACCATAAAGGGGATGGACTTGAAATAAAGTCTGAGTCACAATGATGATTCCAAAAGGAAGAGTTGTGGCATCATAAGGGTCATTATATGAATAAAGGACTCAAATTAGGATCATTCAATTATGTAATATTAATCATAAATACTCTCAAGAGCACCAATTTTTACTGATTGGCACAAATTACCACCTTCAACCAAACAGTTCCAGGATCTTAATTGTGATTCAGGTTTATTTCATTTGAATTTTGATTTTTAATCAGATATCTCGTTTAATGGTTATTTTATACTAGTAAAAAAGAAAATAATGTAAACTTACTGTATCATTATTTATCCTTATTGATATCACTATAAAAAAATAAGGGGTGGGTAAACTTATTTATTACACTATCCCTTATAGTGGAAGTTTTGGGGGAATGAGAACATATCCTCTTCAAAATTTGAAAACCAACTCAAGATCTTTAAAAGGAGAGGGGGGCCCTTCTCCAAACAAATATTATTAAAATATATATATATATCAATAAATTAATATTAAAACCAATTTTTAAATCACCTTATTATTACAATTTTTTATTTTTTTATAACAGGTGTAATTCAGGAACTCATAAGAACCAAAAGGACATAAATTATTTTGAAGAAATAGCAAGAGAATTGGGAAACAACTTATCATAGGACAATTATTCAGAATACTGAAAATGAAGAAGATTATTTATGAAGAAAAACAGGAGTTCCTTATGGATTGACCTTTGGACAACACAAGACCTTGGACACTTCTTTGATTCTGGATTGAAACTCATTTGGAATTCAAAAATCACTGGCCAGAATTTATGGACTGAAGGATTACTCACTGGATTAATTATGAACTCAGGACTCACTTAACATGAAAGACTAACAAGATAATGTACAACACTCAAATCAAATTGCCCTTGCAATTTTAAAGCTTGAAGACTCAAGAGATCCTCAGCATGACACTAAACTGCTTCCCCTGTAGAGTTGGGCAGGGAAACTTAAAAAAAATAATAACATCCAAGAAGCTGGAGGGGATTGTCCTAGTCAGGAGAAGTGCTGAAGGACCATTTTTGTCCTTAGCATGACAATAAACTGCTCTCTTTTTGTAACAGAAACAAGTGGTTTTACAGGTGTTTATCATTATCAAATTGGCCAAAATGAACAAAGTGAAGTATCAATCCATCAATTAAGACAAGAAAATTCCTTATCAAGAAATAAAACAACCAGAAGAATCTTGCATCAAGTGGGAATCATGAAGATTAAAGAATAAAACAAGAGTCAAGTGTAATCCAAATTCAAGCCCAAAGGAGCTCAAGAATCAAGATAAGCCTTTGGATTAGGCCAGGAGGTCCTTGCATTACTTAAACTGCAGGACTTGTATACCTAATATACAGGGGTTACACACCTAGTTGTAGGTCCTGTATGACCTTAAACTAAATTTTTTATGGAAGAAAGAAGAAAGAAGAATTGTGAAGACCTCAAGATTTCAGGAAACTAGCAAATTCTTAGCAATCATTGAAAGAAAGAAGAAGAAAAAAATAACTAATTGAAGATGGATCACCAAATCTTAGCAGCCAAATATAAATCAGTCCTGAAGAAGGTGAGACCAGTCAATGAGACAATGCCTCAATACCTTAACCCACCTTTGGAAAGACCACCTTTTTCAAGAGATCCTTATGAAACACCCTTATCACCCAATCCATCTATATTTCAAGACACCTTAAAGGTCACCCATGAAAGACTGCAAGCATTCAATTTTGGTCCACCAGGATGGTTATCAAATGAAGAAATCAATTTACTCAAAAATGTTATTACTTTAAGGGAAAAAGCAATAGCTTTCTGTGAATAAGAAAGAGGATTACTCAAACACTCATATGGAGAACCTTACAAGATACCAGTAACACCTCATGAACCTTGGCAGAAGAAACCAATTCCCATTCCCAAATCAATTTTACCTCAGTTTACTGAATTAATCATAGAAAGAATCAGGACTGGACTCTATGAGCAATCCACCTCAAGCTACACAAGCCCAATCTTTTGTGTGGCCAAATCAAATGGAAAACTCAGAATTGTCCATGACCTTCAAGAACTCAACAAAGTCACCATCAAGGATGCTGGCTTACCACCTCACATTGAAGAATTTGTAGATGCATTTGCAGGAAGAGCATGCTATGGACTAGGAGACATCATGGGAGGATATGATGAAAGAGAATTAGATGTCACTACAAGACCCCTCACTACTTTTGAAACACCCCTTGGAAGGATGCAACTCACAAGACTACCCTAAGGAGCCACCAACTCAGTAGCAGTATACCAAGCCCAAATGACCTGGATACTCCAAGAAGAAATACCAGAAAGTGTAGGAATCTTCATTGATGATAGAGGAATAAAAGGACCAAGATCACTTTACAACCAAGAAGCCCTACCCAAAAACCCCTCAATCAGAAGATTTATATGGGAATATGCCATAACCTTAGAAAGAGTTTTATTCAGGATTGAAGAAGCAGGACTTACTATTTCAGGATCCAAGTTTGCATGCTGTGTTCCAGCTTTGGACATAGTAGGGCATGTTGTATCATTCAAAGGAAGAACAATTTCAAAACAAAAGATCAACAAGATTCAAAATTGGCCAACACCTCTTAACAAGAAGGAAATAAGGGGATTTCTTGGTCTTTGTGCTTATGTAAGGATGTTTATTGAAAAGTTCTCACAAGTTGCATCACCACTCAGGAGGCTCACCAGAGAGGATGTTGACTGGGATTGGGATCAAAAATGTGAAGAAGCTTTCCATAAGCTCAGAAAAATAGTTGGAGAAGAAATAACCCTCAAGAAATTTTATTATGACAAAGGAGCAGGAAAAATCAAGCTAGCAGTAGATTCAAGCTACATTGCTGCAGGAGCGGTACTCACTCAAGAAGATAAAGAAGGAAAAGACAGACCAGTATTATATGAATCAATAAATTTTTCAAAATTGGAATCAAAATACTCACAACCCAAATTGGAACTCTGTGGAGTTGCAAGAATTCTCAAGAAGCTTCAAACCATACTTTGGGCACAACATTTTGAATTACAGGTTGATGCCGAAGCCTTAATTGAAATGATCAACACCCCTTGCTTACCCAATGCCCCCATGACAAGATGGGTGGCTTTCATTCAGCGATTTTCCTTTGATTTGGTACACAAACCAGGGAAAACTTTCACTATTCCAGATGGGCTGTCCAGAAGACCAAAAAACTCAGAAGAAGAAGATGAAGATGCACCAGAATTTGATGAAGAAGAAGATTGGATCAAGCCACACCCTGGATTTGGGGCCAAGAATGTAAATTCACTTAATTTTTTAGGAATACAAGTACCAACCAAACAAGAAGGATTTTGGAAGAGAATGCAAGAATACTTGAGTACAATAAAAAAATCACAATAAAGTATAGATGAAGAATTTAGAAGGATTAAAAGAAGGTCACCCAACTTTTTCTTGGAAGATGGCCAGCTTAAAAGAAGAAACAACCCCAACCCTCAACTGGTGATATCAAGTCAAGAAGTTCAAAGCTACATTTTAAAGTCACTTCATGAAGACATGGGCCACAGAGGGGAAAATGAAACTTACAGAAGAATTACAGCAAGATTTTGGTGGGAAGGAATGAAGAAATCAGTCAAGAAATGGGTTCAATCTTGCCTGGCCTGCCAAAAGAGAAGTCAAAACTTACAAAGGGAACAAGGAAAATCTACAGAAACATCAACAATCTTTGAGAGGGTCAGTATTGATGCAGTCCATATCAAATCTGGAAGATGGAAGTATATGGTTGTGGCAAGAGATGATTTTTCAGGATGGCCAGAAACAGTTGGACTAGTCAAATTAATAGCAAAAGCAGTTGCAGAATGGTTCACCTCAGAATGGATATGCAGGTATGGCTCACCAAAAGAAGTAACTGTTGATGGGGGGCCAGAGTTTGGAAAAGAATTGCAAGATGCAGTAAAGAAAGCAGGATCAAGGATCAGAGTCACCACACCTTATTACCCAGAGTCTCAAGGGATGGTTGAAAGGGGTCATAAGCAACTCAAAGATGCACTAGTCAAGATGTGTGGAGAAAATGGAGGAAAATGGAAAAAATATCTACCTTTGGTTACATTGGCTGACAGAATCTCAGCTAAAAGGACAACTGGTTTCTCACCATATGAACTCCGATTTGGACAACTACCAGTATTACCAATTGAAATTGAAACAAAAACATTTTTAGCAGTAGAATGGCACAAAATATCCACAACTGAGGAATTACTGGAAGCCAGAGCCAAACAGTTGGAAGGAAAAGAAGAGATGAGAAGAAAAGCAGCAGAAAAACTCAAAAAATCAAGGGAAGACTCAATGAAATATTGAGATAGAAGAATGGCACAGCAGCTAAGATCACTCAATCCAGGAGATTTGGTCCTGGTTTACAACAAAGCAATAGAAACTAATTGGGGGCTACTTTTCAAAAACAAATGGAATGGACCCTACATAGTAATCAGACAAATAAACAATGGACCATATGAACTTGAGGAGCTGGATGGAACTGAATTAGCAAGAAGATTTGCAGCATCTCAAGTTAAAAGGTTTTACCCAAGAGGAAAGTTTATGGACACAAAAGAAGACACAGAAGAAGAGGAAAGTGAAGAAGATGAATCAATAAATGAAGAAGAGGTATTGGAGGAAACCATAGAATCAGATGAAGAATAGGGAGCTCTCACCTGGAATGCTGGGGGCAACATTAAATGGAGAGGGGGATGTGGTATTCTATACCATTTTTTTCACCAGGCTCAAGCTCATAGTAACCCAAAACAGCAGTAAATCCAGCCTACAGGCAGACTTACACTCAAATTTTACACCAAAAGGTCAATTTTACAGCAAGAAGCTGGATTTAACTCATAAAACCATGGCACAGGCACCAAAGGGCAGTGTATGTGTTTGAATAAATTATTCAATTTCATTATGCATATGTAAAAAGCAAGTTACATATAGCAAACTAGTTACAACAAATAAGGTACCACCCTTTAAATTACACACCCCACCCAGCCTTACACCCCCTTATAGCCACAGGACTCATGCAGCAATAAAGGGACACCTGCATGAATTACACAGAAGCTTAGAACTCAGCATAGAAAAGTCACATTATGAAAAGCTCAACTCCATGGAATTCCTGCAAGTCATTTACAACACAGCCACAGGAGTACCTTATCTTATATCCACAGTAACCCCACTTAAAACCTTAAAACAGAATCATAATTACTTACACCACTCATCACCTCATGCAAACTAAAGCTAGTTACAACAGGCTGCATGCAGTACACAATTCTAATTAAATCTCAACCACATGACTATGCACAGCATGTGTCAAACTCAAAAATCGCATCATCTCATACATAACAGTAAATTCATCAGTGCAAGAAATTCTCACCTGACCTCATTTTAAAGTTCAAAAAGAAGAAAAACAACCATGACACTTGCATAAATTACACAGCCACTTCTAACAAGCCTAAAATGTGACATATTCAAAGGAATTTCAAGTTCATCATGTGATACTACACCCACCAACAGAATATCATGTGACAGAAAGGAGGCTGTGTACAACAAAAATCCACAGCCAAAATTGAATCACCTCATGCATGCAAGGAAAATTCAAGAATATCACATCATAATTATTTCACCAAAAACCCATCATGTGATGAATGGAGGCTGTGCAGAGAAAAAATTATCACCCAACCTTAAATCACCTGACCCATGCAAGAAAGTTCCTCACCAAAAATGGATTCACATGATGAAATCAAGAGGAATTAAAGTGGAAAAAGACAGCTCCCATGGAGGGCCCCCTGGGCTCCCAAAAGGTATAAATAGAGAGGCTTTCTCCCCCCAAATTTCAAAATTCCCCCCATGCAAATTATATCCCCTGCACATTGCAAGCACAGGAATGATTCATCCCTCACCTGGGAGGTAGTCCAGTATATTATAGTAAAAATTACTTGCCCAGTAGCTAAGCTCAGTGGAAGTATAGTGTTGAAGATTACCCAGTAGCTAAGCTCAGTGGAATCTTATTATTCTTAAAAAAAGAAAAGAAAAATTATCCAGTACCCAGAATTAGGGTTGCTACTCTATTAAAATATTTCACCTAGTAAAATTAACACCATTTATCAAGATTTAAAATTCACTTACCCCTTTAAAAAAAATATTAAATATCAAAGAATCTTACCTCTTAAATTTAACAAATACCATTTTATCTTATTATTTAACCCTCTTAAAAAAATAAATAAATAACAAACCTTTCAAGAATTATTTTACTCTATTATAACTATACCTTGACAAAACTACCTTTATCAACACCAATCAAATTTTCCAGAAAGCCTTAAATAACCCATCCTACCAAGGAATTATCACCAATAAGAAACAACTCACCTCAATTTCACTAAAAAAAAGATATCAAGATTAA
Organism: Austropuccinia psidii; assembly: GCA_023105745.1. Taxonomy (NCBI): domain Eukaryota; kingdom Fungi; phylum Basidiomycota; class Pucciniomycetes; order Pucciniales; family Sphaerophragmiaceae; genus Austropuccinia; species Austropuccinia psidii. The sequence goes on along the minus strand of JALGQZ010000017.1, from coordinate 24,991,290 downwards.
ACAGACAAGTATTTCATTAAAATCTCCAATTTAACCAAAAATAACTGACATTATTTTTCATATTATTTATTGAATAGGTCTGATCTGAGACTGCTGAATTTTGTCTTCTGCAGTTGTAAAGCCACTTACTAAATTTATTTTGGTTTGTGAGCTCTAAGGAAAATTTTGTTCAGTATTTTAGGAGGGGCAGGCAATACACCCTTGCCACCCTTGGTTACAGGAGTTATTAGCAATTCAAAACTATTTACCTGTGATTTCCCCCTCCAGGTACTGCCTCATTTTAATCCCACACAAGAGGAGTTCCCACAGTAGGGCTTTCATATTCTCATCATTATAGCTTTCAGTGAGTTATAATAATAGAATAGATTAATTATATTCTTTTAGATATAATTATCATAATTTTCATTGTTTAAAGCTTTAATATTATTGATTTTTTTACATAATCTTCTATTAAAATCAAATCTTTCAATATTGATGATAATTATATTTATGGTCATGGTTATAATATTTAATCATATCATATTTTGCTTCAAGTACAGTCACATTACTTTCAATTATAGGTATTATCATCAAGAGCTTCATGGATAAACCTTACACTAGGCATTTTTACCAAAATTGGCATGATTTTATTGTTTTTGTTTTTGGTAAAACTATTCATTTCAATACTCATTCTCATGTACCAAAAGGTATAATTTTTTTCTTTTTCTTCACAAGAAAAAGTGTTAATTTTATCCACAAGAAAAAATTGAAATGAAAGCAAGAGACAAAAAAGATTATGAGGCTTTTTTATTACTATGATTTATATTTAGTATGACAGAAATTAATTCTTCCAAACAAATACCATTTTATTTCAAAAAATGTTCCTCCAATGATATATGTTTTTGATTTGATTAAATCTCAAAGTCCATTCTCACTGTCAGGTAAACTCAATGGAAAAAAATTAGTCATCTGTGGTTGCACTTTCTTTCTTAAGTTTTGAGCGCTTAAAAAACCTTCCATTTAGAAGATTATTTCTTGACAGAAGGAAATGATTTTCTCAGTTCAGTGTTTTAGTGTTTTTTCTAAATATATGAAAAAAAATCAAAAATGGCTATAATCCGACCACAATTAGATTTCTTTTGGCCAAAAGTGTATGTGTGCCATTCATACATAATTTCTGGTTATTAATTAAGCTAGATCTGAGCTTTTCAAAAAAAAATGCCAATCATTTTTGAATAATTGTCCTTTCAACACGATTGTTGAACGCAAACTCATTGAGCATCATATAATCATGACAATGAAACTTGAAGAGGAAGCAAATCAAACTTGAAGTGGTTTTTAATCTTAAACACATAATAAGTTGTAATTGTGTTTTAATGGTTTTGATAAGATTGCACATAATTAAACTTTCGTTTTTCTCAACGTGCTGACGTTGCTTGTTTGAAATGAGTTTTTACGCTTTTTTAAAAAAAATCCAAAACCAATAAGTGAGGTTAGTATGATAAGACCCAACCAAAAATTGTTGTTTTTGTTGTAATCAATAAAATTTCGATTAAATCTCGTTGGTCTGGTTTGTTAATTTTAATAAAAGAAAGATTAAGCAAAAAAAACATTTTGAAATGAGTTACGAATTTGCCCCATTCAGTTAATGAAAAAACAAATCCAAAAATTGCAACACGGTTTTTGTTGATAAATTTTTTCGAGTTAAGTTAATCCGACTTGTTTAATCTCAAGCGTTTGTTGAGCAGGTGTTTTAAGAAAAATTGCTTACTTTTGAGTTACTAGAGGAAGCAGAGCTCCAGAATCATAAAGTTCACTTAAATCGTCTGAGCCTCCAATATGCTTTTGAGCGATGAAGATCTAAAGAGAAAAGTCGAAAAATGTAACCATGCTTTTAAGATATCATATCAATTTGGTATTTTGTGGATGGAATGTGTTGATTGGTAATTACATTGGGTACCGTTTTTTGATTTGTGAGTTCAAATAAATAATCTTGAATCGCTAGGCCTTCTTGTCCCAATAAATCGAGTTCAAAAATCTTAGGATCTGATAGTTTATTTGGAATGGAAGCTATCAGATTTTTAGCTTTGATACTGTACGGACAATAACTTTTGGAATAAATAACGATATGATTGTTATCGATGACTTCCTAAATATCGTTAAAGAGATTGTTAGTTTGAGTTTCAGAGTTGGAATGAAAAATCAAGTCGATATATTTTACCTTGACTGTCTTTCCAACGACTGTGGCCATAACTTCAACCCAAAAAATAAATCCAACGTGAATGAAGGTCTTGTCAAGATTCGAGTTTGGTTTTTCGTGAAATTTGTGTAATTTTCAAGGGTATGTTGTGCAGATTACGAGATTACTGATCGATGATAATTTTGAGAAATTTAATAAGAGATGATCTTGAAGAGCCGAATGACTTTCAAAGATTTTATTCTTGGATCCTCAGATGAATCAGTCTCATCGGGAAGAATTGATTGTTTCTTCCAATTCATTTTATGATGCCAGCTTATTGTCCTGCTTGAAACCGGTTGGGTGAACTTACGATGATTCCATTTCCATTTGAATTGAATGACTTGGGCTGAAGCCCTGATGGAAGACTTGTGAGATTTCCCTTATTTCTCTTACAATCTCATCGCTTTTGCTCTGCAAGCTCAAGAATCTTCACTTATGAACCAATCTGCTCCCAGCTCACCCCAGTCCCCAGACTCACCCGGTCTGACTTCAACGATCGTCATAAAATTAGGTAGACTGAAAGATCTGACTTTGTCGTGATTTCAAAACGAGCAACTGATAAATTTTTGTCTTGAACCGATGGGTGACCTCTTGACACATTTTGGTTTGTTGGCTTCGCTATCCAAGGCACTTCCTCAATCGTGTCTGAACAGACACTTCAACCCAAGCTTGGCCTCTTGGCCACTTTAGTAGAAACATGCGTTCACTTGCGATCGATCGGTCATAAGGTCGTCTTGGTCTCATCAGGTGCCATCGGCATGGGAAGAAGGAGGATGTCCTTATTAGAGGATAGTTCAAATGGACGCTGGGGCAAGAAGCCAAAGGAAAACGACAAACAAGTAAGGCTTTTGTTCTAGTTTTCTGCTGGGTCTTTTCCTTTGCTTTCATCAGACCACTTACTGAAACATGTTTTATACATTTTATCTCAGGCTTTAGCTGCAATCGGTCAGGGTCATCTAATTGCATTGTGGGATAGTCTCTTTGGTCGTCTCAATCAACCAATCGCTCAGATCTTATTGACTCGTGGTGACTTGGTCGATGTGAGCTATTAATCGAGCTATCAACCTTTAACTTTTAGGCGTATTTAGCAGTCTTTCTTCCTGTCCCTTTCTTCTTTGACAAGAGATCTAGATATCTAAACGCTTCCTCCACTCTTACCACTCTGCTTAATCATGGTGTCATTCCGATCATCAACGAAAACGATACTTTATCGGTTGCCGAAATCAAATTTGGAGATAATGATACTCTCTCCGCCGTCACAGCTGCCATGTGCCATGCTGAATTTCTCTTCTTAATGACTGATGTCGATTGCTTATATACTGAGAACCCTCGCTCAAACCCTAATGCTCAGATAGTCAAAATGGTTTATGATATTGAAGGTGTTAGAAAAATTGGTTAGCAAATAGTCTTATCACAATAATCGGCCTCAAAGTCCAAACCAACATTTTTTTCATTCCAACCCGGTCTATAGTTTCAACCGCTACGCTTGGTTCTTCTTTAGGAACGGGTGGAATGGCAACTAAACTCATTGCAGCCGAGCTGGCTACCGTTGCTGGTGTCTCAACAGTCATCTGCAATGCCACAAAACCACAGGCTATTACCTCAATAATGACTGACATTGGCACTCTACGCTCATCCACTGCCTCATCAACTCATCCATCAGCGGCATTACTGGGACCACCACAGCCCAGTCCTTCTTCACTAGCATGTGACACCAAGCCACTATATACTGTCTTTCTTCCGCGACACACCCCGCTCACAAGTCGCAAGTTTTGGGTCGCACATGGCTTGGTACCCAAGGGCTCAGTGGTGATCAACAAAGGGGCATATAGAGCAATCAGTCGTAAATCCATTGGTGGGAGATTGCTTCCAGCTGGTGTCGTCCAAGTTTGTGGAACGTTTGCTGTGGCACAAGCAGTGAATATAATGGTTCCTCAAGCTTATCTGAATCCAGAGCTTGAATCGCACGACCAAAAAAATGATGAACCCAGTGGTTCTCTTTCAGCTCACGTGGCCATGACAAATGAAACTTTAGGTGGCATAGTAGAAGTAGGCAGGGGGTTGGTCAATTACAATTCCTCTGACATGGACAAGCTTAAGGGTCGACAAAGGTAAGAAAACTTTTTATTGCCATTCATCCTTGTGGTATTTTGAAAGTGCATAAGAACCTGATCTTTATTACCTCTCCCGTTCGCCTGATTTTGAAATAAAAAAAATCCCGAAATTAATCCGATAATATACTAATTAGCTCGGAAATCAAGCTACTGCTAGGGCATATTGAATCAGAGCATGTGATTGAGTCAATTGTGTTATTCAAGCCTAGCTCATCATCTCAGCCTTCATCGTCTCCGTCAAGCCTCAATTTGGAGTCTGGGACCGATTTGAAACCTGTCGATTGTTGATGGCTTACCTTTATAGATTTTAAGAGTAATTTGAGCGAAAGTCAGTAGTTAATTGACATTGCGCTGTTAAGACTTTTTTTTGGGTTTCAATCGGGGATCAGTAGTATAGCGCACTTAGTGCTTCCTGTATTATAATTATTGCCTGTACTTTGGCTACAGACTAACATTCTTTCGCTATTAGCTTATTGAAAAGATGCCGCAGCGTTCACAACAATCATCTGCCAGAGGTCTATTGATTTGTCAAAGAAAGCTGCCCATTGTCGGTCAATTATGCTCCAGGTAACCTTATGACACATGCAAACCTTTTTGAATAAAATTTTGAATCATGAACTGCCCAAGTCTTCCAAGATCACGCTTCTGTGTGATTACCACACCAAGTTCTACTCGAATTTTTGAGGATTGTGTGCTTTGAAGCTAGTTTGAGCATAGAACAATTAAAGCCTTTCTAAGTGTCTTAAACCAGCCAATTACTTGAATACTATTTTTAATGGATTTTAGTAGAAGATCTAGACCTAGAAAGCTGTCTGAACTGAAGTATAATTATCCAAGAAGCTGAGGACATGGGGTTCAGCGTTGCCTAAGGAGTCCCAAAGGAGTTTTAGTAGGACCCGTTACTTTTTTTACGCCGGTTGGTCCGAGCTAAGGGTGACCTCCGGCCCAAAGACTTTCCGAAGAACCCATGGGGATGCCTCTACAGGATCGGGTCACGGGGCACATAATTTTACCTCAAACTTAAGTTCACACCCCGTTTGAGCGGGGTACAGGATGGGGCTTGGACCAGCAATGGAGACCAAGCAATCCATTTCAGGCTACAAGTTACAATTCTCATTGCAATATAGATCAAGGCAATAACGCAATAGAAAGAAAAAAAGATGGCCCAATCAATGAGCATAAAAATTAGTAAAAAAGCTCATTTGTGAGAGTATATTGGCCCAAAAGTGCAGGCCCAATCCTTAACACATGCATTCTTGAGAGTGAAGCGCACTGGTATGTAAGTATCTTTCTACCACATGAAAAGACCCTTTCAGATGGGGCACTTGTTTCTGGGATGGAAAGATATTTCTGTGCCATATGAGCAAGAGTTGGAAACATTTTACCTCTTGATTTCCAAAAGAGGAGGATGTTGGTCTCTTTGGGCTCTGGTGGCTCAAAAAAGAATTTTTGGATTTTATTTTTGAAGCTTCTTCCCTTGGATGATGCCAAAGAGTACATATCATCAAACAGCCCCATTCCAATGCTGACAGGGACAGGGTTGTCACTATGGGTTGTATCAATGTTGAGGTTCTTGAAGGTAACATGTCTTCTTTCATCATCATCAAAAATGGCTGCAAGCTTGACTGACAAAGTTCCACAGCAAGATAGGGTTGTTTGATGATTTGTGAAGAATTGAGGTTTGAATTGGGGATCAAGAATTGAGATGCATATAACAGGCATTTTGCAAAATAGTTGCTTCAGATACCTTGACAACTTACTGTTCATTGCCATTGCAGCAGGCTTGATTGGGGTGACATCATACTTATCAGAAGCCTTTCAAAACCCAGTCATCAGAAATATTACAGAAATAATGCAACAAGATAAGAAAAGGTTGTACCTGATGTAATTATGTGATAAGCAATATATATAATTGTAGCATCTTGTTGATTGTGGGATAAGCTGAGACACAAATGATATGGGTTGCTTCATAAAGGCACTGCAGGAAATTTACCATTACTGAAACCTTCTCCCAGTTGAGTTGGTTAAGGCAATAAGCTTGCATGTTTTCAGTCTTGCAATATTGGATGCATGCATCTTTGAGGGATAGAAAGTGTTTCAACACATTGTGAGTTGGATTCCAACAGGTGCAAATATTTGACAAAAGGGTAATTGCTTTGGTTGTTTGGCCTTCTTCATAAATGAGGTTGACTGTAAAAATAAAATTTTCACACCATTGAGGGCTTTGCTGTATATATGATGCAAGCTTACTCAGGCATTATTGGTTTTAATGCAAATTAAAAAATTTCAAGTTTGTAGCAGTGGAGGATCATTTTGAAATGGTTTGCAAGGGAGATACCAGAGTGGTTACCTGCATTAATGGGAGCTTCAGCCACTGGAACAAATGAAAAAAAAACTCACTTTCAATATTGGTAAGGACCCAGAGAACAGATTTGAGCTTGTAATTGGAATCAATAAAATGGGAAGTGATTTCCATAAAAGCTTTCATATTTGGACTCTTCCAAAGTTCGGTTGTGAATGAGAAAAAAAAGCTACTCTTGAAAATTGTTTTGTAAATGTGTTCTTGATTAAAGTAAAATATGTTGGATAGGTGTCTGGTTAGAGGAGCTCATCAAACAGGGATATTAAGAACAATGGATTGCACAGCTCAAGGAGATATTAAAAAGAGCTGGACTTGGTGATGGATAAAGGGAGATCAAAATCTGAAATGAAGTAGATAAGAGAAGTCTTCAGAGTTTCCAAAGAAAGTACCTGTGAAAGAAAAACAAGTTAGCAAAAGATTTGATAGCATACCTTTTTGCTTTTACAATTCTGAACAAACTGATCAATAATTGTCTTTTGGGTTGTGTAAGCAATGCAGGCTGTTGAGATAATGGGTGATGGCCTTGGTGATTCCTGTTCTATTGCTCTTTGATTTCTTATGACAGCTTTTTCCAAAATGATTGATAATGTTTCACTAAGCAATTTGGTCATTGACTTCAGAGAAGTATAGCCAAACCCAAGAGTGTGTGGAAGTGGTGGTGGAATCACTAGAATATTGAATATTTTGAAGTGTTTCTTCAAATTCACTGGGGAGGATAAGCAAGAAGTAGTAGATGATAACTGGGATAGAGTAGCTGACAACATAGGATGAAGGAATAGGGAGGAAAAGAGATGAAGAGAGACAAGTTCAGCAGTATGAAAAAAGATGCCAAGAAACTTTTTTGAGGAGTAGGATAGATGGAGCTGGACTGAGAAATAAACAGAAAATGGCTTAAGGAGAACAAGAGAAGTAGTTAGACAAGTTCATCAGGATGGAAAAAAATATCAAGAAACTTTTTTGAGGAGTTTGAGAGATGGAGAGAGATGAGTGGAGCTGGACAGAAAACAAAGAGAAATTGGTTTAAGGAGGACAAGAGACAGAGAGAGAGACATGGGTTAAGTGGTTAAGTTGGATGGAAGAAAAAATAAAGAGAAATTGTGTTAAGGAGACACTTCCAAGGGGGGAAAGCTGGACCTTTATGCCCCAAAACTTCCCTCCAGGGTCAAAACATAGGGGTTCAGGAATATGGAAGCTTCTCAAATTTTCCCCAGGCTTGGACCAGGACTTGGGGAGGTGTGGGATGATGTCAGGATGAGACAATGAAAAATTTGTGATATGACTATTTACAGCTTAAACTATTACTGTGACATGGTGTATTATAATGAAAAAGATTATAAAAAGTAATATGAAGGGTTTTACTATAGGAAAAGAGTGGTGGTGAGAGCTATTGAAAACCCTGGGTGCAGCTTTACCAATTGTGTTGTTACAATAAATACTGAAATACTTTGAATTATGAGTATGCCTGATTATTTTCAAAGAGTATAACTGTTTTTAAACATTTTACTACATAGTAATTCAAGAGCAGGATGGGGATTTCTCTTTGGGGCAGAGAAAGGTGCCTTTTTATCCTGAAATTGGGTGAAAAGGTCCTCTAGACCATTTCACATAGAGGAAGTGAAGAATTTCCACTTCCAAGGACTGGCTTGTGGTTTCCTCACAGCCTGTATACTCTTTATTGGGCTCAGATGTGGTTTCAAAACCACATCTGGGCAGTTTTCACCAATACAAGGTGAAAATTTTCATCTGGGTACCACATAGCCCTCTTTTGATGCATAGAATGCTGTACAGAACCTCTTTGGGACCCCAGTATTGAATGAAGTATGAGGATTTGAAGTATAAACAAGCTACTTCATCTATTTGGCACCTCATAATAAAAAATATGGGAAAGGATCCAACAGTAAAGGTGTATTGGCCAAACTGTGGGATTTTAACCTTGTAACTGCCATAGCTTTGGCAGTTTTTGAGACATTGAGCTCAAAGTTGGTTTATTGAGAAGCCCTGGATGGGATATAAAAAATAGTACCTCTTTTGGTATGGGTATAATTAAATATGGAAAAGCTATACCTTTCTCAATTTTTATTATCCATATATGTATTTTTGTCCAAACCTGTATGGAACTAGTTTTCTCCATAACTTTAGTTTCAGTTGAGATATGAGGAAATGGATGACACCATCAGATAGCCCTGATTTAGATATTTACAAAAAGACCCCACTTCAGGTATCTCATACTAAAACTGTAGAAGTTAAATTAGAGGTGAATATTTGACTCACCCTTATTTGACCTTATTTTGCCCATAACTTCTGTAGTTTTTGTGCTAGCTCAATTTGGCTAGTACCATTGGATATACCTAATTGTGAGCTTAAACTTGACTGCCTATTTGATGGGGTTCAGCCTATTCCTCTGGAATTTAGATGAGAGGTGAAGATTAAGGTTTATGCTCAGTAACTGCTTTGAGCTTGAATAACTTTGTTATTTTTTGTCCTATGATTACAGGACTTGTATATTTGGAAAGAGGGTGAGTTTCCTTAATCTATTGATACATTTTAAGCTGGTTTGGCTCAGCTCCATCTTTTGGTGGTATTTTGTTCTACCATTAGTTTATGGTATTTTGGCTGTCATGCTTGTTCTCTTGTTTTGAGTAACAGGCTGACAGATGAAATAAGGAAGTACCTTTAGGGGGAAATTATTGGCGAGTCTTTTTTGAATTTCAGAATTTCCCAATAAGCTTGGATGCTAAGGTGTATCAGATTCCCTTCTAAATAATCATGAATAGTCAGATTACAGAGAATAACAAAATAAAATAATATTTGTGGCTTTAGCAGATAGAGAAGTCTTATCATTAGTCTCTAAATCAGACCTATCAATAACACCAAAATCAAAACTATAATTGCTGATAAAAGAACAACTGATTTTTTATGTTATAAGACTAATAATATTTTTTTATGCTTATTCTAATGATATGTTCAATAATAGCAATAAGACAACTACATTTAATACTAATAATAACTCTTCAATAAACTTTGATAGCATGTTCTTTTATCACTACTACCTTTTTTTTATGATATCAAGCTTCTGCGCAAGGTTATTGAGCTTTTCACTGTAGTCATACTAATATTATCCACTAATATTAAGCTACTGAGCTTTTCAAAATGGCTATACTACTATTCTTCACTAATATTAAGATACTGAGATTTTCACAATTAAAACACTAATACTACTCTAGATATCCTGCTGGTTCAGGGATGGTTCTGATCCTCAATGATGGGAGCTCACTCCATTAGTTTTGGATAATGAGGGAGAGAAGAACTCTATTTATAGCTTTTGGGCCTCCATAGAGTTTCTCAAAACAAGGGCTTTAGAAAAATCATAGTTGAGATGCTTCAGCCAGTGAGATGTTTAGTTTTGGTGTAGAAATGTGGTTTCTGAGAGAATTTTTCTGGTGTTTTTTTTCTTATCAAAATAAGGTGATGTAATTGAGATAATTTGGATGGTGATATTTTATTTTCGCCAAGAAAGTGGAGAAAATACAGCTTCTGAAAATTGAACTTTCTTCTAGTCATATGATATCTTTGAGAAAATTTAGCTGGAGCAATTCTTCTTTTTGGTAACCTTGTTATATGTTTTCTGAGAGGATTCTTTTGGTGGTGTTTTTTCTTATGAAAATCATGTGATGTCATTTAAATTATTCTCCAAAGTGGAGAAAGTAGGGAAAATAAAGTTTTTTGTTATTGAGTGCATTGAAATTAAATTTGAACAAAGGTGGTGTAAGTTTTGTCTATGAAACTCTTGATAATAGTAGCAAAATCAAGAGTACTATGACTGTCCTCAATAGAAATATATAATATAATAAAATATTATAACCACAAATTTAAATATAATTATTAAAAATAATTATATAAAAAAATAAATTTAATTATTATTATAAAAATATAATAATAAAAAAATATAATAATTATAATAAAATTATAATTATTCTATTATTGTTATAGTCACTGACAGTTATAACAATAAGAATTGTAAAGCTCTTAATGAGACAATTACACGTGGAAATATAAATATTAACCACTTATAAATAATATAAATATCATTTATAAAAGAATTATAACACACACTGTGCAGAAATAATTATTATAGAATAAAATTCTATATAAAAAAAAACTAATACTAGATAAAAAAATTATAGAACTTTAGAGAAAAACTTACTTATAATATTTATTTAATACAACAAGTCAAACAACAACAGTTATTATATTAAATAACAATTATAAGTTAAAAACACGCCTAAAATCAATAAATTTAAAGATAAAACAACTTTTTATGATAAAATTTAAGATTTAAGAGTTTTTGAGAGGAATTTGTGGATTTTAAAAGATATTTAAGATGATAATTTTTATAATATAAAATATATTATTGATGATTACAACAATAATCTGAATTCTATGACTTCAATTCTTTAATTTACAATTAATAAAGAATAAAATAACTTAAGAATTACTTTAATAATAAGATTTTATAAATAATAAAACTTTACCTGTTTAAATTTCTAATATGATTGGATTGAATATTGATTATGGACAAAAACAGTGATGAAAAGACTCTTTTTATGTCTTAAGAGCAGCTCTCATGATTCATAATGATTATAGAGGGCGTACTCAGGTCAAAACTGAAAAACCATACTCAAAAACAAAGCTCTCAACTTAAGGCAACTTGTTTTTAATTCCAATTTAAAGTTACCAGTGTTATTCATAACTCCATGTAACTTTAATCCTCATTTAAACTAATTATTTTAAGTTTTTAATATAAATAAACTTATTTATATTAAAGTTCATCACATGAACAACTTAAAAATAGAGTTTCAAGTAGAAATCTCTTAAACTCAATTTTTAATTAATTTTTAAAGAAATCATAACTTTCTTTGAGTTTAATTAAAAGAGTAAATTTCCAGGCTAATTACCCAGGAAATTTATTTATAAAAGATACTTAAAATTTAATTTATATATTGATAATGATAAATTCTAAGTTGTGTGAAATTTTCAAACAAATCCATTAAGAATTGGATTTTTAATGAATTTTTGAAGTTATTGCTATTTTTCCACGTAAAATAGCAATACACACCAAACCTTAAGTTTTAATAAGGTTTGAATGCTTGAAACTTTAAAGTTTTAAGCTTATTTAAGGTTTTTAAGCTTAATTAAGCTCTGACAGTTCTTAAAACCTTGATTTCAAGCCTGCATATTGGGATTTACCTTATGGCAGCTTTAAATTCCTGTCCAATTTGGGATCAAACCAGTTTAAACCTTAAGGTTAGATCAAAGTCTAATCTTAAAGTTTAAATAAGGTTTAAAATCCTCCAATACAGCTGGACAACCTTAATTGAATCCTTGCAGATCCAAAAAGTTGGGTACCCCAGCTCTATTTGGTCTTTTTCCTTTGTCCCACCTTTCTGCATGGATTTTGCCCTTTTATTTATTTAAAGCCATACTATGGCCTTAAACCCTTTTAAATTGAGCTCACGCAGGATTTACATTCTGTATGGCAAATCCTTAGCCAATTCAGTAAATATACACCACACCTCAATTTTAACTAAAACTTTGGTAAGTTTGCATAAACCTTATGCAACTTTAAATTTAAGCTTAATTAAGCTTAAATTTAACAATTTTAAAAAATGTTAAAAAAGTTACATTTGTACTGTGAGATTCTTAAATCTTCCAATAACATAAAAAATAAGTGGTTTTGGGTATAACACCCTATGGGTGTACCCTAGGTTATTTTTGGTGTACAATCCAAAAATGACATAATATTTATAACTTTGTTTATCCAAAAAAAAGTTATACTTATTTTTTATTATTTTTTATTTTAAGTTCAACTAAAAAGTCTGTTTAAGACAAAATTAACTGTTTATAAAATCATATGTGGTCTTATAAGTATGTCATACATACCTCACAGGCTCACATTCCCTACCACCAAAAAAAAATTTTACCACAATTTTTTTTTTGTAGTGTACCCCCAAGTTATTTGGGGGGGGGTATAATCCACTGTCCAACCTCTCTACTTATACTTTCAAGTATGTAAAGCACACAATTCAAACTTTTTATTGAGAAATTGGTCTTCTCTCATGTCTGAATATTCTGAGAAACTTTTGGGTATCAGGTATTTTGTTTTCTACAATCCACTCATCTTCATGTTGTGGATTTTTATACCTGACCAAGTATTATCTTTCATTTTTTCCCCTAAGTCTTCTTTCTTTCAAGACTTTCAGTACCATTTTCTCCTCACTTAGGTCCAGTGGGGGTACTTCTAAGGGTGTGTCATTTCTTAAAGGAAATAATTCCTTGTAACTTGAAGTGTAATGCTTTACTAGACTGACAGGAAATGTTGGATGTTTATTTTCCAGTTCTCCTGACAGTTCTACTTGTACTGCATTTGTCCCATGAAGGGCTTTAATAATAAATGGTCCTGCAAAGGAATATTTCAATTTCTTTGGACTTTTAATATTATTAAAGTTCAAGGTTGAAACTAGTATTAAGTCCCCTACTTTGAATTCTGGGGTTTTATGACTTTTATCCCATTTCTGCTTAGCATATTCAAAGGCATCATTCATGCTTTGATTTGCATGATGCCTTACTTTATCAAGCAATAGCTTAAAGCTTGAAGCAGTTGGATGAATGTCAACCAGATCTTTCTTCAAAGTATCAACTGGAAGTTTGGGGTTCCATCCTTTTTCCAACATTGCAGGGGTCTTGCCTGTTGAAGCATGGATGGAGGTCTTGTAGGCTAATTCCAATGCTGGTATAAGAGTACACCAATCATGGGTAAAGCCATCAGAATCTTTAAACTCCAGGCCATAAGCACAAAATCTTCTGATCATTTCCTCAAGGGTTTCAATCATTATTTCTGCTAACCCATCTGTTTGTGGATGGTATTCTGTTGAGAATGATAATTTTGTACCCAAAAGCTTATGTAAATTAGTCCATAAGGCTGATGTAATTTTTGGGTCTCTGTCACTCATGATGTTTTTAAAAAGACCAGTATGGGATATTACTCTATTCCAGATTAAAAGGGCTGTATCCATAGCTGTGTCATCTTTGTGACATGGTAAAAAGATTGGTGTCTTGCTATATCTGTCTACAATAACAAGACATGCATTGTAACTCTTATCACCTCCAGGTGGTAATGCAGTTACCCAATCCATGTGAACCACTTCCCATGGGGTACTTGGTTCTTGGATATGGATCATCAGACCAAAGCTTTTACCAGTAGCTTTATTGGCTTTCTGGCATCTATCAAAACTATGACAGTACTCAATGACATCTTTTCTCCAAGATGGCCACCAGGCACATGTCTTAATTCTTTCCATTGTTCTGTCTTCAGACAGATGTCCAGAGTAAATGTTATCATGGCATTCTAGTACTATTGTGTTAATCAACATTCTATTACATAGGACCATGACACATGTGTGTTTAGATCTATGATATAGTATACCATCAAACAAATGGAATCTTCCATTATCATAAGATGTTTTCCAAATATCATCCACAGAATTAGCTAATGCTGTATCTTTACAATCTTTGTCAAGTAGAGCAGTAAGAATATGACAGTTCTTATCTTGCTTGTAGCTTTCCCTAACTTCTTCAAAGAGTTCTGTTCCAACATCTGTGATATTAATTCCTTCAATTGGAATTTGAGGTTTTGCACTTGTAGGAGCATAGGCAGGATTATCAGGTGTATTTGTTAATGCCCATCTACTCAAGCCATCAGCATTCTTATGAATATTTCCAGCTTTATGTACTATGGTCATATTGCCTCTATACTCCTGTATAGCAATCTGCCATCTTAACATGTGTCTGTTTGGAGTTTTCATGTTAAGAAGTGATTTAACTGCATTACAATCAGTAATTACTTCAAACACACTACCATCAAGATAGTAATGAAGTTTTTCCAGAGCCCAAACAAGGCAAAGGAACTCCATTTGGCTAGCTCCATATCTGGCCTCAGTAGGTTTAATTTGTCTTGAAATAAAACAAATTGGACCTTCATAAGGCTTGTCATTGACAATTTGAACTTGATGAAGAGCAGCTCCTAAACCATCACCACATGCATCAATATACAGCTTGAAAGGAAGTTTCCAATCTGGCATCAATAATAATGGTGCATTGGTCAAGGCATACTTGATTTTATAATATGCTTGAATTCTCTCCTGTGTCATTTCAAAAACAGTTTGTTGATCACAAATTCTGTATAATGATATGGCATGGATTGCAAAATCTTTAAGGTGTTGCCTGTAATAACTGGCAAATCCTAAGAAAGACATCATTTCTTTTTTGTTCTGGGGCATTTGTTTCAGTAAAACTGCAGCCACTTTGTTTTTATCAACACCAAGGCTTAGTCCTGAGACTACATGTCCTAGAGCTTTTAACTCATGAAACCCAAAATTACATTTTTTAAGAGAAATTTTCATGTTCACTTGTAGAATTTTCTTAAGTACTAATGAAAGTCTCTCTAAATGTAATTGCCAGGTTTCTGAACAAATGATAATGTCATCAATATAAATGATTAACCATCCCTCTGATAATTCATGTGGGAAGATAGTATTCATCATTCTTTGGTAATGAGTGGGTGCATTTTTAATACCAAAAGGCATCCTCAAATATTCATAAATACCACAATGAGAAATTATTCTCAATAATTTTCTCGCATGAGGTGTTAAAACATTCTGATGGAAGCCTTTAAGAGAATCCATAGAAGTAATAAACTTTGCGTTGGATAATTGAGTCAAAGTCTCATGGATTCTAGGGATTGGATACCTGTCTGGAATTGTATAGGTATTCAATGCTCTAAAATCACCAACCATCCTTGACTTATCATTATGCCAAGTAATGATTACTGGAGTTGTGACTTCAACTTCCTCATTGTGTCCAGCTTTTCTAAGAACTCCCAGTTTCATTTGTTCATTAATATGATTTTCTAATGCTTCTCTAGCCCTAGGGCTAGCTGGGTAAGCTGGTCTTCTTAATAGTGGTGGATAAGGCCTTTCCAAATTAAGCATAATGTCCACCTCATGGCCTTTTATAGCCCCAAGTGGTTCATTATCAGAAGCAAAGGCTTCTCTATATTGAAATAAAACTTCAATAAGTTCTTCCTTCATTTCTGGTGTTAATTCAGGACTAATTTGTGCTTCACTTAGCTGATCTGACACAAATTTTTCTTTTTTGACATTCTTTACTTGTTGAATGACAGTAATTTCTTTTCTTTCTAGAGAAAAAGCAAATTTTTGCCTTTTATTTTCCCCTATAGTGAAATACC
Organism: Austropuccinia psidii; assembly: GCA_023105745.1. Taxonomy (NCBI): domain Eukaryota; kingdom Fungi; phylum Basidiomycota; class Pucciniomycetes; order Pucciniales; family Sphaerophragmiaceae; genus Austropuccinia; species Austropuccinia psidii. The sequence goes on along the minus strand of JALGQZ010000017.1, from coordinate 24,975,292 downwards.
TGTCATTATGATTATTAATATCAATACCATAGATATTGAGATAATCATTCCCAAGTATAAAGTGTTGTGAAGTACAATTGTTGATAACAACAAATTCAGCTTTCAATCTTATACTCCCTTCTGGATGAGGAAATATTATTGCTGCTTCAAATATACCCAAAGGGTGCATGTTCTGGCTAGCACTGCTGAATTTTACACCTTCAATTGGCATCAACTTGTCTTGCCAATTGGTATAAATCTTGTCAAGATAATCCTTTCCAACACAAGTGCAAAAAGCACCTGAGTCAAGATGTATCTTGGCTTCTGTGTTATTTATCACAATATTAGTGATACAAGATGACCCAGCTGTATAATCTTTACCTATAGCAGGTTTGGTTTTTTGCATTTTGGCATCTTGAACATGTATGAGATCCATACATTCATCACTGTACTGTGGTAAGTGAGTATGTACCTCAGTGACCTCAAAAGAAACATTAATATTTTCTATACCAAGCTTTTCTGATGGTTCTTCTTCTTCTGAAGGCTCACAATCACTTTCATGTAAAGATACATCAGTTTCTTTTGTTTCTTCCACTTTTTCAACATTTATCTCATTGACTCTTGCCTTTTTTGGACAAGTGTTTGCTAAATGAGATGTACTTCCACATTTATGACATTTCAAAGGAGGTCTGTCATGTGGTTTATTTGGTTTTAAAATTGGTTTCCCACTAGTCTTGTTGTCTATTGGGGGTTTATACCAATTTCTTCCGATTTTTGTTCTAGTAGTGATATCCTCCATAGCATTGATATAATCTTCTGTAGAGCAAGGCTCAATACATCTGCTTCTTATAGCATGCTCAAGGTCACCACCACACATTCTTAATATCCTTTTATGTACCATTGGTTCAGACATATCAGGATGAAGGGCAGTTAATCTGTCCTTCTGTTTAAGAAACCAAGTCATGGGCCTGTCCCTCTCAATATTAAAAATGGCTTCTTCAAAAGAATTTTCCATTCTAAATCTCCAGGAATCATTTGCCCATTTGGAAATAACTTGTTCTTTCCACCAAGGCCAAGAATGTTTACCATGGTCTTGTCTCATTTTATAATACCATTTCTTTGCTGATTTGGTAAATAATGAGTGTAATCTGGCACTTATGTATTCATCTGGTATGTTAAAGTCTTCTTTGAACATATCAATTGTTTTCATAAATTCCATATGATTATATTCTCCTTCACCACTGAAGGTTGGCCATTCCTCTAATCTTGGAATGTCCTTATAATTGCAAGCAGTTTCCACATCATGACTTGAAATTGTATGATGTAAATCATTATTCAAGTTAAGAACATTTCTGTCAAGAATTGGTGTGGATTGCCTTGGCAATTCATTTTTTAGTGATATATTATTAATACTTGACTGAATGTCTTCTTTCAATTCAAGTCTTGCTTTATAACTTTTTTCCAATTGTTCTTGAAAAAGAGCTGCACTGTGACCATTTGAATTTTCCAAGTTTTGCACTTGTATTTTCAATTCTTTTAACTGTCCAGTTATAAAAGAAATTGAATTTTCATCTGGTTGATTGAGTAAGGTAACTTTAAACTCAAGTCTTTCACAAATTTGCGTCAAAGACAAAATATTTGCCTTATTAACAGTTTCAAGGCCAATTATGGTCTTTTGTTGGTCTTTTACTTGTAATATTTCATTACCCAACTTCTGTTGGACATGATCAAATGCTTTAAATTTTGCCATAATTTCTTTATTACAAGATTCAAAGTAAGTTACAAGCTTTACAAGATCTACTTCTTTGGAAAGGATTGGTTCAATCTTTCCTCCTCCTTGTTTTTGAATTCTATCAAAGTTCTTGCCATATTGAACACATTGTCCATGGCTGTTTTTTCCTTCTTTGGAATTCTGTAATTCTGTGGGTAAGGCTTGTTCCACTTGGGCTTTGCCTTTCCCTTTGCCTTCTGCTTGCCCTTCTGGTTGGCTTTTAGGGCTTTCTTGGGCTTGTTTGGCACTGGTTGAGGCAGATTTTTGCTGGTGGATGCTTGAGGAGCTTCCACTGGGCTGTTGTCCTTGCCTTGAGCCAATTTCTTCTTCTGATCCTCTGATAACATGCTTTGGTTTTTCAACCAAGCTTTTATCTGTTGGACTTGTCCTTTGACAGACATGGGTGTCCAACCCAACAGAAGATCTTCTGTATTTTCTGGCCCCATGAGCTTCTTCACTTGAAGATAAGAGTTCATGGTGCCTATCCAAAGACTTGGGAGAAGTTCCCACTCTTGCTGTTTTGCAGCCATAAACCAGTTCTTGTACTGAGGCTGGTAAATCTCCACTGCTGCCTGTTGGAAATGGTTCAGGTCTAACAGCAATAGCAGTTATGTCAGCTTCTGGACTTTCAAGAAGAGGTTCAAAGGTGCTGGCTAACCTTCGGGAACTGGTGGAAGTTCTGGCATCCTCCATTTGTGCCTCTCCTCTGGGAGGACATTCTTGCCTTTTGGATTTGTGGCTAGAATGTCCTGGTCCAGATCCATTTGATTGGATGGAGTAATTACTTCCACTTCTGGTAGGAGTCATTTCAAGTCAATTTTAATAAAAAATAGAGTAAAATTGAATTGAATTCACCTGCAGGACCTTGAAAGGGCTCTTTGGTTATCAAACCCCTTGGTGCTGGACTGGTTTGAATTTCAATACTGGACTCTGAGGCTTCAGAGTCTGAAGAATTTTCTCTGATAGAAGACACTAGAGAAAATTAAAAATATAAGTTATTTTATCAAATAATGAAAATAACTTATAAACTCAACTTATTCAATAAAGTTGTTTTAATGTAATTTTATGGCAAATTATGTCAAAAATAAAGAAAAATGTCTAAGATAAAAAAAAATGTTTTTAGTAAAGATTTTTTATTTTTTATTTTTTTTTTTTACGATTTTTTATTTGATTTATTATTTTCTTTAAAGAAATAATAATTATGCAATTAACAAGTTAATTAATCAAAATCGTATTATTATTCACTTTATACTAGAATAACTCAAAGAATAAATTTCAAGTCTGGGATGTGAAAAAGCCACTAGTTAGACAAAAGAAATTTATTCCAAGCCACTCAATAGTATATTGTTTCAAACAATATTCTTAAGAAAAATGAAACTTTATTAATATTATAAAGATTATTTATAAGGGATAAGTCCCAAAAAAGCCAATATTTAGACAAATATGGCAATTTTACGTCAAAAATAGTAAAATAAGGTCTAGAATATGATTTATGTCCCAAAAATTGGTTTAAAATCACGGCCAGGCCCCCAAATGTAAGGTTTGTCTATGAAACTCTTGATAATAGTAGCAAAATCAAGAGTACTATGACTATCCTCAATAGAAATATATAATATAATAAAATATTATAACCACAAATTTAAATATAATTATTAAAAATAATTATATAAAAAAATAAATTTAATTATTATTATAAAAATATAATAATAAAAAAAATATAATAATTATAATAAAATTATAATTATTCTATTATTGTTATAGTCACTGTCAGTTATAACAATAAGAATTGTAAAGCTCTTAATGAGACAATTACACGTGGAAATATAAATATTAACCACTTATAAATAATATAAATATTATTTATAAAAGAATGATAACACACACTGTGCAGAAATAATTCTTATAGAATAAAATTCTATATAAAAAAATTATAGAACTTTAGAGAAAAACTTACTTATAATATTTATTTAATACAACAAGTCAAACAACAACAGTTATTATATTAAATAACAATTATAAGTTAAAAACACGCCTAAAATCAATAAATTTAAAGATAAAACAACTTTTTATGATAAAATTTAAGATTTAAGAGTTTTTGAGAGGAATTTGTGGATTTTAAAAGATATTTAAGATGATAATTTTTATAATATAAAATATATTATTGATGATTACAACAATAATCTGAATTCTATGACTTCAATTCTTTAATTTACAATTAATAAAGAATAAAATAACTTAAGAATTACTTTAATAATAAGATTTTATAAATAATAAAACTTTACCTGTTTAAATTTCTAATATGATTGGATTGAATATTGATTATGGACAAAAACAGTGATGAAAAGACTCTTTTTATGTCTTAAGAGCAGCTCTCATGATTCATAATGATTATAGAGGGCGTACTCAGGTCAAAACTGAAAAACCATACTCAAAAACAAAGCTCTCAACTTAAGGCAACTTGTTTTTAATTCCAATTTAAAGTTACCAGTGTTATTCATAACTCCATGTAACTTTAATCCTCATTTAAACTAATTATTTTAAGTTTTTAATATAAATAAACTTATTTATATTAAAGTTCATCACATGAACAACTTAAAAATAGAGTTTCAAGTAGAAATCTCTTAAACTCAATTTTTAATTAATTTTTAAAGAAATCATAACTTTCTTTGAGTTTAATTAAAAGAGTAAATTTCCAGGCTAATTACCCAGGAAATTTATTTATAAAAGATACTTAAAATTTAATTTATATATTGATAATGATAAATTCTAAGTTGTGTGAAATTTTCAAACAAATCCATTAAGAATTGGATTTTTAATGAATTTTTGAAGTTATTGCTATTTTTCCACGTAAAATAGCAATACACACCAAACCTTAAGTTTTGACAAGGTTTGAATGCTTGAAACTTTAAAGTTTTAAGCTTATTTAAGGTTTTTAAGCTTAATTAAGCTCTGACAGTTCTTAAAACCTTGATTTCAAGCCTGCATATTGGGATTTACCTTTTGGCAGCTTTAAATTCCTGTCCAATTTGGGATAAAACCAGTTTAAACCTTAAGGTTGGATCAAAGTCTAATCTTAAAGTTTAAATAAGGTTGAAAATCCTCCAATACAGGTGGACAACCTTAATTGAATCCTTGCAGATCCAAAAAGTTGGGTACCCCAGCTCTATTTGGTCTTTTTCCTTTGTCCCACCTTTCTGCGTGGATTTTGCCCTTTTACTTATTTAAAGCCATACTATGGCCTTAAACCCTTTTAAATTGAGCTCACGCAGGATTTACATTCTGTATGGAAAATCCTTAGCCAATTCACTAAATATACACCACACCTCAATTTTAACTAAAACTTTGGTAAGTTTGCATAAACCTTATGCAACTTTAAATTTAAGCTTAATTAAGCTTAAATTTAACAATTTTAAAAAATTTTAAAAAAGTTACATTGGTACTGTGAGATTCTTCAATCTTCCAATAACATAAAAAATAAGTGGTTTTGGGTATAACACCCTATGGGTGTACCCTAGGTTATTTTTGGTGTAGAATCCAAAAATGACATAATATTTATAACTTTGTTTATCCAAAAAAAAGTTATACTTATTTTTTATTATTTTTTATTTTAAATTCAACTAAAAAGTCTGTTTAAGACAAAATTAACTGTTTATAAAATCATTTGTGGCCTTATGGGTATGTCATACATACCTCACAGGCTCACAGGTGGGGAAATTGGTATTATCTATCTTAATTGAAATTCTTCTGGTTGAAACTGTAATATCCTTCATTATTCCCTAGCACTCCTTTACAGTTTTATTTACCTAGTTCCAGAGCTATGCTATTTTATTTCCTTCTCTGGAGTTATTCCAAAATTTTATTTTAATTGCTGGAATTATTCCACACCTCCTCTGTAATTCCACAATACTATTTTGATACATGATTTTATGCCACAATTTTATTTTATTCTTGGTAGTTATTACATAATTCCTATTTCCATCTCCAGAGTTATTCCAAAATTTCATTTTCAATCTTGGGAGCTATTCCCTAATTCATATTTTCATCCCCAGAGTTATTCAATAATTCTAAGGTCCACTTCCAGAGTTATTCCGCAATTTTTTCTAATTCCTCCAAAGTTCCTCAACTGTATTCCAATTTATTCTACAAAGTTCTGCAATTTTATTTCAATTGCTTCTCTGAAGTTCCCCGATTTCATTCCAATCCATGGAGTTATTCTTCAGATTTCTAGCAATAATGCTGTCTCTGGAGCTATTCACTGATATCTTCAATGATTCCTAAATCTTCTTTCCATGTCTGGAGTCACTCTGAAATTTTATTCCTGTTTCTTCTATGAGATTCCCAAATTTTATTCCTATTTCTTCCTCAAAAATTGCATAGGTTTATTCCATTTTGAAATCATTCCACAAATTCATTTTTATTCCTCAGATTTACTCATGTATTTCTCTATGATTCCACAATCTTCTTTCCATAATGTTATTCTGAAATTTTCAAAATCCCCTATTTCTTCTCTGAAATTCCACAATTTTATCTTCATCTTTTTTTACATTGTGTAAGCTTGAGACTTTATAATTGGTATGTAATACCAAATCCCCCTCTCCATTTAAATCTTTCCCTGGATTTCCAGTTGAAAGAGTGCCAATATCAACCAAATCCTGTATGATTTGAAATTTATTCCTCTTCCTCTAATCTTGAATCTTCAAATTTACATTTTTCAATGCTTCCATTTCCTGACTCTGAAAGTGCTTCAACAATATTCTACAAATGTAATTAGTTTGCTGTTTTACTGAGGACAAACCAGATTAATGTTGATAGTTTTATTTTGATTAAATATTTTTCATTTTTTGCAACTTGTAGTATTTGTTATTCTATTCTTCACCTTTGTTGCTACTATTTACATCTTCATTTTTTTAAATTTCATTATTCCTGATTTTACTTGTATTTTTGATCCTCTCATGTGCTACCCCCATAGTTTAAAGTAATACAATGAATAATCTTTAGTGTTCAGGTTGCTACTTTGTAGTTTAAAGTCATACAAGGACTAATTTTAGCCTTAAGGTTGCTACTCTATAGTTTAAATTCATACAACAACTAATCTTCAGCCTTCAGGTTGCTACCCTATAGCTTAAATCCATACAAGAACTATTATTTATTTAATTTTTTTGAGTGTTCTGTTTTATTTTAGAAAAATCCTTTTTTTTCATTTATTTATTTTTTCATGTTGAAATCTTTTTGAAGCAAATTTTGAGATTTGTTGATAGAGGTGTTGGTGGGAGGAGTGATGTTATCAGTTGAAGTGGTGTATTAAACACCAGAAGTCAGGTGACCTTTCAAGCTCAGGGACACACTGTCCCACATCTAGGTCTGGAAAAGCAGCAGCTGACACTAGATTATTCACCCTTACATCATTCCTTTCATTTTGATTTCTTTTTTAATCTCAAATTTCTCACATGGTTTCTCACAAATTCCAACTAAAGCTAAAATACCCCAGAAACCATAGCTATCCCAAATAGTCTCCAGATTTTCATGTATCCTTTTGTTAAATAGTATTTCAAATCCTCAACCTTGCAGCAAAAAATCAAATACCCAGCTGTCTAAGTCTAAGTAATTCATCTGTGGAACAGTACAGAAACTTTCTTCTATTATGCATATTATTGGTTGCTAATGAACCATTTTTAATATGGTTTGCAGTTTCCAATAATTTTTATCCCCTAAACTGAAAATCTACATTCATAAGCCATGAGTCTTGTTGCAAGTTTTTAATCTTCTGTGTTATAAAAATGGATGTCATGGGCAGTTTTTTTGCTAAATAAATACTCCTCAAATTTCTTTCAGTGGGTCCCCTCAACATTGAATTTATTCTAGTTACCATCTTTTATTTTTTGTTTGAATTTTTTTCTATTTTCTCACAAGTCTTACAACAATGGCAACAGAACTCTGCACCTGGCCATGTTGCAAAAAGAGCATTAGCACAGATTCTAATGGGAAATTCTACCAAGATCTATATGTTGATCAAAGAACTAGGAATTGCCATTGGGCTAAAGCTGAATCAGAGCCAGAAGAAACAACTAATTCTTGACTATTCCCACACCTTCACATAGCCTACAAGCCAAAAAAACTGATGAATAAAGTGGCTTTAAAGCCTCTGAAGAAGCTGCTACAATTGATTTTATGAAGGAGAAATATTTAGAAGTTATTGGTAAGTCCTATTCCGTAAATATGGTATTACCATACTCTGAATTCTTTGAAAACCTTGATATTGTGATTCATGCTGTGGCTATATCTAAAATGTGGGCTTAGTAAATCAATCTGTAATAAGGAAGGGCATCCTAGCCCACATTATGAAGATTTTGTCTAAAAATACAGCAAAATAATCTTCATTCAAAGCTCTTTTAATTTGAAAAATGAAAACAGTGATCAAGAATCTCAAACTAGAAGTCACCCTTGAGAAATATGTCTGCTGCACAAGGTGTTACTCATTATATGATGTTGAAACAGCACCTAGTGAATGCAGCTATCAAGAAGCTTTGAAAAGTCCTTATTGCACCCCATGCTATCTTTCAGCTTTCCAAATTAAAGCCACTTTCTCACATAGTTTTTCCTAATAAAAAAAGGAGGCTTTTACAACAGGAAGATGTAAATAAACATTAAATTACCCAATGAGACTTGCCTTAAAACACCTCATGAAACCTTTCTATTTCAATCATTACTCATGTGGATAACCTGATTTGTGAACTCTGAAGGTGTTGAAGAAGCAATTGAAGAATGGACCAAAACGTTGTCCACTGGAATTTCCAGTCACATGGTGAAGTCTTGCACAAGATCTTCAAGCAGCACACCTCTGAAGCACTAATGCAACTAGGGTTTTCAATTTTCATTGACTGGCTCGATTCTCAAGGCAACAAGACATCTGTAAAGCAAATTTCTATGGGTATTATTGTGATAAACTGACTTAACCTTCCACCTTGACTCCAGAATTGGCCTCAGTATAAATTCATTGCTGGAATTATCCCTTCTTCAAATAAGCCCAACATGAATAATGTTCTGAAACCTCTAGTCAACAAAATTGTTAAATTAAATGATGGTGTAAAGATTTGAACATTGAAATTCCCAAGAGCCTGTGCAGTTGTCATCAAGCTAGTCAGCTCAAATTTTGAAAATGTGGCAAACCACAAGGTGGCGGGTTTTGAATTACATTCAAAATGTAAGTTCTGTTCCTGGTGTGGAATTAAAGATCACCAACAAGTCGAGTTGAAGCTTGGAAATCTACACAACAGAAAACAGGTACTGGAACTGGCTCATCAATGGAGAGAAATTTGATCAATCAAAAGGAAAGGTGATAAAGCAAAGAAGCATTAAATTCGCTGGTAAGAGCTGAACTGTCTGACCTAATGGGATCCTGTAATTAGTGTGCCATTGGGTGTGATTCCCAATCGGTATGAAGGGGTTCTACAGCATCATTTCCAATATTGGTGGGGCTTTGACTTGATTGACATTGGCAGAAGATCAAATGATGAATATGACTCAGACAAAGAAGAAGATGAAGTGTATAGGATGGATGATGATGATGATTCAGAGACCAGAGCTGAATTGGTTTATCTAAGTGAAGAGCTAAAAGAGAAGATACAGAAACACATTTATGAGGTAGTTGTACCAAAAGGAGTGACACAAATACCATGGGAAACGTTAAGCTAAATGCCAGTGACTGGCATGAATTGATTTGTATTTATATACCATTGAAAGTGCTTTATGTGTTCTGAAATACAAGATAAAAAAAATATAATGTGTTAATTAACACATGGGCCCTTATTGAGTGCAGCCACCTTTTTGGAGCAACTTCAACTGTGCCTGAAGATTAAGTATGGTTCTGCCAGAATTATCAAAGTTACCAACAAACATCAAAGGTTTTCCCCCCAAATATTTGGCCTATGCAAAATCATCATTATGTGATGCATTTCCAAGATCAATTAAAGCGGTGGAGACCTATGATGGGAGTTTCAGAATTTTCTAGAGAAAGGCTTGTGGGTATTTGACAAAAATTGAAAAATAATAGCCTGAGTGGTATGTAGTTGTTATTAAATTTCATGCAGATTTAAGTTATACAACAGCTTATTATAATTTGGTTTCATTGGAGAAACAATTATGAACAAGTTTGGACAAATGCAGCTGATGCAGGACTGCTAGAAGGAGGATTTACCCCAAGAAACAGAAGTTGCAAAATCAGGAAAATGAAAGGAATAAGATGATTCAATTTACAAGGTGCTTTTGGACTACTTGAGGCAGTGTAAGGGGTATTTAAATTATCATCAAAAGTTACCCCACATAAATGAAAAAGAGGTTTTGAGGAATTATGTGACAGAGCTAACTGAAATGGTTTGGAAATTGGCCTAAAATTCTCATCAAAAGCCCCCCAAAAATGTGATATACTTGAAAAAAGATGTGCTAGTGAAGTTTTGCCAAGTTGAGCAAACCTTTGATCTTGAAGACTTAGATATACAAGGCCCTCTTTCCTCAATCTATGAATGGGTCTCATTGGAAAATACATGGGAAACATTCTCTGAGCTTGCACCCTTCCTTCTTTCATGGAAAGTAAAGCATCTCTGCTAATCTTCCTGCACCTGATATCTCCCCATTTGGGATGTGTTAGGGCCTTTTTACTTCTTGAAACTTAAGCTCACCTTATGTTACCCTACTTGGTTCTTCAGTCAACAAGCTCATTGTCATGGAGCTTTATGAACATTGTTTAATAATATCTTTGTTTTTTTAACTCCTTTTTCTTACTTTGGTGTGTATCTCTTGTTTTTCTGTCCACTTTTTTTCTGTATGCATTGTTTTATCATTCTAATGCAATAAACATTTTGAATTTCAATTAACCCTTCTTTCCTGCTAAAATATTTTAAGTCAATGCAGAAATTTGACCTTAACCACTTATTGAATTTTTTGTTTTTGGCACATGTCATTCACCCAATTTGGTTCTTAATTTGAAGTTCTTTTACAGATGAAGGTATTTGTGAGTTTTCTTATATCAAAACTAGGAATCCACTATTAAAATTTAAAGGACAAAGAAGAATTTCCGATTTCAAATATCAATATTCAGAAGAAAAAGAAATTTAAAAAGAAATTTCTGTTGAAATTAAATGCCAAAAACAACAATAGCTTCAACACCTAAAAAACAATGAGAAATACACCCTTTTAAAACCAAGCCTTGTTATAATTTAAACTAGCAGCAAATAATTCTCACCATCCCTCCCACACATTTCCCCTTGGTACTGCAAAGATGTCTGGACCCACAGAATGGGCCATTTCTGTGTCTGAGTCACTCCTTTCATCTTCATTGTCTAGAAAGCTCTCTTAAACAATATCGTCTCTGCTGGAATTGATTTCATTTTCACTATCATCTGATTCCACTTATGGTAATTTGTATTTTTGTATTATCAAATCCAAGGATTTTTTTCTGAATGTTTGGCTATTTGATTTTTCATTGGGATCTTGGTTTCCCCTGATTGGGTTTGACACATCTAGTCAAAAGGAAACATTTCTTGCATCTGCTAGACCAACCTTCTTCCCTGGTGTGCAATTGTTGTACCATTGAGGATTTTAAAAATAAATTTGTAAACACTTTGGCACTTAGTTGCAGCTTGAAGGTATGCCTTGGGGTGGCTCTTCTTGTATTCTCTGTTGATATATTTTTCCATTCTCTCCTAACACTTTCCCAATTTCTGCATAAACCCAGCAAATAAAAGTTGTTGCCTCCTCAGATCAATGTTTCAGTTCCTTTATAATTTAATTATCATTTTCAAAATCTTTCTCATTGTCACTGTGAGAATAAATGTTCTTGAGAATCCTAATGTATTGTTTTGGAAACCATTGACTAAGCCCAAACTCATAGAAACACTTTTGAATTTACAAAAACAAAAAATTAGTTTTTATGTACCATGTGGAATATTTTTTTCATTTATCCTGTTCCTTCTTTTGAGTACTGCACCCTGCTTCAGAAAACGTTTACACTTAACTTGTTGTTTTTCCCCAGAATGATAAATCTGAGCCATCACCCAATGCATATTGTATGTAGCCTCAAGTAATTGAATTGAATTCAAAAACTTTAAATTTATACTCATGTGTTCATAGGTTCCTGAAACGGCAGCTTGACAGAATCCTTGTATTGCACTGATATGAAATTCTTCATTGTATAGGGAGTTACTTGCAACATCAAGGTCTGGTGACCATATACACATCCCCATATTTGCAAGAAAAGCCTGGACATATCTTATACAAAAATCTTTCATACTGATGATTCAACACCAAATTTCCTTCCTTCCTTGGTGGATACCACAGAGTGTGATGAATTGGTTTTGTGGAATTAGAGGGGCAAAACTTGTGTTGCTTGCTACTTATTCAATTTAATCAAGGTTTAAAAATTAATTGTTGAATTTTTGAAGAATTTGTGGGTTAGGAGCCACTGGTATTGAATGCTGCTAAATTAGGCCCCATAGAAACCTGATATACATAAAGAGTACAATATAAATATAAAAAGATTTATCAAGAACTTCTCAATGTGAATTAACCTTACAAGTTTGAAAAGTAACTTGGTGCACTCAAATAATTCAGGTGTATCACTTGTCACCATTTGATGAAGGCTTCTTTTTGGGTGAGGACCTAGGCAGTGGCTCAAAGGCTGCTTGTGTAGTATTGAAATTACTAGATTTTTTTGTTGACCCCTTCCCCTAGCTGTTGTTTTTTGTTTCCGGGCGTGAGTGTGGCTTTGGTTGCTTTGGTGTTTGTTTACTTTCTCTATTGGTTTGGTAAAGCTAGCTTGAAGGTTCTGAACCTTTTTAATAAGTAACTGAGAGTTTTTATTGTGACCTTCAAGTTGGTCCTGAAGGCTCTGGATGTGCTTTAACTGCTGTGAAACAACATCCTCTAAGTCAGATTGTCCAGATGAAGGAGGAGAATTAGAGTGAATTATTTCTTAGTTCATGTTAAAAAATCTCAAAAATAAAACTAGAAAGATTTACAAGATAAAAAATGAGAAAAAGAAACAAAACAAAATATCATTAAATATTCAAACCCTGCAAAACATGAAAATTTAACACACATTACAGCTCTGTTGGGAATGCTATTGACCAAAAAGATACATGTGAGTTTGGAGATTATTTTTAATAGCTACGGTTTCTGAGGTACTGTATTTTGAGCTTCCATTTGTGAGAGAAAGTTGAAGAATTTTGAGATTAAAAAAGAAATTACATGAGAGTGAAAAATCTAGTGTCAGTGGCTGATTTTCTAGACCTATAGGTGGGACAGTGTGTCCCTGGGTGTGAAAGGTCCCCTGATTGCTGGTGGTAAGTGGTTAGTGACTCAATTTCTCTTTTCAGTGCCAAATTTGAAATGGATTAAATTCCCCCTCTGGCAGTAATTCTGCTACCGGACCTGTCAGTTTTGGGAATAGGGTAACCATTCTGGGAAGCATACACTGAACATTGCACAAGCTTAGTGATGCCACTTGGTATCATTGTGTTCCTTAATTCTGGAAAACTTAATTTATGTTTGGAACCTTGTTGTGATTGAGGGTTCTGAATCTTGATTATTATTTGAGAAGTACAAACTCCATTTGTGGATATATTCTTGCCTGTGAAAGACGTTCTAAACTCAAATTTCTGGGGCTGTAAATCATTATCCAGTATGTGTTTTTTTCTTTTGCTGATATTGTATTTATTAAATTTTACTATTCAGTTTCTACTATGAATTTCCACTTGATAAGAATATTTTATTGATTTTGACTTGTTCTTTTGCTATATGAGATCTTCTGACAAGGATTTACATTTATTTTGAGTTCTGTGCTACTAATTGTGGCTTCATTCTTTGTGTTGGTAAAGATATTTTTTTTATGTTGCAAAATATTTTTAATAAGGTAATTAGTGGCTTGAATAGACAACATCATTTTCAGAGCTCTGGGCTTGTGGATCCTGCATAATTAAGATTGCAAGTAAGATTTTGTCAATTGAATTGAATTATCTGAATTTTGTTAAGCTTGGAGTTTGTTTCTTGAAGTTACTCTTGAAGATAATTTTGAGATATAAGAGCCTTTTCCCTTCATAATTCTTGTCCATTTATTATCAAACATTTTGCAACTTCTTATTTTGATTTGTAATTTTTAGTTTTGGTTAGTAAACAAATAGATTCTTCATCTTCAAACTTCTTTAATGATAATTCTTCTTCTATTAGCTGGAGCCTCTTTTGCGGCTTCCAGACTAAGATACTAGGAATTTTAATAAATAAAAAAGAAGTGGAATACTATAAAATGTAACTAGTAGACGCGTCACTTTATCTATTATTATGTACTGTTGGAATTGAGGCTTTAACAGTAGTAATAAATTGTAAAAAGTGAAGTTAATCACTTTGAAGGTGTCAGCACTAATATTTCTAAAATAAAATTTAAGTAATTTTAATTATAAAAATATATCTGGTCAAGAGCTCTGAGGATTAATTCAAAGTGAATTAATCCTCTTTAAATATTGTATTTACAAATTTAAAATCAAAATAATATGAAATAAATTTTGTTGGAATGAGGAAAGATCTGTTATAAAAAAAATGAGCAGATATAACAACAAGATTAATGAAATAGTGGGAGCTTTATACTATGACCTATTTAGTAATTGGTCATAGAAACAAGAGTTAATTAATCTTATAATAATATGAGATTTAAGTATTTGAAATTTTTACATGATATTGAAAGAAAATGAGATGAAATCTTAAAGAAAGTTATTGGGGTCTTTATAGCAGGTAGAAGTTTACATGCTTTCAGGCTCACATCTTCCTTGATTGATTATTGGATTGGGAAGAGCTTTCCTGATTCTCCTCCTGATTTACAAGCCAACACACCTCTTGATACTCCCCCAGATTGGCATAGTCCATCTTATTTTCCATCTCCTCCTGCATTAAACCAAATTGATGCTGATGAATTTTCCTCTGAATATATATCAAAAAAATCTCCTCCTTCTCTTGAGACATTGAATGATGAAAATTAATTATAAAATTTTCAAAGTAACTATTAACCCACACTATTTGTTGAAGAGTCTGTTTCATTTGTCAGTTTCAATTGATTATCTTTATTTACTTTACTTCCTAAGAGTCCTGTAACTGTTTAATATTCTGCTTTATCACCTGCTTTTAATTTCAGTCTTGATTTGTCTTCACCCATATTAAGCTTGATTACCCAACATTATTCTGGCCTCAATCTTCAAAATTTTCATTTGATAGTGAACTAAAATTCCAGGGGTCCCTCAAATTGCAAGATACTTCTAGTATCCTTGATGAGCTGGATTATTCCCCCAGATTCTTCCCATGAATCAAATTTTGATGAAGTCAAAGAGCCAAATTATTGCTCCTTGGACCCCCAAAATTTCCCTGAGACACCTTCTTCTCCTCAAAAGACATATCCCAAACCTGTGCAGAAAAGAAATCCAAATTAAATCAACAGAAAATATTCTTTACATCCTCAAAAAGGAATTTTTTATAAGTAAATCCAATTATGTACATTTTTATTTATATTAATTTCCAAACATTTATTCATAATTTCATTTTAAGTATGAATGTTACTTCTCTTTTATTATGTTTTTTTGTTCATTTTGTCTTAGAAAAATACTTTTTTTGCTGTTTTCTAATGGTTTATATTTGTCTTTAGATGACATTATATTTTGACTTTTGAAAAAATTATAAAATGGTCTTTTTTAAGAAAATTGATAATTGATTATAATGTGGATGAGAGTAGTGATGAGTGAAATTTCTATTTGTTTAGCACTGGTAATAAAGGCCCCCCCTTTTTTGGTAATTTGAGTGAGGCTGGTAAGATCCAATTGGTAATCAACGCAAATTTACGTTGATACAGAATCATCTGATTATATTCCAATTCTATTTTCTCTCATCTCTTTTTTCAGCGATTCATTAAGGTAACTAATACCACAATTCACCAAAACTTTGCCATTTTGTTTGAATTTGAGGTGGCATATGAACAGATAATCACCCCTATTTTTTTTCCTATAAAAATCAAATCATGATACTTTTACATTTTGAAAAATCTTGGGAAAATTGAGCTTGGAGTCTTGTCTTAAATCCTGATACATAGCCTAATGTTTTAATAAATTTTTCTTATTATTTTGGTGTGAAATTCAAAATTCATAAGATGAGCCATTTTTTTATTTTATAGTAATATTTGTCTGAATTAATTTTGTGAGTTTATTCTTGAGTCTTGATATGAATCCTTTTTTTCTTCTTGAATTTTCTTAACAAATAAGTCTTCCCAAAGCAACTTCCAATATTCCTTATTGAAATTAGAATTTTGAACCTTGAGACTGATAATTGCAGGTACAAACACCTCTTCCCATGAAACATCCAAATTGGCATCCAGTATGAAATAATTCACACATTTCAACAAAATTCTTCCTCCTGGTATTTCCAATTGGTCAAAAAAGGTCCTTTTTAAACTTCCAAAGTCCCAAAATAAATTTTTCTTCTCCATTCTGCATCTGTTTATGTATCCTCTTGCTAATAGATGTTTCCTAAATTTCCTTTGATACCCCATATGTAAGTAATGCTAAAAATTTCAATCTTGAGAGAAAAAATCCAAGAATATCTTTCCAATTTTGAGATTCTTTAACAATTTGAGTTTTTTCTGGAAAATTGAAAAACTCTTCAAATTCAAGGTATGGAATCCATATTCAAAATAAATCTCCTCCTTCTGAAACAATTGGTTTTCCCCAGTAATTGACTTCTTCTTTTTTGCAGTTTACATCTGTCCCTCCTTTCTCATTCCAACCAAGATTCCATTCTCATTAATTTTGAGATGTAATTTTGGCCTGCATGGCTATATAGGTGGTTTTTTTTGATATTTGGTGACATTATTGAGTTTCAAGATAAGATAATGATTCCTCTTTACAAAGTCACAGCCACTGAAAATTGAGAATATTTTAGATGCAAGTCTTTTTTAGTGAAGTAATTTAAAGAAATTAGAATTCCTCTTTTATAAGGCAGGAGGTCACTGCCTTTGAGCAATAAGAGTTTTCAAAAGAATTTTCAATCAAATGAAAATACTCTTTGATAAGGAAGGAGGTAGCTGCCCTTGATACTAATAGAGATAAGAAAAGTTTTTTTAAATGAATTTTATGACTTTATTACTATTTTCTTATGGTATTTTGTTTTATTGAAATTTTTTTTGATGAATTTTTTTCTTTTTTTGGAGAAAATTTTGAAATTTGTTGATAGAGGTGCTGGGTGAGGAATGATGTTATCAGTTGAAGTGGTGTAGTCACTATTGGAAAGGGTCTGACGCTGCAAACCGCGGCGTCATCCTGACCCCTGAAAAATTGCGTATGAGATCATTCACAACAAAAGCTCCCTTATATAAGAAATCTTGTGAAAACTTTACTATTCCAATCAGGCATGAAAGAAATTTCTTTGTCAAACCTCATGGATCGTTAAACAATTCTATCAAGTAAGGCATTTCTAAGTCCCTTGAGTACTTCCTTTCATACTGCAATTGTAATATTTCAATTCAACTAAGCTGTTGAAACTTCTTATGAAAAAAAACTGAGAAGCATCAAAAATAAGCTTTATTTTCTAAAAGATCTTGGGTGGTTAAAAGATTTGTCATACTAAGCATGTCTAATAAAGGATCCACTAGCTTTAAGAGTCCTTTCATTCTGTAAGTCTAGCTTCGAGACTTGATTTCACCCATATAAAGTGTTGTTGCTTCTAGGAATTCTTCTTGCCCCCTCTGCCCATAAAATTTCACGTTTGATTTATTTACTTCATACCCTGATAAAAGCTACTGGCTTAGCTTTGAAATTTTCTTTTCCAGATTGAAGTTCTTTCCTTCTTACTGAATGATAGCTACTGGCTTACCTTTGATAAATTATCTTTGAATCTAAATTTATTTCCATTTCTACCACCATGTTAGCTACTGGCTTAGCTTCTTTCAACTCAGTTTAATAACAATCCAAAAATAATTAATTTTCATCTTTTTTCAATAAATTTGACTGAACATTTCATTTCATTAATATTATTATATCCTTTTTATTTCTCTACAATTTTTTTTGGGAGTTGTGAAGCTCAAACTACTTTTCATCTTTTAGCGCTTACCAGCAAATATAACTCTTTTGATTTAATTCAAACCAAAATGAGTTCTCCAAAGGACAACAATTATCGACCTATTCAAGGAAGCTCATCACACCCAAAGGAGTACCCAGAAATGCAAAATGCAGTTTCTCAACGTGATGAAATAATAGAAGCATTGATGCAACAGGCAGAAGATGCAACTAACCCTTGGGATGACAGAAATAACGAAAAAAAGGATAAAGGTAAAGGGTGACGCATCAGTTTTCAAGATACAATTCCTAGCCCGCCATTACCAAGCAGCAGTAAATCAAAGCCAGTCGTTAAAACACGGAAAAGTCCTGCTCCAACACCTAATTTGACTTCAACAATAAAATGTAATCCAATCCAAATGCTAATGCAAGATGCTCCTCCAGACTTCAAATATACAAAGGTGAGAATGAAAATATTAGCCAATCTTATCAAATATCTTATATGTTTCCTTTTGTTTAGGAAGCATTATACATTCACATCAAGCTCTTGTGGGGGATGCTTACTCCAACAGCAATGCCAACAGCACCAGATAAACAATTGCTCAAGGAGTTCTACCAACAATTCTCAAGTGCTGAAGAGGTTCAGAATGTGGCAAAGAGCTCTCAAGGTGTCAAATTAATCAGTGAAGCCCAAGTTCAAACTTTACGTGATGCATGTTCTGGGAAAAGAAAAATTGGCAAGAACATAATCAACATGCAAGACTTTTATATCACATATGTTCATGCTATGCTTGCTACTCTTGGAATTTGTATCTGGGCACCAATCTGGAAGAGGCCCCTGATTCCATTTACAATGAGGCTTGTAGCATTGTGGCATTGATGACCTTTCAACAAATTACTTGCAGTGGTGCCTATAAATATATGCGAGCAAATCTTACTTACTGTAGTGATCTTGGTTTGCTTTGTAGTGCATATGATCATTATGTACACTATGTATTAAGTGAAAAGTTTAGAAAAGAAACTAGAGAGGGAGGATGGAATGTGCGTGATGTGGAGAGAAAGGTAGTACAGCGGGAAAGACAACGAGTAAGTGTTTTATGAGAATATTTAATATATTGTGAATACATCATAACTAACCCATTTCATTTTCTTAAAAAAGCTATGTGATCGCCACTACAAGCTTTTAGTCACACAAATATCCTAAAAGATACCAAATGATTGTGTCAGACATTAATGCTCATAGCGACGACAAGTACAATGCAAAAGCTGGTATTTATATAGTTAAAAATCTTTCATACTGATCCAACGGCGCAACTTCTTTCTTCCGAAGACTTGATATTAATATGAATGATGTTGATGCCATGATGGGTTGGAGATCAAATCAACGAGTATGCCAAAGGCCAAAGAAACCCATAATTTCTGATTTTGAAAAAACCCCCAAGAGCATTCCAATTGACTTCTATAGACCTGAATGGTTTAATCAAAAAAATCACTCCAAAAAACAAATTGTTGCTGACTTATCAGAGGTTGCCTTTGTTCCCATTAGGGATCTACCTCCAGGTCCCAATGAACAACTTGGCGATTGGGCTTTCAAACAGAAATACTGTCATTCTGAAGATGCTCAGAGAGAAAGAAACAATCAGAAACAAAGAGTAAGATAGCTAAGAAGTTGGATGGGAAAACAACTTCTTAGCTAGAGTACATGATTTATATAGAAGTAGACAAAGTGAAAAAAAAAGTAGATACAAAGAAAAGATAATGGTTGAGTGGTTACAACTGGTTCAGTAAAGTAGTAAAAGGTTTTATGACTGGATTGGTTTTAACCACCCAGTCAATTAGTTATGACTGGTTTACAACGTATCTCTAATACCCTCCCGGGCTTGAAGCTTGACAATCCTAAAGCAGAGCAATGCTCAAGATGCTGTTTTCTGCCCAAGGATTTTGTGAGTATGCCGGCAGGCATTAATGATGTGCAGATATATTTGACATCAACAATGCCTTCTTCCAACAATTGACGACACCAGTGAAGGCGGAGCTTGATGTGTCGAGTCCGATGTTGATAGAGTGGATTTTTGAGAAGAGCAAGAGCTCCCTGGTTGTCACAAAACAGGTGAGCTTTAACTGAAAGACCAAAATCTGAAACCAGCTCCAGAAGCCGGAATATATCTTGGAAGCAGTTAGAGATGGAGCGATATTCTGCTTCTGTTGAAGAGAGTGCCACTACTTCTTGCTTTGTTGTTTTCCATCCTATTAGACCATAGAGGAAGACACAAATTCCAGAGAAAGATCTGGAGTCGTAATTTGAGCCCCAGTCAGAGTTGCAGTATGCAATGATGGAAGAATTATCACCTCTTCTTCCTAACCACAAGCCCCAGGTACTTGTACCTTTTAAGTATCGGAGAACATGTAAGAAGGCCAATTCATGGTCATGAGAAGGAAAAGAGAGGAACTGAGAGAGAGATGAAGCAGAGTATGTAAGATCAGGCCTTGTACAGCCTACTAAGTAATTGAGGAGTCCTACAGCCCTACCATAGTGAAGTTTTGCAGGTTCAGAGTCAGCCGTTGCAAGAGGAAGGAGTTTTGACGAAGGTACTTGAGGAGTCGAGACCCGTTTGCATGATCCCATGCCAAAAGAACTCAGTAATGAGTTCACATGAAGTTCTTGACTGAGAAAGATAACACGCTCCACCCAATTTCTAGTTACTTTCATCCCAAGGACATAGCCAAGATCACCAAGATCTTTCATGTCAAACACAGAGGAAATATGTGCCCGAAAAACATCAAGATTATTGCCGCTGATGACAAGATCATCGACATGCATGAAGACAAAGCAGGGATTGGGCTTGTTTCTAATAAAGAAACAAGGATTGGCAGCGGATGAACAGAACCCTGCTTTGACGAAAAATCGCTTGATCCTGAGATACCAATTTCTAGGGCTCTGCTTAAGCCCATAGAGAGATTTCTTGAGTTTTAGGCAGATAGGAACGGTTTGTCGGCTTTCATAGCCTTTGGGAATTTGAATAAAAAGGTTCTTGTCAAGGTCCCCATGAAGAAAAGCGGTTTTCACGTCCATTTGATGGAGATCAAAGTCATGATCAGCACAGTATCCCAAGAGAAAGCGGAGGGTCGAGAGCCTTCCTGTGGGCGCCAAAGTTTAATGGAAGTCTAGGTCTTCAATCTGGAGGAACCCTCAAACACAGAGACAAGCCTTTTCTTCAATAAAATTTCCGAGTGAGTCAGTCTTCTCCCTAAAGACCCATTTAGCATTGAGAAGCCGAAGTCCCTCCCGAAGCTTGACTTCTTCCAGGACTCCATGTCTTTCCAGGCTGGAAAATTCATTCTGAATAGCTGCCATCCATGCATCGGAATTAGATGAGGCCATGGCCTCTTTAAGCATTCAAGGAGTGTTATTGATTACTGCCCCAGCAAAACAATTAGGTGGCTTGCGAAACCGTCCACCAGAAACAATATTCTCCCCGGAGATGCTGGAATCAACATCTTTTGGAGCTTTTGAGGGTACATTATCATAAACCCACCCTTTTGGCAGTGGGTTATTGTCTTTAGCCAGCATTGGGGTTTTAGGTAAGTTGGATTCAGATCGGTCAGCTAAGGGAGGAGGAAAGTCTTCTCCAAATTACGTTGGAGGCTCAAGATTATAGGAGGGTGAGGTGGTATCCCAGATAGGAATAATCCCAGGATTTGCCAAGCCCTCCCCTGGAACAGAGAGGTCATTTTCGGATTCATCAGCAGGATTTTGATAGTTTTGGAAGGAAAAATCAAAAGCAGGCATTGAAGGTAGGAGAAGAGGATCTTTAGAGGTGACGAGAGCAGAAGAAGAATGTGAGGGCCAAAAAGCCTCTTTGTCTTTGAAGATACAATCATTTGAGATATAAATAGAGTTGGTCTTGGGATCAAAGAGGCGATGATTATGATGTCCTTCCCGAATCCCGATAAGCATACATAAGATGCCTGTAGGATTAACCTTGGATTTACGCCAAGCTTTGGGAGAGTTCATAATAACTGTGCAACCAAAAGGGTGCAGGCCAGTGAAGTTGAGAGATATAGACAAATCCCACTTACTTAGTGGAGCAAGAAAATTAAGAGAAGAAACTGGTGTTCTATTTAATACAAAGGCAGCCATAGCAGATGCCTCTCCCCAACATTCAGCAGGAACAGAGTTATCCTGCATCATTACCCGTATTCGCTCAAGAAGAGATCGATTTCCTCTTTCGGCAATAGGATTTTGCTGAGGGGTGTACGGAGCCGTTGGAATATGACAAATACCTTTGATCTCAAAGAGATTCTTAAATTTCCAATTGACATACTCACCACCATTATCCGACACTACCGTCTTAATGGTTCTCCCCTTCAAATTTTTGACCAGCCTCTGAAATTTAATAAAGTACTCAAAGCACTCAGATTTGGCGCTTAGAAGATACACAAATCTCATATGGCTATACCCGTCGATTATTTGAAAGATGTAACGATTCCCTCCATGAGACGCTGGCAATATGGGACCACATAGGTCCATATGGACGACGTCCAGGACATTGAGTGGTGATGGAAGGGTGCCAGAGAAAGGCAGTCAATGGGATTTGGCCAAGGAGCAAGAATCACAATGTATAGTGGAGAAGTCAACACCGGGCAACATTTTGGTAGCTACTCGGTTGCTAGGATGCCCTAGTGATTTATGGATGATGAGAGGAAGATTTGTTGAGGATGAAAAAGCAACATTGAGGGGAGGAGTATTGATGAGCAAGATATTGTTCACAATTTTAGTAGTTAGGATTAGGTTGCCACCACCCTTAAAGCCTTTAAGTGTGGCACCATTATTGAGAAAGGGGCCAAGTGACACCAACACAGAGGAGGAGGAAGGAACTATCAAAGATTTGGGAATCAATATTTTTTCAGTAGTAGTGTTTAAGTGAAGAGTTCCCTCCGAGGTGACTTTCATATTGCTACCATTTGCTGCAAGAAGAATTTCGCTTGATGGTGTGATATTAGAGAAGAGATCAGAGGTAGGAGCTATAGTATTGGAGCAGCCACTATCGAGTACTGGTTTGTTTAGAATGTTATTGATATTATTACAAACTGCCAGAGCAGGGCTAGTTTGTTGAGTTTTATCATTTCTCCTACGATGGTAGGCTTCTCTTTTCTCAGGAAATAACTGGAAGCAATCACTTTTGGAATGATTAGATAAAGGATTGTGCTTTCCTTTGTGGCAAAGCTCCTTTTTTCGTTTAGATCGTAGCTGAAGTGCTAGAGAGGTTTGATCATCAGTTCCAGATCGTCTGAGTATATCAAGTTTGACTTCTTTAAATAGTTCTTCTACAGTTGGAATTTTTGCAGAGACTTTGATTGAGTGAAAAACTGCAGTGGAAACATGTCTGCAAGTTTCAGGGAGGAGTCGGAGGACATAGAATGCAAGAACTTGCACCATAATATCAGCTGCAAAAAGACTAGGAGAAAGGCCTCGGAGTAGCTTAAGAGTTGAGCGAGAGGAGGAAATAGCTTCAGATAAGCCAGAGGAGGAAGGAGGGAATTTAATACTGAAAAGTTTCCCAAAATGTGAGGCAATATTTTCACCGGAGGAGGAGGCATAGTGCTCCTTAATGGTATTCCAAAGTTTATAAGGTTCCTCATTGTCATTGGAAACAAATTTATCGTAATTTTCATCATCAAGATGCCCTACTATAAAATAATAGACCATCTCTTTCCTTTTATGATAGTTAGGATCGGTTTTTATAGTACTAGGAGGTTCAATTAGCATATCCCTGAGATTTCTCATGCCAAGAGATGAAATAATTCCTCTTTGTCAAGTGAAGAAATTGGAGGAGTTTGATTTCTCTAATCCTCGTATGTCTGAGAGTGAGGAAATAGGAGGATTTGAAGTTTCATTCATGCTTGAGGTATATTTTTCTTAAGTTTATTGATAATGTTTTGATCCAATATTCCTGTACCTTATTCTTTTAGTGTTCTGATGGCGCTGGGCCCATAACCTGAAGATGCTCAGAGACAAAGAAACGATAAAAAAAAAAGAGTAAGATAGATAAGAAGTTGGAGTGCAAGGGAGAGCATACCTGAAGATGCTCAGAGAGAAAGAAACAATCAGAAACAAAGAGTAAGATAGCTAAGAAGTTGGATGGGAAAACAACTTCTTAGCTAGAGTACATTATTTATATAGAAGCAAACAAAGTGAAAAAAAAAGTAGATACAAAGAAAAGATGATGGTTGAGTGGTTACAACTGGTTCAGTAAAGTAGTAAAAGGTTTTACGACGGGATTGGTTTTAACCACCCAGTCAATTAGTTATGACTGGTTTATGACGCATCTCTAATACATTCCACAATCAAAGAGTACAAAATTGAGCCCGAATCCCCCGACAGCAGTGATAGTTATAGTGTTGCCAGCAGTATTGGTGATGAAAGTGTGGATCTCAATGCAGAACATGATGTTGACAACAATTTGCTTGAGAAGGAAATTATTGAGAATGAGAAAAGCAAAGTGGAGCTTGAACCTGAGGAAAACGAAAGGAGAGAAGATATCAATGAAGATGTATTCATGACAGATTCTTGGGATTCAAGGTTTACTAGCAGTAATTGGAGAATGGAGGGTTTTGAAGATGACACCTGGCAATGAACTCAGAATTTACTCAAATTATTTTTTGTGTGTGCTTCTCCTTTTTTGATTCAAAATTAATATTTATATTGTTTCTTTCACATTTTCTTGTTAATATTTTCGAAATCTAATGTTTTGATTATTTGATATTATCCCCACTTAGTTTCTTTAATGATTTATTGTGATCGGATTGAGCTTGAATTTTGTTTTGGCTATCTCATACTTATCCCCAATTTTTTCTGTTTATTTTTTCATATTTTTAGTGGCTTTAATTATGCTTGCCTATGATTATGCTTCCATTAATATTTTCTCATGTTTAATTTGTTTAGATGATTGAGAGATTACTTTGGCGTTTTTGTTTCAGAATTCAATACATGTTTGCTTTGAGTGAGCCTTGATTAAATACAAGTTTTGGTTGTACATAGCTTGGAGAGTTAGATTTCATACTTGATCTTTGGTGTATTAGAGGATTGTTGTAAATAGCTTTTATAGTTTGAGTTTCATCATTGGTGTTTCATCCCATAGAGGTTTTGTACATGGCTATGGTACTTGGATTTTGACAGTCGGTTAGCTGTATTTTATGGGAATGTTATTTCAATCTCCCGTGGTTTCTTTGTTTGTGGAGCTACAAATGAATTGACCATCATCAGTGAAACATTTTCATTTGCATATATATATTCACATGAGATGTTAGCACCGAATTTTCCGAAAACTTTACATTGTTCAATTTTGGTAAAATCTCTCTGCCTTTTTGATCACCCGAACCAACACACTGGGATCTTTGCAGCCCAGTGTCCATGCTGATAGTTTTCAGTAAGCACAAGTAGCCAAGACTGAAGATGATGGAACAACTTTGATCAAACCTGCTTGACATAGATGAACCACCCCCAATCGGCCAAAAACATCTCTCAGCCATTTTTCTTCATTCCATTCAGTTTTTGCCATGCCTAAGTTCTTGACCCAAAGAATTTAATCATTGGTTTGTTGGTTAATCATCTTCAAAATTTTCAGCACTACGCCATATTGAATCTCTGTTGAATCGATATACTGAATCATATTGTTTGGTTCTCCATGACTAATTAAATAGTCACCTTTTTTTATTGAGGAAATCTCTTTAGCGTAGTCTAGCAAGATATTGGCACCTTTTGGGTGAGGTAATTTAGTGTAATCCCTAAGACTTGGTTGCCGTATTTGCAGATGTGACAGTATCTTGAGGTATGTTTGGCAATCCATTTCAAGCTGATTCTCCCGCTTATCTTATACCTGCTTGGACTCTTCCAAATGTTCTTTAGTTGTAAGACGTTGCCATTGACAAAAAGACTTCATGATAGTTAATCCAAATTTACCTAGACAAAAGAAGAATTATTGAGAGTTAGGGTCCAAACAAGCAGAATAATCCCTGACCAATTTTACCAGCAGTTGGTATTTGTTGGAGCATCCCATTTAACTTCTCCCCTGCAAACTCTGCTACACCTCTCAAAGGCCCCCACCACTTGAGTTGCATTTCAATATGAAACGCATAATGATGATTTGGGTTAACCACATACCCTGGAAATAGCAAGCTTGAGGATGCTGAGTATTTTCGATATTCTTGTCCAAATTGTATGCAATACGGCTTTGTGATTGATTGAGCTTCCAAAATGTGAGTACACACAACTAGTGCACAAAAGTTGTCGACCAATTGGCACAGGTTTTCAGCTTCTTGTGGTTTGTTCAAAAATTTCTCTATATCTCCTACCAATGTATCAATTGCTGCTAAATGTAAATATATTGAGACAAGTGAGCACCGTTCGCTAGCATTTATCTTACCCTCCTTTGCCTGACCCAGCCATTTTGGAATTTGAGTGACACCAAAAGGAACAACCACATCTGACAATGCCACCATCATATTGTGCGCCTGCTCCCCTGAAAGGCCAGCGTGGCCTGATCTTTTTCCATATTCCATTTCGAGGTCATTGTCTTCTTCTATGTTATTGCTTTTGGCTTGAATGTTTGCAAATTTTTCAAAATCCCACCTCCATCAATATCAAAAATGGTGTTGAAGTATTCCTGCAAACCAATTGTGCATGATACCCAATGGTATCTGTTGCACTGGGTCCCAATAATGAAGGCAATTCAGCTCGGACCACCTAATTCCAGTATGCTTCACCATCCTGGTGCATTCAGGTTCATTCTGCAGCTCCTGGAATTCTCGTGAGTAGTCTTTAACATGAGACTTTTGTCATATTTTTCCTAGTTTCATTTCTTGAATATCAGCCTTTGGACAGTCACACCATGAAAAAAATCGAGTAGCAGAATGTGAAGCAAAACGTGCAGCTTTGTGATTTGCTACCAAGTTGCCAATTAAGCATCCCAGGCGTACAATTACCCTTCAACCATGAGGATAACGTGGAGTTTGAATAATTATTCCTGAATCTAGCTGAACCATTTCATCAATGAAATTTTTCAAGATATTGTTGATTGTCATCATGTTTGGCTGTGAGGGTTCTGGGACAAGGCCTGAGAGAAACGTGTTTTGAGCCTTCCATCGACTAGTTGGTAGCAGGTTTAGGCAGTTTAGGGCAAGAACGCCAAGAGAGAATTGCTTTCCAGCTGCTTTGTTGGAGAGCGGATTGAACCAGTCCGTAAATAAACTAAATGCCAACTGAAGTGGTGAGTTTGATTTTTTCTGGAATTTGGGGTAAAGAGCATCCCATGATTGTGATTGCTGATAATCATAAAAAGAATCATTGGTGGTAATTAATGACATCTTCCAGATTTCAATTGATTCTTCATGTCGAGGAATAAACCATTTAAGCCAGTTTGAGAAGTCTTGAGTCACATAGATAGAAAATGGCTTTCTATGCCTTTGGTGTTGATGGGATCTAGAATAATGGGTTGAAATCTTTTTGACGTGATGTAGGTGACTAATAAAATGGAATGGTTGAAACAAAGACACACCACATGGAGGAGATGTTGGAAACATTTTATATTGACAATCATGGGGGTGTACTTCTATATCATATGTAAAATAGCATTTGGGGAAACAAATGCATTGATTGAGTTCTGGAGTAAGATCAAGTTTATTTACCACAGTTCACACATCCTTGGGAATCTGTTGAGATATCTGATGTTGATTATTGACTTGTTTGGATAGTTTGATGATATTTAAAAGATAGTTTCTCGCAGCCTGACACTTTTCTTGACTCATTCCGCCAACAACAGAAAGCCATGCCATAAAGCATAGCATAAGATCTAGTGATTGCAAGTGTTAGTTGATCATGATTATTCAAACAAAAAATAGAAATGAAAAAACTACTTGCAAATCAATTCCACAAAACTATCTTTGGTGCAGTAATCTACATTTTTGCTTTCTTGAGTGCAATCTAATTGATTGGGACTCTCCTTTGCATCATGAGCCTCCAAAGTTTGAGTTTTTGAGATGATTTCAGATAACCTGTAATAAGATTGACAATGACTTTCCCAATGGCGATTACGTGTCCTTTGAGAGACAAGAGCACCTTGAGTTTTCTTGCCAAGTTCGTTTGTAAAATCAAATTTAATACATTGAGGGCAATTGCAAATTTCCATTTTATTGAGTTTACGTATTAAATAAAAAGTAAAAAGATCAACGATAAAGTAGAACTAAAATATAACTTTTATAAAAAAGAAAATTGATTTTTTAAAAAATGAAATAAATGTAAATTTGGGGTGGTGCGTAGAAGTCAGAAGGTATGGTTGTTGGGGTATTGCTGACTGCCCACAAGTGTGAGCCTGTGAGGTATGTATGACATACCCATAAGGCCACAAATGATTTTATAAAAAGTTAATTTTGTCTTAAACAGACTTTTTAGTTGAATTTAAAATGAAAAATAATAAGAAATAAGTATAACTTTTTTTTGGATAAACAAAGTTATAAATATTATGTCATTTTTGGATTCTACACCAAAAATAACCTAGGGTACACCCATAGGGTGTTATACCTAAAACCACTTATTTTTTATGTTATTGGAAGATTTAAGAATCTCACAGTACCAATGTAACTTTTTTAACATTTTTTAAAATTGTTAAATTTAAGCTTAATTAAGCTTAAATTTAAAGTTGCATAAGGTTTATGCAAACTTACCAAAATTTTAGTTAAAATTGAGGTGTGGTAAATATTTACTGAATTGGCTAAGGATTTTCCATACAGAATGTAAATCCTGTGTGAGCTCAATTTAAAAGGGTTTAAGGCCATAGTATGGCTTTAAATAAATAAAAGGGCAAAATCCACGCAGAAAGGTGGGACAAAGGAAAAAGACCAAATAGAGCTGGGGTACCCAACTTTTTGGATCTGCAAGGATTCAATTAAGGTTGTCCAACTGTATTGGAGGATTTTCAACCTTATTTAAACTTTAAGATTAGACTTTGATCCAACCTTAAGGTTTAAACTGGTTTTATCCCAAATTGGACAGGAATTTCAAGCTGCCAAAGGGTAAATCCCAATATGCAGGCTTGAAATCAAGGTTTTAAGAACTGTCAGAGCTTAATTAAGCTTAAAACTTTAAATTTTCAAGCATTAAAACCTTATCAAAACTTAAGGTTTGGTGTGTATTGCTATTTTACGTGGAAAAATAGCAAATAACTTCAAAAATTCATTAAAAATCCAATTCTTAATGGATTTGCTTGAAAACTTCACACAACTTAGAACTTAATATTATCAATATATAAATCAAATTTTAAGTATCTTTTACAAATAAATTTCCTGGGTAATTAGCCTGGAAATTTACTCTTTTAATTAAACTCAAAGAAAGTTATGATTTCTTTAAAAATTAATTAAAAATTGAGTTTAAGAGATTTATACTTGAAACTCTATTTTTAAGTTGTTCATGTCATGAACTTTAGTATAAATAAGTTTATTTATATTAAAAACTTAAAATAATTAGTTTAAATGAGGATTAAAGTTACATGGAGTTAAGAATAACACTTGTAGCTTTAAATTGGAATTAAAAACAAGTTGCCTTAAGTTAAGAGCTTTGTTTTTAAGTATGGTTTTTCAGTTTTGACCTGAGCACGCCCTCTACATTCATTATGAATCATGAGAGCTTCTCTGAAGACATAAAACGAGTCTTTTCATCACTGTTTTTGTCCATCATTCATAATCAATCCAATCATATTAGAAATTTAAACAGGTAAAGTTTTATTAAATATAAAATCTTATTACTAAAAGTAATTCTTAAGTTATTTTTATTCTTTATTTATTAAATTAAAGAATTGAAGTCATAGAATTCAGATTATTGTTGTAATCATCTATAATAAATTTTATTATATAAAATTATCATCTTAAATATCTTTTAAAAATCCACAAATTCCTCTTAAAAATTCTTTAATCATTATTTTTATCATAAAAACTTGTTTTATCTTTAAAAATATTGATTTCTGATGTGTTTTTAAATTATAATCATTTTTAATATAATAACTGTTGTTGTTTGACTTGTTGTATTAAATAAATATTATAAGTAAGTTTTCTCTAAAAAGTTCTATATCTTTTTTTATCTAGTATTAGTTTTTTTATATAGAATTTTTTATTCTTAAAGAATTATTTCTGCACAGTGTGTGTTTAATTCTTTTTATAAATAATACTTATATTATTTATAAGTGGTTAATATTCATATTTTCCACGTGTAATTGTCTCATTAAGAGCTTTACACTTCTTATTGTTATATCTGTCAGTGACTATAACAATAATAGAATAATTATAATTTATTATAATTATTATATTTTTATTATTATTATATTATTATAATAATAATCAATTTTTTTATATATATAATTATTTTTAATAATTATATTTAAATTTGTGGCTATAATATTTTATTATATTATATTTTTCTACTGAGGACAGTCATAGTACTCTTGATATTGCTACTATTACCAAGAGTTTCATAGACAAACCTTACATTTGGGGGCCTGGGCGTGATTTTAAAGCAATTTTTGGGACATAAATCATATTCTAGACCTTATTTTACTATTTTTGACGTAAAATTGCGATATTTGTCTAAATATTGGCTTTTTTGGGACTTATCCCTTATAAATAATCCTTATAATATTAATAGAGTTTTTTTCTCTTAAGAATATTGTTTGAAACAATATACTATTGAGTGACTTGGAATAAATTTCTTTTGTCTAACTAGTGGCTTTTTCACATCACAGACTTGAAATTTATTCTTTGAGTTATTCTAGTATAAAGTGAATAATAATACAATTTTGATTAATTAACTTGTTAATTGCATAATTATTATTTCTTTAAAGAAAATAATAAATCAAATAAAAAATATTTACAAAAAACATTTTTCTTTTATCCTAGACATTTTTCTTTATTTTTGACGTAATTTGCCATAAATTACATTAAAACAACTTTATTTAATAAGTTGAGTTTATAAGTTATTTTTATTATTTGATAAAATAAATTATATTTTTAAATTTATCTAGTGTCTTCCATCAGAGCAAATTCTTCAGACTCTGAAGCCTCAGAATCCAGTACTGAAATTCAAACCAGTCCAGCACCAAGGGGTTTGATAACCAAAGAGCCCTTTCAAGGTCCTGCAGGTGAATTCAATTCAATTTTACTCTATTTTTTATTAAAATTGACGTGAAATGACTCCTACCAGAAGTGGAAGTAATTACTCCATCCAATCAAATGGATCTGGACCAGGACATTCCAGCCACAAATCCAAAAGGCAAGCATGTCCTCCCAGAGGAGAGGCACAAATGGAGGATGCCAGAGCTTCCACTAGTTCCCGAAGGTTAGCCAGCACCTTTGAACCTCTTCTTGAGAGTCCAGAAGCTGACATAACTGCTATTGCTGTTAGACCTGAACCATTTCCAACAGGCAGCTGTGGAAATTTATCAATCCCAATGGAAAAACTGGTTCCTGGCGTCAAAACAACAATAATGGGAACTCCTTCCAAGTCTTTGGATAGGCACCATGAACTCTTATCTTCAAGTGAAGAAGTTCATGGGGCCAGAAAAGACAGAAGATCTTCTGTTGGGTTGGACACCCATGTCTGTCAAAGCACAAGTCCAACAGATAAAAGCTTGGTTGAAAAACCAAAGCATGTTATCAGAGGATCAGAAGAAGAAATTGGCTCAAGGCAAGGACAACAGCCCAGTGGAAGCTCCTCAAGCATCCACCAGAAAAAATCCGCCTCAACCAGTGCCAAACAAGCCCAAGCAAGCCACAAAAGTCAACCAGAAGGGAAAGCAAAAGGCAAAGGGAAAGGAAAAACCCAAGTGGAACAAGCCTTACCCGCAGAATTACAGAATTCCAAAGAAGGAAAAGACAGCCATGGACATTGTGTTCAATATGGCAAGAACTTTGATGGAATTCAAAAACAAGGAGGAGGAAAGATTGAACCAATCCTTTCCAAAGAAGTAGATCTTGTAAAGCTTGTAACTTACTTTGAATCTTGTAATAACGAAATTATGGCAGAATTTAAAGCATTTGATCATGTTCAACAGAAGTTTGGTAATGAAATATTACAAGTAAAAAACCAAAAAAAGACCATAATTGGCCTTGAAAATGTCAATAAGGCAAATATTTTGTCTTTGATGCAAATTTGTGAAAGACTTGAGTTTGAAGTTACCTTACTCAATCAACCAGATGAACATTCAATTTCTTTTATAACTGCACAGTTAAAAGAATTGAAAATACAAGTGCAAAACTTGGAAACCTCAACTGGTCACAATGCAGATCTTTCTCAAGAACAATTGGAAAAAAGTGATAAAGCAAGACTTGAATTGAAAGAAGACATTCAGTCAAGTATTAATAATATATCACTAAAAAATGAATTGCCAAGACAATCCACACCAATTCTTGACAGAAATGTTCTTAACTTGAATAATGATTTACATCATACAATTTCAAGTCATGATGTGGAAACTGCTTGCAATTATAAGGACATTCCAAGATTAGAGGAATCGCCAACCTTCAGTGGTGAAGGAGAATATAATCATATGGAATTTATGAAAACAATTTATATGTTTAAAGAAGACTTTAACATACCAGATGAATACATAAGTTCCAGATTACACTCATTATTTACCAAATCAGCAAAGAAATGGTATTATAAAATGAGACAAGACCATGGTAAACATTCTTGGCCTTGGTGGAAAGAACAAGTTATTTCCAATTGGGCAAATGATTCCTGGAGATTTAGAATGGAAAATTCTTTTGAAGAAGCCATTTTTAATATTGAGAGGGACAGGCCCATGACTTGGTTTCTTAAACAGAAGGACAGATTAACTGCCCTTCATCCTGATATGTCTGAACCAATGGTACATAAAAGGATATTAAGAAAGTGTGGTGGTGACCTTGAGCATGCTATAAGAAGCAGATGTATTGAGCCTTGCTCTACAGAAGATTATATCAATGCTATGGAGGATATCACTACTAGAACAAAAATCGGAAGAAATTGGTATAAACCCCCAATAGAAAACACGACTAGTGGGAAACCAACTTTAAAACCAAATAAACCACATGACAGACCTCTTTTGAAATGTCATAAATGTGGAAGTACATCTCATTTAGCAAAAACTTGTCCAAAAAAGACAAGAGTCAATGAGATAAATGTTGAAAAAGTGGAAGAAACAAAAGAAACTGATGTATCTTTACATGAAAGTGATTCTGAGCCTTCAGAAGAAGAAGAAGCATCAGAAAAACTTGGTATAGAAAATATTAATGTTTCTTTTGAGGTCACTGAGGTACATACTCACTTACCACAGTACAGTGATGAATGTATGGATCTCATACATGTTCAGGATGCCAAAATGCAAAAAACCAAACCTGCTAGAGGTAAAGGTTATACAGCTGGGTCATCTTGTATCACTAATATTGTGATAAACAACACAGAAGCCAAGATACATCTTGACTCAGGTGCTTTTTGCACTTGTGTTGGAAAAGATTATCTTGACAAGATTTATACCAATTGGAAAGACAAGTTGATGCCAATTGAAGGTGTAAAATTCAGCAGTGCTAGCCAGAACATGCACCCTTTGGGTATATTTGAAGCAGCAATAATATTTCCTCATCCAGAAGGGAGTATAAGATTGAAAGCTGAATTTGTTGTTATCAACAATTGTACTTCACAACACTTTATACTTGGGAATGATTATCTCAATATCTATGGTATTGATATTAATAATCATAATGACAGGTATTTCACTATAGGGGAAAATAAAAGGCAAAAATTTGCTTTTTCTCTAGAAAGAAAAGAAATTACTGTCATTCAACAAGTAAAGAATGTTAAGAAAGAAAAATTTGTGTCAGATCAGCTAAGTGAAGCACAAATTAGTCCTGAATTAACACCAGAAATGAAGGAAGAACTTATTGAAGTTTTATTTCAATATAGAGAAGCCTTTGCTTCTGATAATGAACCACTTGGGGCTATAAAAGGCCATGAGGTGGACATTATGCTTAATGTGGAAAGGCCTTATCCGCCACTATTAAGAAGACCAGCTTACCCAGCTAGCCCTAGGGCTAGAGAAGCATTAGAAAATCATATTAATGAACTAATGAAACTAAGAGTTCTTAGAAAAGTTGGACACAATGAGGAAGTTGAAGTCACAGCTCCAGTAATCACTACTTGGCATAATGATAAGTCAAGGATGGTGGGGGATTTTAGAGCACTGAATACCTATACAATTCCAGACAGGTATCCAATCCCTAGAATCCATGAGACTTTGACTCAATTATCCAAAGCAAAGTTTATTACTTCTATGGATGCTCTTAAAGGCTTCCATCAGAATGTTTTAACACCTCATGCTAGAAAATTATTGAGAATAATTGCTCATTGTGGTATTTATGAATATTTGAGGATGCCTTTTGGTATTAAAAATGCACCCTCTCATTACCAAAGAATGATGAATACTATCTTCCCACATGAATTATCAGAGGGATGGTTAATCATTTATATTGATGACATTATCATTTGTTCAGAAACCTGGCAATTACATTTAGAGAGACTTTCATTAGTACTTAAGAAAATTCTACAAGTGAACATGAAAATCTCTCTTAAAAAATGTAATTTTGGGTTTCATGAGTTAAA
This sequence comes from Austropuccinia psidii, assembly GCA_023105745.1. Lineage (NCBI taxonomy): Eukaryota > Fungi > Basidiomycota > Pucciniomycetes > Pucciniales > Sphaerophragmiaceae > Austropuccinia > Austropuccinia psidii. Next base: position 24,940,785 of record JALGQZ010000017.1, on the reverse strand, counting down.
AGCTCTAGGACATGTAGTCTCAGGACTAAGCCTTGGTGTTGATAAAAACAAAGTGGCTGCAGTTTTACTGAAACAAATGCCCCAGAACAAAAAAGAAATGATGTCTTTCTTGGGATTTGCCAGTTATTACAGGCAACACCTTAAAGATTTTGCAATCCATGCCAGATCATTATACAGAATTTGTGATCAACAAACTGTTTTTGAAATGACACAGGAGAGAATTCAAGAATATGATAAAATCAAGTATGCCTTGACCAATGCACCATTATTATTGATGCCAGATTGGAAACTTCCTTTCAAGCTGTATATTGATGCATGTGGTGATGGTTTAGGAGCTGCTCTTCATCAAGTTCAAATTGTCAATGACAAGCCTTATGAAGGTCCAATTTGTTTTATTTCAAGACAAATTAAATCTACTGAGGCTAGATATGGAGCTAGCCAAATGGAGTGCCTTTGCCTTGTTTGGGCTCTGGAAAAACTTCATTACTATCTTGATGGTAGTGTGTTTGCAGTAATTACTGATTGTAATGCAGTTAAATCACTTCTTAACATGAAAACTCCAAACAGACACATGTTAAGATGGCAGATTGCTATACAGGAGTATAGAGGCAATATGACCATAGTACATAAAGCTGGAAATATTCATAAGAATGCTGATGGCTTGAGTAGATGGGCATTACCAAATACACCTGATAATCCTGCCTATGTTCCTACAAGTGCAGAACCTCAAATTCCAATTGAAGGAATTAATATCACAGATGTTGGAACAGAATTCTTTGAAGAAGTTAGGGAAAGCTACAAGCAAGATAAGAATTGTCATATTCTTACTGCTCTACTTGACAAAGATTGTAAAGATACAGCATTGGATAATTCTCTGGATGATATTTGGAAAACATCTTATGATAATGGAAGATTCCATTTGTTTGATGGTATACTATATCATAGATCTAAACACACATGTGTCATGGTCCTATGTAGTAGAATGTTGATTAACACAATACTACTAGAATACCATGATAACATTTATTCTGGACATCTGTCTGAAGACAGAACAATGGAAAGAATTAAGACATGTGCCTGGTGGCCATCTTGGAGAAAAGATGTCATTGAGTACTGTCATAGTTGTGATAGATGCCAGAAAGCCAATAAAGCTACTGGTAAAAGATTTGGTTTGATGATCCATATCCAAGAACCAAGTACCCCATGGGAAGTGGTTCACATGGATTGGGTAACTGCATTACCACCTGGAGGTGATAAGAGTTACAATGCATGTCTTGTTATTGTAGACAGATATAGCAAGACACCAATCTTTTTACCATGTCACAAAGATGACACAGCTATGGATACAGCTCTTTTAATCTGGAATAGAGTAATATCCAATACTGGTCTCTTTAAAAACATCATTAGTGACAGAGACCCAAAATTTACATCAGCCTTATGGACAAATTTACATAAGCTTTTGGGTACAAAATTATCATTCTCAACAGCATACCATCCGCCAACAGATGGGTTAGCAGAAAGAATGATTCAAACCCTTGAGGACATGATCAGAAGATTTTGTGCTTATGGCCTGGAGTTTAAAGATTCTGATGGCTTTACCCATGATTGGTGTACTCTTATACCAGAATTGGAATTAGCCTACAAGACCTCCATCCATGCTTCAACAGGCAAGACCCCTGCAATGTTGGAAAAAGGATGGAACCCCAAACTTCCAGTTGATACTTTGAAGAAAGATCTGGTTGACATTCATCCAACTGCTTCAAGCTTTAAGCTATTGCTTGATAAAGTAAGGCATCATGCAAATCAAAGCATGAATGATGCCTTTGAATATGCTAAGCAGAAATGGGATAAAAGTCATAAAACCCCAGAATTCAAAGTAGGGGACTTAATACTAGTTTCAACCTTGAACTTTAATAATATTAAAGGTCCAAAGAAATTGAAAGATTCCTTTGCAGGACCATTTATTATTAAAGCCCTTCATGGGACAAATGCAGTACAAGTAGAACTGTCAGGAGAACTGGAAAATAAACATCCAACATTCCCTGTTAGTCTGGTGAAGCATTACACTTCAAGTGACAAGGAAGTATTTCCTTTAAGAAATGAAACACCCTTAGAGGTACCCCCACTAGACCTAAGTAAGGAGAAAAAGGTACTGAAAGTCTTGAAAGAAAGAAGACTTAGGGGAAGAAATGAAAGAGAATACTTGGTCAGGTATAAAAATCCACAACATGAAGATGAGTGGATTGTAGAAAACAAAATACCTGATTCCCAAAAGTTTCTCAGAAGATTCAGACATGAGAGAAGACCAATTGCTCAATAAAAAGTGTGAATTGTGTGCTTTACATACTTGAAAGTATAAGTAGAGAGGTTGGACAGTGGATTATACCCCCCCAAATAACTTGGGGGTACACTACAAAAGAAAAATTGTGGTACAATTTTTTTTGGTGGTAGGGAATGTGAGCCTGTGAGGTATGTATGACATACCCATAAGGCCACAAATGATTTTATAAACAGTTAATTTTGTCTTAAACAGACTTTTTAGTTGAATTTAAAATAAAAAATAATAAAAAATAAGTATAACTTTTTTTTGGATAAACAAAGTTATAAATGTTATGTCATTTTTGGATTCTACACCAAAAATAACCTAGGGTACACCCATAGGGTGTTATACCTAAAACCACTTATTTTTTATGTTATTGGAAGATTTAAGAATCTCACAGTACCAATGTAACTTTTTTAACATTTTTTAAAATTGTTAAATTTAAGCTTAATTAAGCTTAAATTTAAAGTTGCATAAGGTTTATGCAAACTTACCAAAGTTTTAGTTAAAATTGAGGTGTGGTGTATATTTACTGAATTGGCTAAGGATTTGCCATACAGAATGTAAATCCTGTGTGAGCTCAATTTAAAAGGGTTTAAGGCCATAGTATGGCTTTAAATAAATAAAAGGGCAAAATCCACGCAGAAAGGTGGGACAAAGGAAAAAGACCAAATAGAGCTGGGGTACCCAGCTTTTTGGATCTGCAAGGATTCAATTAAGGTTGTCCACCTGTATTGGAGGCTTTTCAACCTTATTTAAACTTTAAGATTAGACTTTGATCCAACCTTAAGGTTTAAACTGGTTTTATCCCAAATTGGACAGGAATTTCAAGCTGCCAAAGGGTAAATCCCAATATGCAGGCTTGAAATCAAGGTTTTAAGAGCTTTAAGAGCTTAATTAAGCTTAAAAACCTTAAATAAGCTTAAAAATTTAAAGTTTCAAGCATTAAAACCTTATCAAAACTTAAGGTTTGGTGTGTATTGCTATTTTACGTGGAAAAATAGCAAATAACTTCAAAAATTCATTAAAAATCCAATTCTTAATGGATTTGCTTGAAAATTTCACACAACTTAGAATTTAATATTGTCAATATATAAATTAAATTTTAAGTATCTTTTATAAATAAATTTCCTGGGTAATTAGCCTGGAAATTTACTCTTTTAATTAAACTCAAAGAAAGTTATGATTTCTTTAAAAATTAATTAAAAATTGAGTTTAAGAGATTTCTACTTGAAACTATATTTTTAAGTTGTTCATGTGATGAACTTTAGTATAAATAAGTTTATTTATATTAAAAACTTAAAATAATTAGTTTAAATGAGGATTAAAGTTACATGGAGTTAAGAATAACACTTGTAACTTTAAAATGGAATTCAAAACAAGTTGCCTTAAGTTAAGAGCTTTGTTTTTAAGTATGGTTTTTCAGTTTTGACCTGAGCACGCCCTCTATATTAATTCTGAATCATGAGAGCTGCTCTGAAGACATAAAAAGAGTCTTTTCATCACTGTTTTTGTCCATCATTCATAATCAATCCAATCATATTAGAAATTTAAACAGGTAAAGTTTTATTAAATATAAAATCTTATTATTAAAAGTAATTCTTAAGTCATTTTTATTCTTTATTTATTAAATTAAAGAATTGAAGTCATAGAATTCAGATTATTGTTGTAATCCTCTATAATTAATTTTATTATATAAAATTATCATATTAAATATCTTTTAAAAATCCACAAATTCCTCTTAAAAATTCTTTAATCATTATTTTTATCATAAAAAGTTGTTTTATCTTTAAAAGGGTTGATTTCTGACGTGTTTTTAACTTATAATCATTACTTAATATAATAACTGTTGTTGTTTGACTTGTTGTATTAAATAAATATTATAAGTAGGTTTTCTCTAAAAAGTTCTATATCTTTTTTATCTAGTATTAGTTTTTTTATATAGAATTTTTTATTCTTAAAGAATTATTTCTGCACAGTGTGTGTTTAATTCCTTTTGTAAATAATATTTATATTATTTATAAGTGGTTAATATTCATATTTTCCACGTGTAATTGTCTCATTAAGAGCTTTACAGTTCTTATTGTTATAACTGTCAGTGACTATAACAATAATAGAATAATTATAATTTATTATAATTATTATATTTTTTTTATTATTATACTATCATAATAATAATCAAATTTGTTTTCTTTAGATATAATTATTTTTAATAATTATATTTAAATTTGTGGTTATAATATTTTATTATATTATATTTTTCTACTGAGGACAGTCATAGTACTCTTGATATTGCTACTATTATCAAGAGTTTCATAGACAAACCTTACAACAAGCATATGCATTGTGCGGGCTTTGGCAATGGTTCAAGAAGGGTAAGGACAACCCCATGGCTTTCAGCGTCAGACACTTGCCAGTAGTGAGTGGTCAGTGAATCAATTTCAAGCTGCAGCACCAAAATTGAAATGGGTTCAATTCCCCCTTCTGGCAGTAATCATGCTGCTGGACCTGTCAGTTTTGGGAATAAGGTAGCAATTCTGGGTAGAATAAACTGATCCTTGATCAAGCTTGGTGATTCAGCTTGGTTGTTGTGTTACTTGATTCTGTCAAACCAAATTGATGTTTGGACCTTTGTTGTGATTTAGGGTGCTTGACCTTGATCATGATTTGAGAAGTACAAACTCATTTTCTGGATAGATGCTTGCCTGTAAAAAACTTGCAACCCCCAGCTTGTTGGGGCTGTGAGTTGCCATCCAGTATATGGGTGTGTGTTATTTTGATGCTGGGTGTCATTGGTTAATCTTAATGTAATTTCTTCATTTTGATAAAATAAATTGATAGTGTTTGAAATTGAGGTATTGGAAAAATAGCATAATTGTTCATAGGTATCATAAAGCTCATGTAGAATGTCATTTTGCAGATTGGGTTCTAGAATGGTAAGTCCAGCTATCCTTTTTGTATTTTCTGATAACTCTCCTTTCTCTAGGTCTTCAAATATTTTTTATTGCTTAATTTTATCTTTCCAATTTCCATTCTTTTGTTGATATAGAATTAATGCATCTTTTTATTCTACCAACTTCCCTTCTAGCAATGTTTCCATTCTTTGTTTAATACTAATTTTGGTATCTCTATCCCCCAATTCATTCAATCTATCTTAAGTAATCATGGCACTTTCATTTTCCAATTCTTAACTTTTCTTTCTTCCAATAGCTTGATTGTGTAATATTTTGGCTCTTCATTCATTGAATCTTTTTCAATATTACTCATGTACCCAGTTTCTTTCTGAAATAAACTGAAATAATCTTCTGCATTTCCTGAGGAACTTGCTTCACATGCCTTCAGATCAATTGTAAATTTCTCTTGTGTGCTTTCTCCTTCATCTTCTTTATTAATAAAGCTTAACTTTAGTGCCAGCCATTTATCTGGGTCTTCTACGGCCATGCCCAAATTTCTTCTCATCTTCTTCAGTTCCTCTTTGATTTTTGCTATTGCTTCAATATCTTCTAACTCCAGTTTATCTTCTGGCCCCTTTCCTTTAGATTTCATATCAGGTGCAGGGGGGCTCCTTTTTTTAGATTAAGATGATATTCTATACCTTTATTGAACTATTTTCTGATTGAAATTTCCAAATCCTAAGAAGTCCATGTAAATTTTTTCCACATTACCAAAAGTGACTTCAAGATTTTTAATTTGACCAATTGGCTTCAAAGAGTTATCTGTTGATTTTGATGTGTGAGGGCTGATTTTTGATTCTGATTTCAGGGGTATTTCCTGATTTATAACATTAAATTCATTTTTGCATCAAAAATAGCTGAGAAGGGTAATTTGTTTGGTCCAAGAAATATTATTTTCACTCTTTTTGAAGATTTACTTTCTGTTTCCTCTTTTTATTTTCCCTTGGATTCTTCTTCTTGATGTATTGACCATTTTCCAATCTCTGGAGATTGAAAAAGCTCCATACCTCTGGGCGGAGAAAATTTCCAGCTCATAGCTTGAGGGTTACATATTGGTAAACATAATATTTGTCAATCTTCCTTTGGATAACTAAATATTTTACCTTTGTTGTGTGAAAATTTCAATTTAACATTATTGTCTTCTAAAAATAGTCTTCCAAGTATGATGTGTATGGCTCCTTTTGCTATGAATAACTGGATTTATTTTTCTTCTCCTGTTATCATAGTAATTGGTTGAAATTCTGAGAGTACCACCCACAATTTTGTGTGTCCACCAATTCCTCTATGTTTCATATTGAGCTTTCTAATTGTAAGAAACTCTTTAAATGCAATTTCCTCTGGTATTATGTTCATTTCTGATCCAGTATCAACCAATGCCATTGTTGGATATTCTTCCCTTCCAATAAATATTTCCATAATAATAAGTGGGCATGCATGATGAAATTTGGTGTATCGTAGTCCCTTAGCTTTAATAAAAGTAGTATTTCTTGAATTTTTGGTTCATTAAATGATTTTATAACCTCTTTTTCTTGGGTAGTTAAATTTTTCATTTTTTCAATTTAGGTTTGTGGAATTGATAATATTTCTTCAAGAGTAAGATTTATCTTTTTTTCAGATCTTTTCTTCATCACATGTTCAGTTGTTGGATTTGGGGCATTGACTGTAGCTTTAACTTTGCTCTTTAATTCACAATTTTATGAATCCTGTTTTGGTATCTCCTTATTCCCATAATTAAAAATGAGCTCAATATTTTCATTATCTTTTTACTTTCCTTCTTGGGTTTCCATGTATTTAATTGGATATAAAACTCTTATTTCCTCTTCTGCCTCATTTTTCTCATGGTATGCACCTGGTATTTTTTAAGGGATTTTTTGTTTATTTATCATCTTCTTTCATATTTTGGCTTTGACTTTCCTGTCTTGTCTGCACAAGCCCAAAATGTATTTTGAGATTCTCTTTGAAGTTTATATTTGAGGAGGTTTCAAGTTTTCCCATTATTCTGTTTGAGCTATAGCTACTGACTTCTCATCTTTATAATAATAAATTACTTCTGTTTCTTTCTGTATTTGTAGTGGATTTCATTTTTCTATCATCTTTTTAGTGAGTTCCTCCTGTTCTTTGGGAAAATTTATAACCAATTCTTTTGAAGATGTAGGACTTTCTGTGGGTACTCTCAAAACATTTGGAAAAAGATATGTTCCTCCCCACTGAAATACAGTTCTTTTCTCCAAGTATTCTGTGAGATTATTACATCTAATTGCACAATTTACTTCTTATAAGAATTAATAAAGCTTTAGTGGTTGTCTTGGAGCCATTTGAGCTGGGACATATGGCTGATAGCTTGAAGACATGAGTGGTAAAGCATATCTTGGCCTGAATGACTGTGGGTTTTGAATAATTTCCTGATCTTGATTATTGCTTTCTGGGGTTTTATTTGGAGATTAAACTACTTCTGAGAGGTGTTTGGGCTGTTCCAATAATTCCTTCCCAGTTTCATTTGAGTGATTTCCTTGTGGCAGAGGATTTCTAATTTTTTGGGAAAGATCTTTCATTTGGTTTAAGACTTATTCCCAAATTTCATCTTCAAAGCTAGCTTTCTTTTCTGGTAACTTTTCTTGTGAAAAATTCTTCCATTTAATTAAGACTTTGGCTTCTAAATCTTGTTCAATATATATCTTTACAGTTTACAATCTTGGAATGATATAACCACCATCCAAAGCTTGCACCATGGCCTTATATTTATCATTTTCTTATAAATAGATTCTCAAAATGTCAGATAGAGTCTATGTTGAAGCAGTAATTAGGCTATTTACAGCTAGAACTATGACTGTGACACGTAAAAAATGATTTAAGATAAATGTTTTAATTTAAGATGATGGTTTATAATATAATAAAATGGTTCTACTATTGAGGAATAGTGGTGGTGAGCGCTATTGAGAACCCAGGGTGCAGTCTTACCAGTTGGATTACTATAATAAGAACTACAATAATTAAAATTATAATTATACCTGATTATTACCCAAGAGTAAAACTGTTTTTGACAGTTTACTACATAGGGTATTCAAGAGCAGGATGAGGGAACAATTCTGGCTGTGAAAAGCCTTCTTTTTATCCTGAAATGGGGTGGAAACGGTGCTAGACCTTTCCACATAGAGGAAGAGAAGATTTTTCACTCTCTAGGACTGGCTTGTGGTTTTCAAACAGCCTGTATAGCCTGTATTGGGCTCAGATGTGGTTTTGAAGCCACATCTGGGCAGTTTTCACCAATACAGGGTGAAAAGTTTCATATGGGGACCTCACAGCCTGATTCTGACGTGTATGACACCTAGAATGCTGAACAGAAACTGTATGGGACCCCAGTATTGACTGACATATGAGGTATTGAAGTAAAAACAAGGTTCTTTGCCTATTTGACACCTCATATTCATGGTTATGGGATATTATCCCATGGTAAGGCTGTATATGACAGCAGGTGGGAATCTGACCTTAAAACAGCCATACCTTTGTCAATTCTTGAGATATCAACCTCAAAATTGGTTCCGTGTGTAGCCATGTATGTGCTCTACACAATGGTACCTCATTTGATATGGGTATCATGAGATATGGGAAAATGAATGACACCATCAGATAGCCCTGATTGTGCTCTTTCTAAAAAGCCCCCACTTTAGGTATCTCATGCTAAAACTGCAAAGGTTAGATGAGAGGTGAATGTTTTGTTCACCCTTATTTGGCCTGAAATTGACCCTAACTCCAGTAATATTGGTGCTAGCTCAGTTTGGCTGGTACCATTGGATAGCCCTGGATTAGACCTTCATTTTGGATACCCATTTGATGGGGTTTAGCCTCTCCTTATGGATTTTAGATGAGAGGTGGAAATTAAGGTTTATGCTCAGGAATAACTTCGTTATTCTTTGTCCTATGGTGATGGGACTTATATTTTCAGAAAGAGGTGAGTTTCCTCCTTCGTTTGATACCTTTTGGGCTGATTTAGCTCAGCTCCATGTTTTGGTGGTATCTTGGCTATACCATTGGTTTATGGTATTTTGGATGTCATGCTTGTGCTCTGGTTTTGAGTCACAGGCTGACATGAACACTTGAGGAAATACTATCCGAAATTTCTTGATTGTGGTTAATATCTCCTTGTATATATTGATAACTTTAGAGATATTTAATGAAGGATTCATATTACCCAATGAAATCTTTATATAGTGTCATATTTCTAATTCCTCCTTCTTGTTGAATCTTTGTGAATAGTTGGGTAATTGAGGACAGCTTGTATCTTCTTTCAGGTGATAATGTTACCCATCTTCTCTTCATATCCATTTCTTCATTGCTTCCAATACCCAGTTTCATATCCAGGCATTCCTTCAAAATGGTAGCTGATTGCTTGATCTTTAGTCAAAAAGTATATCTCTCTTTCTATATAACTTCCACTTTCTCCTTCGATTTCCGCTATATTTTTCACTTTATTAATTCATCTTTCTACTTCCTTTTCATCAAGCCATAATTTACAATACCTTGGACTAATCTTGACGATGGGTATACTATTTCTAGAAATTGCTTTCTATAATGGGCTTGAAGCCTGTGAATGAAGATTAACCCTTTTTGGTGGATCATTTGGTCTTTGTGAATTGAATGGAGTTGATGAGGCCACAGGCCTTGAAAATGGGGATGGTGATCCTTGTTTGTCTTAAAATTACTGGGATGGTTGTAATTTCTTCCATTGGGAAGTTTCATGTGGTAAAGCCTGACTGTTTTCTTTCTACTAATTTTTCAGGAGCTGAATTAATTCTTGTTGTATTTCCAACATTTTTTGATGAAGTCTTTCTGCATCAGAAATATCTTATTTTCCTTGCATGTCTCTTCATTGATAATTTCTTGTTTTTATTCATTGGGATTATGTGGTATATTTGACAATTATCCAGAATCAATATTGATATCTTTGTTTTTTTTCTGTTGTTAACTTTTATTTTCAATTCAAAAATATTTCCTTGAGTAATTTTTTAAAATAATCTGTAACTATCTTCTAATTTTTCTTCTTGGTTCTAGGTGTAACAAAAGGTATACTATAATCTATAGGTGATTCTTCTCTGGGTGGTGTTTCTACTCTTCTTGAATAATAATAATTAAATGATTTTGTTGAAGAAATTTATGGTGATGATGAATTAAAATTTATTGGGTTCTCTGATTCCATATCGAACTGATAGGCTTGTGAGATTTCCTAATTGGTAAAGGATTTATTATGTATTGAACTTTCAGTTTTTTTTCTTTTTTTGATAATTGATGGATTGTTAATTTTTGAAGCTGTGAGCCACTGTTGGGACACTATATGTGGGAACTCCTTTTGGTATGGGATGAAATAAGGTGGTACCTTGGGGGCAGATTGTTGGTAAGTATGTTTTAAATTCCAGAATTGTCTAATAACAATGGGTGCTAATGTGTATTAGCTTCCCCTCTAAAAAATATTCAACAGTCAGCCTACATAGAATCACAAAATAAAATGAGTATGGTGGCTTTAACAGAAAGAGAAGACTTATCAGTAGTCTCTAAATTACACCTATCAATGAAAATACAATCAGAAATAGAATATTTGATAGAATAAAGACCAAAAATATCTTTTTATGTTCATTGTAACTACTGGTTTAATATTAAGAAGAAGATTACTAGATTTAATGCTAAGAGTAACTCTTCAATAAACCTTGTTAGTATGTTTTTTTGCTTTTTTTTATCACTACTATTTTTTCAAAAAAAAATCAGCTTCTGAGAAAGGCTACTGAGCTTTTCACCATTGTTATACTACTGTTCTTCACTAATACTAATCTGCTGAGCAAGGCTACTGAGTGTTTCAAAATTAAAACACTAATACTACTCTAGATATCATGCTAGTTCACAGATGGTTGTAATACTAAATCATCAGAGCTTGTTCCATTTTCTTTGGAAAATGAGGGACAGAATAAATCCATTTATACCTTTTGGGCCTCCATAGAGCTTCTCAAAACAGGGGAATTTCAAAAATCATAGCTGAGATGTTTCAGCTGGTGAGTGTAACAATCACTCACCAGGGGTAAGGGTATTCATTAATACACCCACTCAAACACCTCAAATAAGCAGATCCACTATTTGCATCAGCATTCAGTTTCAGAAATCTTCCTTGCTGAAACATGCATACAGTCTGGATTATCAATACAGCCTGTCAACATCTGTACAGGCTGGATTCACCCAATACAGTTTGGATACACCATTATGAAACTGTATGATCACTCAACTCAACCACACCTCTTGAACAGGTTCTGTACAACTGTACAGGACCTGGATTGGCCAGACTCAATTTAATACTCAATTATTATCATGAAAATTCTTCCTCTGGATCAGGGCTGGTGATTCTCACATATGCCAGCCCCTCTTTCTCCCCCCTGGGGACTTTTCCCCAGTTAATTAATTTAGTTTATTTATTATTCTATGAATATTCTTATAATTATTTTGGGTATTATATTTATTTAATATTAAGTTAGTCTTTGCATTTCTCTCTTTGCCTGTACAGTATGAGCTGGGTGGCCATATCCTTATGAACCCTTCTCTTTTCATTCTGACAGGTTGAAACAGTGGACTTGGACTTGTTTGTGGTTGGCTCTTCTATTATTTACTCTTATCTATTTTGTTGCTGCTTTCTTATATTCTTCATTTTAGTAATTCATCTCTTTGCACTCTTAAGTGTATTTTCTCTCTTACCATATCCTGAGCCCTCCATAAGTGAGTCCCAGTTTACTAAGTTCCAGGCCCTCTTCACTTTGAAGAGCCCCTGTGACAGTGAGGCATTTAGGTTTGGTGTAGAAATGGGGTTTCTGAGAGAATCTTGCTGGTGGTTTATTTCTTATCAAAATAATGTGATTTAATGGAGATAATTTGGCTTTTGAGATTTTATTTTTTCCAAGAAAGTGGAGAAAATACAGCTTCTGGCAATTGAAATTTCTTCTAGTCATATGATATCTTTGAGAGAATTTAGCTGGTGACATACCTCTCTTGGGTGACTTTCTTACATGTTTTCTGAGAAAATTTTGCTGGTGGTGTTGTTTCTTATCAAAATCATGTGATTTCATTGAGATCATTTTTCTGGTGAGATTATTTTACTAAGTGGAGAAAGTGGGGAGAATACAGTTTTTTGTCATTGAGTGCACTGCCATCATATTTGAACAAAGGTAGGGAAATTGGTATTTTCTATTTTAATTGAAATTATTCTGGTTGAAATTTTAATGTTCTCTGTTATTCCCCAGAGCATATTTACAGTTTTATTTACATAGTATTAGAGTTCTGCTATTTGATTTCCTTCTCTGTAGTTATTCTGAAATTGTATTTTGATCTCTGGAACTCTTACACAATCCTTCTTCCATATATGATGTTATTCCACAGTTTTATTTATCCTCTTGGGAGTTATTCCCTAATTCCTATTTCCATTTCCCAATTTATTACCTAATTCATATTTCCTTTTGCAGAGTTATTCCATAATTTTCCATAATTCCTCCCAAGCTCCTCAATCATATTGCAATTTCTTCTACAAAATTCCACAATTTTATTCCCATTGCTTCCTTGAAATTCCCAAATGTTATTTCAATACCTGAAGTTATTCTGAAGCCTCCTTGCCATATTCTGTCTCTGGATTTATTCCCTAATATATTCCATAATTACTAAATATTATTTCCATTTCTGAAGTTATTATGAAATTTCATTTGTGTTTATTCTCCTAAATCCTGCAATTTTATTCCTATTTCTTCAAAAAATTCCATAGTTTTATTCTATTTTAAGATTATTCTGCAATTGTGTTTTGATCTCTGCATTAATCCTGCAATTTTTCTTGTTATTCTTCAGAGTTAGTCAGGAATTTTTCTATAATTCTGAAATGTTCTTTCCATAAAGTTGTTCTTCAATTTTCCAAATTTCCAACTTCTTCTGTGAATTGCACCATTTTATTCCTGTTTTTACATCTGGTAAGCTTGAGACTGGTATAATTGGTATGGAATATCACAGAGGGCTAGGTAAATGGCTCCCAAAAAAACACAGGAGGCAGAATTAACACAAAACCTAACTGTTTTCTGCAAATCAATATAAACTAACTGGATTCTAGAATTTTTAACCTTCAATATTCAGTTCCAGCATCTCTGATAAGTCTTAATAAATGTAATCAAGGTATGCCTCTGGAAGTGCAAGAGTTTGCAAGGAGAAGAATATGATTTCAATCGAAATGCTACAAAGGGATTGTTACAGAAACTTGAGTTATGTCATGTATTTCAATAAACCTTTGACAAAATTAAATTCAAGAAAAAGGCAGTGTAGGAACTCCTCTTGTGTGAAATTAAATGAGGTAGTACCAGGAGGGGGAGACCACAGGTAATTAGATATGACTTGATGATAAACCCTGAAATCAAGGGTGAAAATATTCATTGCCTTCTCCTCCTAATATACTGAAAAGATCTTGAATCAGACAAAGCAAATTAATTGAGTATGTGACTTTAATTCTAAATAAGACTAAATTCAGCAGTCTCTATCAGACCTAAAATACTCTAATAACTCCAATGAAATATCAATACTCTGGGGCTTTGGAAGTAAAAAGATATATTTTATGATGGGTATAGATTGTTTTATGGGGGTTTTGAGTGTATTACCACTGCCTAAAGTATGCAAAAAGACACAGGCTATACATTATATTTTTCTTGCTATGCAGAAAGGCTGGAAATATGATTATTCCTTCCAGTTCTTCCATACTCATCATAGTTTTACACAGTTGGCTCCCAGAAGTACTTGACCCATTTTCAAATCCTGCAGTCTGACTGAAACTTAAAATACATGTCAGTTTATCATTCTGACTTGATAAATCCAATTATTTCCAACAGTTTCATCACTTGAGCTTTTCCATTAATCCTTAATTTTATTCTAAAATATATTTTTACAGTACACACTGAATAAAATTGTTTAAAATTAAAATTCAACAATTTCTTATTCTGATAATTTTTCATTGACTTATAATCAAAGTTAGGAACTTTCATAAAAACAAGTGGAAATTCACAATACAACCAGGAAAATAAAGTAAGATCAACTTGTAAATGATAATAGTTTCAAGATGACATATATTGCCAGATATAATGAATTATCCTTAATCAAAATTTATGTTTATATATTGGAAATACTTAAAAGCTTGAAATCCACTTATTGAGGAAATACACCCATGCAATACATGTCAATTTCTATATAAGTGAGTTTGATTTTCTGGTCTTTTCCATTCATGTTAATTCTAATGATGCTATGTCATTTCAAATATTGTAGTATATTTGTTTCTCAATTAAATTTGATACTAATTCAATAACATAGATTTTTTTGTTCATTTTCCATTAGCTGCTTATTCTAATTAAATTAATTGAATGATTTAGTCTTATTATTATTTACCAAATTTTTTATTCACATTTTTTTAATACTAATCACCTACAGAAGGTCTTTTCTTGATTCAGAAATATTATTGAAAGAATCTGATTGATATGATATTGAATCTGCCCCAAAATTTAATTCATCAGAAGATGAACCTACATTGTTAGCCTTTACAAATCCAAGACACAAGCCAAACTTCTGATCTAGAGTATATGACTACTTTGAAGTGAGTGATTATAATCATAATAATATATTCTAATATTAAGCAATTTTCATTGATTTCAACTAAAGCTTCTGATTCCCAAGAGATTTTGGAATTTTTATTGAATGATGTTGCAATATCAATCCAAATTCCAACACTGTGTGTTAGCCATGATTAAAACTGTGGGAGCTCCTCTTTTGTGGGATAAATGGGGTATTTACTGAAAGGGGACATTACAATAAAACAGTTTTGAATGTCTGTTCAAACTTTTAACCCTTTCTCTCCTTGTGTGTCAGAATAATCTGAGCTACCCTTCCTAAACATTTTGAATTATCTCAACTTGAGCTCACAATCAATTTATTTTATTGATGGTGGTTAGTTAAGAAGATTATTTTACATAGACTATATCAGAATTTCTTTCAACCTGGAAAAAATGGTTCCATAAAGCTTAAAACAAATTGATAAAGATATAAAAATGGATAAAAAGAGTTTTTATTTTCTTTACTGGTAACTGAAATAACTTGAGAGATTTGCCATATTAGTAATAACACTGATGATAATATTATAACCAATAATAAGAAACACTGATACCGCTCTTTCTGTGGTATATAATATTTTTATAATAAGAACTTGGTACCCAAAACTAATATGGTTAAGCTTACTACTGTGGAAAGAGCTTTTTACATGGGATGGATTTATAAAGTAGCTTAGACCAATTGTTAACTACTATCATCTATTAAAAATCCAGACAATGCTACTGAGAAGATTGGGAATGGGATAACACTATCAAGGGGATAGTCAATGAGCTCAATTTATGAAACAATTTAGATCAGCTGTTATCTACTATTAATTATAAAAAAAATACTCATTTGGTGTTTTTTAAAATAGCTACTGAGAAATAATTTGGATTGAAATATTCAATGAGATGAGCTCATTAGCTAAAGTAGACCAACTGTTAACTGCTATTAACTATAAATCACTCCAAAAGTACTACTGAGATTTGCTACTGAGGAAAATTTAGGAATAAAGATGTGATAACTATACAACTGAGCTTAGCTAGGGAGTATTTCTAAAAAAGGCTAGAATAATGTATATGGATGGAGGGGATTTCACTCATAATAAAAGAATGAAGAGGTTAAAACTGTGTAATGAGCCTCTGTCTAGGCCATAAGGAAAAAAGAATTGAGGGGAGAACCTTTTTTTATAGTTTTTTATCCCTCAATAGGGGTATCAGAAACAGTTGACTTACTGTGAAGTTTGACTATGAAAAAATAAGAAAATATTACTAATATTTTACTTATTGCACTCTGAATGTCCATATTAAAGTGATGAAGAAAAATAAAAAATAATTATAATAATAAAGAAATATTATAATGATGGCATAAGATTACTTATATTATTTAAATAAAAGAAATGATATGAATCATATTATAAAAATAAATATAGTAAAATCTAATAATTGATATATTTATGGCAATTTATTATTGTTACAAACAAACAATAAACGTGTAAAAATTTCTGTTTAATAATAAGAAACAATTTATAACAATAATTTTACCAATACTCAAGTTATCATTAATTTAAATACTATTTGTATTAAAAGAATTATTGAAAAGAATACTAATAAAGAGAAAGGAACCTAATTTCAACACTTAATATGATAATTATTCATAAATTTATGCCAAATAATGTATGTACAGCTTATTTAAGCTGTATTTGAAAATAAAAAGAAGATAAATTACAAATATTCTTTATTTTAGGTGGAATTAAGGATCTTTAAAGAGAACTTAACAAAAACAACAAACTATTGAGTGAATCAAATCAAATTTTGTGATTATAATAAAGATAATCCTTTTTATTGAAAATATGATAGATTTATATATAAAGAATAGAGATATCACCTTTGATTTAATGTTTTTATTGTTTTTGAAGAGTCTGAGTAGAAATAGAGGTAAAAAGGGCTTTATATATAGTAACATTATCCCTCCTAGAGTCCAGAAGGCTTCTAGTAGAGGCTTACTGATGGTATTCACTGGAATTGATCAATATTTTGAGGATTACTGATGATTAAATCATAATTAAACCATCTTATCTCATCTCATCATTATGCCATTATTTAGAGTTATCACTATAACTCTAAGTTTATTGACATCATACGCTTGGCAGAAACCTAAGATTTGTCAATTTTCTTAGTATTAATTATAATATAATAGTATTCACCAGTTTTATCATTTATATAACTGTCAAATGTATAATAAAGCTACAGTGAGGGGTCATAAATGATCAATTTTAAGCTTAAACCTTTATCATTAATAACTTATGAGTTATACATGCTACAGCTATTCAGAGAGTAAATTATGATGTCTTGAAATATAATTATTCAGCTTCCAGGAGTATTTATTACATAATAAAAACTCTATCTTTGATGATTTTCCTTGTAAATCATCTTTTCTGTTGAAATTTACTATTTTGAACTTCAAACCATGATTTCAAGGGATGATTACTTGAATATAATAATGAAAATTACATAATTCTTCATGTATTAACTATTCAAATCTGAATATCCCCTTTTTTCAAGTTTGGACCACTTTCACAATAAAGTGGTCAACAGCTTTTCTGATTTTTCTCAATAAACCTTTGAAAGCTATAACCTTATTTACAGCTTCTCAAAAAAGCTTATATCTGTATTCTTACAGTAATTAAATGGTAGAATATTTTTGGCTCAACTATTTATCATACATATTTCAAGAGATATCAGCTAAAAACCATGAACATATGCACTAATCATAAAAGTGCATGTATTCAGCTTATCTCAGAAAGTATTGACTTCTCAGATATGAAGTAAAAATGTTATATGTGTAGAATTTCATGGGGAATTGAATTGTGTAATTTATTTTACATTTTTATTCACTGGTTTCTGAGATAATCAAATTTTTATACTTCTCTTATGCCATTTTTACCTATTTTAAGATAGTAATTTCAACTATCATTATCAAAATAAGTATTGTGAAGTTGTTTTGTGACATTTTTGGATATGTGGTCATTTCTCAAAGGCTCCCATGTGTAGTATTTTGGGTTTTTCCAGGCATTCTTTTTTACAATCTGGGAATATGTAGCTGATGATGTCATTGATTATTTAATCAATTTATTTTCTTTGTTATGACATCATTCATGATTTCATTGAACATGTAATAAATTGAAAGACCTGGAATACCTCCTTCATTATTAGTGATACTAGTTAATTCCTTTTTGAGGATGTCAGTGATGATCTCATTGATTATTTCATCAATTATAAACTCTGAGATCCTTGTTTCCATGACTTTTTTACTGTAGCTTTCCCATAGTCTCCTGTTCTTTTTTGCAACTAGTTGTCCTGAAACCTTAACTTCATTAGATTACCCACTTTTGAGACTTATTCACTTCTTCTTTGAACCCTCTGAAATACCACTGTGACACTGTTACTGTCCAATTTCTTCTTCTTATACTATTCTATCTGTCTTTCACACCATTTAACATCTCTCCAAGCCCTAAATCTTCAATTTGTTCATTCTAAAGCCACAATGGCTAACTTACAATTGTCCTAAGAAATTATTGATAGTAAGCTCTTAGTTTTTTCATTGATACAAACTTGCACATGTATACCATATCCCCCTCTCCATAAAATGATGTTGCCAGAATTTTACTTGAGGATTAAGAAAAAATATCCTTTCTTCAATGATTTATATATTCTTTGTTTTATATTATTTTGAGTATGTTATCATTATTAATTAATGATAAAACTTTTCCTTAGCTTTTGTTCCATTATCTCTTTTTTAATTGAAATGTTCATCTGAGTATGACCTTTAAAGAAAATTTATCCTGTGGAGAGAAATTCCATTTCCATGAAGATTTGTTGTCATTATTGATTCCTATTCTTTTTATTTTTCCAAGATAATTCTTATTTATCTTAATAATATCCTTTTTCAATAGTTTTATGGGGGTTTCTTTTTTATTCCACTTTCTTTGTCCCCCTTATATATATATACACACATATATACCACTATATATATCCTTATTATAATTTTCCCTTTAATTTATGTTCTTTTGAATTTTATCATTTTTGCATTTACTTGGGGATAAGACAATTTATTTCATATTGATTTTAAGTTTTTGAGTTGAAATGCCTTATTGGTAAAAGCTTTATTAATGCCAATGACCAAAATTGATTTCTTGGAATTATTCATGAGGTTTAAAAATATTGATGATTAAGATGAAGGTCATACTATGGAAAACTCCTTGGATCTTGATTTCTTGATAAATATAATGAAAAAGTGATTGGTACTCTTTGAATTCATGCGCTTAACAATTTATTCAAGTGATTTTCTTGTTTAATCATTAAAAATAGATATTTTGGACATTTCAACGTTGTGTCTAGAAAATGTTTTTGACTTTTTATTTATGATATTCGTGATTTGTTTGGAGTGAATTAGGATATATATATGTATATATATAAACTTGTGATTATAAGGCTTTGAGTTTCCTAAGGTTCCATTATAGAATTTTGAGTATTGATGTTCTTTATATCTTTTTTGTTTAGCCTACAAAGCTGCTTTTTGTTTTTATATTTATAAATTATTATAATTTATTTTTGTTTTAATAATTTAAGCTTTAGAGCTAGAGGAGTTACAACCCCCTTCCATTTAATACAAAAGCATTTGAATATCAGTAGTAAAATACTCTTATTTCTCAAATGGAGAATTAGTATTATAGTAAGACTTTTCAGATTAAATATATTGATTAAATGGTTTTTTATTTGTTTATTTTATGATTATTCTTTTGGAGAAATAAAAATTCGAGTCCCTCACATAAATCAATTTCAAGAGTAACCAAAAGGTATTTGTGTGTAATTCTGTCAGTTCTTGATGTGATTTAAGTCTTGTGTTTATTTCTTTTGAATTCAATTGAATCTTTCATGACTATAATCATTTTTTATCATTATATTCATAATAATTCTATTCAAGTAATTATCATCCAAAAAGCTTTATTCTATTATATGTATATGTCATTTTTCAGGAAATTTTCTTATGAAATTAATCTAATTAAATATTCAATGCAATTTATGGATTATATTTGATATTAAAAGATAAAATTAATTCATTTATTTAAATTCAAACAAAACTTTTAGTTGGTTTCATTAAGCTTCTCAAGCTGCATTAAATAAGTTTGAATCAATATTATAATCAAATTTTTATATATTTCCTTTTTTCAATTGATTTTATGTTAAATTAATCATTTTCAGATATTTTGGAATTGATCAAAATAAAACTTTTGTTTTAATTTTTTTTCAGTTTAATCATTTTAATTTTATTTTATTTTGTATCTTTGTCTTTTATAATAAGTTTTGTAATTAAATAAAATATTTATCAAAACCAAAATAGCTGTTGTCATCCTGTACCACAAAGATACACACAAGAATGGCATAAAAAAGAACCATGAATATGGAACCCAAGAAGGGGTGAAACACACACCTTTCCATCTTTACTTAAACCAATAAAGGTACAATAAGGATAAAAAAACAAAAGAAAGAACTCAAAGAAGATAATATGTGAATTTGACAATCTTCAGGAGTAAATCATCACCTTTCAGAAAATGAAATCCTTGTTCGCAAACAAGAAGGATCAAGAAAGGTATTAAGGCTGCAAGCTCTTTCTGAGAATAAACCTTAATATTCACCTCTCATCTAAAATCCAGATATTTGGAAAAAGACCAGTAAAATGGGGTCTTTTATTGAAGGTCTCAATAAGAGATGTCGAATGGTGCCACTTTCAAGGTTGTAGAGCCAATGGATCAAAAAATACTATACAAATAATGTTTTGTCAACTTGGAAAGATAATATTACTTTTCACCTCCCATCAAACTTCCACACTTTTGATTAAAGATCTGTAAAATGACATATTTTCTAGAAGAGATCAAGGAGGGTTACATAAATGTTAAACCATGTTCCCTTTATCTTAAGCTTCCCAGAAGCTATTGGCATTTTTCTCCCAAAAATTAGGGAAAAAGTATTTTACAAAAATTCAAAAACAATTTGAGCCTGTATGTCTTGGGAATACTCAATTCAGATTGTGGAAATAGTGTAATAGCTTTATAGATCTCACTTATGGCTACACATTGAGATATGTCTGAGCCCTTTATCTCAAGAATCAATAAAGCTATTCAATACTTAATGGTATAATCCCACTCCAAGTGTTACTGTGAGATACCATCCCAGATATCTGAAATGTGAGGTTTCAAAGAGATATATAATAGCAGATAGAGTGGTTTAGTAAGGCTTGCTTTCAGGATTTCTTGTCACCTCTCAGAGACACAGGTAGACGAATTAAGGATCCTGGCTCAAATAGTGATTGTACTTAAATGCTGCGCTGCTGCAGTGTCAGCCTGTGATTAAAAACAAAAGCACAAGCATGACAGCCAAAAACCATAAACCAATGTTAAAGCCAAGATACCACCAGAACATGGATCTGAGCCAAATTAGCTCAAAATGTATTAAAAGAAAGAGGAAGCTAACCTCTTTCAAAATATACAAGTCACACAATCATAGGACAAAGGATAACAAAGTTATTACTGCTCAAAGGTTTTGCTTAGCATAAACCTTTATTTTCACCTCTCATCTGAAATACAGAGTAAGAGGCTTAACCCCATCAAATAGGTATTAAAAATGAAGCTCTACATTAGGGATATCCAATGGTACCAGCCAAACTGAGCTAGCACAAGTATTACAGGGGTTATGGCTAAGTTCAGGCAAAATAAGGGTTAATAAAATATTCACCTCTCATCTAACTTCTACAGTTTTACTGTGAGAGACCCAAAGTGGAGTATTTTTGGAAAGGGAACAATGAGTGCTATCTGATGATGCCATTAATTTACCCATATCTCATCTAGAACAAATGTTATAAGGCAAACAAGCCCAATACAGATTTTTGCCTAAAACACACATATGTACAAAATTCTTGTACATGGCATAACTGTGCCATATTGAATGATAAATATATCAAATGAGGGACCATTATGTAGGGCACATACAGGGCTACACACCAAACCAATTGTGAGGTTGATATCTCAAAAACTGACAAAGGTATGGCTGTTCTAAGGTCACACTCCCACAGTTTGGCCAAGACAGCCTTATTATGGGATAATATCCCATAACCATGATTATGAGGTGTAAAACAGACAAGGAAGCTTGTTTTTACTTCAATAAATCATAGTTCATTCAATACTGGGGTCCCATACAGGTTCTGTACAGCATTCTATGCCTCATACACGTCCGAATCAGGCTGAGTGGTCCCCAGATGGAAATCTTCACACTGTTTTGGGAGAACTGCCCAAATGTGCATTCAAAACCACATCTGAGCCCAATAAAGGCTATACAAGTATTTTTAAAACCACATGCCTGTCCTTGAGAGTGAAAAATCTTCACTTCCTCTATGTGAAAAGGTCTAGCAGCCTTCTCACCCCATTTCAGGGTAAAAGGAGGCCTTTTCACTGCCAGAAGAGGAATCCCCATCTTGCTCTTAAATTCCCACATAGTACAACTGTCAAAAACAGTTATACTCTTGGAAAATCACCAGGTGGACTTTAAATTTAAGTATTTTAGCTCTTATTATAGTAAACCAACTGGTAAGACTGCACCCAGGGCTTTCAACAGTGCCGACCACCACTATATCCTTATACTAAAGCCCTTATTATCTTATTTTAAATCCTTATTAAAATCAAAAAATCTTTTTATTATCATTTTTACCGTGTCACAGTCATACTTAAAGCCTGTAAATACAATTCTACACCTTTATCATAGACTCAGCCGGACAATGTGGGGCCTGGCCATGTTTTTTTTAACTTCTTGGACCTTATAAGTGAGTTTTTTCTCTTATTTTCTCTATTCTGACAAATTGTTTTATCTTTTTAGGAATATTTGTTTTATAAATATATATTTTTACAGTGGTATATGTCATATACCACTATTAGTTATCTTATCTAAAGTAAATTGTGGTGTGGTTGATTATAATGTAATTACCACAACAACCCTTATTTTGGGCATTTTTTACATATCAAAACACTTTGAGCCATTAATGAAAGTCCTTTTTTTAATTAATATAAGGACACCTCTTACTGTAAAACCAACAGTTGAGGCCTGGTTGTGTTTATTATTAATTCAATTACCCTGTTACATACCACTTTTCTCAAATTATACTTGCTAATTACAAGTTATTCTGTAAGATACTGGCATACAAACAGTGTAACAGATATCTTTAAGCTGTATTTCTGAAATGAAATTTCTAATTCAATTACACTGTCATTATACAAGAGCACATTGTAGTAACGTACAAGCCCAGAGGCCATTCTTAGGCGTGCAAAAACAGCACTTCAAGAAGTCTTAACTGACATTAAGCCCTCTTTTCCAGTTTGATTTGGTGGAAGAAGACTACATACCACTTGGGATTCAGTCACAGGCCAACACACCAGTGACACCCTCAAAACCAGAGGAAAGCAAGGGCAAGGGAAAGAGGCACAGTGAGGGCCTGATCACAGCAAAAAAGTGTACACCCATTGCCACTCAGAGGAATATAAAACAACAAAACTCTGCTTCAATACAAGGTAAACCAACGTTAACCACTTGTACAGGGAAGATTACCATAATTAACCCAGCCGTAAACTTTCAAGGTGAATTGCTAAAATCAGGAGACAGCCAATTTGTACAAGGCACAGTCAAAGGTAAATACCCTAAGAAAATAAAGTTTTTGACTGCTTGCAAACACTTCCAAAGGAACCAACCAGAGGACAGAGAAGGCTTGTCTAGAGCCAGAAGACCTGGGAGAGGACACCTTGGACACAGTGATGGATTGCGAGACACTGAGGGAAATCATACCCACCCTGCCATTCACTTTCAAATTCAACAGGAACCTCAAAACAGAGGACTGGAAAGATATGGATCAAGTTCTTCAGCTCCATCAACTCCTCAAAGATTTGTTTCAATGGAGAATGAACAACAAGAGGTTCAACCTGGCATCCCACTAGGAAGAACTTTGAGCAAGTTTCCAGAAGATTTGTCTCAAAGAGATAGACTTCAGAGACCTTATGGTAATCACCAAAGGTTGGAATCCCACCAGGAAGCTCAGACTCCTGGAGGTGAGGGCAAACAGGAGAAGGGAGAATCAATCCACTATCCAAGCTATAGAAGAACAGCTGACCCAGACAGGGCATACTCAGATTCCTTCAGGCTCACAAGGATCAGGCCAAATCAGCTCTCCAGTGGCTTCACACCATTTATAAACCAACAGATGAGTGGGCGAGAGTGACAATTCTTCACAATTCCAGGAAGTTTCCAGGAGAAGACAAGGATACAAGGGCAAAAGCACAACCACCTTCAGCCAGAGGAAGAGAGAGTCAGACTCAATGATCCAGAAGCTGTTTGATTTGGTGAAAGAAGTGCACAAGAGCCAGAAGTAGTTGTAAATAACTCTAGAATAAGTAGGCCCATTAATAGAAATATTACCCCCACTCAGATTGAACATAATGTTGTCACACCTGAGAGTAACCTCAACCATGATGCACTGTGGTTACAAATGTCCCAATATGCTGAGAAAGGTCAAAGGCAGTTTTCAGAACTTGAAGCAAGCCATGAGAGGATGCAAACATTTACAGCCTCCATGGACAAAATTGTTAAAGACCTTCAAGAAGGACATGCTCAATTGAGCAAAGCCTCTGAAGAAACCAAGAAAAGACTGAATTTAGTCTTTGAAGAACCACACCACAGCAAAATGGACAGGGATTTTCTGGATCAAGACATAAACAAACTGTTTAATGTCTACCATACCATGAAGCCCAACCACAAGTCCATGTTATGGATAATACATATCAACAAGATGACATCAAACCAGATTCCATCCTGATGAATAATGCAAGATCTGCATAACAATACAAGGATGGAGATAATATTTCTTATTCAGAGAAGGAAGCCTTGAAACAGCTTCCTGAGGCCTCAAGCTGGCCAACATTCTCTGGAACTGGAGAATATGATCATATGGAACTCATAGATTATATTGTAGGACTCTTCATTGATGTACAAAGCATACCAGACTACTGGATTACTGATAGACTTAATAGAGCATTTAAAGGACATGCTATTATATGGTACAAAGAAATGAAAGAAATCCATGGTAGAATAAAATCAAATCATCCAAAAGTAAAGCAATGGTATTTGTATATGGCAGAACATCATCTCATTTGAAAATGACAGATACTCTGTGGACAAATATCCATATGAGTTGTGTCTTGGACAGTCTAAAAGACCTAAAGCCATTGATCCTCAAATGAACATTCAGATGAGGAATCACAAATTCCTGACACAAATGCCAGGAGAACTAGAGCATTCAGTGAAATGCAGATGCAACCCTGATTGCACTCTAGATGACATTGCAAATACCTTACAGGATGTAAGGAAAAGAACTAATACAAGGAAATACACCCCATATAAAAGCATTGGTTTCAAAGAGAAACAGCCTTTCAGGGTGAAGTTTAAAGACAACCCCAGAGCAAGGGTGGCAGAAGTGGAAAAGAAGAAAAATTCTTGTCACAAGTGGGGTTCAAAGTACAACTATGGCAAAAACTGCCCAAAAGAAAAGAAAAAGTCTATGCCATTGAGCAAGTCCCAGAGGAGGAATCCGCCAAAGAGGATTCTGACCCAGAATCTATGGATAATGCCATCAGAGAACAATCTGATTGTGACCAAGACCCAAGAGAAGAATTCCTAGTGGAATACCAAGAGGAAACCCACTAGAAATCCAGGACATACAGTTGGAAGCAGGCATGCCACAAGATAATGCCAACAGAAACTTGTGCAAACACACACAAGATGAACAAAAACTCCTGGTTACACCAACCAAAGGAATGTAATACATACATGGAACAGCCACCAAGCTGACTGTTTTATTGACAATGCTCAACATGTATTGATAATTGACAGTGGAGCACACTGCTTCATAGTGGCCAGAAATTAAATGGACAACCACTTCCCAAACTGGTAAAACCAGGTATTGCGAACTGAGGAAAAGAACTTCAAGAGTGCATCAGGAAAGATGAATTCCATTGGGAAAATTATCAAAGAAAGAATTATACCCCATAGGAAAGGTAACATCAGACTTAACGCAGAGTTTGTTGGTCTGAATGATGCCCACATCCAAGGGATTTTGCTGGGAACAAATTACCAGAGGATGTATGCCATGGATATTTACAATAGTAAAAACAGGCACATGACCATTGGTACCAACAAGGAAAAGAAATTTTCACTTGATATATACCAAATATCTGTGCAAGATTCTCTTGAAGAACTACTGAATGAATTCAGAGAGGGACATTTTAGCACTACCCTCACCAGTAAACAGAAACTAAGCTTACTGAAAATACTGAGAAAGAATATACCAGAATTTGACATTGGTGAAGAACCATTAGGCAGGATTAGAGGCCATGATATAGAACTATATCTGGAGGTGGAAAGACCTTATCCACTCATTCTCAGGAGGCCTCCTTACCCATGAGGGAAATTTAAAAACATATCAATGAACACATGGACATGGATGTCATCAGAAACATTGGACACAATGAAATAGGCAAAATTACCACTCCTGTCCTGATAACCCGGCATGATAGCAAGTCTAGGCTATGTGGAGATTTCAGAGCTCCAAATAACTACACCAAAGCTGACAGGTACCCTATACCCAGGATACCTCATGCCTTAGACAAGCTGGCAAAAGCCAAATACATAACCAAAATGGATTGTATGAAAGGCTTCCACCAGAATGGAGTCAAATCAAACTCCATGAAATTACTCAGAATCATATGTCATATGGGCATAATAGAGTACACCAGGATGCCATTTGGCATCAAGAATGCACCAGCCCACTTCCAAAGGATGATGGACACCATATTTCAAGAAGGGATATTGGAAGGCTAGATGGTAGTATGTATTGATGACATCATTATATACTCAGAGAAATGGGAAGACCATGTGCAATAAATAGACAGAGTGCTATGTAAATGCACACCCATAAATCTGAAAATTTCACTTAAAAAGTGCAATTTTGGCCAGCAAGAGCTACTAGCTCTAGGAAATAAAGTCTCAGGTCTTAGTCTGGAAATTGACAGGAACAAAGTAGCAGCAGTACTGCAAAAGCCAGTACCAAGAAACATTAAGGAGATGCAATCTTTCCTTGGGTTTGCTAACTACTATAAGAACCACATAAAAAATGTTTCCCACATAACTAGTAGTTTATACAAGTTATGTTCAAAAGATGTAGTTTTTGAAATTACCAAGGAAAGAAGGGATGCATATGAGAGGATCAAATATGAACTCACAAATGCACCTGTGCTCATCTTGACTGACTTTGAGCTACCATTTATATTATACATAGATGCAGCATGTATCCAAGGCTTACAAGCAGCCCTTCACCAGAGACAAATTGTAGATGGTGAACCAAGGGAGGGAGTAATATGTTACATCTCTAGGAAGCTGAAGGATTCAGAAGCCAGGTATGGGGCCACCCAGACTTAATGTCTATGCTTAGTCTGGGCTCTGGAGAAACTCCATTATTATTTGGAGGGTGCAGTCTTTGAAGTCTACACAGACTGCACAGCCTTGAAGTCTTTACTAAACATGGAGACTACCAATAGACACATGTTTAGGTGGCAAATAGCCATCCAAGAGTATAGAGGGAACATGAAAATCATATGCAAAGAAGGTAAAAGTCATACCAATTCAGGTGGCCTCACACATAGCCACTGGATAATGTCAAAAGCAACCAAGCTTATGACCCTGAAGTAGCAGCTAAAATTCCCATCTATTGTATGGAAATAGACAGGAAGAAAAACCTCACATTTTCTGAGTGGGCACCAGAACCTGGTACCCCAGACAGTAGAAACACTGACTCAGAAGGAACAGAAACTCCCATATTGGGAATACACTCCTCAGAACTGCATAATGAATTCTTCAATGCAGTAATGAAGACATATTCCAAGCACAAAAAATGTGGCATATTGTTGCAACTCCTTTAAAAAAAGTACAGGAGCCCAGAACTGGAATCCCAGTTATAAGAACCCTGGTTAAGGGACTGTAAGGACAATAAATCTTTCCTTATAGCTGGCCTGCTCTACCATAGAGAGAAGCACACTGGTGCACTCACAATAATAGACAGAGGCCATATATGTTTGATCCTGCAGGAATACCATGCATGCCCCTAAATGGGACAAATTTGTGAATACGGGATCAAAGAAAGGGTAGCAAGCACTGCTTGGTGGCCCAAATGGGAACAAGAGTTGAGTGAATCTATCAACACTTGTGAAAGATGCCAAAAGGAAAATAGAAAGCATTGGAAGAAGTATTGGTTACTTCAACACATAGAAGAGCCCAAACACCCATGGGAAACCATCAACATGGACTGGGTCACAGGACTTGTCCCAGGAGGCAAATAAAACTTCAATTCCTGCTTAATCACAGTTGATAGGTTCGGCAAGAGTATGAGGTTCCTACCATGTCACAAAGAGGACACAGCCATGGATACTACTCTGTTATTCTGGAACAACATCATATCTACCTGTGGAGTCCCTAAGATCATCATCAGTGATAGGTACCCAAAGCTCACATCTGAACTTTGAGAAAACCTGTATGAAATGCTTGGCACAAAGCTTGCATGTTCCACAGCTTACCATCCACAAACAGATGTATTAGCTGAAAGGATGATCCAGAAAATGGAGGACATCCTTACAATATTCTGTGCATATGGCATGGAATATAAGGACCATGAAGGTTACACCCATGACTGGGATACCCTTCTAGCAGAAGTCCAACTGGCGTATAACACAACTCAGAACTCTACCACAGGAAAAACACCTGCACTAGTAGAAAAAGGGTGGAATCCCCTATTGCCTGTGGATCACTTGAAGAAAAATCTTCTGATAATCCATCCTTCAGCCAAAGATTTCCATCAAATATGGAAGAGAGCTTGTGAAACAGCTGCCAAATGCATAGCTGAGGCAAAAGAATATAAAAATAATAGGTGGGACAAATCACCCATGGAAACTGACTTTAAAGAAGGGGACCAAGTGTTAGTATCTACACTGAACTTGAATAATCTCAAAGGACCTAAGAAAACCAGAGACTAATTGGTGGGGCCCTTCCCTAGCATTAGATTGATAGGGAAAAAGGCAGTGGAAGTCAAACTCACAGAGGAATCTTCCAGGAAACACCCAGTCATTCCAGTGAGTTTAGTCAAGCCATAAATCCAGAAAGAGGAGGATAAATTTCCCTCCAGGAAGAAGAACCTCACACCACCAGAAAGGATGGAAGTGGACGATTCCCCTGGACCAGTGAAGAAAATAATCAAGGCCAGGAAGATCAGACTTAATGGTAAGGATCAGAGACAGTACTTAGTCATATTCAAGAACCAGACAGCTGATAAAGACAAGTGGTTGGTAGAAGATGCCATACCAGATGTTAACCCTCATTTAAGAAGATTCAGAGCCTCTAGGAGGACAAAACGTCTCATAAATTATGAGCCTTTCTTAGAAGGAGGGTATGTCAGCCTGTGACTCAAACCCAGAGCAAAAGCATGACAGCCAAATACCATAAACCAATGGTAAAGCCAAGATACCACCAAAACATGTAGCTAAGCCAAATAAGCTCAAAAGGTATCAAGAGAAAGAGGAGAATCAACTCTTTCCAAATATACAAGTCCCATAATCATAGGACAAAGAATAACAAAGTTATTCCTGCTCAAAGTTGTTGCTGAGAATAAACTTTCATTTTCACCTCTCCTCTAAAATACAGAGTAAGAGGCTTAACTTCATCAAATAGGTATTAATAATGAAGCTCTAAGTCATGGCTATCTAATGGTACCAGCCAAAGGTATCTAGCACCAGTATTACAGAAGCTAAGGCAAAATTCAAGCCAAATAAGGGTGAATAAAGTATTCACCTCTCATCTAGCTTCTACAGTTTTGGTGTGAGATATCTAAAGTGGGGTATTTTTGGAAAGAGAACAATAAGGGCTATCTGATGGTGCCATTTATTTCCCCATATCTCATCTAGAGCAAAAGCTATTAGGCAAACAAGCCCAGTACAGCTTTTTGCCTAAAAGATGCATATGTACAAAAATCTTGTGCATGGCATAACTTTGCCATGTTTAATGATAACCATTGCAAATGAGGTACCATTGTGTAGAGAACATACAGGGCCACACACTGAACTAATTTTGAGGTTTATATCTCAAAAGCTGACAAAGGTATGGCTGTTTTAAGGTCAAAATCCCACAGTTTGGCCAATACAGCCTTACCATGGGATAATATCCCATACCCATGATTATGAGGTGTCAAAAAGATAAAGAAGCTTGTTTTTACTTCAATAACTCATAGTTCATTCAATACTGGGGTCTCATACAGGTCTTGTAAAGCATTCTATGCCTCATACACGTCAGAATCAGGCTGTGTGGTCCACAGATGAAAATCTTAACACGGTATTGGTGAAAACTACCAAAATGTGGTTTCAAAGCCACATCTGAGCCTCATACAGGCTATGCAGGATTTTTGAAAACCACATGCCTGTCCTTGAGAGTCAAAAATCTTCATGTCCTCTATGTGAAAAGGTCTAGCAGCCTTCTCACCCCATTGCAGGATAAGCGGAGGCCTTTTCACTGCCAGAAAAGGAATCCCCATCCTGCTCTTAAATTCCTACATAGTAAAACTGTCAAAAACAGCTATACTCTTGGAAAATTACCAGGTGGACTTTAAATTTAAGTATTTTAGCTCTTATTATAGTAATCCAACTGTTAAGACTGCACCCAGGGCTTTCAACAGTGCTCACCACCACTATATCATTATAGTAAAGCCCCTATTATCCTATTTTAAAGACTTATTACAATCAACAAATCTTTTTATTATCATTTTCACCATTTCACAGTCATAGTTAAATCCTGTAAATAAAGTTATACAACTTTATCATAGACTCAGCCTGATGTTTGGGGACTGATTGCAAAATCTAATATATGGTTTTTGGTTAGCCATTACACCCCCTCCTAATGAGTACAAGAATGACTACCAATGCTCCAATGGCTTCTTACCTTACCCATTTCAGGAACCACTAAGAATTTAATGAGAATTTTTGTCAATTGTGTTGCTTTTGGTGTCCATTTTCCTGTATAGAATTGTTTTTGAGAAAATGAACATTCATGTTACTGTGTATGATTCCTGCAGTGGTTATCCACATCCAATTTCATGGCTGCCTCGTTGTATGAGGCCTGATACCGCAATCACGCAGGTGAGACAGAGCTTGAAAAAGTCAGACAGTAAAACATATCCTGCTGCACATGTGTCTTAGAACTCCAGAGTAATTGATATCAAAACAGACAGAGGACGAATCAAGTCTGGCAGCGCTTGAAGTAACCCCCCCAACACACATCCATCCATGAGGAGAGCGAGTCTATTGACAGGGTAATAGAAAGTGTGTGGCTGGCTGTCTTATTGCAATAGCCCATACGGTAGACAGGGCCCCACCAGTGCTGCTCATCCAGGGAGGCAGAGTGTCCTGTCAGGCAGTTTACTGCAAAGGACAAGTAAGATTTTTTTCCACTGCCCAGGGGGGCTACCGGCGTCAGAGCCAATAAATATGCCGTTGGATTGACCACCACCCCACTATAATTGAATGTGAGATCCCCTGTTCAAGGAATGGGACTTTTGTGGTACAGGATTGGTCGTTTGTAAGCACTAAAAATGTCGCCTGCCAAGGTAGGTTGAGATAACAAAACTCCTTTGCTGTTGTTGGCAATATCAATACTACCAATCCGATAGGGGCTGTGGTACCAAGTGATCTTTAACTTTCCTTCAAGCGAAGCGCAAAAGAATCTCATTAGTGCCTTGCAGCTGAAGATGAGCAGACTATCATCTTTGTGCAGCCAAATTGAAATGGTCTGGTTATCTCACTAGAACAGATATAGAGATAGCTCCACCTCTGTTTCTGCAAATCCTATTTATGCCAAAATTTTTGAAAAGGAAATACACCAACACTTTTCTACCTGCTTAATCCCATACAATGCGTGCTGGAGGTTTGTGAAGATTCTCATTGTCTCTGGAAGCAGATCAACTGGAGGCTGTACATAGAACAGTTCTCCCACTGGGCTTTACAAATACACCCCATGCCATACAGGTTTCTGAAAGATGTCAATCAACAGAATGAGAGTCATAAGAGGTGCTGTTGGTGCAAAGGTGTCACCGAAATCAACCTCCAGATGATGTCTGTCACCATGGGCATAAAAATAGCCTTGCGTTTTTTGACACTGCTGCCAATTTCCTGTTTCATGGCAGACACCCATTGAAGCTGAATGACTTTCATTCCTGGGGTTTGCTCCACCAGGTCATAGACAGGCCTTTCCTTGAGCTTATTTATATCTCTCATGAAAGCTATCGTCCATTATTTACCATGGATGCCAGTGCGGGCTGCACAAAAGGAGTTTGGCACCTCCACATCTGAAATAACTGGTAGGTACGTGATTTCACTTTCTTCATTGGTGGGTATCTCACCTAGGCATAAGTGATTTAGGATGTGCTTCAGCTTCCCTTTTTGTGCAGGATGATCGGTTCCGGAATGAAACTGCTAGAAATGGCACTAGCTGACTGAGTCGTCATTTTGAATGCTGTGATATTCCTAGACCATTTTGGCTTAATGGACCATGAATTTAATTTTTTGGGGGCTTTGAATAAATTTATATTTAAGTTAAAGAACTGTTCTTCTCTAAGCCAAGGCTATAAAGCCTTAGGTTAATAGCAATTATAAAATAAAAGAGATTATAAGTGGATAAATAAACTGTTACTGATAATGTGACACCCCCCCTGAACCCTCCAACACTACAAAATGTGAAAGATTGGTTTACCCAAAATCATAACCATTTTACATGTATTTTTATTTATTTTAATTTTCAATTTTTTTTATCATCTGAAGTGGGTAGTAGAATATTAGCACAGCACAAAGGGTCTGAGGTATAATGATGAAGCATGAAATAACATTTTATGGAAGAGTAATAGTTTCATAGGGGTCAAATTATAAGGAAAGGTTATTTTAAATTAATTGAAGGAATTTCAGTTATGACTTAGTTTGAATGGGGCTTAATATCTGAAAGAAAAAGGAAAAGCATTTATCAAGATTGTATCATATTTAGTTCAAGCTTCAAAGATAAGTGAATTTAAATTACATTACAAAGTTAGTATAGGGTATGTAGGACCCATTTATATCAAAGACCACTTTGATATTCTTGGTGGAAATCTTTTTTAGTTGTTGGGAAAAGGGGAGCTTACTGAGTAAGATTCCATTAATAATGAAAACAAGTGTTATCATCATATGGTATGAAGACACCAAGTGAATATTAATAGTAGGGATATTGAAGAAATCAAAATGGAAGAAGAACATTACATACTTATTCAAAATGAATATTACATAAGCAGGGAGGAGATAAAATCAATATTAGTAATTAATTTAATCTTTTGGAGTAATAAGTTGAATTGTTTAGAAATCCTCAGGAGATAAGGGATCCAGACACTCAATTGAATTAACATCACCTCACATTGAATTTAATCAATCACCATGGAAAAAAATTAAAGCTTACCACTAAATCAAGAGCTCAATTAGAACAGAGGTCACATGATCCAACACAACCAAACCTTATTGAATAATACAGTTCACATCATAAAAACCCAAATTGGAGACTTGAAAAAATTATAACTCCCCTTTTTTTTGACACTCCTATGGAGGGCCTAAAAACTATAAAAAGAGGTCCTCTCTCTCCCTTTCAATTCTTTTCCCCAATCCCACTTGCAGACCACCTGTGAGTTTCAAAATTAAAAATTAAACTTCTTAATTTATTCTCTGAGGGACAACCCCTCATCCATAAAGTATTATCATAGCTGAGTAATTCTTATATATAATAGTAGCTAACAGTGCACTAGATTATATCCTAAATTTACTAAGCTATTATCATAAAAAAATAAACAAATTCAAAAAAATTGAAAATAGTTTCTTTACAGTTAAAAGTAGTAAAAAAAATAATCTATCATCATTATTATTATGAAATACCATCATATATTATTATTGATAAAAATACTCTATCAATAATCTTTACCTAACATTATTTTAGTTTTATTAAGAATTATCCAGCTATGATTTGTTCTCCAGAATGTTTTTGAAATATTTCATTGAATTCTAAATAGTTTATCCCAAAGATTGTCAAGGTAGAATATGTAGAAATTAAATTAAAAATATAAAAAAATATGATAGATACTAAAATCAATTAAAACAAAAAATATTTTCCTTAGTCTTATTTTCAAGTTTCATTCTAGTAATGCTATCAGATTTTTTTTTATTGTGGTTTATCACATTTCCAAGTTATTATTAGTTTTGATTGGTAAACTTCACCTTGGTTTCTAGCTTTAAGGCTTTAGTTAACCATCCTTCAACATGAAGAAACAACTGATAAGAGTGTGTTGAATAGCCTTTTTGATCCAGCCACTGTAAAAATAAATTAATTCATTGTGGAGCTCAAGTCAAGATAATTCATTGTTATTAGGAAGGAAAGTCTAGATTCATCTAGCACACAAGAAGAGAAAGGGTTAAAAGTCACAAAAGAACTTCAGAATTTTTTCTTGTAATTTCTCCTACCAGGTACTGCCTCAGTTATCCCACACAGAGGAGTATCCCACATCTGGTGTCCCAAAAGTGGCATTCAGATAGGGATTTCTTCAGACTCATTTCATCTGGGTTTAACATCACCAGATAAACATTCAATACCTAATTAAACCTGAAATAAATCAATCAGTAATCCAAATAATAATTAACATCTAAATATAATTTGAAATAGTCATCTGAATTATACCATTATTATTATACTGTTCAAAAATCAACACCTCAAGGAAAAGAATCACAAAGAAATAAAATTTATCTTATCTCAACACCAAGCACAGAAGAAGAAGAAAAAGAAAAAGTTAGAAAATAATTTTGTAAACTCATCAAAGAATCCAGAAGAGGAAGAAATCAATAAAGAAAATTCAGAAGAAATAGATATATATCTGAAAAAATGGATCAAAAATCTTCATCAAATCTACTTCCACTACCTGAAGATACTGTAAAGAGACAGTATTCTGAAGAGAGTGAAGAGGAAGATAAAACTGAAAGTATTCAAGGTCCTATAAGACACATTTCAGATCTCTTATTAACTGAAAGAAAAAAGACAGGAAATCAAAGACAATAAACATCCTTCACACCTGAAGCCAGCCATAGTTGGCCAACATTACCAAGCCATGTTAGACATGAAGAGTTACCATCATCACCAACACCTTTACCAAGAGAAACATACACTCCAGAAACAGAATCAAGACTTCAACTTCATCAAAGGAGAGAATTCCTCTCTACACCTACAAAACCAAGTACATTACAGCAACAAATCCCAAGGAAAGAAATAACTGTGGAAAAGACTAAAGCTAAAGATTATAAGTTAAATCTCAATGGTGAAAAATTGGAGAAGTTTATCAAAAAATTGGGAAGGAAATCTCAAAATGAAGGAGATAATGGAGGAGATTTAGCAATGGAGATGGCATTTTGGACAAAATACCCAAGAATCAGTGATGCAATAGAAGAAATTAAAGGTCATGAAGAAGGAAACTGGAGCCAACTCAAGAAGGACCTTATCACCAAATAGGTAAGGGTTTAGCCAGAAAGAAAATATAGAAAGGATTATATAATCAATTTATTAAATAATACACAAGATGAAGGAGGACTCAGTACTCTCTCTCAATATTAAACATTCATAGGGGAGTATGAAGCTATCATTACTTACCTTCTTAGATAGAAATATATTCCTTGGGATAATATGTTACATCAAGATTCTTTTAACTGTCTCTCTACTGATATAAAAGTAGTAATTAGCAAAGAGATGATCAAGGATAGCTTTATGGTTAGAGCTGAAGATGGAGGATATCTCATACCATCAATGAGGATTCTGAAGAGGTACATTGAACAAGAATTGGAAGCAAGGGTATTGGTCACAAGAAGACTTCCAACTCAAAGGATAAATGACAGAAATGAAGCAAAACTCAAAGATAAAAGGGTCCAATTCACAGATAAAGTATTTACAAGAATGCAACGATGCCTCAAGAAAATGAAAGAACTTACAAAAACTCTCAAAGAGCAAAAAGAAGTAGTCAAGGAAGTGGAGCTTGCTGAAAATGAAGATGTGAAGAAGTTAATGGAACAGCTAAATGAATTAACTAATCTTGCTACACCTCAAAATAAAATAATTAATAATTCTCACTCAATCAATCAAGACTTAAGGCAAAGAAATAATTTTCCTCCACCTCCAACAAAAGAATTTCCTTATGTACCAGAACAGAATCCTCCCAGGCCAGTTGAAAGCTCTATTATTTCTCAGAAGAAGGAAAATAAACAAGAAGATGTAATTATCTTACTCAATATTTAAATAAGAAGTGGGTAATCAGAAAAGGATTCAACTATTTGTACCCAAATTGGGAAAGAGTACCAAATGATGGAAAATTCTCACCCAAATACCAAATAAGGGAATTACAAAAGGAATAAGAGAAAATTAAAAGAAAATCAGAGGAGCATACTAAAAAATAATAACAAAAGAAGAAATACAAGTCAGCTTCCTTCATTCCAATGGATTAGTGGGGAGATTGGAAACCACCTTGCATCTAAACACGACTAGAAGAGCCTCTTGGATATGCTTATGAACTAGGAGATATAAAACCAAGAAAAGAATTTGAAGATCAATCAAAACCTCAATCTCAACTATTATCCTCAAAAGAGAATATTCAACCCAAAGAAAACATCATAAAAAGACTAGCATATCTTGGGGATTTATTGAGTATGAAGAACCTGGAAAGGAAAGAGTTATGATTACAACAAAATAAAAATAACACAAAGCACCTGAGATAAATGAAGTAACAGAACATAATACACCTAAAAAAACAAACACCATTAAATAATAGAGTAGAAGAAGAAAACAGAGTTATTTTAAAAAAAGAAGCAAAAATAATAAAGAAGACTTCAGTGAAGGAAAATGATGAGGAGTCAATTATTTTAAGACTCATGAATAAGGTATTAGATAAGAAAATAAATCACACCCTAGAAGTAATTTTGAAAATATCACCAATATTAATGGAATAAATGAAATTTCTCTCTAAAACAGATAATAAATATATAATTTCACTCAAATGTATCAACATTCATGCACAGGGATAACCTCAAGGGGAAATTATTTTCATAGATAAAAAATATTTTTCTTTCCCATTAGGAAGGATGGAAATCCTTATTGGTCAGAAAGAGTACACAGTAATCAATTTGGTGGATAATGAAGCTGAATTGAATATTATATGTGAAAATTAGTCAATAAAAGCAGGATTAGCTATGAGTACTTTAGACATGAATCTCAGAGGAATAGGAGGACACAGTACTGAAATTGTTGATTTAGCCTAAAATACACCCATAATCTTACCATCAGGAGATGAAAGAAAAATTTACTTTTTTGTTTCTGGAGGGGAATTCCAAAACTTTATTGGAAGACCTTTCCTGAAGGATAATAGAATCAGACCACAGCATTCACAAGACCAAGGAGAAATTTTGAACTATAAAGAACCCAATGAAAGAAGATTTTGCATCCCAATATGCTTACCAGATACAAAAGGATGGAATATACACCCAGCAAAGGGAATGGAGCTGTGCAATGCTACCCAAATTTAAGAATACAAGATAAATAATTTAAGCAATATGAGAAGAGTTCAGGAATTACCTCAAGAAAATCAAAGAACCAAAAAAATCAAGTACCTATAAAACCATATCCAGAATGTCCCCTCAAACATTCCAAAGGTGAATTAACTTGTAATTGTTTGAAAATTAGTAAAAGAAATGATGAAAAACGTAGCTCCTATCAAACATCTGAGAATACTTATATCTCCAAAATAGGAGCTTCTACTGCAATTGAAGTGAAACTAGTATAACAAATGTTTGAATCCAAGCACTCTAGTCAACAATGTCTCACCTGTGTGTGGTAAAAATGATTGTCATGTTAATAAGGAACAAAATTCTGTTTCTAAGCTCTTAAAGCCATTTTTAGATGTAATATTTTAAAGAACAAAGCATAGTATTTCACCTATGGATTTGTTGAGAGTGACCTCTGGTACTCTAATTAAACTTACCAAAACATGGCTCAATAAATTCAAAAATAAGAAAATTCCGGACAAACTTAGGGATAATTCACATGGCAAAAAGTAAACTCTAAAGAATGAAAACTGTGGGATTTTAGCCTTAAAGCTGCTATGCCTTTGTCAGTTTTTGAGAGATTGGGCTCAATGTTGGCTCATTGTGTAGCCCTGCATGAGATCTACACAATGGTTTCTCATTTGGTATGGGTACAATTCAATATGACAAAGTTATGCCATGTACAATTTTTGTTATTCAGGTATATGATTTTCTAGAAATCTGTATAGAAGCTATTTGTTCCATAAATTTTGTTCTAGATGAGATATGGGAAAATTGATGAAACCATCAAATATCCCTGATTGTGCTCTTTCAAAACTGACCTCACTTTAGGCATCTCACACTAAAGCTGTAGAAGTCAGATGAGAGGTGAATATTTTATTCACCCTTATTTGACCTTATTTTGGTCATACCTTTTGCCGTTTTGGTGCTAGCTCAGTTTGGCTAATACCATTGGATTTCCCTTACCTAGAGATTTAATTTGAATACCCATTTTCTGGGGTTAAGACCCTTCCTCTGGATTTCAGATGAGAGTTGAAAATTAAGGTTTATTCTCAGCAACAACTTTAAGAAGCAATACCTTTGTTATTCTTTGTCCTCCCATGATCGGACTTGTGTATTTGGAGACAGGTTAGTTTATTCTTTTTTTTGATACCCTTTGAGCTGGCTTGGCTCAGCTCC
The DNA here is from genome assembly GCA_023105745.1 of Austropuccinia psidii. Classification (NCBI taxonomy): domain Eukaryota; kingdom Fungi; phylum Basidiomycota; class Pucciniomycetes; order Pucciniales; family Sphaerophragmiaceae; genus Austropuccinia; species Austropuccinia psidii. The sequence goes on along the minus strand of JALGQZ010000017.1, from coordinate 24,901,880 downwards.
ATGTTTTTGTGGTATATTAGCTTTACCATTGGTTCATGGTATTTGGCTGTCATTCTTGTGCTCTTGGTTTGAGTCACAGGCTGACAGACCCTCCCTCTAAAAAAAGCCTCATCAATTATGAGACTTTTCAGTCCTCCTAGAGGTCCTGAATATCCTTAGATGAAGGTTTGCATCTGGTATTGAATCTTCTGCCTACCATTTGTCTTGGTCTGCTATCTGGTTTTTCAATCTGACCAAATATTGTCTTTGGTCTTTACCATTAAGTCTAATCTTCCTGGCCTTGATGATATTCTTCAAAGGGCCAGGGGAGTCTTCTATCTTCACTATGTCTGGTGCAGTGGAAGTCTTTTTCCTGAAGGGGAACTTGTCCTCTCCAGTCTGGAAGTACAGTTTGACTAGACTCACTGGGAACACTGTGTGTTTCCTAGAGAATTCTTCTGCAAGTCTAACCTCCACTGCATTTTTACCTATCATTTTAATGATAGTAAAGGGTCCCAAAATGAGTCTCTCATTTTCTTTGGTCCCTTGAGATTTTTGAAGTTGAGTGTCAACACTAGCACCTTGTCCCCTTCTTTGAAGTCTGGATCCACATTTGTCTTATCATAACTCTGCTTGTTGTATTCTTTAACTTCAGCTAGGCACCTAATAGCTGTGTCACACCCTCTCTTCCACATTTCATGGAATTCAATGGCTGTGGGTTGGATAGATAGAAGATTTTTCTTCAAGTGATCCACAGGCAATAGGGGGTTCCACCCTTTTTCTACCAGTGAGGGTGATTTACCTGTGGTAGAGTTCTGGCTGGTTTTTCAAGCCAATTGGATTTCTGGAAGGAATATGACTCAGTAATGGCTGTACCCTTCATGCTCCTTATACTGCATGCCATATGCACAGAATTGTTTGATGATGTCCTCCATTTTTTGGAGCATCCTTTCAGCCAAAGCCTCTGTCTGTGGATGTTGAGCTTTAGAAGATGCAAGTTTTTCTCCAAGCCTGTCATAGAGGTTAGTCCCAAATTCTGATTTGAATTATGGGTCCCTATCAATTATTATGATTTTTGAGACTCCACATGTGGATATGATGTTATTCCAGAATAGCAAGGCTTTATTCATAGCTGTGTCCTCCTGGTGACATGGTAGGAACCTGAGACTTTAACTATACCTATCAATTATAACCAGGGGACATTGAAATTTCCTTTGCCTTCTGGGACTCTTCCTGTGACCCAGTCCCGGTTGATGGTTTCCCATGGTTGCTTGGGTTCCTTTATGTGTTGAAGTAGCCCATATTTCTTTCCATGATTTCTGTTTGCCTTTTGGCATCTATCACAAGTGTTGATTTATTCACTCAACTCTTGTTCCCATTTGGGCCACCAAGCTGTTCTTGCTACCCTCTCTCTGGTCCTGTCTTTACTCATGTGTCCCATATAGGGGCAGTCATGACATTCTTGAAGGATCAGGGATATGTGGTCCCTTTCTATCACTGTGAGGGCACTTGTATGCTTCTCTCTGTGATAGAGTAATCCACCTATATGGGAAACCTGTTATACTTATAGTCCCTCAACAAGGGTTCCTCTCACTTGGATTCCAGTTCTGGACTCCTGTATTTCTGTTGAAGGAGTTGTAAAAATATGCCTCACTGTTTGTGTTTGACATAAGTCTTTATCACTGCACAGAGGAGCTCATTATGTATTCCTGAGGAGGTTATCCCCAAAATAGGATTTTATGTTACCTCTGATGCAGTGTCTTCACTGTCTGGGGTACCACTTTCTGGTGCCCATTCAGAAAATCTGAAGTTTTTCCTCCTGGTAATTTCCATAAAATGGATCTTGGCTGCTACTTCAGGGTCATAAGCTGTGATGCTCTTGACATTACCCAGTTCCCATCTACTGAGACCATCTGTATTGGTATGGCATTTGCCTTCTTTGTATATGATGGTCATATTACCTCTATACTCTTGGGTGGCTATTTTCCACCTCAACATGTGTCTATTATTAGTCTTCATGTTAAGTAAAGACTTGAGTGCTGTGCAGTTGGTGTAGACTTCAAAGACAGCACCATCCAGATAATAATGGAGTTTCTCTAGGGCCCAGACTAGGAATAAGCATTCATTATGGCTTGCTCCATACCTCTCTTCTGAGTATTTCAGTCTCCTGGAGATATAACATATTACCCCTTCCCTTGATTCACCATCCACAATTTGCATTTGGTACAGGGCAGCTCCCAATCCTTGAATGCAAGCTACATTCATGTGAAACTTGAATGGTAATTCAGAATCAGGGAGTAATAGAACAGGTGCATTGGTGAGTTCATGTTTGATCCTCTAATATGCATCCCTCCTTTCCTTGGTAATTTCAAAGACTACATCTTTTGAACATAACTTGTGTAGAATACTAGTTATTGGGGCAACATTTTTGATGTGGCTTCTGTAGTAGCTAGAAAAGCAAAGGAAATATTGAATCTCTTTGATGTTCTTTGGTACTGGTTTTTGCAGTACTGCTGCTACTATACTCTGGTCTATGGCCAGACTTTATGTCCTAGTTCCAGTAATTATTGTTGGCCAAAATTGCACTTCTTAAGTGAAATTTTCATATTGATGGGTGTGCATTTACTTAGTACTCTGTTTATGTACTGCACATGCTCTTCCCATTTGTCTGAGTAGATAATTATGTCATCAATATATACTACCATCCAGCCCTCCAATGTTTCTTCCTGAAATATTGTGTACATCATCCTTTGGACTCTGGCTGGTTAATTTTTGATTCCAAATGGCATCCTGGTTTACTAATATATGCCTATATTAAATATCATTATGAGTAATTTCATGGAGTTTGGTTTAACTCCATTCTGGTGGAAGCCTTTCATACAATTTATTTTGGTTCTGTATTTTGCTTTTGCCAGCTTTTCTAAGGAAAGATGTATCCTTGGTATAGGGTAGCTATCAGCTTTTGTGTATTTATTCAGGGCTCTTAAATCCCCACACAACCTATATTTGCCATCATCCCAGGTGATAAGGACAGGAGTGGTGATTTCCACTATTTAATTATGTCCTATCTTTCTGATGACATCCATGTCTAGTAGTTCATTGATGTGTTTCTAATTTTATTTCCTAGTCTCCAGGCTTTCTGGATATGGAGGCTTTCTCTGTCAGGTTGAGTCCATGTAAAAGCAGTTTGCTATTTACAGCTTTAACTGTGACTGTGACACATGATGAAAAATTAGAAATAAAGGTATTGATTGATAATAAGATTTAAAGGGCTTTACTATTATAAAAGAGTGGTGGTGAGCACTGTTGAAAGCCCTGGTTTCAGCTTTACCTGTTGGATGACAGTAATAAAGGCTACAATAATTAATATTATAATTATACCTGTTTCTTTTCCAAGAGTATAACTGTTTTTGACAGTTGTACTACATAGGAAATTAAGAGTAGAATATGGAAAGCTTTTCTGGGTGTGAAAATCCCTCCTCTAATCCTGAAATGGGGTGGAAAGGCTGCTACACCTTTCCACATAGAGGAAGTGAAGATTTTTTTACTCTCTGAGACAGGCTTGTGGTTTGCAAAGGCCTGTATATCCTATATTGGGCTCAGATGTTGCTTTGAAACCACATCTGGGCAGTTTTCACCAATACAGGGTGAGGATTTTCATCTGAGGACCACATAGCCTTCTTCTGACGTGTATGACACATAGAATGCTGTACAGAAGCTGTATGGGACCCCAGTTTTGACTGATGTATGAGGTATTGAAGTATAAGCATGCTTCCTTGTCTGTTTGACACCTCATAATCATGGTTATGGGATATTCTTCCATGGTAAGGCTGTATTGGCGAGAATGTGGGATTCTGACCTTCAAACAGCCATAGCTTTTTCAGTTCTTGTGATATCAACCTAAAGATTGGTACAATGTATAGCCCTGTCTGTGTTCTACACAATGGTACCCTATTTGATATGGTTATCATTAAATATGACAAAGTTATCCCATGTACAAGATATTCTGTATGCATGCGTGTTTTAGGCAAAAGCTGTATTGGGCTTGTTTGCCCCATAACCTTTGTTCTAGTTGAGAGATGAGGAAATAGATGACACCATCGGATAGCCCTGATTGTGCGCTTTCCAAACAGACCCAACTTTAGGTATCTCATACTAAAACTGTAGAAGTTAGATGAGAGGTGAATGTTTTTTTCACCCTTATTTGGCCTGAATTTGACCAAAACTTCTGTAATACTGGTGCTACCTCAGTTTGGCTGGTACCATTGAATATCCCTGACGTAGAGCTTCATTTTGCATATCCATTTGATAGGGTTAAGCCTGTTACTCTGTTTTTCAGATGAGAGGTGAAAATTAAGGTTTATGCTCAGCAACAACTTTGAGCAGGAATAACTTTGTTATTCTTTGTCCTATGATTATGGGACTTTTATATTTGGAAAGAGGTGAGATTTCCCTTTCTTTTGATACCTTTTGAGCTAATTTGGCTCAGCTCCATGTTTTGGTGGTATCTTGGCTATACCATTGATTTATGGTATTTTGGCTGTCATGCTTGCGCTCTGGTTTTGAGTCACAGGCTGACATACCCTCCCTCTAAAAAAGGCTCATCATTGATGAGACTGTTCAGTCCTTCTAGAGGCTCTGAATCTCCTTAAATGAAGGTCCCCATCTGGTATGGCATCTTCTGCCAACCACTGGTCCTCATCAGCTGTTTGGATCTTGAATCTGACTAAGTATTGTCTTTGATCCTTCCCATTAAGTCTGATCTTCTTGGACCTGATGATTTACTCACAGGTCCAGGGGAATCCTCCACTTCCACTATCTCTGGTGGTGTGGGGCACCTCCTCCTGGAGGGCAATTTGTCCTCCTCTGTTTGGAAGTATGGTTTAACTAAACTTACTGGAAAGACTGGGTGCTTCCTGGAAGATTCCTCTGTAAGTTTGACTTCCACTTCATTCTTTCCTAACAACTGAATGATAGTGAAGGGCCCTACAAAAGAGTCTCTCATCTTCTTGGGTCCTTTGAGATTATTAAAGCTTAGTGTAGACACTAGCACCTGGTCCCCTTCCTTAAAGTCAGGTTCCATGTGTGTCTTGTCCCACCTCTGCTTATTATATTCTTTTGCCTCAGCTATGCATTTGGCATCTGTGTCACAAGCCGTCTTCCACATTTCATGGAAGTCCTTGGCTGTGGAGTGGATGGTCAGAAGATTCTTCTTCAAGTGATCTACAGGCAACAGGGGAATCCACCCTTTCTCCACAAGTGCAGGTTTTTTTCCTGTGGTAGAGTGCTGACTTGTATTATAAGCCAGTTGGACAGCTCGCAGAAGGGTAACCCAGTCATGGGTGTATCCCTCATGGTCCTTGTATTCCATGCCATAGGCACAGACCCTTCTAAGGATGTCCTCCATTTTCTGGATCATCCTCTCAGCTAGGCCATCTGCTTGTGGATGGTAAGCTGTGTAAAATGCAAGCTTGGTTCCAAGCATGTCATACAAGTTGGTCCAAATTTCAGATGTGAATTTTGGGTCCCTATCACTAATGATGATTTCAGGGACTCCACAGGTAGATATGATTTTATTCCAGAATAACAGAGCATTGTCCATGGCTTTGTCCTCCTTATGGCATGGTAGACACCTTATACTTTTGCTGAACCTATCAACTATGATTAAGCAGGCATAGTAGTTTTATTTGCCTCCTGGGACAAGTCCTGTGACCCAGTCCATATTTATGGTTTCCCATGGTTGTTTGGGCTCCTCTATATGTTGAAGTAACCCATACTTCTTCCCATGTTTCCTATTTTCCTTTTGGCATCTTTCACAAGTGTTGATGTATTCACTCAACTCTTGTTCCCACTTGGGCCACCAAGCTGTGCTTGCTACCCTCTCTTTGGTCCTGTCCTCACTCATGTGTCCCATATAGGGGCAGTCATGGCATTCCTGCAGGATCAGGGAGATGTGGTCTCTGTCTACCACTGTTAGTGCACTTGTATGCTTCTCTCTGTGGTAAAGCAGGCCATCTACAAGGAAGAACTTGTTATCCTTATAGGCCCTCAACCAGGGTTCGTACAGCTGGGATTCCAGTTCTGGGTTCCTGTATTTTTGTTGAAGGAGTTGTAGTAATGTGCCACACTGTTTGTGTTTAGCATAAGACTTCAGTACTGCACTGAAAAATTCATTATGCAGTTCTGAGCAACTGATTCCCAGTATGGGAGTTTCTGTTCCTTCTGAATCATTGTTTCCACTGTCAAGGGTACCACTTCCTGGTGCCCATTCAGAGAATCTGAAGTTCTTCCTACTATCTATCTCCATGAAATGGATAGTGATCTTGGCTGCAACTTCAGGGTCATAAGCTGGATTGCTCCTGACATTATCCAGTGGCCATCTTCTAAGGCTATCTGCATTGGTATGACTTTTACCTTCTTTTTATAAGATGTTCATATTCCCTCTATACTCCTGGATGGCTATTTGCCATCTCAGCATGTGTCTATTTGTAGTCTTTGTGTTTAGTAAAGACTTCAAGGCTGTGCAATCTGTGTAGACTTCAAGGACTGCACCGTCCAGAAAATAATGCAGTTTTTCCAGAGCCCAGACTAGACATAGACATTCAGTCTGGGTGGCCCCATACCTGGCTTCTGAATCTTTCAGTTTCCTAGAGATGTAACATATTACTCCCTCTCTTGGTTCACCATCTACAATTTGTCTTTGGTGAAGGGCTGCTCCTAAGCCTTGGCTACATGCTGCATCTATATATAATATGAATGGTAGCTCAAAGTCAGGCAAGATGAGCACAGGTGCATTTGTGAGTTCATATTTGATACTCTCATATGCATCCTCCTTTCCTTGGTAATTTCAAAAACTACATCTTTTGAACATAGCTTGTATAAACTACTAGTTATGTGGGCAAAATCCTTGATGTGGTTTCTATAGTAGCTAGCAAACCCAAGGAAATATTGCATCTCTTTGATGCTCTTTGGTACTGGCTTTTTCAGTACTGCTGCTATGTTATTCTGGTCAATTTCCAGACTAAGACCTGAGACTTTATGTCCTAGAGCTAGTAGCTCTTGTTGGCCAAAATTACACTTTTTCAGTGAAATTTTCAGATTGATAGGTGTACATTTACTTATCACTCTGTCTATGTATTGCACATGGTATTACCATGTCTCTGAGTATATAATGATATCATCAATATATACCCCCATCCAGCCTTCCAATATTTCTTCCTGAAACATTGTGTCCATCATCCTTTGGAAGTGGGCTGGTGCATTCTTGATGCCAAATGGCATCCTGGTGTACTCTATTATGCTCATAAGGCATATTATTCTGAGCAATTTCATGGAGTTTGGTTTAACTCCATTCTGGTGGAAACCTTTCATACAATCCATTTTGGTTATGTATTTGGCTTTTGCCAGTTTATCCAAGGCATAAGATATCCTAGGTATAGGGTACCTGTCTGCTTTTGTGTAGTTTTTCAGAGGTCTGAAGTCCCCACACAGTCTATACTTGCCATCATTCCAGGTGATTAGGACAGGAGTAGTTATTTCCACTCTTTCATTATGTCCAATCTTTCTGATGACATCCATGTCCAGGAGTTCATTAACATGTTTTTCAATTTCTTTCCTGGTCTCCAGACTTTCTGGATAAGGAGCTCTTCTGAGCATGGGTGGATAAGGTCTTTCCACATCCAGATATAGTTCTATATCATGGCCTTTGATCTTGCCTAGTGGTTCTTCACCAATGGCCACTGCTGGTCTGTTCTTCCTCAGCATCTTCAGTAAACTTAGTTTTTGTTTACTGGTGAGGGTAGTGCTAAACTGGCCCTCTTTGAATTCATTCAGTAACTCCTCCAATGGATCATGGGTAGAGATTTGGTATATATCAAGTCAAACTTTCTTCTCCTTGTTGGTTCCTATGGTAATGTGCCTGTTTTTACTATTTTAAATATCTATCCCATACATCCTTTGGTAATCTGTTCCCTGTAAGAAGCCTTGGATGTAGGCATCATCAAGCACTAAAACCTCTGGGTTGAGTCTGATATTACCCTTCCTGTGGGGTATAATTATCTCTTTGACAATTGTCCCAATAGAAGCCATCTTCCCTGAGGAACTTTTAAAGTCCCTTTCCTTGGTGGGAAAGAGCTGTTTTTCCCAATTTGGGAAGTGGTTATCCAGATAGTTTCTGGACACTATGGAGCAGTGTGCCCCACTATCAATGATCAGTGGATGTTGAGAATTTTCAATACAGACAGTCATTTTTGTGGCTGTTCCATGTATATATGCCATTCCTCTGGTTGGTGTGACCAGGAATATTTGTGCATCTTGTGTATGTTTGCACAAGTTTTTGTTGGCAGTGTCCTGTGGCATCCCAGCTTCCAACTGTATGTCTTGAATTTCTAGTGGGGTTTCCTCTTGGTATTCCACTAGAAACTCTTCTCTTGGGTCTTGGTCATCATCAGATGGTTCTCTGATGGCATCACCCATGGAGTCTGATTCAGAATCCTCTGTTGGGGATTCCTCCTCTGGGACTTTCTCAATGGCATAGACTTTTTTCTTTTCCTTTGGACAGTTGTTGGCATAGTGGTCTGTTGAACCACAATTTTGACAAGAATTCTTCTTCTTTTCCACTTCTGCCACCCATTCTTTGGGCTTGCCTTTAAATTCTACCCTGAAAGGTTGTTTCTCTTTGAAACCACTGCTCCTATATGGGGTTAATTTCCCTATCTTAGTTCTTTTGCTTATTTCATTTAAGGTATTAGCAATGTCATCCAGAGTGCCATTTTGGTTGCATCTTCATTTTACTGCATGCTCTACTTCTCCTGGCAGTTGTGTCAGAAGCTTGCGATTCCTCATTTGGATGTTCATTTGAGGATCAATGGCTTTAGGTCTTTTAGACTGTCCAAGACACAACTCATATGGATCTTTGTCCACAGAGTCTCTGTCATTTTCAGAAGAGATGGTCTTCTGCCATATACAAGTACCATTGCTGTACTTTTGGATGATTTGATTCTGCCATGGATTTCTTTCATTTCGGTGTACCATATACTAGCATGACCTTTAAATGCTGTATTTAGTATAGCAGTAATCCAGTAATCTGGTATGCTTGGTAAATCAATGAAGAGTCCATCAATATAATCTATGAGTTCCATATGATCATATTCTCCTTTTCCAGTGAGTTTGGGCCAGCTTGAGGCCTCAGGACGTTGTTTCAAGGCTTCCTTTTCTGAATACGGCATATGATGTCTATCCTTGTATTGTGATGCAGATCTTGCCTTATTCATCAGCATAGCATCTGGTTTGATGTCATCTTGGTGATATGTATTATTCATAACATGGCCTTGTGGCTGGGCTTCATGTTATGGTAGACATTAAACAGTTTGTTTATCTCCTGATCCAGACAATCCCTGTCCCTTTTGCTGTGGTGTTGTTCTTCAAAGACTAAATTCAGTCTTTTCTTGGTTTCTTCAGAGGCTTTGCTCAATTGAGCATGTCCTTCTTGAAGGTTTTTAAAAACTTTGTCCATGGAGGCTGTTAATGTTTTCATCCTCTCATGACTTGCTTCAAGTTCTGCAAACTGCTTTTGAGTTTTCTCAGCATATTGTGACATTTTCAACCACAGTGCATCACTGTTTAAGCTACTCTCAGGTGTGGCAGCATTATTTTTAATCTGAGTGGGGGTAATATTTCTATTAATGGGACTACTGATTCTAGAGTTATTTACAGCTACTTGTGGCTCTTGTGCACTTCTTTCACCAAATCCACCAGCCTCTGGATCATGGGGTCTGACTCTCTCTTCCTCTGGTTGAAGGAGGTCTGGTTTTTGCCCTTGTTTCCTTGTCTCCTCCTGGAAAACTCCTGGAATTGTGAAGCATGGTGACTATTGGCCACTGATCTGCTGGTTTCTGAATGGTTTGAAGCCACTGGAGAGCTGATTTGGCCTGCTCCTTGTGAGCCTGGAGGAATCTGAGTATGCCCTGTCTGGGTCAGCTGTTCTTCTATAGCTTGGATGGTGGCTTGATTCTCCCTTATCCTGGTTTCCCTTGCCTTCAGGAGTCTGAACTGCCTGGTAGGATTCCAACTTTTGGTGATTACCATAAGGTCCTTGAAGTCTATCTCTTTGAGACAGATTTTCTGGCAACTTTCTCCAAGTTCTGCCCAGTGATTTTCCAGGTTGAACCTCTTGTTGTCCATGCTCCATTGAAATATATCTTTGAGGATTTGGTGGAGCTTAAGAACTTGATCCATGTCTTTCCACTCCTCTGGTTTGAGGTTCCTGTTGAAATGTAGTGTGAATGGCAAGGTTGATATTATCTCCCCATTGTTTTTCCATCCACCACTGTGTCCAAGGTTTCCTCTTCCAGATCTTCTGGTTCTAGACAATCCTTCTCTGTCCTCTGGTTGGTTCCTTTGGAAGCCAAGGTCTCTGAGGTATACAGGTGACATGTCAGTTTTTGCAAGAAGTCAAAAACTTTATGTTCTTAGGGTATTTACCTTTGACTGTGCCTTGTACAAATTTGTTGTCTTCTGATTTGGGAAATTTACCTTTAGAGGTTACAACTGGGTCAATTATAGTAATTTTCCCTGTACAAGCTGTTAAGGTTGGTTTACCTTGTATTGAAGCAGAATTTTGTGGTTTTCCACTCTTCTGAATGGCAATAGGTGTCCACTTCTTTGCTGTGATCAGGCCTTCACTGTGCCTCTTTCCTTTGCCCTTGCTTCCCTCTGGTTCTGAGGGTATCACTGGTATGTTGGCCTGTGACTGGCTTTCAAGTGGTATGAAGTTATCTTCCACTGAATCAAACAGGAAAATAGGGCTTAAGGTCAGTTACGACTTCCTAAAATGCTCTTTGCACGTCTAAGAATGGCCTCCGGGCTTATATATTACTACAATATGCCCTTATATAATGAAAGTGTAATTGTATTACCAATTTCACGTAAGATATAAAGCTTACTAATATTTGGTATACTGTTTGTATACCAATATTTCACAGAAGAACTTGTAATTAGCAAGTATAAACCGATAAAAGTGGTATGTAAGGGGGTAATTGAATTAACAATATGCCGAACCACGCCTCAACTGTTGGCTTTACAGTAAGAGGTGTCTTTATTCAATTAAAAAAAGACTGTATTAGTGGCTTAAAGTGTTTTTATATGCAAAAAACACCAAAAATAAGGGTCCTGTGGTTATTAGCCATGTGACAGGTACTCTGTTTAATATGAGTATAAAGCAATATAATATATATATATATATTAAGAAACAATTACTCCTAAAAACATAAAAAAAATGTCATAAATGAAAAAATAAGTGAAAAAACTCACTTTAAAGGTCCAAAAAATGTTAAAACATGGCCAGGCCCCCAAAATGTCAGGTTGAGTTTATGTAGAAGTAGTAATTAGGCTATTTGCAACTTCAACCGTGACTGTGACATATTTAAAAGATTAAAAATAAATGTATTGATTGATAATAAGGATTTATAATAAGATTTAAGGGGTTTTACTATTATAAAATAGTGGTGGTGAGCGCTGTTGAAAGCCCTGGGTGCAGGTTTACCTGTTGGATGACAATTATAAAGGCTACCATAATTGATATTGTAATTATACCTGTTTCTTTTCCAAGGGTAGAACTGTTTTTGACAGTTGTACTACGTAGGAAATTAAGAGCAGGATGTGGAAAGCTTTTCTGGCTGTAAAAAGCCCTCCTTTTATCCTGAAATGGGGTGGAAAGGCTGCTAGACCTTTCCACGTAGAGTAAGTGAAGATTTTTTCACTCTCTGAGACAGGCTTGTTGTTTGAAAAGGCCTGCATAGCCTGTATTGGGCTCAGATGTGGCTTTGACACCACATCTGGGCAGGTTTCACCAATACAAGGTGAAAATCTTCATCTGGGGACCACATAGCCTTCTTCTGACATGTATGCCGCGTATAATGCTGTACAGAAACTGTATGGGACCCAAGTATTGACTGACTTATGAGGTATTGAAGTATAAACATTGTTTTTTGTCTGTTTGACACCTCATAATCATGGTTAGGGGATATTATCCCATGGTAAGGCTGTATTGGCAAGGATGTGGAATTCTGACCTTAAAACAGCCATAGCTTTGTCAGTTCTTAAGATATCAACCTAAAGGTTGGTTCAGTGTGTAGTCCTTTAGGTGCTCTACACAATGGTACCTGATTTTATATGGCTATCATTAAATATGGCAAAGTTATCCCATGTACAAGACATTTTGTGCATATGCGTGTTTTAGGCAAAAGCTGTATTGGGCTTGTTTGCCCCATAACCTTTTTTCTAGTTGAAATATGAGGAAATTGATGACACCATCAGATAGCCCTGATTGTGCGCTTTCCAAAAAGACCCCACTTCAGGTATCTCACACTCAAACTGTAGAAGTTAGATGAGAGGTCAATGTTTTGTTCACCCTTATTTAGCCTGAATTTGACCATAACTTCTGTAACACTGGTGCTAGCTCATTTTTGCTGGTACCATTGGATAGCCCTTACTTAGACATTTATTCTGCATACCCATTTTATGGGCTCAAGCCTCTTACTCTTTATTTCAGATGAGAGGTGAAAATTAAGGTTTATGCTTGGCAACAACTTTGAGCAGGAATGACTTTGTTATTCTTTGTCCTATGATGATGGGACTTGTATAGTTGGAAAGGAGTAAATTTCCCCTTTTGTTTGATACCTTTTGAGCCAATTTGGCTCAGCTCCATGTTTTGGTGGTATCTTGGCTATACCATTGGTTTATGGTATTTTGGCTGTCATGCTTGTGCTCTGGTTTTAAGTCACAGCCTGACATCCTTTCTCTCCTTTGATTAAAATTTCTTAGGTATTAGCTAACAAATACAGATACACTCTTCTTTCAAAAATACTAAAATGACTCCAGTTGTGCAGGTTTTCTTTTAACAGAAGAAAAATAACTCTCCTCAAGACCGTTTCAAACAAAGACTATATCAAAACTAATTGAAAATGATTATGTTTTTTTTAAAGCCTGAAAATCTTTTTTGGGTTATGGTTTTCTTTCAAAACTCTCCAAAAATCACTTTTAAGGCTGAAACACTAAAATCTGGAGACACCTCTCTCATGAGCTTCAATATTTAAGATCCTAATTGAATAATCTATGAGTCTGGCTACTAGTATGTAATTAATTAAAGTCTTTTCACACTATTGGCTCTCTTGAGCTCTGTCAGCAACAAAATTCAGTTACTAGGCTTAATTTATCAAACAAATATATAGTATAACCTGCTAGAGCTGGGATCAGAAAAAATAAATTCAATTTATGATTTCTAGATGGGGAAAAGGGAAAACATGGGAGATATGATGTCATTATTGATCTTACCAGAATCTTCACCACTGACGTAATCACTGATCCGCATCACTGCTGTGTATTGGTCAGTTCTCCTGTATATATATCATTCTCAAACTTGCTTAACTCTTACTTTCAATCAGTCCCACTTTTTTCTTCTACCATCCATTCTAACTCATTTCCACTACAATCCTTATGACCCAACAACTACAAACCTCAAATTAGGATCAAGGCTCATCTACTGACTATGGGTGATACAAAGGGGCAGTGGAGGTAAACACATCAATAACCTATTCTATTTTACATCTGATGATCAAACAATTCTAACCATTTTATTAACTTACTATTCTGTATTCAGGCCGTACCTTTGTAGTTGAAAAAGTAGCTCAGATAGACATAGTAATATCCATATTGTTAATGTTTTAGTTTTCAAAGGTAAACAACCTTTCCAACTAACTTGATATTTATTTTACAACTTTAGCAAGTAAAGCCTATTATATATTCATACTAACCATTTGTATCCAATCATAATACGTTAGAACATTACCACTACTTTGTGCAAGAAATAGATTTATACTAAAACAAAGTGATGACAGAGGTTGTTAGATCATAACTAACTCTCGACTATAATTACATGGTAGCAAGTCATTTGCACTTGGTATAATTTCTGCACACAGAGCTGGAAGGACAGGTCATAATTGATATGGAATCAACTACAAGCAATAAAAACCTGTTCCCTATGGACACCAAAGGAGAAATAATGTCAAAAAAATCTATAGTAAAACTGAACCAACAAAACTGGAGTTGGTGGTGACAACAATCAAAGTATGCCTTTCTTTAAAAAGGATATGACAATTTTTCCAACGCCAAATGGACCAAAACCAATAAATCTACACCCAAATTCATTAAAGCAAATGCATTTGGTATGTCCACCCTTCTATCCACCGTATCAGAAGAATTGCAACCAGTTCTACTCCAGACAGAATACTTTCTCAAATCACTCAAAGCTTTGGCCAAGGCCTGTGGTCAAAAATCTATGGTTACTCTGTGTCAACGACTGTTTGATCTTGTCAATCTCACCTACGACCCAAATACCTCACTTGCAAATCACGCCTATAAGTTCACTGATTTATAACAGTCATTTCAAAACTGTGCAGTCGGGATTACCTTCCAGATGGACATTGGTCAGGGTGCAGCTGCCGCAATACTACTAATAATCATTGGACAGGACTCTTCTCTTACCGTCCTTGTACAAACTTTATACTATGCTACACCTTTCAACCTTGAACAAATCACCAATAGACTCCTGATCAAAGACAGTTGCAGGACTAAGAAAATTAGTGACTCCACACTGGATCTAAGCCAATCCAAACCAGTGTATTGACCACCTCAACTAGCCGATTCACTAAGTCAGCCTCAACCACCTGTGGCCATCCAAAATGTTATCCTTCAGGGGCCACCCCTACTGATTTCAATCAGGGGGCTAACCTGGAAGAAAAATTTAAGGTATTCCTCAATATGTACATGAAAGAGTACTTTGCTAGTTCACACTCAGCCAACCAAGCCAAAGAGGAGTCTCATAATAACATAGCTACTGAAGAACTTACAGAGGATAATGATGGATTTTATGTCCAAGAAGACACACATGATCAGCTACAACTAGTGTCCCTATCCAGAAAAAACAACACTGAGCTCATACATGACTCAGGAGCCTCCCAATCAACAGTATGCAATTTAGCCCTTCTCACTGACCCTTGACCAACACAAGTAACCATGAGGACCTTTTCCGGAATCATTGAGATAACGTTAATGGGCAAGCTCAATCTTGGAGGGTATACACTATACCCAGTCTATTATTCCCCTCAAGGACAATCAAACCTGATTTCTCCCTCTCAACTGGAAGATCATGGCCTTAGATCCTACCAGAAGAACCAGATCATAATTTTTAAGTCAGGAAATCAAATTGTACAAACGCTCCCTAGAAAAGGAAATTTGTATGTATCTCAATTCCAACGCTAATCAAACTCAATCATCAAAGAGTCCACTACCACTACCAGTAGGGACTGGCACGTTATATTAGGCCATCCATCTAATGAATACCTGAAACAGTTTCTACAACTCAATGGCCTCAAGCAATTAGTCCCACTGAGCGTGACCAGCAACTGCCATATATGCAAGTCTTGTAAGATCAAAGCTTCACCCCAAAATCATCCAATTCCCTTCGCCAACCTACCTTTTCAAAAACTCCATTTTGACATCTTAGAAATCACTCCCTTAGCCAAGAACTCCATTTGATATGTCTTAGTAATAATTGATTATTTCTCCCAATTCAACAGAGTTTACTTACTCAACCAAAAATCACAAGCTGAGTTGAAACTCATGTCTTACATCCACGAGATACAGAACAAGACTCAAAGGTGTCCTGGTTTCCTACACACTGACCCCAGGGGTGAATTTTACTCAGCTAGTTTCAGATCCAAAGCCGAAGCATTGGGGATGGTATTTGAACGAGGTCCAGCCAACAGCCCTCAGACCAACGGCATTTCTGAGCAATTTAATCAGACCTTACTTACAAAGTGTCAATGTTTGCTTGCTCAATCCAATGTTCCTATCCGTTTCTGGGATGAGGCTTTAAAACTTTCATCTACCCTAATCAACTTACTTCCTTCTTGCAGTCTAAACTGGAAATCCCCAGTTAGTATTCTCTTGGATCTCAAATCCAGCATTGAACCAGTGCGCAGTCTGAATTCACTAATTCCTTTTTGTTTAAAGGCTTTTGTGCGTAGAAAGCCTGAATCAAGGCTACTTCCACCGTCAAAACAACTACTGTACCTAGGGCCAGAAGATTACTCAGATTCCAGCTGATTCCTAGATCCCTAAACTGGTAAATTCATAGTAAGTCGGGAATATACCGCAGTCCCTTTCAAATTTGACTACAATACATCGGGTTCTCTCAAGAAACCTATTGAAGGATTCCCCTGTACAACTTCCAACCACTCATCCTTGGTTAAACCCTCTCAAGTCGCAATCATACCCTCATGGCCGTGTAAGAACACCATTACATCTACCACCCCAGCCATTCCTGATGACCAGAGTCCTCCAACTCCTGTCCCATCCAGTTAGCCAATGACTATTGTCAATTGTGAACCTAATCAGAGCCCTCTTGAACCGTGCGCCACTCTCAGCTCACCATATCATATCCCACTTCCTCAGAAAAAAGGATATACCTATGTTCCACACTATCACAATTCCCTGAAGGACATCAGCAGTAACATCAGTAGAGACAACATTACTACTGAGCCCAGAATACAAAGTAACCCACCCAAGGTTGCAACACCCCCACATGATGCCGATGAAGATCTATACCTCAACAAGGAAGTATTGGTCAAGCAGGCATTTCAGGATCCCAATGAAAGCAAACATTGGAAGGAAGGAATGGACAAAGAGTTTGAATCGCTAACCTCCAAAAAAACTGGTACTCTGGTACCTCCTCTGAGCACAGACAAGGTAATAGGAGGCATGTGGCGGCTCGTCCAAAAGAAGAACAAGTTTGGAAATATTCTCAAGTATAAAGCAAGATGGGTCTTTTTCAGAAATCATCAAGAACACATGGTTAACTATTATGAAACCTACTCTGCGGTGGCAAGATTGGAATCATTCAAAATTCTCCCGTCTCTCATGGTCAACAGAAAATATTCAGCCTATCAATTTGATGTAGAGACAGCCTTCCTTTATGGTGAGATGGATGCTCCCAACTACCTTTCTCAAGCAGCCAATTACGAGGTTCCAGGTAAGGAGACTTGGGTCTGGAAACTCAACAAATCACTATACAGGACCAAACAAGCCCCACGACAATGCAAAGCTCATCTGGTCTCCACCCTTTGCAAACTAGATTTAGTTTCAGCAGATACAGATGAATGCTTATTCTTCAACACTGACAGAACTCTATTCCTACACATACATGTAGATGATGCATTTATTATTGGTGAGACAGCTGAAATAATTGAAAACTTCCTGACTCAGCTGAGCAAGTTGTACTCCATAAAAACAAATAAAAAACCATCTCAACATCTTGGATACACCCTGAGTTGGCAACAAAACGGATCAGTGATCCTACACCAACAAGATTTCTGCAGTAAGATCCTAGAGGAGCTCAATATTTCCTCGTCCAACTCTATCATAACTCCAGCTCCAGAAAACATTCACAATGTTGTTGCACAAGTCTCAGCCCCCTTTTCCAATCTTACCATGCAGAAGGAAATCGGAATGCTCAACTTTCTCACTCTTCACACCAGACCCAACATCATGTTCACTACTAACCTCCTGTCCCAGTTCACCAATTGACCCATGACAGCTCATTGGTCACTAGTGAAACACCTACTTAGGTATTTAAATGGGACACAATGTCTAGGATTGCACTTCAATAAGAATGAACATCCAGAGAGTGAACCTACGGGCTGGGCTGACGCAGACTAAGCCACCTCTCTAGTAGCTAAGAAGTCGCACTCAGGGTATGTGATCATGTTTCCAGGTAATCCTATCTCCTGGACCACCAAGAAAAAACTGGTGGTAGCACAATCAACAACCGAAGCAGAGTTTATCTCGATGAATAATCTCTTGACTACCTTAAATATCAAACTAAAGGTTCCGGTGCTCAAGAATGACAATACAGGGGCCATTACAATAAGTAAGGAAGCTCAACTCAATCCAAATTCAAAGCACATAGAGGTCCAATTCTAGTACCTACAAGATCTAGCTAAAAAGAACCTACTGACTGTACAACATACTTCGACAAATGACATGATTTCCAATGTATTAACAAAATCCTTGGGAACAGTGAAGCACCATCAAGCCATCAAGCTTTTGAAGTTAGTCCAACCTGATAAGATCACAGGGGGGTGATTTCATTATTGACCTTACCAGAATCTTCACCACTGACATAATCACTGATCCGCATCACTGCTGAGGATTGGTCAATTCTCCTGTATATATATTGGTCTCAAACTCGCGTAACTCTTACTTTTGATCAGTCCCACTTTTTTTCTTCTACCATACATTCTAACTCATTTCCACTACAATCCTTACAACCCAACAACTACGAACCTTGAATTAGGATCAAGGCTCATCTACTGACTATGGGTGATACAAAGGGGCAGTGGAGGTAAACACATCACTAACCTATTCTATTTTACATCTGACAATCAAACAATTGTAGCCATTGTATTAACTTACTATTCTGTATTCAGGCTGTACCTTTGTAGTTGAAAAAGTAGCTCAGATAGACATAGTAATATCCGTATTGTTAGTGTTTTAGCTGTCAAAGGTAAACAACCTTTCCAACTAACTTGATATTTATCTTACAACTTTAACAAGTAAATCCCATTATATATTCATACTAAACATTTGTATTCAATCATAATACATTAGAGCTTTACCACTACTGTGTGCAAGAAATAGATTTATACTACAACAAAGTGACAACAGAGGTTGTTAGATTTTAACTAACTCTTGACTATAATTACAAGAGAGGCCCTCCATAGGAGTGCAAAAAACAGGGGACTGGTAAATTTTCAGCCTCTGGTGGCTGTACAAAGCAGTGCAAAATTTAATCTTGGATTTTCAGGGGCAATGTGTCATGAAATGACACAAGTCTAGATTTCTTCCCAATCAGATTGCTTCACTTCACATCTAATATGCATGTGATGTGTTTTGACCAATCAAATTAATCCACTTTTAGCTCACCTATTCATGTGAGATTTTTGTGAAATGCGGCTGTGAAAAACAGTCAAACCTTAATTTTTGGCCCTGGAGCCCTTATCTCCATGTATTACTCAATTGATTACTAACCAGTCAGCTAATTTTACTTTATCATAGTGTTCCAGCCCTCCAAGGGCTGACTTGTGGGTTAGGTTTCACATTTTCCTGAAAATACATGTAGGACTGATTACATTTATTATCTGCGTTATTCCTGAAAATTCCTAAATTTTCTTAAATTTTCTCAAAAATTCCAAAAATCTAAATTTTGAGAATGTTGCCACTGAAGCTTGAACCCATGAACTTGCCAGATTTCAGCTTCAGAGATCCTCCTTAGCAACCAAAAAAGGAAAAAGGCTTACCTGACCCAGATCAGGTGACTCTGAGATGAATGCTTCCAGACATTGTTTCTACCAGGTCTGTACTCCGTTGAACAGGACTTTATAAATTCCCTTTCAATAAAAAATCATGCATTTCTTGAATCTACCTGAAAACATTAATTTCTCTTTTTCTTCCTTCTTTCTGATGATCTTTCTCAATATCAACTTTCTTTACTCTTTGACTTTGATCTCTGATTTTTCTGCTCAATACCTTTAAGATCATGAGCTTTGTAAATTACCCAAATAAAAGTCATACAAGTCAGCCTGGTATATTGCAAAATCTTCACAAACATAATGAATATATAAATGACTTGAAAATTAAACTCAATTGGCTTGTTAAGGATTTTGAATCCTCAAGGCAGGAGGTTTTGAGTATCCAACTTGAATCCAGTAAAACTCCTGAACCATCATCAAAAAATCAACAAGGCACCATCTATGAAAAGAGCACCAACATCAAGCACAAGTCTTCCTCAAGCAAATCTAAAGGCAAATCTCCCAAAGGTCAAAATTCCTCAAAGAAGAACTCACATTCTGGTTAAAAAAAGCCTGTTCAGAACAATCAGGAAAAAATAAAAACCAGGCTAAACAAGCTCATTATGAAGCATATACCTGAAAGCTTCTAACCAACCAAAGTGAGTATTTTAAAATTGATTTTCATTTTGTTACATGAAAGGCATGTTTTCTGATTCCCTTCAATACTCAGAGGGCTTTTTTCACACATATTAGAATTATTTGGGGCCTCATCTACCAAACCTCTTTCCCAATTGCACCTGATCCTTCCCTTCTTAAGGATTTCATAATTGGTTAAATCATGTTTATTAAATGAAACAAGTAACAAACAGTACCACTGAAATATATCTAATTCCTGAATTCAATACCCTTACTCTGAGAGGCACTAAACATGGTAGGAAGAAGGTTGGCTGTTCAATTGTTAACTTTCAAGAGTTCTTCATTTTATATATTCAAGTATTACTTTCAATGCCTTTAATGCGTCAATGTGCCCCTTCTCTTGAAGAACCAATCGACACTCTTTAAGACAAAGCTTGCAGGATCAGTGCAATTAAGCAATTATGACAGGTTGCAATTGGAAGTGCCTATCAATACATGAAAATCAACTTTCATTATCTAAATAACATTGGCCTACTTGAAGCAACTTATAACCACTTTGTACCTTACTTGCAAGCTAAAATTTACAAGAAAGAATTGAAAGAAATTTTCAGCTATAAAAAGGAGATGAGAAAAGGCACCATTCCAAAGAATAGACAAAGGGCTGGTGATCTTTTTTTTGAAATTTCATTGTATCTTATAGATATCTTTTGTTTACCTTTGTAAAACTTGCTACAAATTTGGAGTCTCTGAGAACTTCTCCAGGAGATATCTGAAGATCTTGGCTGATATTGATTCCCACAGTCATGATGAGGTTTTTCAAGAGAAGGAAGATTATGTCATCAAGAACTTACCATATAAATCCCAAAAGGAAACCACCTTCATGCCTCAAGTATATGAAGAAGTTAAAAATGAATTGGAAAATCAAGGAAAGAAGTCTCAGAAGCACAATTCTATTGAGATTTAAGGAATAAGCCCTGCAAACTTTGGACAAGTTCCCAAAGGATTACCTATTGACTTTTACAATAATTGTACTGCGGCTCAGAAAGCCATATATGGTCACACAATTAGAATTTCTTTCTTTCCAGATGCATCCCAATCCATACATGGAATACAAAATCCTGTAAATAAAATTAATGATAAGAGATTTTCCAAGAAATGTTGGGAGAAAACAATAAAGAAATACCATCAATCCCATGAGATTCATGGAAATGATTCAGATGAATCAGAATCAGATTACTAAGATAATGAGAGCAGTTCAATAAGTGGTATTTAGAACCTTTCAAATGAGGAAAGTGATTCAGACAGGGAGCAAGAGTCTAGTGAGCTTGATGACAATGAAATAATGTAACCAGATTCCCAAATGGAAACTTCTCAAATGTTTCCAGCTCAAATTGTAGGAAAATACAGCAGAATGGGATATGGATATAACTGGGAAAATCGGCAATAAAAGTTGCTTCAGCTATGGTATTGAAAATATATTGAATTTTTCAATTTAATCTCAAAAAGCTGTGTTACACTTGTTTATATTATTGGTGTTTTAGTTTTTGTGTTGTTTTATTTAAAAGTAATTTTATATTCAATATTCTATTTCTAGTTATTTTCTTAATAATAAGCTTACATTTATACACAAAAAATATCAAGAATCTTGAATTATCACAAGAGCGATTGAAGTTTCACTGGACAATAAGCTATGTACTCAGAAATATTCTTTTTACATATGAAATGAGAATACTCTCCCTTTTTAAATAGAAAAGAAGCTACCTTTATTGAAAATAACTCAGAGTACATTTGATTTGAATTTATTTTTTGAGATGTGAAATCTACTGTATCAATTTACATAAGAAAATTCAAAGATACTATTTAGCAAAATTAATATTTAGAAAAAGAAACCAAATGTGATACCGAGGTATCAAGGAGAAACTATTCAATCAAAACAAGTTTCTTTGCTTATAAAAAGGAAATACTAATAAATCAGGAGCTATGTGCTCATTTCCAAATCATTTAAACCATCAATTTGTAATGTTTGACTTTCAAGTCAAACAAGATTTTTGATAGATCTCACAAAAAAGCTTGGTTTGTGGATCCCCAAAGTCCAGGCTGGTAATTTCCAATATGCTTCAAGGCTGGTTAATTTTTCCATTGGTATGAGCAGAATAACTCTACTATACTCAACTTGAGCGATATCTAATTCCTTAATGAACACTTCCACCTTCTGAAATTTCTTTATTCTTTCCTCTGAACTATTCATAACTTTTACAATAAGTATTGGACCTATGTGAAGGGTGTTGCAGTCCAAATCAATGATATGACTGAATCCCCCTAAATTCTTGAATTACCATCTTTAAAACAAATGATTTTATTAGGATGGGCTTATGCAATCTTCATTCCACCTCTCCACTCAGAAGATTTCAAATAAATCGTGTCATTTGGAAGAACTAAGAAAAATCTTGTGGATGTGGAAGGTCGCAAAAGTCCCTCAAGTGTGGGTGAGCTGATCGGGGATATTCCAGGATTCTTTCATACTTGTTTTCTTAATTCAAAAGCTCTCTTTGACTTTCCACCCTGTTTTTTAGCTCTCTCTGGTCATTGGAATTTGAGATTCTGCTTTTGACTAAGCCTTTTCATCAATTATTATTCCATGGCACCTGTTGGAGATTACAAAAATTTCATTTTGCTGTAAATATTAAATACTTTGACACAAGAATAAAAAAGCTACCATTTAAGTGATTATTTTTGATTTTTTGTAGGATTCCTACCAGAAATTCACCACCAAACTCACATACCCCCATTGGAGGACCCCACCAATCAATATTATCAGGTAGGTGCATTGTGTGGTGGTGGTTTTCAATGAGCTTGACATTTTCAAATATCTCAAAATAAGTTTCCTGATAAACCTCATATGTTTGAAAAAAACTTGAGAATATCATCTTTGTTCAAAGCCTTGGTGGTTACCATGCGTGTACATTGTACAAGTGCACATAAGTTGATCATGAATTTCTCCAAATGAAAGTTGAAGTCTTTCTTATCACTGAAAAAAAAAATCAAGAACTGAAAGAGGAATTTAAATGTTGAATCATGCATTGAATTGTCTGACTGTCAACCTACCACAGTGTGATTCACCTATTTCATATTCTTGTCACACCTTTTGGACTAGAACCTTGTAAATTTGAGAAAGACAGAAATTTTCAGATTGATGATTGTTTTTATATGAATCCATTCCTTCTGAGTCTTGGTTTGAATCTCTAACACTACTATCATGCCGCCTTGGTGAATTCCCAGCTAATCCCCATTGATAATTCAAATGGTACTGAATAATCCCCTCAAACCAATTATGCATGACACAAAGTATGAAGTTCAATACTGGATTCCAATAAGGTAGGTAGCTTTATTAAGACCAGAAAATTCCAGTCTTTTGGAAAAACTTTCCTTCTTTGTGCATTATTTCATTTGGCGGTAAGAAAAAGATGTATTGCAAACATCTTAACCAGATCGGCATCTTCCTAACTTTAATTCTCTTTTCTTATTGATTGTGATATCAGACCAATTACAGAATCTATTTGCTGAGTGTGACATAAACCCTGCTACTTTATGAGTAGCAACAACATTGCCAAATGAAGCTGCTAGCTTGACAATCACTTTAGACCCTTGAGGATATTTTGGGGGATGTATCATAATTCCTCTGTTAAATTCAAGGATCTCATTGACAACAGGCCCAATATGTTTCTTATTGTGAACACTTTTGGCTGATTTGGTCCAGGGATTATTCCAGAAAGATATGTAAAGCTTGGTTTATAATTTAGACATGGTGGGAGATTTAGGATGTTGAGTGCAATGACACCCATAGATTCTTGAAATCCTTAGAGTTTGTTTTGTAGTGGATTGAACCATCCAATAAAGAGACTGAGCCCCATATTTAAGCTATCAAATCTTGGCTCTTTTGGAAACAGTTTTTTCCACATCAATCCCTGTGCAAAATCAACAATTGCTTCTGGTGGTTGGTATTCCAATTAATCCTTCCACTTATGAATTATTTTCTCCATTCGCAATATATTTAAAAACCATTTGATTAAAACTACAAGGCTCTTGGCCATGAATCCCAATTTGGGAGCTCTGGGGCATGGCTTTTTTTAGGAAATATTTGACCAATTGTCCATTGTGGAGAGGGAACCTTGAAGTATTTAGAAAAACCCTTATCTTGAGCCTCTGGTAATATCCATCAAGTGTAAGAAAGGTAAGCTTCACATGGCTGACTAGTCAAAGAAGCTTTATATCTGCATTGTCCTTCTGCCAGCTCTGAATCATAAAGAGAAAAGCATTTACTACAGCATACATATTTTTCAAATTTGACATCAAGCTGAAGCATTTTTCTGACACTACAAACCTTGCAGGGTACCAAATTCTTAAGGTTGCACTCAATTCCAATGTGATGATTAATAGCTTCTAATACATGGATTAATTTATCTCATTCCTCATGACATTTTTCTTCACTGATACCAGCATCTAATTTCAGAAACATGTTCTATTCTAATATTAAGTCTAGTTTGGAATTGAATTGAGCTAAAATTCTCAAAATTTGTTTGATTTGAAATTAAACAAGAAATAAATTAACATACAAGTTATTTCTGATCCCTTCATGAAATTCCTACAAAATCAGATTTTTATTCTTTTTAATTATCACTTTTAATGGTAGAAGAAGATCTTTGGTTCATTCAAGAAGATTATAGGAAAACCTCTTAAGGTAATAGTTGTATCTGACTCATTTGTAAGATTTCTCAGATGTCTATTCCTTGTACTGTGATTGACAAAAAAGCCTTTTTGAAACTTTCCATTGGGTGTTGTGAAGGTGTAATGTTAACCTTTCAAACAATTGCATATCTCCATTCTTGAATGGTTTGTTTTTTGAGCAAAGGATGTTTTCTTTTTGCATGTTGGCTTAATGATTTTATTTTAAAATGGAACTTTGTGTTTCTTCCCCTTCATGGGGAGAATTGTGTGCTTAATTATGAATTTACGAAAGGAAAAACAAGAGTTTTAAAATGACGTCAAGTTCAGTTTCAATAATTAATACTTATGTTACACATTTAAAAAAAGCAATCACTCATCTGCGGCTTTTCACAGACTTTTTTAATATAATAAGCATAAAATTGAGCAAACTCAACCCTTCCCCTTTCTTCAATTATTCATACTAGTAAGTGTTTCCTTCCTCCGAGTTTTACACTAAATATTAGCTAAGCGTTCTTTTTTTCCCTGAGATTCCTTTGTCAAGAAACTACTCAAAGTAATTTCTCAAAATTTTCAAGCTCAATACCAATCCCAAGGCAAATTTGTTTATTCCTCCATTGTGATAAATCTATGGCCTTGGTTGTTAAAGACCATCATAAATGAATTGGGGCCCCTGTGAGTCCTGTTTTCCTTTTAATTATCGTTCCTCATCAATATTGCTTTTTTCCTAAATTGGTAATTATAATGTTTTTAGAAATCATTTTACTCTACATCATAACTTCTCATTTCCAATTATCCATTCTGTGACTCATCACATCTTGATTTTCTATTTCTTATCCCGTATTTTCAAATTAATATCAGACATTCTTTATTCCTTGTTTATCATTTGTCACACAATTTTATTTTCCCTTTCTCTTTGCCACAAAGAATAAGACTTATATTTTTTTATTTCATAATTTTTCTCAAATACACTTACAAATTCAAAACTTGAAAAAATGGACAAAACATTTTTTGATGAGAATAATTATGGATAATTCTTGGAAGCTATGAGAAAAAAAGCCACAATTTATCAATTGCAAGCTGAATTTTGAAAGAAGAACTATAAGATTCAAACATTTACCAACCAAATTAGATGCTCTTAAGAGAGACATGGTACACTTTTTTTGACTTCATCATTTAAAAATCAGTAAACTGATTAAGAATTAATGAATGAGCAGCCCTTAGCATTCATATCAAAAAAAATTTAAGAAGCCTTTTTAAACACATGGGGTGAATAGAACAAAATAAAATTATTCTTTCCTATTAACATCAATAACTCTCAATTTTGTCCTAGGTGTCTATTCCTTAATTTTTTTTGATTGCATTTTTTGGTATTAAGAAGCCTACTAATAGAGCTTTGCAAGCAAATTCTCTTATTTTTGGTAGAGAATTATTATGTTATGGTGGTATTTGTATTTAATTCACTCAAAAATAGCTATTATATGTAGGATTGAAGGAACAATGAATTGAATTTTTCTTTAAATGGCTTAAGGGTCAGGAAAATTAATGTTAAATACTTAATTTCTTCTTTGGTGAGTTCTAATTGAGACATATGCACCGTTAAAAGATACTAAGTATGTTAGACACAGTGGATCAGGACTGGTGCAGGTCAAAGTGACCTGATCTGAGTCGGGTAAGTGTTTTACCAGCTGTGAACTCTGCCTGTTGGCCTTTTTGAGACCCCCAAAATGGTGACTACACTTACATGTCCCACTCCTTTTATCTTCCCAAAAATATTTTTCAAACCTAATGGCCTTTCAGGGTTTCATTAAAAGAGGACAGCTATGAAAGACTAATAGGTAAAAAAATAAAAGAATTTAATTCATAACATATCCCTTCCAACCTCCAGTCCCACCCTTCATTACTGCAGCTCCAATGACAAATTTGGAGGTCATATTAACAGAAATGTTTGTGTAATATGGCCTTTCCACTTCAACAATATATTTTTAAGTCTTCAAAAATTAATCATTTAATTATTTAAATGAGCTAAATGATGCTGTTCCCCTTCTTGGGTGGTTCATAATGGCAAAATTACATGAAACTTCCCAAAATATATACCTCAAAGGAGATTTTTGTTCCACACCTTGAGCCTTCTATGTCCCCTATGATGCCTACCAATCTTCTCTTTTATGAATTGGCATCCTGATTGTGACTCTGACTATAATAATAACCCAATTTCTTTTATTTAAGCATATTTAAAATGTATATATAAATAAAAACAATTATTTACAGAGAAAATTGAAAAATTACTTTGATTTGGGTACTTTCCATCACAATTATGTGTTGGATAGTGCAGTGGGGTGACACTGGCAGAGCAAACCTGTGGTCAATTTTTGCTAATAAATATATCATTTATGTTATTCCATTCTTATTTTACTGCTATTTTCCCCTGAGTTAATTTCATACTATTGCTATCCTCTTTCACATAAATAATTACCATAAAATTGAAACATAAATTCAGCTAAACTGTCATGGTATACCACACTACTACTCTGAATATCTGTCTATCTCAGGGATTGTTGTGATCCTCAATAGTGTGATCGTGTTCCATTGTTTTGGGGGAAAGGAGGAAGAGAAGACCTCTATTTATACCTTTTTGGCCTCCACAGAGCTCCTCAAAACAGGTACTTGGATAATATCATAGTTGAGTTTTTTAGCTTATGAGAAATTCAGCTTTGGTGTAGAAAAATGTTATCTGGGAGAATTTGGCTGGTGGCTCTTTCTTATCAAACCAATGATATGTAATTGAGATAATTTGGCTGATGAGTTTTTTTTGCCAAGAGAGTGGATAAAATACAGCTTCTGACAATTGAAATTTCTTCTAGTGATATGATATCTTTGAGAGAATCTATCTGGTGACATTGTTCTTGTAAGTGAAGAAAGTGGAGAAAAGACAAGATTTGCTATTGAGTGAACTGCAATTAGATTTTAAAAATGACAGGGATATTGTTTCTTTAAAATCTCCTGCATTTTCATTTATTAATAATTTCAAAATAGAGATGCAATATTGAGAGAATTTGTCTGGTGATTTGATTTCATTATTCCATTGTTTAATGCAGATATTGAATCATTTCTATTGGACTTGATGTGTGTTAGTAATACTAAGAAAAAGTTCTTTTGATAAACCATTTTATTTTATTTCATAGCCTTGAGGTATATCTTTTGTTTGTATTGAGGTGGAGAGAATTCATTTCTAATTCTTTTCTCAATAGGAATGTAACTATCTGCATTTAGTTTATCTCCATTGAGTTGTGTAATTTTGCAATTGATGATGAAATAAGGTGGAGAAATCCATATTTATCATTTTAATTGAAATTATTCTGTTTGAATATATTGTCTTCTATATTCAAAATTCCTGATTATTTCCTAGGCTTTCTTAACAGCTTTATTCACCTAGTTCCAGAGTTCTGTAATTTCATTTCCTTCTAAAAAGTTACTCTGGGATTTTGCTATAATTTTGAAATATTCTTTCCATTGCAAAATTTGTTCCACAGTTTCATTTCCTGTTTGGTAATTATTCCATAAATCTTCTATAATTATGATATCCTATTTGCATATCTGAAATGATTCCACATTTTCATTTCCTTTTCTGGAGTTATTCCGCAATCTTATTTCCATCCACAGAGTCATTCCCCAATGTTATTTTTATCTCTGGAATCAATCCACAATTTGTATGTAGTTCTGCAATTATTTGGCAAGAATATTTCCATTTCTTAAATCATTGTACAATTTGATTCCCTTCACTGGAGTTATTCCAAAATGTTTTACCATCTCCAGGGTTATTCCACAATGTTATTTTGATCTCCCAAGTTATTCTGCAAATTTCCTTTAATTACACAATTTATTATTATTATTATTTGGTAAGCTTTAGACTGATATATCTGATATGGAATACCACATTCCCCTCTCCATTTAATCCTTTCCCAGAATTGTAGTTGAAAGATCATCAATATCAATTGTATTCTGTATGAATACCAATTTCTTCTTCCTCTAAGATTGAATCTTCAACTTCAATTTCTTCACTGCTTTTATTTTTTGATGATGGGGTTAAGTGAAATATCTTCTCCCTTGAATACAATCTTGATGTGACTTTCTGTGAATTTCCTTTTCAGTTTAGTTCCATCCAGTTCTGAAAGCTAATAAGGTCCATTATCAGCTTTTTTTATAACTCTAAAGGGTCCATCCCAATGGTTTTTTGAAGAGGAAACTCCACTGTGACACAAGTGTTTTGTTGGAAACTGATACAAAATCTTTGTGTTGAAGTGGATCTCTAGGCTTGTGTGCCATTGTTTTGATCAAGTATTGAACTCATTTGTTTCTTGAATCTCTCAATATATATGCTTATTTTAATCTGTTTTCTTCTTTTTCTGAAATATTTATGGCAGAGGTTGACACCACCAGTCAGAAAATATGTCTCTTGGGTGGAACCAATACAGAGCATGGAGGGTTGGAACCCCAATAGACATCCCAAATTGTTTATGAAGAGGGAATTTATACTCAAAGAGAATCAGGAAACCATCCAATCCATAGAATAAAAGTGGAAAGATTCCAATATTATGCAGGGGGTACTCTTGTATAAAAGGAACACCAGAAATCACCAGCCACACATTAATCAAGAACCCACAAACCAGTAGCAGGTTTTTCCAAAACTCCCTATTATTCCCAATCCCAGGTAGCTTCTCAAAAGATGAAAGGGGCATAAAGGAAGAAGAAACACACTCAAACCAAATAAAGAAGGAGAAAGACCCACTACTGCAAAGGTTTATGGCATTAGTGAAAGAGGCATCCAAGAAGAAGAAGTGATTGTACCTAAGAATGTTGAAAATAGTTAAAATATAATTAGCCATTCATTGCTTGATAATAATACTGAAATTACCACTAATAGTAAAAAAATCCAGAGCCATCCAGAAGTGATATATGTAGTAACACCTTGTGGCTAAAAATGACTAATCTCATGGAATTTTCACATACCAATATTGAAATGATTGAAAAAGATGTCAAATCACTATAGGAACAAAGTTCCATAAGATTCAAGTAGTCCAAAAGACTAGAAGTGAAATCTGAAAGGATTTGGTCATATTTTGAGTTGACCAATAGGAAACTAAGCCAGAAATTGGAGGAAGATCAAGCCAAGAGGGACATAAGAAGTATCCAGAAAAGACTCTATGAAACAGACAAAGATGTTAATCAAGTTTCAGAGTAAATAAAGCTAAATGAGACACAATCCCAACAAAAGCCTATTATTTGAGCAATCCCCAAGACTAGTTTCCCATTGGACCCAATCAAAAGGATAGAATCCTGGGGATTCATGAGTTTGATATAAAACAAGATCATGTCTACAAAGAAGAATTAATGAGATACTCTGATAGAGAAGCCCTCAATAGGCTTCCATAAGTGGTCAACTGGCCCAAATGCTCAGGTACAGTATAATAAGACCACATGGAGCTTATTGACTACATTGATTTTCCTAGTATCCCTGATTATTGGATTACTTTCAGGTTTAACAAAGCCTTCAAAAATCATGCAAAAATATGATATAATGAGATTAAATAAATCAATTTCAGAAAGCCATGGGATTAGTGGAAAAAATATATTATCCAAAGGTACTGCCATGGATCCTGGGTATGGCAGAAGACTATATCTTTTGAGAATGACAAATACAAAATGGAGAAATATCTATTTTGCTGGTGTCTCAGGCATTCAAAGAGGCTGAAGTCCATAGACTTCCCCATTTCAACAGAAAGGAGGAATCATAAGCTACTGGAAAAATTACTAGTAGACTTTGAGAATGTAGTAAATTCCAGGCACATCATATATTGAGATGAAATGAATCCATAGCATAAAACTATTAGTTTAGTGAAAAAATATCCAAAGGTACAGAGATGGAACCTGGGTGTGGCAGAAGACTATAGCTTTTGAAAATGACAAATTAAAAGTGGAGAAAGATCCATTTTAATGGTTCCTGCGACAGTTCAAGGTACTGAAGGCCATATATCCCCAAATTTTAACAGAAATGAGGAATCATAAACTACTGGCAAAATTACCAGGGAGCTTGGAGCATGTAGTAAAGTGCAGGTGCAACAAGGATTTTAACCTGCATTAAATTTCAAATACCCTGCAAAAAGTAAGAAAAAGTACTTTCATAAGTATGCACTCAGCATAAAAAATGAAAACCTTTGGGGACCAGACCAGGTTTCTACCAGAGTAAATGGATAGACCTTGAGACAAGGGGGTAGAAACTTAAAAGAAGAGGAATTTATGCCACAATTGGGAATCATAGAACTACTATTCAAAAACCTGACCTAAACCCAAGGAGAAATTCTATTTCATATATGAAGAGAGTTAAGAAGGAGAACAAAATTCTGATTCTTGTAGTATGGGGAATGGCCACAGGGATGGATCACATAATTAAGATGAACCTTTGGAGAAATACATAGTAGAGTATCAAGAGGAAAACTCCTTGAGAATACAATAAATCCAGCTTGAAGCTGAACTTCTCCAACAAGCCACTAATGAAACACTTAGTAGCCACATCCAGAATGACCATACATTTTTAGTAACACCTTCTAAGGGGATGGGGTACATACATGGAACACCAACAAATTTGTTAGTTTTCTTTGATGAAAGTAAACATCCTCTGATAATCTAGACAGCAGAAAGCTCCTCTGTAGTGTCCAGAAACTACCTGAATGAACATTTTCCTCAGTGGAGTACAGACAAGTGAGTCAGGCAAAATAAAGTCACTTGGAACAATAACAAAGAAAATTATCATACCTCACAAGAAGGGTAATTTAAGATGGAAACTAGAATTTGTAGTACTGTGCAATGAACAAGGGAGGGGCTTTATACTAGGAACAGAATACCAGAGGAGCCATGGTATAGAAATATGTAATAGTTAGGACAGGAACCCCACATTTTGGAAATATAAAGAGAAGAAATTCTCATTCAATTCTCACATTACCCATAGCTCAACAGGACTCACTGTAGAAGCTTGGTGGGGAGGGTTCCAAGAAGCACAATATAGCACCTTACTCACACAAAAGCGGAAAACTCAGTTACTAAGAGTACTTAAAATCCATAGATGTGAATTTGCCATTGGTGATGAAGCCCTAGGGAAAATCAAATTTGATTAAATGTAACTATTCTCAGATGTGGAAAGGCTTTACTCACCCATGCTTAGAGGAACCCCCTATGCAGAAAGCCTGGAAACCAGGAAGGAAATTGAGAAACATATGAATGAACTACTGGACATGAGATTGATTAAGAAGATAAGACATGATTGAACAGTGTAATATACCACTAAAGTCCTAATCACATGGCATGATTGTAAATCCAAACTTTGTGAGGAGTTCAGGGCACTGAATAATTACACAAAAGTAGATAGTTACCACATTCACTGGAAAAATCGGTTGGAGCTAAATTTATCACCAATATGGATTTCGTGAAAGTTTCTCACAGAAATTTAGTTAAGGCAAATAAATCAAACTACTCATAATTGTATGTTACATGGGCATATATGAGTACACCAGAATGCCATATGGCATCAAGAATTCACCAGCCCATTTTAGGAGGAGGATGAACAATATCTTTGAACAGGAGATAATGGGGGAATTCATTTTGGTTTAGTTTGTTTATATAATAGTGTACTCAGAGAAATTTGAAGACCCATGTCAAGTACTTACAATGAGTATTGGGGAAATTCACACCAATAGATATGAAAAATTTACTCAAAAAGTTCAGTTTTGGTCAATATGAACTACCTGCGTTGGGACACAAGGTCTCAGGCTTAAGCCTGGAAATTGGCCAGAGGAAAGTAGCAGAAGTAATGCAGAAACCAGTACCTAGGAAAGTTAAATAGATGCCAATTTCTTAAAGCTTTCTAGCTACTACAGGAAACATATCAAGAAGCTTTCTCACACAACCAATATCCTCTGCAAAGTGTTTTCAAAATATGTGGTTCTTATATAACTAAATAAAGTAGGGACGCATATTAGAGGATCAAATATGAGCTCACACATTCATCAGTTCTTCTGATCCCATATTTTGAGCTACTGTTTGAACTGTATTTGATTCAGCATACAGCCAGGGACTCGGTGAGGCCCCTCACCAGAGAGAAATAGTGGATGCTCAGCCCAAATATTGGTTTATTTGCTGAATCTCTAGAAAACTGAGACACTCAGAGACCAGGTATGGAGCCACATAAAAAAGTGCCTCTTCCTATCATGGTCCCTGAAGAAACTCCACTGATAACCCAAAGGATTAGTTTTTGAAGTCTATACAGACTGTACTGAACTCAAATCCCTACTCAATATGAAAAAAACCAACAGACACATTTTCATATTGAAAAAATCTGCACAAGAGTACAAAGGGGGAATTACTATATTCTACAAAGAAGGTAGAATTTATACAAATACAGATTACAATTAGAGAATGATAAAGCTAATCTAGATTATTTCCAAGATAAAGGGACAAGAAATCCCATACAAGGCATTCAAGTTTATAGAAGGAGACACTTCAAATTCAAAATCTAGGTCTTGAGTGATGATTAGACTAACCTAAGAAGAGGGGTTCACTCAGAAATGGAGACACCCATCCAAGTAATAAGCTTATTAGATCTGCACAAAGAGTTTTTTGAATTAGTGAAACAGGATTATTCAAAGAATAAACAATGCAGAATACTAGCTCACTTACTTCAAGAGAAGTACAGGACCCCTGAGATGGAAAGCCAACTGGAAGATCTACGGGCTAATTATTTAAAAGACAGCAATTTCTTTCTTATTGATGAGCTACTATATCATAGATAAAAACACACCAGTGCTTTAGTAATCATAGATTGCGACCACATATCAATTATCCTACAATAATGCCATTACTCTCCATACATGGGACACATTAGTGAATACAAAACTAAAGAAAGAGTTTCTAGAACTGCGTGGTGGCAAGAATGGGAAGCAGAGTTGATTGAATATATCAATAGCTGTGAAAGATTCAAGAAGGCTAACAAAAGCCATGTCAAAAGATATTTGTTTCTCCAACACATTGAATTAACTAGGAGCTCATGTGAAATTACCAAGATGGACTGGTTTACAGAGCTTGTCCCAAGAGGAAAATATAATTTATATTCCTTCTCAGTAAAAGTAGACAGGTTCAGTAAGAATGTCAGATTCCTTCCTTTCCACAAGGAAGATGCAGAAATGGAAAGAGAAATACTGATCCGGAATAAAATAATTGCATACAGTGCAGTACCTAAGATCATCATCAGGGATGGAGATCCCAAAACCCCATAAGAATCTTGTACCAATATCTATGATATGATGGAGACCAAAATGGCCTTCTCTACAGCCTACTAATCACAGGAATATGTCCTATAGGAAAAATGATTCAGACTATAGAAGACATTTTCCGAAGATTCTGTGCATATGGTATGGAATACAAGGACCATGAGGGATATACTAATTATTGGTTAATGCTACTCCCTGAAGTTTTACTGGCTTATAGAGCCTGTGAACACTCAGTTACAGGAAAAACTCTATCCATACTTGAGAAAGGATGTAACCCCATTCTACTAGTATAGCGCTTGAAAAAGACCCTACTTACTGTACACCCCACAACCAAAGATGTGCATGCTATGTGTAAGAAGGCCTTTGATACCAAAGAACTATTCATTATAGATTCCTAAGAATATGATAAACAGATATATAATAAGAGTAATAATTAACCATACTTCAAAGAAGTGGACCAAGGTTTGGTATCAACACTTAGCTTTAACAACCTTAAAGGCCCCAAGAATATGAGGGACTCCTATGTAGGGACCTTTACCATAATCAAAATGGTGAGGAATAATGCAGTAGAGGTAAACCTCACTTATGAATTTTCAAGGAAACACTCAGTTTCTTCAGTTAGCCTGGTCAAGCCCTATAATATAATGGATGAGGAAAATCTCCCAAAGACAAAAGAAGTCCCTTAAAAAGAAAGAGTGGTTGAAAAGGATTCATCTGGCCCAGTGAAAAGTATACTCAGAGCTAGAAGAATTAAGATCAATGGGAAAGACCATGGAAAATACCTAGCAATTTTTAAGAGCCAGGAAGCAGAATGTCAGGCTGAGTCTATTATGAAGTAGTAATCATAGTATTTACAGCTTTCAATATGACTGTGACATGAATAATTAGGATAAAAAAAGGTTTTGAATAGAGGTGTAGGTGCTTTACTATTGTGGAATAGTGGTGGTGAGTACTGTTGAAAGCCCTGGGTGCAGTCTTACCAGTTGGGTTGCTATAATAAGAGCTACAATACACTAAAACTAAGGTATACCTGATTATTTTCCATGAGTATGACTGTTTTTTACATTTTTACTATGTAGGAATTGTAGAGAAGGATGGGGATCCCTTTTCTGGAAGAGAAAAGGCCTTCTTTTATCCTGAAATGGGGTGGAAAGGTCCTCTAGACCATCCACCTAGAGTAATTGAAGATTTTTCATTTCATAGTACTGTCTTGTGGGTTGCACAAGGCATGTATACTCTGTATTGGGCTCAGATGTGGTTTTGATACCACATCTGGGAAGTTTTCCCCAATACAGGGTGAAAGATTTCATCTGGGGACAACAAAGCCCTCTTCTGACATGTATGACATGTAGAAGGCTGCACAAAACCTTCATGGGACCCCATTATTGAGGTATAAACAATATTCTTTGTCTGTTTGACACCTCATCATCATAGGTATAGGATAGTATCCCACAGAAAAGGTGTATTGGCCAATCTGTGGGATTTTAACCTTGAAGTTGCTATAGCTATGTCAGTTTTTAAGATATTGAGCCAAAATTTGGTTCATTGTGTAGCCCTAGATGAGATATAAAAAATGATACCTCATTTGATATGGGTATAACTAAATATGCCAAATTTATGCTATGTTCAATTTTTCTAATCCAGATATATGATTTTCTCAAAATCTGTATGGAACTTGTTTTCCCCATAACTTTTGTTCTATATGTAATATGAAGAAATTGATGGAACCATCAGATAGTCCTGATCATGCTGTTTTCAAAATGACCCCACTTCAGGTATCTCACACTAAACCTTTGGAGGTTAGATGAGAGGTGAATATTTTATTCACCCTTATTTGACCTTATTTTGGCCATGACTTCTGTATTTTTGGTTATAGCTCAATTTGGCTAGCACCATTGAATAGCCCTGTTTTAGAGCTTTAATATGAGCACCCATTTGATGGGGTTCAGCCTCTTTATATAGAGTTTAGATGAGAGGTGAGAATTAAGTTTTATTCTTGGAAACTTCTTTAAGCAGGAATAAGTTTGTTATTCTTTGTCCTATAGTGATGTGACTTGTATATTTGAGAACAAGTGAGTTTTGTCTTTTTTTTGATACCTTTTGAGCTGGTTTGGCTCAGTTGCATGTTTTGGTGGTATTCTGCTCTACCATTGATTTATGGTATTTGGCTGTCATGCTTGTGCGCTGGTTTTGAGTCACAGGATGATGCAGAAAAAGACAAGTGGCTGCCTGAAAAAGACATATATTATGGAAAATTCCACCTCAGGAGGTTCAGAGCCCCAGGTGGACAAGATATTCTCACAAATGATAATCATTTTTTGGGAGGGTATTATAGCCTGTGACTCAGAGATAGAGCACAAGCATTCCATCCGAAAGCACCACAAACATGGTACCCCAGGAAGGGTGAAATACACGCCTTTCCACCTTTAATTAAGCTAATAAAGGTACAATAAGGCCCCAAAAACAAAATAAAGAGCTCAGAAAAGGTAATCTGGAAATATAACCATCCTGAAGAGGAAATCCACCTCATTAACAAAATACCATTCTTATTACAAAGCAATAATAATTAACAAATTTATTAAGGTTACAAATTCTTTCTGAGCATAAACCTTAATGCTCATCTCTCATCCAAATTCCAGATATTGGAAAACAGACCCATTAAGTGGAATCTTTTATTTAATTTCTTGAAAATGGATATCCATTGATACCACTTCCAAGGCTGTAGAGAAAATCAATCAGAAATTACTATAAAAACAATATCTGGGTAGCTTAAAAATATGATACTATTTTTTCACCTCTCATATAAAATCCATAGTTTGGATTAGGGACCTATTAAATGAAATATTTTCTAGAAGGGCTAAATCAGGGATACATAAATTTGTTACCCTTTTCCCTGTGTCTTATCCTTCTCAGATGTTATTTGCATTTTTCTCTAAAACATAAAAGAAATACTATTTTACCCAGATGTAAAAAGATTTTAAGCATGGATAACCTTGTAATAGTTAATCCAAGGTGAGTAAAGATGTGACTATCTTTTAGAGCTCACTTGTAGCTACAATTGGAGCTACATTTCAGCCTTTATCTCAAAAAATGACATAGTTATTTAGTATTTAAGACAATAATCACAAATAAATTGGTACTGTTGGATACTATCCCATATAGCTGGATTATGAGTTTTCAAAGCCATTAAAAGGATTTTTTCATTTTATTACTCATAATAAATATCTTACAGCTTCACTCCAAAATGTATTGAGTGGTACTGTGGGATTTTATTACATAAAATTGAATATGAGGTGTCAAAGACCCCCAGTTTAGGTTTTGAAGTTGACCCCTCACAAATTGAGTAAGAAGGATCATTCAGATGTGATTATTACATAATTTGACATTTTCTGACTTGTAGACTATTCCTGTAATATCAATTGGTGGAAGTTTTCTTCTCTTGTGGGTACAAAAGGATTAGTTGTGATTCTGAAACCACATTTGGGCACATACAAGTGTTTCTGGCTGTGTTGAACCACAAACCAACCACCTGAGTGAGAATATTCACTCTATCAACATCTTGAGATTTAACTCACCTCTTTACACCCTTATTTGAGATACAAGGAAGCTTTAACCCATAGTAAATACCCCCCATCATCTTATTATCCTGTCCTTATGAGGTCAAACTGACTTACAGAGAATTAGTCCTTATAGTATAATAGATATAATTTCAATTTTAATCATTTCACTCATTACTATTGTAATCTAGAAGATAGTTTGTGCAACAAGGGATTTCAATAGACTAATCACCATTTTACTTAGATAGTGGATCCCTTTGTATTAATCTTTCAACAGTATTTTACATGTCACAGTAATAGTTGGATCTTGTCATTACTACTCTATAGCTTCTTCAGAGACTCAGGCTGACTCCTAGACTTTTGAGGACTTGGATAATTGTTTTTGGAGTGAAATTGAAAAGCATGGAGCTTTATAATCCAAGTACCAACACCATAATGATAAATTTTATTCAAAAAAATATTCAAGCTTTGGCATTTGATGGCTATCAAAAAGAAAGTTCTCATAGGTTTTAATGTCATTTATTCTAAATCATTGCTAAGTAATCTTTAAAATATTTAGGAAAGCTTAAACAAAATGACAATGATTTGGAAGAACAATATATTTCATGCATCCCTTATTCAGATAAATTTAGTGAAGATGAAGTCATAAATATCCCTCCAAAGAGAAAAATTAAGTGGTTATCCATCATAATGTTTCATATTTAATTATGAGATGAGCACATGTTATGGTAGATATTGAACATTATGGTGTAAAAGATGAATGTACTTCTTCCTGTGGGTGGTATCCATGGCCATTTTTGGGTACTATGAGCTTGAGCCTGGCAAAAAAAAGACCTTTTCATACCACAGTGCATGTTTTTTAAGTGAATTCCTTTAATTTAAAGATTTTGAATTGAGAATAAAATCTGTGTAGTAAAATTTTTTATTTGAATTACATATTAATAATTTGTGGTATAGTACACTTAAAGGAATTTAATAAAAGAAATAGAAGTATTCATTTCTCAGGTGTTGAGTAATTATGGTTCCAAGAGCTCCATAATCCTCAAAACTCCTTTTTTCAAGTCTTTGAATACAAATATCAATACCAAATCTCATCCATTTTGGCCTGTAAGTGAGTCACAAGATCTTTGGCTCAATTGATTATGAGTTTTTGATATAAACCAGATTTGTTTTCACTGTTTTCAGGTGGAAAAAATCACCCTGAAGTAGAAAAACTACACAAATCCAATTGCAAACTCTTTAAAGGGTCCTCACACAAATCCTGACCTGTTTTGAATACCCTCCATCACCTATTACTATACTGATGGCTGACCTATAAGGTTAAAAGGGTTAAACCAAGTCCTTTATTGGTTCAGACCAGGGTTAATTTATTCCATGACTTTACTTTCTTCTTTCATCATTCTCCTCATAAATGGAAAGAGTATTTTCTCTTCTTAAGAAAGAAAAATTGAGACTATAAAAAAATGTTTTCTTTGCCCATCTTTTCTTTTCATTTTAGAATATTTTCTTTTCATAATTAGTTTTAACATTGTTAAACTAATCAATAAAAAACCTCAACAATCACTTTGAAAGTATTTTAAACTTTTTAAACATGTTAAAATGTTATTATAATCATACTTTGTGACTTTTTCTGACCAATTTACCCTTGAAACACCCCAAAAGTGTATTAAATCATCTTTTCTCCCCATAAGCTTTGTTACTTTGCTTACAGATTCACTCTGGCCACTGCTGGGAATGTTTTCTCTTTTAATTCCATTTTTAGTGACTCTTTTCTAATATTAATTTTCTGAATCTCTTTGCTAAGCTAATTCCAATTGAAATTTCTCTTGAATGAATTTCTTTTGTAGCCATAAATATCTTTTGTAGATTATTTTTGAATGAATTTTAATTTTTGGTAAAGGAATAAATCTTTTTCATATTATTTTCTGACAAAAAAAGTTAAAAACATTCATTTTGGGATGTTTTTCTCTTCAAAGTCTTAAAATGAATACTTTTACATCATTTTACCTTATAGAAATTCTGAGGACAGGAAAAGTACTTCATTTTTGATCAAACTTTTATCTCCACCACTTGAAAACATTGTATAGTCATCATAAGCCTTGATAAAATTAAAATACCTTTTTTGTAACTATTGATTCTTTTAAAGACTTTGAACCAGCACAGAAGCTTATCAAATAATATTATATAACCATAAGATTTGTCACTCTATTTCCAACTTCATCCTGGTCACTTTTGGAAAAGTTCTCCCTTTAATATTCATTTTTGAGACTCTCTCCTTATATTAACTTCCTGCAGATTTTTTTTATTAATTACAATTTACTTTCCCTTGAAAATTTATCTTTTGTAGCCTTAATTATTTCTTTTTGAGTATTTTTGTGAAAAATGAATTTATTTAATATTTTAAGCTCAAGTAGAAAAATTGTGGTTTTGGTTTTTTTTGAAAAACTTACAATTGAATTTTCTTGATAAATCTACCTTATCAAACCTTTGAGGATAAGAAAGGTACTTTATTTATGCATCAAAGTTTTATTTCCACACCTTCCATTTCATCAAAATTAAGAGAGACCCTTGAAAATTCCCAAAATAATTGAATGCAGTTTTTAAGTCCAAACTCAATCAACATCCGTTTGCAAAAATTTATTAAGAAAATAGAAAATGAAGCTAAGGTAGCCTGTATGGCTGAAAGACCTTTGGGTAAATAACCCAGTAATATTCTGAATTGGGCCAGTCATATGTTTGTTCAGGCTCCTAATGCGTCCCCCTGGATTCCTACAATCTTGTTTCCAACCTGGAGAGATTAATCTCTGAGCTTCTCATAGATACTGACCTCCTTTTCACCCTGGGGAGTTTTCACCCTGTTAGTTGATATACTTGTTTTAATGATATATATCTATTTTCTCTCATCTTTTGATGATAGATACTGATGATTTTGATTCATTAATTTGCATATTTTTGTTTACTGTTCAATGGATATTGTTTGTCATACCCTCACTAATTCCCTTATTTCTTCTGAGAGGGTTGCAACAGTGAGTTAATTATCTACGTAGTTGTCCCTTCTTTCGTTTATATTGTTTGTACTTTACTGCAGTTTTATCAAAGAACTATATCTTCCTATCTCTTTGGATCTTTGGAAATACTCCAAATAATCTCTTATTCACTTAGTTCCAGGCCATTCTTACTTCCCAAATCCGGTTTGACAACAAAGGCGTGAAGAATTTCGTTTGCTTATAAAGACTTATAATGGCTCTTCAATTAGCTCTATGGGTGTTATTTCAAATGATGGTATTATTCATATTCACCATAAGCTAAAATTATTTATAAATGTGGGAGGTAGAAAAATAACCTCAAGAAGTCAAATCTCGGTGACAATATTCATTAC
The DNA here is from genome assembly GCA_023105745.1 of Austropuccinia psidii. Classification (NCBI taxonomy): domain Eukaryota; kingdom Fungi; phylum Basidiomycota; class Pucciniomycetes; order Pucciniales; family Sphaerophragmiaceae; genus Austropuccinia; species Austropuccinia psidii. The sequence goes on along the minus strand of JALGQZ010000017.1, from coordinate 24,860,881 downwards.
TAAATAAAGCACCCCAAGCATTACTATAGCAGTTTTGGAATATTTTTAGGACCTATTCAGCTTCTTTTTCTGATGAAAAATGCTACTTTTTTGGGGGGGCCTCACAAATTACTCAATCACTGCGAGACTGTTCTGTGTATAAACCTCCCAGAAAGCCATTGTTCCCATATAAATAGAAGGGTTTTCCCTTGTATATTTTAAAATAAATCTCCATATCCTTTAAATTACATATTATTTTGAAAAATATCTTGTTTATTCTTCTAATTAATAGATTTATTTTAATAAATTTCAATTTTGTAAGCTCATACTTATTAATATATTTTTTATTATTATGTATTTGAAATTTTGTTCTATTATGATCAAGGCATAGCTTTTCAAACGAAACCTAAAATTTTGAATCCCTTTAAATATTTGGAGACAAATTTTCATTTCCTTAAAATATTTAAAATTAAATCTCATACCACCTTGAATTTTTCAATCTTGGAATATCTTGATTATGAAAAATAGAATCCAAAAGCTTTGAAATTATTTGAGAAATGGAACTAAAATTCATGATATCTTAATAAATAATAAGAATTATATAATTCAAGTTAATTTTTAATCTCTTGTTTTAATATTAGTGATATCAAATTAACTCTTGATTAATTAAGACAACAATATTGATATTTATTAAATACACAATTGATTATTATTTCGATTGAGAAATCTCAATTTTTAAAATAGGGTTTAATTATATCTGTATACTCACTGGTTGTGAGTAAATAGAATCAAATTCTACAAGCCAAGGCAATACTTTTGTTTCAAAGAAAAATTATGGATATCATATCCCATATTCAAGAGTGAAATTCAAAAAATAACTATATAAAACATAAAATTATGTTTGATTCAATTAGTAAGATGAATTTTTTATTCATTATTAACATTCATTTTTCAAAACATTCAAAATTGAGAATTATACTTCTCAAAAATTATAATAGCACTCATTAATTCTACTAGAAATATTAACCCTCAAACATGTGCATGAGAATAAATGCAAGCTTGCTTCAGCTGAATTGAATAAAAGTTACTTTATTTTATCATTATTCGAATTCCCCATTCAGCAAAAGTTCACCCACTAAGCTATTATTTTTCATTTATTAAAAGATATTCCTTGACTATTTTTGATAGGAGTAAAAATATTCTCTTATTTTTCTTCAACCATTGTAGAATATATGTTGAATAATGTGGTGCATCAGTCAGTAAATATTTGATTACTTCATTGGTTCTGCTTTTTTGTAAATTCTTTCTTTGAATGAGTGCATTGGTTTGAGCCTTTATATATATATGGTGTTTCATCCACATTCTCAGCTCCTAGGCTGGTATTTTTGGAATAATATCTAGAATATACTCCTTTAAGTAACCTGCAGGCTTCATTCTTATATTAGATTGGACCTTAATATTGAATTTTCCCTTTTTTTGTCAAATATTATTTTTAATGAAACATGTTAGCTTGAAACAAGGGTCTAGGATGAATCTCATGGAAAAGGTATTATATTGGATATTATAATATCTTTTCCGCTTAGAATATTCTTTATCTGCTTAATCAAATAATTTTTGGTACCGTTAAGCTTCATCCTTACCTTTGAGACAGCTTTCAAGGAGGATTTGATACCAAGGAGTTACTGAGCCAAGTGATTTATATAAATCACCTTTAACTCAATCAGTAGAAGGTGATAAAACCTCCAAAAAGTAAGAAATTCCTTGAAAAGATGACTAATAATCTTCATTAATTCTTTCCTAAATATCTATAAATCATTAATATTAACCTCATTTAGTAATTTCTCAAAACTAAGTCATCATACCATTAAAGCAACACTTTTAATATCCTCCTTCTCTATTTCATGAGAAACAAGTTTGTGATTTTATCTCACTTATTTTGAATATTGAAACAATTTTTTTTCCCTTTGAGCCTTTTGTTTTATTTTATTCATAGAAAAAATCAACATATCATTTTCTCTGTTTTTCATTCTGGACATAACATAAAATATGTTAAATTAAATCTGGTTGAATTTGTGGCTATGGGTAGTTTTGGGGGTTCACTAATTTTTCAAAGGAATTTTAATTTTCCCCATAAGTTATTTGAAAATCAGATAAGATGAATATCTTTTTTAACTTTTTAAATAGATCCTTCTAATCCTTTCAATGTGCCTTTCTCAGCCAAAGTGATATCATTTCAAGTACAGCTAAATTGGGAATAAAATCTTTGAGTAAATGTGCTTTTTACAGCAAGATCCATAAATACAGTATTCTTTGAAGAATTATCTAAAGCTATTACCTTGATTAATTGACCTATTGAAGAAGTCTCTCAGTAATATATATAATTTGAATTGTAAAAAATATCATTAGAATTTTTCAATTTGACATCACTCGATGTATCTATCTCAATGGCGTTTTTTGGTTCCTTTGTATTTTTTTGGATATCCTATGAAAGATATATTGAAAATCTCAAAAAACTTTGAATATTTTTTTCCTGTATGGGATTTGGAAAATTTTGAGAAACCGGAAGTTTCTGTGATTTGTTTCCAACTTTAAAACAAGAATAATTTTGCTTGATAATTTGGAATGCTAAATGTTTGTTCTTTATTGCTCAAGTGTTTCTGATTGATTCTTTGAGATATAGTTGCTTCACATAGTAATTTGATATATTTTTCTCAATAAACAGAAGAGATTTTTGAATTATTATTATTTGACTAAATAATATGTTTTTGATCTTCAATAATTATCTTGGCAGTTTTTATTAAACTTGTTTTTTAGGGGAAAATTGATACTCTTTCTTAAATTTCCTTGCAGGATTAATAGACCAATTTAGATAGTAGTATTGCTTTCTTATAGTTTTTTTGATATGTCTTCTTATTAGATGCTTCACTATGAAATACAAGGCTTTGTTTTGTTCCATCATAATGCTTGATCTTCTTGAAACATGAATTCACCAGTAATAAGAAATAGAAATTTTTCCAAGTGAAAATTAACACTGAGTAATTTTTCTTTGATTCAGTTTTGAAGATGAAAAATGATTATTTCAAAATAAAAGATATATTTGGTAAAAAAAAACTGAAACTTTTATTTGTACATACATATTATTTTTTTTCATATATGATTTAAATGATATATAATTAGCTCCCATAGGTAACAATATCATAGAAATTTCTATTAGGTTAGCAATAAAATTAAGATTATGGGAGTAATACTTATATAGTTCGGTTAATAATAACAGTATTATTATTTTTCTAATATGAGGTCCCCTCAAATTTAACAAACACCATGTCTAAAATTTCCAACTTTTTTATCCCAAATACCACATTTAATTTTTTGTATTTTAGAAATTCCACACCTTCAAAGGAATGGTTTTTAAAGTCATAAAAATCAAAATTTGGACAGTATCAAATTCTTTCTTATTGATTTGGTTTTTCTGGAGTTATTTTAATTCGATTATCGTTTCTTAATCCTTGAATTTCTTTTCGACTCCTTCATTCTCTTTATAATCTTATTTTTTCTCTCTCAATTCTATTATCCTTTTCTATCCCATTATTTTTCTCTATTTAGCTTTCCCTTTTACATAGGAATGAGAGAGAAATCCCCTCATTTAAATTTGCTTCACTCTGAAACACTAATTATTTCTGAAAAAAAATATGAAAATGAAATCAAAACATTTAAGATTTATCTTGGTTTTAATACAAGTTAAGATTCATTTCAATTTCTTTATTTAGCTTTCTGATTTCAACTTCTTCCAGTTACAAATAAAAATAAAAATAAATAATTCTTTCAAAATAAAGATAAGATCAGAATTCTGCAATCTACTGATGTTTTTTTTTCAAATATTTCTCTTTTACATTCAATTCTTTATGGTTCTTCTGCTTTTATTTTCTTCTCATTTTTAACATTGAAAAAAGAAAAAGAAAAATAAAACCTTTTTGAGCTTCTTGAAATCCTCAATGTTTTGTAGTTAATCATTAATTTTGTCAATTTTTTTACTTCCGACTTTTTTTTTGAAAAAAAGCCATCTTTTCTAAACATATCTTGGTGAGCTAGCCTTACTTGAAAGGACTTTGTTATTTTTACTTGATTGTTTTCTTTTTTTGGTTTTCAAAATTATGAATTAACTAATTTTATTCTGATTATCTTTTATTTTTTGTTTTTTATTTTTAAATTGATAGAATAAAAATTAACCAGAAATGTTATAATTTATCTTTAATACCTCTTTTTCCTAAACAATTTTTTTTTCAAGATATTTCTTTTTATATTTTCATTATTGTTTGAAATAATTTGGCTTTTATTTTCAAATTTTTATGTTTTTACAGTGTCTTGCCTTTAAAAGAAAAGAATCATAATTGAAGACACAAGTGGGTAAGTTTCTATTAATGATCATATTCATCTTGCTTAGAAACAATCCAATATTTTCTTTGCTAATGCAGTAGACACAAAAGATTTTTGGATAATAAGGTTTATTTACCAAAATTGAGGTATTTTTTTATTTTTTTTATCATTCTTTAGCCTGTGATTTTGTAAGAAACTGTTCTCCTTTCTTGGAAGGCAACTTAATATTCATTCATAATATTAGAATTCACTTGATAATCTTTTAAATGAAGAGAATTTTCACAAATACTTAAAAGACAATTTCAGAAAACAATATTCATCTTTGAGAGTTCTTATTTTTGAACGCTAATTAAAAGAAATTTCTTATCACAAATGTCACTTTCGGAGAATTCTTTTTTTGGTAAACTTTTTTCCAATATGGATGAAACTTGATCAGAAAACTCAAGAAAAGTATCATTATTAGTATATATGTATGGCTCAATATAGTTAGTGAATTCTTTTTACCACCATATTATGTGGCAGAAACCCTTACAATGGCTCAAATCAATTTCAAAATTACTTTCAGGAAAAATTAATTTTCAATTTGGAAATTTTTAATTAAGATTGTTTCTGATTTTGCGATTTTTCTTATTAAATTGAATTAAACATTCAGTTTCTTATTATGAATAATCAGAATTATTTTGAGGTTTGATTTCAAATGTACCTTCAGCAAAGGTTAGGGAGGAAGCAAAAATTTTTGGAGTAAGCACAATATTATTGCAGGTTTTACCAAATAATTTTACCTTTTTTTCTTTCAAACTCCTCTTGGGCATCTTGAAATATCCAAGTTTTACTTGCTTTTTTAAAAAAGTTGAAATACAATAAAATAAAACTAAAAGAAAGAAAAATAATTAGTCAGACAGTATCTGAGAGGCTAGGAATATTATTTTAATAAAAGAAAAATTACGTATAAGTTTTTTTTTGTTTTGAAAACAAAATGGAAATAAAATAAAAAAACTAAAAAAAATAGTCAGAGAGCCTCTGAGAAGCTAGGACGATTATTTAAATGAAAAAACTACTTGAAAGGCTTTGTTTAATAAAAATTTAGATTGAATTGAAACAAATAAAAAAAGAGAAATATTATAAGTCAGGAAGCCTCTAAAATGATTTGAATGGTTTAAAATAAAAAAATCTACATTAATTTTTCTCTTGAAAAACTTGAAATTGAATTCAAACAAACTAAAAAAGGAAGGAAGTATCAGTTGGAAAGACTTCAAGAGGCTAGAGAATTATTTAAATTATTTTTTTGATAAATATAAAATTAAAAAGAAAATCAAAGAAAACTGACAAAAAAATAAAATAAGTTGGACACTCTTTAAGAGCTGGGATGATAATATTTGGGTTTTCTCAAGATAAAAACTGATTTGAAATTACTAAAGACTAAAGGGAAGATTTTTGACAGCCTCATTTTGGAATTTCAAAACATTAAAATACCAAATTTTTAAAATATCGAATTTTAACAAATGAAAAATCTTATTTGGCTTGAAAAATGGCTGAGCAATACTTGCAATGTATAAATCAGTTTAATTATGTATTTCTTCTGCAAAAAATGAAAAGCTTTGATAAATATTTGACTTCTTTTAAATGGGATCTCAAAATTGAATAATTTCTTTTATAGGTGAAAAAATTTGTATTTCAAATTAAATTATTTGCATAAGTTGAGTTGAAATTTTTAAATATCCATGCTTTGAGTTTCATAATCTTAATTACTACTTGTGGATTTCTCTGTTAATACTAAATTTTGGATGTTTATTAGCTAATTATTCCTTAGTTTATTTACAAGATAAATTGGTTGAAATCAATTATAAAATATTTAAATTAGAGAAATTTTACATTCCAAGTTCTATTTTAACTATTGAAATGGGCTTGTAATTATACCAAAAATGGATGGGGCCAATATACATATCATCAAGATATCTACCCTTTTATCAATCATACGTCAAAGGTATCATCAATACAATCCGAACCAACAAAGTGTTTTACTAGAAAATTGAGATACAATTTCTGGTAAGTAGGTATTAAAAAATTAAGTTAAAGCTCTACCCTTATTGTCAAGCCCCCCTGAACACCTCCTTCACTTGATCTTACTTTTATTGAAAATATTTGAGGAAAAAAGGAAAATCAAATCAAGCTCTACCAAACATTCATAATAAGAAATCTAAAAGATTCACTCAAGGCGGCATAGGATTAACTTCTTTCAAGTTTCATAAGAAAGCTTCTCTGTTCACTTCCATAATATATGAAGTTGGTCATCAAAGTGTGCAGTGAGCTTTTTTTATCTCTCAAAATTAGTTTCCTTTTTTTATCAATCAGTTTTAAAATATATATATAAGAATTCTTGTTAAAATAATCATTCAACGTTGATTTGCCATTAAATTTAATGCAGTTTTTACATGTTAACAAAAAGATTTTCTTTAACTATTAATAGAAAAAAAGGCATAACTTCAAGAAAGACCTTTAATTTAATATTCAAATTATTATTATTTTTGAGTAGAATTTATTCTTGAAAAAGTTTCAATAGTTTTTGTTTAGAATTTTGAAATATTATATTATATTACTTCTATTTATAACTTATTCCAATACTTTTCTTCATATCATAAAAAAAACACTTTAATTTAGTAAATTTTTTATTCATACTCTTTCTAATCTTAATCAACTCCCATTTCAAATATTCTTTTTTAAAAAAAGAATCAATATTGAAAACTTAAGCTGATGTAGCAAAAAACTTGTTGAAAAGTAATTCATTTAGCTCAAGTAGATAATACCTCTACTGTTTGAGATGTTATCATATGATTGGCATGTCTTTTATACAAAACCATTAAAGATGAACTGGCCTAAACTTCCCAAATGCGTCTAGCATAGCTAAATTCGATTTTCTGGTTGGATTGCTGATATCATTGTTTGTGAGGAGTGAAATAATTGTAATTGCCTTTCTTCCTTCAAAGTAATTTAAAAAGGTTGAATACCCAGCCAAGCAAGTGGAACAGCAATACCCAACAATGAAAAATTCTTAATGTACCTTATAAAGCCTCAAATATAGTACTTGGTGTGGAGCTCCAAGCGTTGCAGAGCCCTATAATTCAAACCTCCACTCTGAAAAATGGCGGACATTGAAGATAAAGATGAAAGCCTATTAACTATCCACACAGATTTCCCAGTTTATTATGCCATTATGTCTAAGTAACCCGGGGGCCATCCTTTTTTTGCTCACTACACACTCAGTTGTGTGGTATATCAAAGATATAGGAATATATATTCGCTTTCTTATGACGAAAGAAAAAAAGACTTGAAAGAACAAAAAAGAAAAACAAGAAAGCAAAAAAACAAAGTTATTTTAAAACAAGTAAATAGAAAAAAAAGGCGATACATCACAAAATGATATACATCAGTGTCAACAACTTTTAAAGTTAAATTAGGAAAGAAAAGTCGTTTGGGTTTCTGTTGATCCATATTGTGTGATAGAAAGAGATTTGGAGGCGAGGATGATGAAATCAAATTCAAGGGAAATAGATATGTCGAAGGGTTGGAGTGGACGTAGCATTAGCAATCGGGATGACAAATTACATAGCTAGGGCAGCTTGCAATTCCTTAAGTTCAGCATCTTCATCTTCCTCTTGCTGTCTCTGAGCAGCTTTCCGTTGTGAAGCTAAAAAAAGAAAAGGGGCCGTATTTGTATGAATCAATCCGAAAAACCCGCCAAAAAATGACAACGCAAAAAGAGCTGACCCATTGGTTCTGATTGACCAGGTAAGTGCAATGGTACGCTATCGGCACCAACAAGCCTATCTTTAAGTTCATCTTGTTCGAGTTCCTCCAGTTCGGCCTTAATTTCGTCCTCATCCAGCTAGACAATGTATTTTGCTTCATTAACCCCTTCTTCCATGAAAGTTGAGCTCAACAAAAAAACTGACCTCTTGACCCATTCCAACCGGATTAGAGATTGCATCGGAAATTTCATTGGTAAGCTCCATTTGTTCACGAATTGAATCCATAGTAGCATCTACTTTGTCGATATTACTAAGATACAAAAGAACTTAAATCATCAACCAAGCATAGTCACGGAATAATAATTTATGAATTAATTTTTCTATGCAAATGACCACCAACAGGTTACCATGAATTCCCTTGAGAACATCCGCTCCCCGACGCATAGCTTGCATAGTTTCCAAGTTCATATTTGCAGATTCGATAGCATTGACCTATATAGGATCTGAATGAGCTCGCCAATTAAATTCAATAATCCTTGAATGGGTTTGATCTAACCTGAGTTTCCAAAGTCATTCGACGACCCGCCAGTCGGTCTAACTCTTGTTCATAAAGTTTTTTTTGACGAAGTGCTGCCGTTGCTGCACGTTTGTTGGTGGTTGCATTCGCCTTTGCTTTTCTGAGCTCTTCTTCAATTTTTTTGCTTGATAAACGAAAGTGAAGATTAGTCAAGGAAAAAGATAAACATTTTGTATTTTTTTAATCTTTTTTCGAATTTAATGACTGATGAATAAGACCGACTTGAGATGGTCTTCCTTTTTTTCAAGCATGATCAAATGCTGACGAAGTTCAACAATAGTTTCACGAGCTTTATCACGTTGATTGGATGTACTTGAGCCACGACCGAGAAGCCATGAGGCCCATGAAGACATGATGAATGATGAACTTGATTGGACGGAATTCAATGAGTGACGACAGAAAGGTAACCAGTGGTTAAGATTTTGGTGATTCTTGAGAAGAAAGATTTGAAGATGCTTTAAATATCCGTAAGATGGTGTTGATTGAGTATTGGATTGGATGGATTAATTGATAAGAAAATGAAAAATTGGATGAAAAGGGAAAATCTAATTTAATTAATTTTTCGGATTTCAAATTGGGACTGAAATTTGGCCCATCAATGGCTTTCCCTGCAACAGTCTACAAAATAAATCACTTATCTTCTCAGATCTTTCTCATCAAATTTCAAGAGGAGAATTAAGACCTGTTCATCATTGTTTCTTCAATCTTGATTCCTTTCAGCTAATTTAGGCTTTCCAGTATCACAACATCAAGCTCACTGGGTCAGTTTCTTGAACATCTTAATGGGAAATCTCATCTTCTTTCTGAATGGCTTATCACTACCTCAAGAAGAAAAAAGGGAAATAGTTTTATTATTCTGTTAATCTTTCCAGAGATAAATAGCTATCTTTACTTCCTAATAACCTAATTGGAAATTCCTTTCAAAAATAAATATAAGTGCCACTTGGGAAGGCCACATTTTGGCTACAAATGAAGTGAGGGTTTTTAATCAAAGAGGTCAAAACTTTGGCTTTTGGCAATTGGAAAAAATATAGATTATTAGAAATGTAAATCAGAGTATTATTCTTGGAAAGCATTTCTAACATAACCAAAAGAAACTTAGTTCAGTTCACAAGATGTATAGTCTCCAACATGATACAAAATTTCTTTCAATGTTGCTCTGATAAACCTGAGGGCACAGCACAATTTCTATCAATACCCTTTTAACAATTACATACTCCACATCTTTGCCATTGCTCATTTCAAAATTCAAAAAATACAAATAAGCTAAATAGCTTTTATTTTTTCTATCATAATCTTTTTAAAAGCCACTAGAGCCCCTTATATGGAATATTTTGAGCTACGTTTACTTGTGTGAAAATAACTCGAAGTGATTTTAATGAAATAAGATTCGTATTATTCTTAACATAATTTCAGAAGAAACCTTTTCGAATAACCACATTCTGTTAAAGCTCTCAACTAATAATGATATATAGGGGAATTTTAGCTTTGAAATATAAAAACAATATTTTCTGAAAGCTTCATGTGTTTTTCTCATATAACCTTACAAATAAAGGTATTCAAGGGAAGAGATTTTGGGTTATTTATAGAATGCCAATTCTATACAATATTGAATTTCTTTGTGCCAATGGTAAATCCTCATACCTATACAGTAAATCATATTACTTCATTTCAAATAATGAAAAATTCAAGCTGAGAAGTAGTGGCCAAAACAAGTTTTGAATTTCCTACTTCTTGTTGTTTTCAAATTTTCGCTTTTTAATATAGCATGAGATCCTTTTAAAACCAAAACTAAAAGCTCTCAAAACTTGCAGTTTTTATCAAAATAATATCAGACCAAAAGGAGATATTTCAGAGAAAATTATTACTAAGGTAAAATACAAATTTAGGATTTCCAAGATATATCCCATAGTTAAAATAAGGAGAGACACCCTTTTGTGAGAGTTTATATAATAATGGAGATCAATAATATAGATTTATGATGAGGTATTCACTCACATGAATTATTAAGAAAAAGATAATCAATTTCAAATTTCTATAGCTAAGCTTAATTATATTGAAAGCTTTAAAACAAAAAAATTACACAATTTTACTTTTGAAATTGAAAATATTGAGAAATTTGTCCATTTATTGAAACATTTTGATGAGTTCTTGGAATACTCTATATGAGATATATGAGGAAATTAAATTCAAGCTCAAACATTTTCATTTAATTTTCTTCATATATAATAAATGGAATCAAATTTTTTATTTTATTTTTCAATTTCTCAGAAGATAAAAAATTTAAATAAGGTTCATCTATGAACCTGTTAATAATATTCTTATTCATTGATAACACTATAGAGTTTTTCAGATTGAAATACGATATAATGAATGAAAATAGCCACAAATACAAAATATGATTCTTAATATAAATTGGTTGAATATTGAAATTTCTCAAGCCTTCCAAATACTTCATTAAAATTTTTGAATTTTAATTACCTGAATCTGGAAATTGGTATCTTGGATTTTTTAATTTCAATACCAAAGTAACTGAAGGATTTGTAATACCAAAAGCCTCTATTTTTGTCTTCATAATCCCACCTTTTAAAGATGAGATCCCATATCCACTTTACTCTCCTTTAGGAAAACTTACCTTCATTACAATCTTTCTTATCATTACTACTGCAGTTTTTTTTACAACAAATTCTGGAACTATTCCCAAAAATTCACCCATCAAGACCTTTTTGAAGTCTTGGCTGAATTATATAGAATATTACAATATTAAATATAACATAGTTTCATTAAATGAAATTTATTAAAAGATACATTATGCCATCCACATCTAATGCTGAATCATATATATATATATAACAAATGACTGGAAAAAATTAACTGAAAAAAAAGTTCAGGAAGTTCTTTTGAAAAGCTTATGTTAAATTTCAACAGTTAGTTCTTATTATTTGAGACAGTCCATATCATGTGGTGGACTGTGATCCATAGCTTTCCAGTATCAACTGGTCTTTCAACCGCTTTAATAGCCTTTTTGGAAAGAGTTTCATTTGTTGAGGTCTGGCAGACAGCATTGTGACAATAAGATAGTTACTAATATCATGGGATTGATTCTGGTGGGAGACAAGGCAAAGGTATCAATCAAAAAGCCGAAAATAGCTGGGGTTCCCACTCCATTGGCATAAAAGAGTTGTACCCCTTGGTGTGAGCCTGCAAGCATGAAAAGCCTTACCTACTAAAAAGTCTCCATCTACTATATTCCATTATTTTGTCTCATTTTCTTTTACTTTTTGTATAAACTTCAAAAATTAATATTAATCTCATCATAATTTTAATTAGATCTTGTTGCTATGACTAATCATTCCTTCTATCATAGTATTTATTCCCACTATTTCATTAATTTTGTTGTCAGATTTGCTCCTGTTACATCAACAAATATTTCCACATTCAAACAAAATTATTTCATGTAATTTCTATTTCAGATTTGTAAATACAATACTTAAAGAGGATTAATTCTATTTGAATTAATCATCAGAGCTCTGACAAAAATATATTTCTAAAAATGAAAATTACTGAAATTTTATTTTAAGAATATTAGCACTCTCAAAAACCTACTGCTGAAGTCCAAATTCCCATAGTACTTCATTAAAAGACTAGTGACACTTCTATTAATTAAAACTAATGGTATTCCACTTTTGATTAGCTTATTAACTTCCTAATATTTAGTCTGGAATCCAACAAAGAGGCACCAGATAACACATGAAGGTTTTTTTAGGCTCCATGAGGAGGACATGGGTAATATCATCAGCTACATGCACTTTGTCAGGCTGAGTCTATGATGAAGTAGTAATTAGGCTATTTACAACTTCAACTATGACTGTGACCCAGTGATAAAAGTTCAAAATAAGAGTATTTTTGAGAATAAGGGTTTATAATGAATATAAAAGGGCTTTACTATTTGTGGAATAGTGGTGGTGAGCGCTGTTGAAAGCCCTTGGTGCAGCTTTACCTGTTGGATCATAATAATAAGGACTAAGATACTTAAGTTTAAAGTATACCTGATTATTTTCCAAGAGTATAACTGCTTTTGAAAGCTGTACTACGTAGGAATTCAAGAGCAGGATGAGGAAACCTTTTTTGGCTGTGAAAAGGCCCCTTTTTATCCTGAAATAGGGTGGAAAGGCTGCTAGACCTTTCCATGTAGAGGAAGTAAAGATTTTTCACTCTCTAAGACAGGCTTGTGGTTTGCAAAAGACCTGTGTAGCCTGTATTGGGCTCAGATGTGGTTTTGAAACCACATCTGGGCAGTTTTCACCAATACAGGGTGAAAATTTTCATCTGGGGACCACACAGCTTGATTCTGATGTGTATGATGCGTAGAATGCTGTACAGAACCTGTATGGGAGCCCAGTATTGAATGAACTATGAGGTATTGAAGTATAAACACGCTTCTTCATCAGTTTTACACCTCATAATCATAGCTATGGGATATTATCCCACAGAAAGGCTGTATTGGCCAAACTGTGGGATTTTTACCTTAAAACTGCCATACCTTTGTCAGTTTTTGAGACATCCACTTCAAAATTGGTTCTGTGTGTAGCCCTGTATGTGCTCTACACAATGGTACCTCATTTGATATGGCTATCATTAGATATGGCAAAGTTATGCTGTGTACAGGTTTTTTTACATATGTGTGGTTTAGGCAAAAAGCTGTATTGGGCTTGTTTGTCCTACAGCTTTTTTTCTAGTTGAGATATGGGGAAATGAATGACACCATCAGATATCCCTGATTGTGCTCTTTCCAAAAAGACCCCACTTTAGGTATCTCACACTAAAACTGTCAAAGTTAGATGAGAGGTGAATATTTTGTTCACCCTTATTTGGCCTGAATTTGCCCATAACTTCAGTAATACAGGTGCTAGCTCAATTTGGCTGGTACCATTGGATAGCCCTGACTTAGAGATTAATTTTGAAAACTCATTTGATGGGGTTAAGCTTCTTAATCTGTATTTCAGATGAGAGGTGTAAATTAAGGTTTGTGCTCAGCAACAGCTTTGAGCAGGAATAACTTTGTTATTATTTGTCCTATGGTGATAAGACTTGTATATTTTGAAAGGGGTCAAAGTTCTCTTTTGTTTGATACCTTTTGAGCTTATTTCGCTCAGCTCCATGTTTTGGTGGTATCTTGGCTATACCATTGATTTATGGTATCTGGCTGTCATGCTTGTGCTCTGGTTTTGAGTCACGGGCTGACACACTTTGGGACACAGTGCTTTAAAACCAGGGGTACTGTCACATGGAAAAATGTGATCTACAACTTGCCAGTATTAACCACTGTTTCAACTGGTTAAATGGACTTTTTGGAAAGATTTCCTATTGTTGAGGTCTGCCAGAAAGCATTGTGACAGTCCAGAATTTCAACATTATTCTACTCATAAGAACGAGGACCCTTCAGATGAATTATTGTGAGACTTGAGGTATATACTACATAGCTCAATAAGCCACAATTAATATTAAAAGAAATCCCATAATATACATAGCCCATAAGTCATGAATAAATCCCAAATTTATTATTTTTTGTGTGGAAAAATATGAATAAACTTTTTGTGAGTAAGTAGATTCATCAATTTAAGAACAAATTTGGATTCTACAGAGAAATTCACCTAAGGTAGCTCCATAGGGTGAATGGGATGAAATTGACTCTATGAGGTGGTAATATCAAAGATACTTTAACACCTCATCATCCATAACAAATAAAATAATTGTGAAGTTTTTTGTTTTTTTGAATTTTCATTCCAAAATAATGGTATTGTGAGAAATACCATGTTACATATACACTTACAATAGTGTTATCCATGTTGGTGGCACTTGAGATTTATGTATTATTGCAGAAAGGTTTGGTAAACCCATAGTGGTTATCAGTATGTTAGCCTGAATTACTATTTTTGATGTGAAAATAGCTAAGGAGGACAAAAGAAATCAAAGATATCCAGGGTACCCAACCTCTGAGGCCTCTGAGGTGTAGCCAGCTCCAAAGCCTCCATCCATGAATTTTCATGGCCTAATTGGTCTATCACAGTGTTTTATGGCCTGTCTACCAAGTAAATATCCCATTAAATCATGAGAAAATATCAAATAAGCTGCTATTTTGATGTGACAAGGTGGTAATGAGAAGCTCTAACTCCTATAATAAATCTAATTACTAATGATTTTCCATGGGTAAGCCCAAAAAAGTAATCAAAAAACTTTTTTTGGACTAGTATCTATAAGATTACCTGTTTTCCCCCCAGCTATCTCTATTCCATTTGTCTATATCACATAGAAAATGAGGTAAAACTTTAAAAATTCTATGAATGGGAAACTATCAATTTATCCTTATGAAGATTTAACAACCAATGGAGAAAGGTATAGTAAACACTAAATCCAAGAATAATTCTGACTTCATAATTCAAATTAAAAGTTTTACTTACAGTCCATTTTTTATGATTTGATGTGAGACACTGAATCTTCAAAAATTCACAGAAAATACAACATATAGTAAAATTTCCAATAAAATTGATAAATTTGAGAAAACAATGTTTATTTTAAAATAAAAGACAATTTACAGTTCTTACTCCTTAACCATAAATGGGTTGGTAGTCACATAGAATGACTCAATTAAGTAATTATGATACTCTTACATGACTACAAGTGATGTAATCATTGAGCTGATTAAGATGACTGGTTTCTCAGTTTGTTCCATGGCACAAATATGTTATCTGTTGTAGACTTAAGAGAAGACTACTATTTTTTTTCTTCCAGATATTATGTTATCATTGAGATTTATCATTAATACAAACAGGTAAGTATTAGTTAAAGCTCTTTTTATATATTGTTATGTTTCCAAATCAAAAAGAAAGACATTAAATAAAATAATCTTACTATTTCCATCAGAATTTAACTATTAATTTTTCTATTACTGTAATAAATAAACTATTTATCCTTGAAGTACACAAATAATCTGTCAAATCACTCTTCCTGTAAGGTTTGTCTATGAAACTCTTGATAATAGTAACAAAATCAAGAGTACTATGACTGTCCTCAATAGAAATATATAATATAATAAAATATTAAAGCCACAAATTTAAATATAATTATTAAAAATAATTATATAAAAAAATAAGTTTAATTATTATTATAAAAATATAATAATGAAAAAAATATAATAATTATAATAAATTATAATTATTCTATTATTGTTATAGTCACTGACAGCTATAACAATAAGAATTGTAAAGCTCTTAATGAGACAATTACACGTGGAAATATGAATATTAACCACTTATAAATAATATAAATATTATTTATAAAAGAATTATAACACAAACTGTGCAGAAATAATTCTTATAGAATAAAATTCTATATAAAAAAACTAATACTAGATAAAAAAAATATAGAACTTTAGAGAAAACTTACTTATAATATTTATTTAATACAACAAGTCAAACAACAACAGTTATTATATTAAATAATGATTATAAGTTAGAAACACGTCTAAAATCAATAATTTTAAGGATAAAACAACTTTTTATGATAAAATTTAAGATTAAAGAGTTTTTAAGAGGAATTTGTGGATTTTAAAAGATATTTAAGATGAAAATTTTATTATATAGAATATATTATTGATGATTACAACAATAATCTGAATTCTATGGCTTCAATTCTTTAATTTACAATTAATAAAGAATAAAATAACCCAAGAATTACTTTAATAATAAGATTTTATAAATAATAAAACTTTACCTGTTTAAATGTCTAAGATGATTGGATTGATAATGAATGATGGACAAAAACAGTGATGAAAAGACTCTTTTTATGTCTTCAGAGCAGCTCTCATGATTCATAATGAATATAGAGGGTGTTCTCAGGTCAAAACTGAAAAACCATACTTAAAAACAAAGTTCTTAACTTAAGGCAACTTGTTTTTAATTCCAATTTAAAGTTACCAGTGTTATTTTTAACTCCATGTAACTTTAATCCTCATTTAAACTAATTATTTTAAGTTTTTAATATAAATAAACTTATTTATATTAAAGTTCATCACATGAACAACTCAAAAAATAGAGTTTCAAGCAGAAATCTCTTAAACTCAATTTTTAATTAATTTTTAAAGAAATCATAATTTTCTTTGAGCTTAATCAAAAGAGTAAATCTCCAGGCTAATTACCCAGGAAATTTATTTATAAAAGATACTTAAAATTTAATTTATATATAGATAATATTGAATTATAAGCTGTGTGAAACTTTCAAGAAAATCCATTAAGATTTGGATTTTTAATGAATTTTTGAAGTTATTGCTATTTTTCCACGTAAAATAGCAATACACACCAAACCTTAGCTTTTGATAAGGTTTTGATGCTTGTAAATTTAAAGTTTTAAGCTTATTTAAGGTTTTTAGGCTTTATTAAGCTTTCAAAGTTCTTAAAACCTTGATTTCAAGCTTGCATATTGGGATTTACCCTTTGGCAGCTTGAAATTCCTGTCCACATTGGGATAAAACCAGTTTAAACCTTAAGGTTGGATCAAAGTCTAATATTAAAGTTTAAATATGGTTTAAAAACCTCCAATACAGGTGGACAACCTTAATTGAATCATTGCAGATCCAAAAAGTTGGGTACCCCAGCTCTATTTGGTCTTTTTCCTTTGTCCCACCTTTTTGCGTGGATTTCGCCCTTTTATTTATTTAAAGCAATACCATGGCTTTAAAACCTTTTAAATTGAGCTCACGTAGGATTTACATTCTGTATGGAAGATCCTTAGCCAATTCAGTAAATATACACCACACCTCAATCTTAACTAAAATTTTGGTAAGTTTGCATTAACCTTATGCAACTTTAAATTTAAGCTTATTTAAGCTTAAATTTAACAATTTTAAAAAAATGTTAAAAAGTTACATTAGTACTGTGAGATTCTTAAATCTTCTAATAACACAAGAAATAAGTGTTTTTGGGTATAACACCTTATAGATGTACCCTAGGTTATTTTTGGTGTAGAATCCAAAAATGACATAATATTTATAACTTTGTTTATCCAAAATAAAGTTATACTTATTTTTTGTTATTTTTTATTTTAATTTCAACTAAAAAGTCTGTTTAAGACAAAATTAGCTGTTTATACAATCATTTGTGGCCTTATGGGTATGTTATACATACCTCTCAGGCTCACACTTCCATTCCTTTTCAAGGTTTCTTTAGAGTATTAGTTAATGTTTTTCACATTCTTAAAGTTTTTCTCTAAGATGGGAAGCTTTATTCAATAATGTATTATAATTATTCTTACAAAAAATAATTATCAATTAAAATAATTTGATATTGTTTTTCCAAGAAGTTATATTATTAATTCTTCCTGTAATTGATTCTGGTATAAAATTTCTGCTTACTGCTATAATCACTAGTATTGTATGAAAAGTAAAAGAAATAATTAAGAAGTTAATTGATTATTTGTGGTTATAGTAAATTTATTCATTATATTTCATCAGAAAAGTCATGGTATTCTTTATTAATAGTAATACAATTAAGAGTTTCATATTTATTGAAAAAGATTAAAATCACTTCGAGTTATTAAGGGTTATATTGTATTATATATTGATTGAATTATTTCATTTTTTGTTTAATTTGAAATATTTGTCAATTGAGCCAGTTTTGATCAGATAATGTAATTTTTAGGTATTATTAAAGAAGAGGGCTCCCAAGGATTCATTGGTGTTATATATGGAAGCTTCATAACCTGGTCACAAATGCCTGAAATTCATAGAAAATAGTATTTTTCCTGTGAAAAAGGTGAATCTGAATGAAAACTCATAATGGCAGTGACTGGTAATGGATGACTCTAGCCTCTTTATATAAATTAAATTATACAATAAATGTCACTAAAAATTGTGTCTGACATAAACAAACAGTTTATTGCATTAGATGTGGGCTGTACAGGCTAATTACATTACTTGGTTTTGAATCAAGAGATGAAGATAGAAAAGGAAAAACAATGATTCAATTATAAGGATAACTATTGAATTTTGAATTCAGCTGATCTCCATTGTAAATGTATTCCTCATTTGTATAAGGGGATTATGGATTGAAATTAGAGAAAAGGCGGACTTAAACTGTGTCTGGGAATATCTTATGTTAATTCTTGAAAGCTTATTGGGATCTTGAAAAGGCATTTGTATTCACTAGGGGAAATGCAGAATCAGATCCAGGATAAGCTAGAAGTACAAAGGTTTGTAAATTCAGTAGTTATATGTATGATTTTACATAATCTGTTTGTACAGATTGGGGATAAACAGGAGGATAGCTTTTAAGATGAATATGCTCTTGAGCTGAAGAATATTGGGGAAAATGGAAATTTGGCTTCAGTTTCCATATTATGGAGACCTTAGAGCTGTGAAGGCTACAATAGTATAGCTATCAATAGTTTTAATTTAAATAAAACCAAAAATTTGTTACAGGGAAGACAAAAAAATAGCTATAAAGATATGAAGAATGCAGTCTTACTCACAGCTAATTGAAATAGCTTTGAGGTCTTCCAAAAGACTCCCATTATTACTGGTTGTTTTGAAAAGTCTAATTCAAATTTGAGGCTAGGAAAATATAGGCCATTATCAGTGGGTTCTAATAGAATTGGAAGTGGTTTGAAGGGTTTTTTGAATAAATTAGAATATTCCCCAAGTCCAAGAGTGTGCATTGTGTTTATATTTATTTATCTTATTATGAAAGCCATTTTTGATAATAATAGGATTGTAAAAGGCTTGGTATTGAGGGTGATTATTCTACTTGGCTTGAATAAAATTGGGAAGCTTGGATTTTTCATTATTTGTTCATTTTTGCTGGAAATTTTGAATAAAAAGGTGATTCTTGAGTGAATTGATTTATCAAAATATTTTAGCTTAATAAATTATTCATTAATTTCTTCAAATTTATTGGAAGTTAGACCTGATTTTCTTGGATAAAATCAAACTTATCATCCCATATTGTATCCCTGTATTAAGCTAAAGCCCGTCATAATACCACCTAAAAGGTCATTGTTGTCATTTTTTGTTTCCTTATATCAGCAGATAGTTTTTCTCAGAGAAAGGATAATGTTTTTTTATAACTAAAATTGGATTATGGGATATAAAATGCATTTATTCGATAAAGAATAACAGGTTATATCAAAGGTAAAGCTTCATCAATTCCCACATATGGGTGTTTAAAGAAGCATTCGGTAAGTATTCAATACTGATATGGTGGACTGATCTTATTTAAGTAGAAACGATTCAATAATCAGATGAATTAAATGGGAAATTAAGGAAAGATGAGAATTAATTTTTATTGAGGGGATGAAGTAATTTTTTGAGTTTTAATGTTGCCACTAAAGAGAAAGACATCATATTGATTAATTACACTCCATATACTTCCACCAAAGAGTCATAACAAAATAATAATAATAATTAAATAATTATCAGAGAGGATAATGAAATCATCAATTAAAATACAAAAAATCAGCATTGGGCATTGTAAAGTACAAAGATATTATTAGTGAGATATGGAAATTAGGCATTCCACCTTGGGTAATGTCCAACAAATTGAAAAAAAACCCATTGATAAAGCTTGTTGGCTAAGAGGAGTTCTTGCAATATGGTGGGTTATTTTTGGTTAGTTTCAGTTAGTCAGAGGAGGTAGTGGAGCCCTTTAGGACTGGCTGGGAGCTAGAAGACCATCAGTGGGGCTGGCAGACCTTTTATGGTGGTTATGTGCAGGCATGGTTGCTAGATGGCCATAAGAAATTGTGATGGTGGTTAAGTGAAATTAAAAGCTGTTTTGGCTGTGTCTAATGGCCATCAGTTAGTAATTGTAAGTGTTTTTAGGTGGAGGAGGTTGGAAGGTTTGTCTATGAAACTCTTGATAAGAGTAGCAAATATCAAGAGTAATATGACTGTCATAAGTAGAAAATATAATATAATGAAATGTTATAGCCAAAAATTAATATAACTTTTAGAAATGATTATGTAAAAAATTATCAATTATAATCAAATATTTTAATAAAAGAAATGCTAACAATTATATTAACTTATAGTTAATCTATTCTTATTATATTCACTGACAGTTATAATAGTAAGGATGTATACAGCTCTTAATGAGACAATCCTATGTGGAAAATAATAATATTCAACCACTTATCATTAATATAGATATTATTCATAAAATAAATATCACAAACACTGTGAAGAGATAATTCTTTTAGAAAAAAATTCTATAAAAAATAATACTAGATAAAAAATTTATAGAACTTTAAAGCAAATTTACTTATAATATCTATTTAATACAATAAGGCAAAAGCAACAGTTATAGTATTAAACTATTTTTATTAGCTGAAGACACACCAAAAATCAGTATTTTGAAAGATAAAGCAAATTTTTACAATAAAAAAAATAGGATTTAAGAGTTTATAAGAGGAATTTGTGGATTTTAAAACATATTTAAGACAATAATTTTATGAGATAAAATGTATTATTGGTGATTAAAACAATAATCAGAATTGTATGATTTCACTTCTTTGATTTAAAATTTATACAGAATAAAATACTGAAGAACTACTTTTAATAATAAGATTTTATATCTAATGAAACTTTACTGGTTTAAATGTCTAATATGATTGGGATTATAATTGGTTCTCGGCAAAACGGTGATGTAAAGGGTCTTTTTATTCCTGAAAAGAAGATCTCATGATTCATAATGGATATAAAGGGAATTATAAGTTCAAAGCTGAAAACCCATTCTCAAAAATAAGGCTCTTAGCTTAAGGTAGCTTATTTTTAATTCCAATTTGAAGTTTACAGTGTTATTATTGTCAGGATGAGTCTATGTTGAAGAAGTAATAAGGCTATTTACAACTGAAACTATGACTGTGACACGGTAAAAATGGTTGTAAAAGATAATAAAGTTGATAATGGATGATTAAATTAAGATTTTAAGGGCTTTACTATAGAGATATAGTGGTGGTGAGCGCTGCTGAAAGCCCTGGGTGCAGCTTTATCTGCTGGGTTACAATAATAAAAGACTACAATAATTAAATTTATAGTTATACCTCATTATTAACCAAGAGTAAAACTGTTTTTGACAGTTTACTACGTAGGTTATTCAAGAGCAGGATGAGGAGATGATTTTGGCTGTGAAAAGCCCTCCTTTTATCCTGAAATTGGGGTGGAAAGGCTGCTAGACCTTTCCACGTAGAGGAAGTGAAGATTTTTCACTCTCCAGGACAGGCTTGTGGTTTGCAAACAGCCTGTATACCCTGTATTGGGCTCAGATGTGGTTTTGAAACCACATCTGGGCGGTTTTCACCAATACAGGGTGAAAATTTTCATCTGGGGACCTCACAGCCTGATTCTGACGTGTATGACTCGTAGAATGCTGTACAGAAACTGTATGGGACCCCAGTATTGACTGAAATATGAGGTATTGAAGTAAAAACATGCTTCTTTGTCTATTTGACACCTCATATTCATGATTATGGGATATTATCCCATGGTAAGGCTGTATATGACAGCAGGTGGGATTTTGACGTTAAACCAGCCATAACTCTATCAGTTTTTGGCATATCAACCTAATAGGTACCCAATTTGGTATGGCTATCATGAAATATGGCAAAGTTATCCCATGTACAAGGTTTTTTGTACATAGGCGTGGTTTGGGCAAAAAGCTGTATTGAGCTTGTTTGCCTCATAACTTCTGTTATAGTTGAGATATGAAGGAGTGGATGGCACCATCAGATAGCCCTGATTGTGCTCTTTCCAAAGATACCCCACTTCAGGTATCCCACACTAAAACTGTAGAAGTTAGATGAGAGGTGAATGTTTTGTTCACCCTTATTTGGCCTGAAATTGACCATAACTGCAGTAATATTGGTGCTAGCTCAGTTTGGCTGGAACCATTGGATAGCCCTGGCTTAGAGCTTCATTTTGAATACCCATTTGATGGGGTTAAGCCTCTCCTTCTAGATTTTAGATGAGAGGTGAAAATTAAGGTTTATGCTCAGCAATAACTTTGAGCAGGAATAACTTTGTTATTTCTTGTCCTATGGTGATGGGACTTATATTTTCAGAAAGAGGTGGTTTCCTCTATCTTTTGATACCTTTTGAGATAATTTGGCTCAGCTCCATGTTTTGGTGGTATCTTAGCTATACCATTGGTTTATGGTATTTTGGCTGTCATGCTTGTGCTCTGGTTTTGAGTCACAGGCTGACATACCCTCCCTCCAAAAAAGGCTCATCATTGATGAGACTGTTCAGTCCTCCTAGAGGCTCTGAATCTCCTTAAATGAAGGTTCCCATCTGGTATGGCATCTTCTGCCAACCATTTGTCTTTATCTGCTGTCTGGTTCTTGAATCTGACTAGGTATTGTCTCTGATCCTTCCCATTGAGTCTGATCTTCCTGGCCCTGATGATCTTACTCACAGGTCCAGGGGAGTCCTCCACTTCCACTATCTCTTGTGGTGTGGGATTCTTTCTCCTGGAGGGGAATTTATCCTCCTCTGTCTGGAAGTATGGTTTGACCAAACTCACTGGAAAGACTGGGTGTTTCCTGGAAAACTCCTCAGTGAGCTTGACCTCTACTGCATTCTTCCCTATCAGCTTAATGATAGTGAAGGGCCCTACAAATGAGTCTCTCATTTTCTTGGGTCCCTTGAGATTGTTAAAGTTCAGTGTAGACACTAACACCTGGTCCCCTTCCTTAAAGTCAGGTTCCATGTGTGATTTGTCCCACCTCTGCTTGTTATACTCTTTGGCCTCAGCTATGAATTTGGCAGCAGTGTCACAGGCTTTCTTCCACATATCATGGAAGTCTTTGGCTGTGGGGTGGATGGTTAGAAGATTCTTCTTCAAGTGATCCACAGGTAACAGGGGGTTCCACCCTTTCTCCACCAGTGCAGGTGTTTTACCTGTGGTGGAGTGCTGGCTTGTATTATAAGCCAGTTGGACTGCTGGTAAGAAGGTAACCCAATCATGGGTGTATCCCTCATGGTCCTTGTATTCCATGCCATAGGCACAGAATCCTCTGAGGATGTCCTCCATTGTTTGGATCATCCTTTCAGCTAGGCCATCTGTTTGTGGATGGTAAGCTGTGGAAAAAGCAAGTTTGGTGCCAAGCATGTCATATAAGTTGGTCCAGAATTCAGATGTGAATTTTGGGTCCCTATCACTAATGATGATCTTAGGGACTCCACAGGTGGATATGATGTTATTCCAAAACAACAGAGCAGTATCCATGGCTGTGTCTTCTTTATGGCATGGTAGACACCTCATGCTCTTTCTGAACCTATCAACTATGATCAAACAGGCATTGTAGTTTTCTTTGCCTCCTGGGACAAGTCCTGTAACCCAGTCCATGTTGATGGTTTCCCATGGGTGCTTGGGTTCTTCTATATGTTGAAGTAACCCATACTTCTTCCCATGTTTCCTATTTGCCTTTTGGAATCTTTCACAAGTGTTGATGTATTCACTCAACTCTTGTTCCCACTTGGGCCACCAAGCTGTGCTTGCTACCCTCTCTCTGGTCCTGTCTTCACTCACGTGTCCCATGTAGGGCCAGTCATGGCATTCTTGTAGGATCAATGAGATGTGGTCTCTGTCTACCACTGTGAGTGCACTTGTGTGCTTTTCTCTGTGGTAGATCAGGCCATCTATAAGAAAAAACGTATTGTCCTTATAGGCCCTCAACCAGGGTTCTTCCAGCTGGGTTTCCAGTTCTGGGCTCCTGTACTTTTGTTGAAGGAGTTGGAGTAGTATGCTACACTGTTTGTGTTTGGCATAAGACTTCTGTACTGTACTGAAGAATTCATTGTGCAGTTCTGAGGAGCTTATTCCCAGTATGGGAGTTTCTGTTCCTTCTGAATCAGTGTTTCCACTGTCAAGGGTACCATTCCCTGGTGCCCATTCAGAAAATCTGAAGTTCCTCCTCCTATCTATTTCCATGAAATGGATAGGGATTTTGGCTGCAACTTCTGGGTCATAAGCTTGATTGCTCTTGACATTGTCCAGTGGCCATCTGCTGAGGCCATCTGCATTGGTATGGCTTTTACCTTCCTTGTATATGATGGTCATGTTCCCTCTATACTCCTGGATAGCTATTTTCCATCTCAGCATATGTCTATTAGTAGTCTTCATGTTTAGTAAAGACTTCAAGGCTGTGCAGTCTGTGTAGACTTCAAAGACTACACCCTCCAAATAATAATGGAGTTTTTCTAGAGCCCAGACTAGACATAGACATTCAGTCTGGGTGGCCCCATACCTGGCTTCTGAATCTTTCAGTTGCCTAGAGATGTAACATATTACACACTCTCTTGGTTCACCATCCACAATTTGTCTTTGGTGAAGGGCTGCTCCTAAGCCTTGGCTGCATGCTGCATCTATATATAACCTGAATGGTAGTTCAAAGTCAGGTAAGATGAGCACTGGTGCATTGGTGAGTTCATATTTGATTCTCTCATATGCATCCCTCCTCTCCTTGGTTATTTCAAAAACTACATCTTTTGAACATAACTTGTATAAACTACTAGTTATGTGTGCAAAATTTTAGATATGGTTTCTATAGTAGCTAGCAAACCCAAGAAAAGATTGCATCTCTTTGATGTTCTTTGGTACTGGCTTTTGCAGTACTGCTGCTACTTTTTTCTGGTCAATTGCCAGACTAAGACCTGAGAATTTATGTCCCAGAGCTAGTAGCTCTTGTTGGCCAAAATTACACTTTTTGAGTGAAATTTTCAGATTGATGGGTATACATTTACTTAGAACTCTGTCTATGTATTGTACATGGTCTTCCCATGTCTCTGACTATATAATGATATCATCAATATATACTACCATCCAGCCTTCCATTATTTCTTCTTGGAATATGGTGTCCATCATCCTTTGGAAGTGGGCTGGTGCATTCTTAATGCCAAATGGCATTCTGGTGTACTCATATATGCCCATATGGCATATTATTCTGAGTAATTTCATGGAGTTTGGTTTAACTCCATTTTGGTGGAAGCCTTTCATACAATCCATCTTGGTTATGTATTTGGCTTTGGCTAGCTTATCCAAGGCATGAGGTATCCTTGGTATAGGGTACCTGTCTGCTTTTGTGTAGTTATTCAGGGCTCTGAAGTCTCCACACAATCTAGATTTGCCATAATGCCAAGTGATTAGGACAGGAGTGGTGATTTCCACTATCTCATTATGTCCAATCTTCCTGATGACATCCATATCCAGGAGTTCATTGATGTTTTTCTCAATTTCTTTCCTGGTTTCCAGGCTTTCTGGATAAGGAGGTCTTCTCAGCATGGGTGGATAAGGCCTTTCCACATCCAGATATAGTTCTATATCATGGCCTTTGATCTTGCCTAATGGTTCTTCACCAATGGCAAATGCTGGTCTGTTCTTTCTCAGCATCTTCAGTGAACTTAGTTTTTGTTTACTGGTGAGGGTAGTGCTAAACTTTCCCTCTCTGAATTCCTTCAGAAGTTCTTCCAGTGGATCCTGAGAAGATATCTGGTATATGTCAAGTGAAAATTTCTTTTCCTTGTTAGTACCTATGGTGATGTGCCTATTTTTACTGTTGTAAATATCTATGCCATACATCCTCTGGTAATCTGTTCCCAGTAAAAACCCTTGGATGTGGGCATCATTAAGCACTACAAACTCTGGGTTGAGTCTGATATTACCCTTCCTGTGGGGTATAATTATCTCCTTGATAATTGTCCCAATGGAAGTCATCTTCCCTGATGCACTTTTAAAGTTCTTTGCCTTAGTGGGCAAGAGCTGTTTTTCCCAGTTTGGGAAGTGGGTATCCAGATAGTTTCTGGCCACTATGGAGCAGTGTGCTCCACTATCAATGATCAGTGGATGCTGAGAATTGTCAATACAAACAGTCATTTTTGTGGCTGTTCCATGTATATATGCCATTCCTTTGGTTGGTGTAACCAGGAATGTTTGTGCATCTTGTGTGTTTTTGCACAAGTTCTTGTTAGCAGTGTCCTGTGGCATGCCTGCTTCCAACTGTATGTCCTGGATTTCCAGTGGGGTTTCTTCTTGGTATTCCACTAGAAATTCCTCTCTTGGGTCTTGATCATCCTCAGATGGTTCTCTGATGGCATCACCCATAGAGTCTGAATCAGAATCCTCTGTTGAAGGTTCTTCCTCAGGGACTTTCTCTATGGCATAGACTTTCTTCTTTGCCTTTGGACAGTTGTTGGCATAGTGGTCTGTTGAACCACAATTGTGACAAGAATTTCTCTTCTTTGCCACTTCTGCCACTCTTTCTTTGGGTTTGTTTTTAAACTCTACCCTGAAAGGTTGTTTCTCTTTGAAACTACTGCTCTTATATGGGGAGAATTTCCCTATATTTGTCCTCTTCCTTATGTCTTGTAAGGTGTTGGCTATGTCATCTAGAGTGCAATTTTGGTTGCATCTGCATTTTACTGCATGCTCTAGTTCTCCTGGCAGTTGTGTCAGGAGTTTGTGATTCCTCATTTGGATGTTCATCTGAGGATCAATGGCTTTGAGTCTTTTAGACTGTCTAAGACACCACTCATATGGATCTTTGTCCACAGAGTATTTGTCATTTTCAAATGACATGGTCTTTTGCCATATCCAAGTTCCATTACTGTACTTTTGGATGATTTGATTCTTCCACCATGGCCAGTTTCTTCTGCCATGGATTTCTTTCATTTCTGTGTACCATATACTTGCATGACCTTTAAATGCAGTATTCAATCTAGCAGTGATCCAGTAGTCTGGTATGCTTGGTACATCAATGAAGAGTCCATCAATATAATCTATGAGTTCCATATGATCATATTCTCCTGATCCAGAGAATTTGGGCCAGTTGGAGGCCTCAGGAAGCTGTTTCAAGGCTTCCTTCTCTGAATAAGACATGCCATCTCCATCCTGGTATTGTGATGGAGATCTTGCCTTATTCAACATCATGGCATCTGGTTTGATTTCATCTGGTTGATATGGATTCTCCATAGCTTGGCCTTGTGGTTGGGGCTTCAAGCTATGATAGGCATTAAACAATTTGTTAATGTCTTGATCCAGACACTCCCTGTCCCTTGTGCTGTGGTGTTGTTCTTCAAAGACTTTATTCAGTCTTTTGTTGGTTTCTTCAGAGGCTTTGCTCAGTTGAGCATAGCCTTCTTGAAGATTTTTAACTATTTGTTCCAAGGAGGCTTGAGTTTGTCTCATCCTCTCTTGGCTAGCTTTAATTTCTGCAAACTGCTTTGCAGATTGTTCAGCATATTGGGACATTTGTAACCACAGTGTATCACTGTTGATGTTACTCTCAGATGTGACAATGTTATTTTCAGTCTGAATGGGGGTAATGTTTCTATTACTAGGACTACTGATTCTAGAGTGGTTTACAACTACTTCTGGTTCTTGTGTACTTCTTTTACCAAATCTGATAGCTTCTGGATCATGGGGTCTGACTCTTTCCTCCTCTGGTTGAAGGAGGCTTTGCTCTTGCCCTTGTTTCCTTGTCTTCTCCTGGAAACTTCCTGGAATTGTGAAGAATGGTGACTCTTGGCCACTGATCTGCTGGTTTCTGAAGGGTTTGAAGCCACTGGAGAGCTGATTTGGCCTGCTCCTTGTGAACCTGAAGGAATCTGAGTAGGCCCTGTCTGGGTTGATTGTTCTTCTATTGCTTGGATAGTGGCTTGATTCTCCCTTATCCTCTGTGCCCTTGCCTCCAGGAGTCTGTGCTGCCTGGTAGGATTCCAACCTTTGGTGATTTCCATAAGGTCTTTGAAGTCTATCTCTTTGAGACAGATCTTCTGGCAACTTGATCCAAGTTCTTCCCAGTGAGTTGCTAGGTTGAACCTCTTGTTGTCCATACTCCATTGAAACAAATCTTTGAGGAGTTGATGGATCTGAAGAACTTGATCCATATCCTTCCAGTCTTCTGGTTTGAGGTTTCTGTTGAATTGGAGTGTGAATGGCAAGGTTGATATTATCTCCCTCATTGTTTTGCCATCCACCACTGTGTCCAAGGTGTCTTCTTCCAGGTCTGCTGGTTCTGGACAATCCTTCTCTGTCTTCTGGCTGGTTCCTTTGGAAGCCAAGATCTCTGAGGTATGCAGGGGACATATCAGTGTTTGCAAGCAGTCAAAAACTTTATGCTCTTAGGGTATTTACCTTTGACTGTGCCTTGTACAAATTTATTGTCTGCTGACTTGGGCAGTTTGCCTTTGGAAGTTACAACTGGGTTAATAATTGTAATCTTTCCTGTACAAGTGGTTAAGGTTGGTTTACCTTGTATTGAAGCAGAGTTTCGTGGTTTTCTACTCCTCTGAGTGGCTATGGGTGTCCACTTTTTGGCTGTAATGAGACCCTCACTGTGCCTCTTTCCTTTGCCCTTGCTGCCCTCTGGTTCTGAGGGTGTCACTGGTGTGTTGGCCTGTGACTGGGTCTCAAGTGGGATGTAGTTTTCTTCCACTGAAATCAAGGTAGGAAAAAAGAGGGCTTATGTCAGTTAAGACTTCTCAAGGATGCTGGTTTTGCATGTCTAAGATTGACCTCTGGGCTTGTATGTTACTACAATGTGCCCTGTATAATGACAGTGTAATTGAATCAACAATTCCACGTCAGAATTACAGCTTTTGGTACCCTGTCACACTGTTTGTGTGCCAGTATCCCACAGATACACTTGTGGTTTTCAAGTGTATTCTGTAAAAGTGGTTTTGTATAAGTGTTATTGAGTTAACAATACACTTAACCACACCTCAACTGATGGTTTTTCAGTCAGAGGTGTCCTTATTCAGTCAAGAATACAGGACTTATTGATGGCTTATGTGTTTTGATATACAAAACACGCCAAAAATTGGTATTTTCAGTGGGTATCAACCACGTGAATGATACTATTATAATATGAGTATATATAAAGAAAAGGATAAAGATATATAAAATATATATCTTAATAGAGAAATCACGACTAAAAAAAGATAAAACACTTGTTAATAAGTCATAAAAAAGAGAAAAGACTTACTTATAAGGTCCAAAAAAGGATTTAAAACACGGCCAGGCCCCCAAAATGTCAGGATGAGTCTATGTTGAAGAAGTAATAAGGCTATTTACAACTGAAACTATGACTGTGAAATGGTAAAAATGGTTTTAAAAGATAATAAAGTTGATAATGGATGATTAAATCAAGATTTTAAGGGCTTTACTATAGAGATATAGTGGTGGTGAGCGCTGCTGAAAGCCCTGGGTGCAGCTTTATCTGTTGGGTTACAATAATAAAAGACTACAATAATTAAATTTATAGTTATACCTCATTATCAACCAAGAGTAAAACTGTTTTTGACAGTTTACTACGTAGGTTATTCAAGAGCAGGATGAGGAGATGATTTTGGCTGTGAAAAGCCCTCCTTTTATCCTGAAATTGGGGTGGAAAGGCTGCTAGACCTTTCCACGTAGAGGAAGTGAAGATTTTTCACTCTCCAGGAAAGGCTTGTGGTTTGCAAACAGTCTGTATACCCTGTATTGGGCTCAGATGTGGTTTTGAAACCACATCTGGGCGGTTTTCACCAATACAGGGTGAAAATTTTCATCTGGGGACCTCACAGCCTGATTCTGACGTGTATGACGCGTGGAATGCTGTACAGAAACTGTATGGGACCCCAGTATTGACTGACATATGAGGTATTGAAATAAAAACATGCTTCTTCGTCTATTTGACACCTCATATTCATGATTATGGGATATTATCCCATGGTAAGGCTGTATATGACAGCAGGTGGGATTTTGACCTTAAACCAGCCATAACTCTGTCAGCTTTTGGGATATCAACATAAAAATTGGTTCATTGGATAGCCCTGTATGAGCTCTACACAATGGTACCCAATTTGGTATGGCTATAATGAAATATGGCAAAGTTATCCCATGTACAAGGTTTTTTGTACATAGGCGTGGTTTGGGCAAAAAGCTGTATTGAGCTTGTTTGCCTCATAACTTCTGTTATAGTTGAGATATGAAGGAGTGGATAGCACCATCAGATAGTCCTGATTGTGCTCTTTCCAAAGATACCCCACTTCAGGTATCCCACACTAAAACTGTAGAAGTTAGATGAGAGGTGAATGTTTTGTTCACCCTTATTTGGCCTGAAATTGACCATAACTCCAGTAATATTGGTTCTAGCTCAGTTTGGCTGGTACCATTGGATAGCCCGGGCTCAGAGCTTCATTTTGAATACCCATTTGATGGGGTTAAGCCTCTCCTTCTAGATTTTAGATGAGAGGTGAAAATTAAGGTTTATGCTCAGCAATAACTTTGTTATTTCTTGTCCTATGGTGATGGGACTTATATTTTCAGAAAGAGGTGAGTTTCCTCTGTCTTTTGATACCTTTTGAGCTAATTTGGCTCAGGTCCATGTTTTGGTGGTATCTTAGCTATACCATTGGTTTATGGTATTTTGGCTGTCATGCTTGTGCTCTGGTTTTGAGTCACAGGCTGACAATTATTAACTCCAAGTAGCTTCAATACTACTTTTGATTAATTATTTTGAGTTTGAATATAAAATTAGCTTATTTATATTCTCGTTCATCACATGAACAAATTAAAAAAATTTCAAGAATAAATCTTTTGAACTGAGTTTTTAATTAATTTCTAAAGAAATCTTAGTTTTTTTAAGAATAATTAAAAACTCAATTTCAGGGCTGATTATAAATTAAAACCGTTTAAGTGATACTTGAAATTTAATTCATACACAGATAAAATCTAATAGTAATCTGTGTGAAATTTCCAAGGAAATCCATTAAGAAATGAATTTTGAATGAATTTTTGAAGTTATTGCTATTTTTACACATAAAATAGCAATATAAACCAAACCTCAACTTCTGATAAGGTTTGAACACTTATAGCTTTAATTTTTGAGGCTTATTTAATCTGTGAAAGCTCTTAAAACCTTGATTACAAGCTTTCATGTGGGGATCTAACCTTTGGAAGCTTGTAATTCCTGTCCAAATTGGGATAAAATCAGTTTAAACTTTAATGTTCGATCAAATTTGAATCTTAAAGCTTAAATAAATTTGAAAATCCTCATTGAGTCCTTGAAGATCCCAAAGGTTTGGTACCCTGGCTCTGTTTGGACTTTTCCCTTTGTCTCACCTTTCGGCACGCCATAATATGGCCTTAATACACTTTAAATTGGGCCCACACAGGATTTGAATTCTGTATGTAAAATCCTTGATGAGTTTATTAAATATTCACAATACATCAATTTTAACTAAAGCTTTGTTAAGCTTTCATAAACCTTATGCAACTTCAAATTTAATCTTATTTAAGCTGCAATTCAACAATTTTAGATTTTTTTGAAAAAATGGCAACTGTACTTTGAGACTCTAAAATCTTCTAATTACATAAGAAATATTCATTTTTGGTTATAACACCCTATGGGTCTACCCTTGGTTATTTTTGGCTTAGAATCCAAAAATGACAATAATTATAGCTTTGCTTACTGAAAAGCAAGTCATACTTATTTTTTGTTATTCTTTGTTTTGAATTCATTTAATAAATCTTTTAAGGACTAAAAGAATTATATAAAAAGGGATTTTTGGCCTTATTGGTATGTCATACATATCTCACAGGCTCACAGAGGAGGTGGTAGTGGGTCTTCTTCAGGACCAAATAATTGAAAAACATCTTAAAAAGATTTTCTTGAAGATTTTTCCTTTCAAAGAAATCCTTGAGTCCTTCAGTTTTTTTTAATGATTTTGAGATAATAGTTTTTTAAAAAAGCATTTCTTTTGGAATTTTAGAGAAAAATCCAAGACAATATTGAAATAAAAAAATGAAAGCATGGCAACCTAGATGAAATTGAAAGAAATTATAGAATTTAATGGAGTTGTGAGTGTAATGGTGAAATATTCAGGGTTTTGATGAAGAAAATATGGAAAATAAAGATAAAAGACTGAAATTGAAAAGGAAATGTGTTATTTATTTTTATTTTCAGAGGAAATACAGAAACCAAATATAAGCAAGGCTGAGTTCAAGATAAATTTTTCAATTGCTATAAATGAAATAAAGCCTGAATCTTCAACCA
Source organism: Austropuccinia psidii (assembly GCA_023105745.1). Lineage (NCBI taxonomy): Eukaryota > Fungi > Basidiomycota > Pucciniomycetes > Pucciniales > Sphaerophragmiaceae > Austropuccinia > Austropuccinia psidii. Next base: position 24,828,121 of record JALGQZ010000017.1, on the reverse strand, counting down.
ATTAAGACAAAAAATCCAATCATAAGCCAAATTAAAGTAAAATAGATTTCCCTCTCATTCTCTAGTGTTATCCTGGAAAAACATTCCCACTTTCAAATGAATTCTTACCAAAACGCAATATACACTTGACACTAATACGCTTACAAATATTTATTTTTTTATCCTCACTGGATTATAAATCACTAGGGACATGTAAAAAGTAAAGCACAAATGTTGGAAAAGGTAAGATGTGTGTATGAAGCTCTTGAGAATATCACTATTAATATAGAGTACTGTTACTGTTCTTATGACATATGACATATGAATGAATAACTACTTAGTTATTTCTTTTAATTTTTATACAATACTGGTTATTACAAAAGTCAGAGGTAATTCTCTATTGGAATCAATTACAAGAATTATTAATAATAAAACTTTATAAAAATAATATAAAATTATTTGAAGTTATAATTATCTTTTATGAGAATTATTATAATGGAAATTATCAAATAAAACTACACATTACAGAGAGCCTTTATGTAAGGTAAAAAACTCACTAAGACTCCAGTAATTCCTGGAAAAGAATTGGTAGAGTGTTCTGACAGATTATTTGTGGATTTAAAGGATAAAAATAGATTTAAAACAGTAATACAACAATATAACATTTAAAAACTATGAGAAAAGTTATATTTATTTGATTACATGTCTCTCTGATTTATTCTGAAAGAATCAAAACACTTAAGGAAACTAATACTTGTTGGTACTAGTGATATGATTGAATTATAAGATAATTCACTAAAAAACAGCAAGAGGAGGCCCCTTTAAAGTCAAAAACAGCTCAGAAAGGTGTTCCATGTAGAAATATGAAACACCAATGAGTGAGAAAACAGCTATATCCTTTGGATTATAGATTTCATCAACTGTTGTCACATGAGATCATAATAATTACTTAATTAAGTCAGTTTATGTGACTACCAACCCATTTATTGTTAAGACATAAAGGAGTAAGAGCTGTAAATATTCTTCCATTTCAGAAATAACATTTCTTTTCCAAATTAATCAATGCTATTGGAAATTTCATGAAAGGTTTCATTTTCTGTAAATTTTTGAAAATTCAGTGTTTAATGTGGAATAATCAAAAATGGACTGTAAGTAGAAATTTGAATTTGAATTATGAAGTAACCATTATTTCTGGTTTTTATATGGATTATCCCTTTGTTCATTTTCCTGAAAGCTTCAGAAATATTCTTCAATAATTGTACTTTCAATGAATTTTTGAAGTTTTTACCTTATTTGTACATAGAAAAGCAAATAGCACCATCATAGCTGGTGGCCATAAAGTAAATGAATGGATACTGGTACCAAAAGGGTTTTACTTAATCATGAAAGGTTTATCCATGGAAAATACTTTGTAATTGACATGGCTACAGGAGTCAGAGCTTCTCATTGCCTCCTTGTCACATCACAATGGCAGCTTATTTTCTATTTTCTATTTTCTCATGTCTTAATTGGATATTTACTTGGTAAAAAAATTCCCAAAAGGCTTCAATAGACTAATTGGGCCATTTTTAGTCACAGATAAAAGCTTTGCATCTATCCATGACTCAGAGACCCCAGAAGTTGTGTACCCTGGCTCTCTTTGATGTCTTTTGTCCCCCTTAGCTATTTTAACATCAAAAAGATTAATTCAAGCTTACAGACTGATGCAAACTATGGGTTTACCAAACCTGTATGTGAGAATGAAGTTCTTTTCCATATTACCACCTCATAAAATTAATTTAAGCTTATTCACTGTATGTAGTTACCCTAGGTGAGCTTTTGTGTAAATTCCAAATATGGCCTTGAATCCATGGATTTACTTACTCACAAAAACATTATTTATCTTTTGTAGAATAAACAATTCTGAATTTTCAATATATGCATGACTTATGGGTTATTACTAGTTCATAATTTCTTTTAATATTGATTGTGGCCTATTTGGGTATGTAAAATATACCTCAAGTGTCACATAAACCCTTTTCATCACTTGGATGAAGTGACTATTCTAATGAATGGAATTTTAATAACAACTAAATAGAAAAATTACTCATTCAAAGGGATCTTTATTCCATCAAAGGGAAAAAATTTAAATCAGAGTGCATGAGGGAATTAAGAAATTATATCTACATTATGTTCTAGATTTTGAATACCATTTTTTTCCAAAGATATCAAATTTTCTCAAAATACCCAGTCACACAGCTCAATGATTGTATTTTTGGATTTGGAAAGCATGTAGTTCTCAGTGTGGGATCATTCCCCCAAAAAACACTTACTTGAGTTTTATATTTGGTATTTTTTTGATACCTTAATATAGGATTTTTATACCCAAAATGCTTTGGACAATTTTGTGTGGTATTTTACAAATACCATATGTAGTTTTCAAAATATCAGGAATTGAATTTGGTGTTTTTTTCAAAATAAATTTAATCTTTTTATGTGGGATTTGGAAGGTTTTGGATTCCCTATTATTGTCATTGTGCTCTTGTTTGAAGGGTTGTATTAAGTATTGGAATATTTATTTATGATTGATTTGATATCCTTCAGTATATTAATCTCAAAGATTCTTCTATCACATTCAAAAAATGAACAATTTTTTTCAAATTTAATGATAATTTCAGAATTTTCATTATGAAATAAATAGAAATAAGCTCAATGAATTTTGAATTGAGTATTTGAAAGTCTTGAGGCATACTTAAAATACCAAAATAGGCCAAACTTTGAAATTCACTTTTAGGTATTTAAAACTCATAATCTGTAAGGTTTGACTATGAAACAACAAGTAAATATTACCAATATTTTACTTTTTTTACTCTTAATGTCCTTATTAAATTAATAAATAAGATAAAGAATAACTATAATAATAAAGAAATATTATAAATATGGCATAAAATTATTTATATTATTTAAATAAATGAAATGATATAATAAATATAGAAATATTAAGTTTTTAATAATTAATATATTGATGGAAGTTTATTATTGTTGAAAAAAATAATAAATGTGTAAAAAATTGTTATTTAATAAAAAAAATCATAACAATGATATTACCCATATTAAAGCTATATAGCAATATAAATACTATTAATGTAAACAAAAGAATTATTAGAAATAATAATAAAGAAAAATTATTATAAAGAGAGAAAATAACCTAATTTTAACACTTGATATAATAATTTTGAATAATGTTATTCCAAATAATGTAAATATAACTTATTTAAGTTGTATTTACAAAGAAAAAATAAAGATATTACAAATATTCTTCCTTTTATGTGGAATTAAAGATTTTTAGAGAGAACTTTAATTAAAACAATTAAATTATGGTTAAATCAGGTCAAGATTGATTCCCACAATAAAGATGAGCTTGAGTCTTTGATAATATAATAGAATTGTATATAAAGAATAAAGCTATTACCTTTTCATTTATTAATTTAATGTTTTCAAAGAATCTTAGAGGGAAATAGAGGTAAAAGGAGCTCTATATATAGTAAAATCCTCCCTTATAGAGTCCAGAAGGTTTCTAGTAGACGTTTACTGATCTTATAGACTTGAATTGATCAGTATTTAAAGGCTTAATGATGATTACATCATAATTAAACAACCTCATCTCATTATTACACCAATATTTAGAGTTATTATTATGACTCTAAGTTGGCTGACATCATATTCTTGGAAGAAATCCAAAGACTGTGGATTTTACTAGTGTTAATCATAATATACTATTGTTCACCAGTTTTATGACTTATGTAACTGTTAAAACTAAAATAAGATTACAGTGATTAATCATAAATGATCAGATTTAAGGTCAAACTTTGATCATTAATAACTTTTGATTTATACATGCTACAGCCATTCAGAGAGTGAATTATGATATCTTGGCATGTCCTTACTAATCTTCAAAGGGAATTTTATTAAATTATCAAAAATCCATTTTTGATAATTGTTTTTGTAAATCATCTTTTCTGTTGAAATTTACTTTTTTCAACTTCAAACCATGATCTCAAGGGGTTATAACTTGAATATAATGATGTAAATTGAATCATTATTCATATATGAGATAGTATAATCTGAATATATATTCTTAAAGCTTGGACCAATTTCACACCAAAGTGGTCAGCAGCTATAAATATTTTTCTTAATAAACCCTTGTAAGCTATAACCTTATTTATAGCTTGTAAAATAGGGTTTATATCTTTATTTCTACAGTAATTGTGTGGTAGCTTCATTTTTGATTCAACTCTTTATCATGAATATTTCAAAGGATATGAGCTGAAAGCCATGAATATATGCACTGATCATAAAAGGTCATATATTCAGGTTATGTCAGAAATTATTGACTTCTCAGATATGACATAAACATTTTATATGTGTAGGCCTTCATAGGGAATGAAATGGTGTAATTTATTTCACATGTTTATTCATTGGTTTCTGAGATAATCAACGTTTTGTGATTTTTTATGGCATTTTTACTTATTTTAAGATATCAATTTAAATTTTTATCATTGAAATAAGTATTACAGAGTTGTGTTGTGACCTTTTTAGATATGTGTTTGTATCTAAAAGACTCACATTACCTACAACCAAAGAATATTGTACCACAATCTGATATAGTCAATTAGGGTATCATCCACTTTCCTATCTGTTCAATAAATGTTTTTAGTCTTGAAGCTCAATAATGTTTGATTTTTCTATTCTTTAGTCTTTCTTTCATGTATGAACATTCTTAATAGTTTATCAGCATCTGTTATATCCTTCTCAAGTAGCCCTTCATCTTCTTGCGTTGGATTTCTATACCTTACCAGGTATTCCCTTTGTTTTTTGTTTCTTGTACTCCTTTCTTTAAGTATTTTAACAATTTTCTTTTCTTCTCCTTTTTCTAGAGGGGGAATTTTAAGTGGTGGTTAATTTCTTGGGGAAAATAACCCCTTATCACTTTAGCTGTAAGGTTTTATCAGGCTTACAGGGAAAGCTAGGTGTTTGTTCATTAATTCACCTGTCAACTCTATTTGCAAAGCAATAGGGCCATTTAGCGCTCTTATCATAAATGGCCCTGAAAAGAAATCTTTCAATTTCTTTGGGCTTTTAATTTTAGTAAAGTCTATAGTTGATGCTAAGCCCAAGTCTCCTGCTTTAAACTCATGTGGCTTATGACTTTTTCCATCTTTCTTTTGCATATTTGAAAGAATCTTGCACACACCTGTTGGCATGATGTCTTGCTTTTTCAGGAATTATTTTGAAGCTTCTTCCAGTTAGATTTATATCCACTAAGTTCTTTTTGAGAACTTCATGAGGAACTCTTGTATTGCTGCTGTTTTTCCAGTTGAAGAATGAATTGATGTCTTATATGCCAGTGCAAGAGCTGGTAAGAAGGTACACCAATAATGGGTGAAACATCCAAGTCTTCATATGATAGGCAATAAGCACAGAATATTCTGAACATTTCCTTCAAATTTTGTATCATTCCTTCTGCTAAACCATCAGTTTGAGGGTGGTATGCTCTTGAGAATGATAATTTTGTTCCAAACAAGTTATATAGATTTGTCCATAATGCTGAAGTGAATTTAGGGTCTCTATCACTTATGATATTTTGGAATAATCCTGTAGGGCTAATGACTATATTCCATATAATTATGGCTGTGTCCATAGCTGGGTTATCTTCATTACATGGTAAGAAAATTGGGGTTCTTCTGTACCTATCACCTAATACTAGACATGCATTAAAACTTCTGCCTCCTTCTGCAGGTAAGGCTATTACAAAATTCATGCAAACTATTTTGGATGGGGATTTTGGCTCTTGGTTTTGAATCACCATTCCAAACTTCTTTCCAGTGGCTCTAGTTTTTTGAAATCTATCACAGGTTTGGCAGTACTCTGTAACATCCTTTCTCCAATTTGGCCACCAAGAGCAGGTTTTCACCCTTTCTAGTTTCTTATCTTCTGAGAGATTTCTAGATAAAACACTATCATAGAATTCATGTAGTATAGTTTTTATAAGAGTCCTATCTGTCAAGGCCATAAAACATGTGTGTTTAGTCCTATGATGAAGAATTCCATCAAGGAGGTGGAATATTCCTTCATCATATGCTTTTTTCCATACTTCATCTAGTTTGGAGAATAGTGATGGGTCTTTGGAATATTTCATTAAGAGTTGGCATAAGCTATGAAATTTTTTGTCCATCTTATAGCTTTCTTTAACTTGACTAAAGAGTTCTGTTCCAATATCTGTGACACATATGCCTTCTATATGATATTCTTTTTGTAGTACCCATTCTGGGTTTTCAAGTGTATTTGATAAAGCCTATCTGCTAAGAAAATATGCATTTTTATTAATATTTCTAGATTCATGGACTATAGTCATATTTCCTCTATATTTTTGGATAGAAATTTGCCATCTTAGCATGTGTCTATTTTCAGTCTTCATGCTCAATAAAGATTTTAAAGAATTACAGTCTGTTAATACATCAAACAATATTCCATCCAAATAATAGTGTAAATTCCCTAAAGCCCACACAAAGAAAAGACATGTCATTTGGCTTGGTCCATATCTTGCTTCTGTTGGCTTAATTTGTCTTAAGATGAATCAAATTGTTTCTGAAACAGGTTTATCAATTATTATTTGTGTCTGCTGTAGTGCAGCAAATAGTCCTTTTCCACAAGAATTAATTTACAGTTTAAAAAGTAGTTCCCAATCTGGCATTAAAAAAATGGGGTAGTTGTGAGGGCTTTTATCAGTTCCTCATATGCTTTAACCGTTTACTCAGTCATTTCATAGGCTGTCTGTTGGTCTCAGAGTGTATAGAAGGATTTGGCAATTCTTGCAAAGTCTTATTTATGCTGCCTGTAATAGCCAGAAAATAATAGAAATAATTGCATTTCTTTGTTGGCTTGGGGCATTGGTTTTCATAGTACTTCTTCTCCTTTGTTTTTATCTATGCCCAAATGTAGTCCAGATACAACATGTCCCAGTTATTTTAGTTCACTATATGAAATATGACATTTTTTCAATAAAATTCTCATATTTACTTGCACTATCTTTTGCAAGACTCTTTCTAGTATTGTTGTGTGATTTTCCCAAGTCTCTCAGAAAACTATGATATCATCAATGAAGATAGTCAACTATCCTTCTGATAATTCTTCAGGAAATATGGTATTCATCATTCTTTGATAATGGGAAGGTGCATTTTTTATACCAAATGGAATCCTTAAATTTTCATATATTCCACAGTAAATCATTATCCTCAGTAGTTTCTTAGAATTCTCTGTTAAGAAACTTTTGTGAAAACCCTTTATGACATCCATGGCTGTAATGAAGTTAGCATGTGACAATTGTGTAAATGTCTCATTAATTCTGGGTATTGGATATCTTTCAGGAATAGTATAGTTATTTAAAGCTCTAAAGTCCCCTACAATCCTTGATTTTCCATTGTGCCAAATAATAATTGTGTGGACCTTTAAGGCTTCTATAATTCTTGGGATAGATGGGAAATCTGGTCTTCTTAACAGGGGTGGATAAGGTTTTTCCACATTAAAAATAATTTCTACTTCATGTCCAATGATAGAACCTAGTGGCTCTTTGTCATTTACCAAGGCACTTTTGCATTTAAATAAGAGATCAATTGATTTTTCTTTCATTTTTTGGTTAATTCTCAATTGAATTATTCCTCAATAAGTTTTTAACTTATGAATAAATGTTTTTATGGGCTTGTCCCTTAATTTTTTATTACAGTAATTTGTCTTTTGCTGTTTCAAAACCAAATTTCTATCTTTTATTGTCTCCTATGGTAAAATATCTATCCTTTTGGTTAGAGATATCTATACCATAAATTGACTAGTAATGATCTCCAAGTATGGAATGGTTACCAGTACAGTTTTACATAAATAAAAAATTCAAATTCACTCTTATGCATTGGGAAGGGTGAGGAAAAATTAGTGTTAAGTCATTTATTCCAGGGGGCTTCATGCTTTGACTTGCACTACTAAATTTAACCCCTTGTATTGGTATAAGTTTATCTTCCCAATCTGGTATACGTATTAATGTTTGTAAATAACTTATAAAAACACAGGTACAGTATGCTCCTGTGTCCAGTTTTACTTTTGACTCTTGGTTCTTTACCATAACAATACTTATACTTGATTTTCCAGCTGTATATCCCATCACTTTTGCAGGTTTGGTTTTATAAAGCTTGGACTCTTGTATGTTTGTGAGGCTTGTATGAGATGTTCCAACTTGTGGTAAGTTTGAGCTTGAATCTAGTACTTTGTATTTTAAATCATTATTATTGACTTGTGAATTAATTATGATTGAAATATTAATTATAGAGGATGTAAAATTTGAAAAATACTGGGGTAAAATTCTAGTTTTTTTCATCAAATCCCAAATTTACTTTCTGGGAGTTTTGAAATACCATTCATCAAATGTTGTGATATCTCAAGCCACCAATATAAATATGATTAGTGTTAATATTCTATGTTTTATTTGAAAAGAAAACTGTATACAAGCTTAATAAAATCAAAATATTTAATAATAAGATTAATAATAATTATACCTAGAATTAATGTAACTATTATTCTATTATTATAGGTCACTAAAAAGTTACATGATAGAAATATCAAAGCTCTACCAGAGATGATTATATTTAGTTGAAAGAAGCAAAAACAATCTTATTAATCATATAGATATTATTAATAAATAATCCGATTATAGAAGGATGTGTAACAATTAATTTTGGCAATAATTTTATGAAAAAATGGTTTCAAGAAATAGAATATTGATAAAGAAGCTCACTTATGAGCTATTATTTAAAAAAGGAAATACAAAAACAGGTCAAGAAAGATTATTGAATAATAGAAAAGAAGTGAAAACACCCAAAAATATAGAATTAAGATATTTTGAAATTATTTTTTATCTTTAAGAAATACATTGAATTAATATTTTACAAGATAAAAAAATTACCAAGGATTATAAAAATATAAAAAAACATAAAATATCAATCATTTATTTATTAAGAGTATCAAGAATAAGACTCTGAAGAATTATGATGATTATATAATATTTTATTCAAGAAAATTTAAACGATCTAGAGAATTGGTTTTACTGATTGAATGAAAAAAAAGTAATTAAATGGCTCCTTTTATTCCTCAAAACACAACATTGGTAATGAGGAACTCCTTAAGAGGGAATGTAATAAAAAAAATTAAACAAATATAATTACAAATGAAGTTTTAACTTTAAACCCTCAGATTTTAAATCCAATTTAAGCTCAAGATGTTCTTTTTAATTTTAAGTAATTCAAAACCTCATTTGATAATATTACGTCAAATTGATAATGTAAAAAAAATTTATTTGGATTAAAGTTTATGCTATAAATATCTTCAAGGTAAAATTTCAATGAAGAATATTTGAATTGAAATCTTTAATGCATTTCAAAACAGTTTCAATTTTCTGGAGAAACATGAAAATGCTTTATTTCAAAGGGCAAAAATAATAGAATATTAGTCATAAGATATTATTTGAAAAAAATCAGCACAAAGTATAGAATTTTTAAGTATTTAAACTCAATAAATTGAGAAATAGATTTCCTGTGAAATTTAAAAGTCACTGCTTTTTTCATGTAAAAACTGACGTATACATTGCATCTAAGCTTTTTCATAAGGCTTTAATGAATTTATCTTTTATTTTAGGCCTCTTTAAGCCTTATTAAAATTCAATTGTTCTCAAATCCTTGATTAAACCCCTGTAAATTGGGAGTTACCCTTTTGAAGCTTTAAATTTATGTTTAAATAGAGGATAAATCAGTGCAAACTTTAATTTTTAATCAATGTATAATAATAAAGTTTGAATAAAATTACAAATACTTCAATACAGAAGGAAACCCCAATTGTGATATTTGAGAGAACAAAATCCGGGTACCCTGGAGCTTTTTTGTATTTCCCCCTTCCACCCTTTTTGTGTGTAATTTCCCAATTTATTTATTCAAATACATACCATGGCTTTAAATAACTTTTAATTGGGTCCATGAAATATTTAAATTACATATATAAAAAATTACCAGAAAGTTTAGTAATTAAACACAAAACTTTGATTTCAACAATCTTTTGCAAGCTTACATAGACATGACATAGCTTTGTTTAAGCGTTAAAATTGACAATTTCTTAAACAATTAATTAACTTTTATGGAGAATTATTAATTTTCCTGAAAAAATTAATATTATAAAATAATTGAACATCGCGAGTTTATAATTACATTAGATTATAACTATTATGTTGTTGTAATAGTTTTTGAAAGATATAACAATAAGAAACATATTACCTCTTAGTGAGACGACTATATGTGGGAAATAATACTATTTAGCCACTTAGAAGTAATATAAATATAATCAATAAATTATTTCATCATAAAGTCTGCATAGATGTATATTATGAAGAAAATATATATAAAAATACCCATTACAAGATGAAAAATCATAGAAACTCAGGGGAAAACATTTTTATCATATTTCTTTAATACAATAAATCAAGAAAAATAATTAAAGTGTCAAATAATATCTATAAGCAAAAATTCACCTCAAAAATAAACATTTGAATGGAGAAAAAAATCGTTTTATGATAAGATATGATTCAGGACTTTTGGAAAAAATTCGAGGATTTTACAGAAATTTTGGGATAAAAAATTTATATAGTAAAATCAATTATTGGTTATTACAAAAATTTCATCTAAATTGAAAAGTTACACTCCTTTATTTGAAATTCATATAGAATAAAAAACATAAAGAAGTTTTTTAATAATATAAGAGTGTATATTTAATAAAGTAGTACTGATTCAAAATGACTTCTGAATGTATTGATGATTATGAATAAAATGGATGAAAGGCTCCTCTTATTCTTTAAAAAGAATCTCTTATAATGAATAATAGCTTTAGGTGACAATTTTGGATTGAAACAAGAAATAAAATACTTAAAAGTAAAGCTATCAACATAAATGAACTTATTTATGATTATATTATAAAGCTACCAGTGCTATTAATAACTCCAAGAATCTTTAATACTCATATATATATATTAATTATAGCTTTAATCCTTATAAATTAATCTTTTCATTAGAATTTTTCAAGTTTATAATCAAGAAAAAGTATAAAGAAAAAAATCTTGAGAGTCAGATTTTTAATTAAGCTCCTAAGATTTCTGTTTGGATTTTTAATTAGAATTAAAAAGGTTTATATCAGAGATAATTAACAGGTAATTTCATTTATAAGATTAAATTCATTTATGATTGATACAAAGATTGAAATATATTCTAATTTGGATTAACATTTCAGAAAATCCCTCAATATTTATATTTTTCATAAATTTTTGAGTATATTTCTTTTTTACACAGAATTTAGCAGTTTAAGCCAATAGTTAACCTTTGACAATATTTCAATGTGATTTGAGCTTGTTTAAGTCTTTACAGTTGTAAAAACGTTACTTAAAAGTCATTCAAGAATCTTCGAAGCTTGAAATCATTGTCAAATTGGGAATAAGCCAGATTAAACTTTCAATTTAATTCTAATGTTCGAGTTTATTTATTTTGGGGAACCTTCCATAAAGAGGAAAACCTACAATAAATTATGGAATATCCAAAATTCTGTATACCCTGGATTTTTTTAATTTTTTTCCCTTTTCCTGCCCACTTGGAATGGGATTTTTCTTCTTTCTGTTTATTTGAAGCAATAATAATGGCGTCAAACCCCTTCAAAATGAGATCCCACTTCTATGGCAACTACCTAGTCAATCAAGTAACCAAGCACCAAACCAATTTTTATTCTTTTCATAAGCTAACCCATACGTTTTGTAGCTTTAATATGAATTAGAATTCTAAAATTGAAAATTTTAAACAATTTCTTAAGTTTTCTTAGGTTTTGAAAGGAATTTATTTATTATTCTGTATCTTTTAAGCATGATGGTTTAGGTTATAATGAACTTTGAGGTTACCAAAGGACATTTTTGAAGTAAAATCCAAATATGACATAATATCTTTATCTTTTATTTTAAAAAATAGTTTTTATGAAAAAATTATTATTTTTCATTTAAATCTCAATTAAAAATTTAGTTAATCACTAAATTTACCGTGTAAAGCATTATTTGTGGACTTATGGGTTTGTCGTACCTACCTCACAGGCTCACATGGGGTAAACATAGGGTTTTTGGTGTGCATTCCAAATGTTACATAGTAACTATATCCTTGCTTATGGAGGATAAAGCTATAACAGAGATTCATTATCTTTTGCATTAATTTTGAAATTTATTGAATGAATGGACAAAAGTTTCAAGAAATTATGTGTCAAGGGTGGATATGCGGTCCAAAAGCAATACTGGTTCTGACTAAATTAGAGTCAGACCCAATAAGACCGCAGCCCATTATGAAAACAAAAGTCATGTATTTACTAAGCAAGAAATTGAATATGAGTATATTCAGCTTCATTCCAAAATTTTATGAGATAACCAGTCATCTTATTTACTAAAATTAATACAAGAGATAATTTCATAAACAAAACATTTAGAAAATAGTAATAAAAAAGTTATCATTGTAAAAGAAAAACATTTTCTGCAAAATATCAAAAGGGAGTTGACTCTTCATTGAGAACCTCCTTCAGAAAGGTCAAATGGGCTATTGTCCTAGAACCCAAGGAAGCCCTTGTGGGGAATTTGAGGCGCCTGCTATGTTAAAAAACCGTTTCAACAGATGAAGAAGAGGCGGAGATGCTTAAAAATCTCAAGGCCACTTTCCCCAGCTTTGGAGAGCATCCAGAGATGATCTGACACTAGACCATCACTTATGTGATTGAGTTCCCAGGAAATATTTTGACGTTGAAGGTGAATGAATTACCTTCTAATAGTCAACAATATGTTTCCATTTGGCCATTGGATGGTTATTTTGTAAATGGGATGGAACCTCATTGTCTCGAGAGTGAAGGATGTTGTAAGAGGACTCACTGGGAGGCTGTTTCAAGTGCTTGAGAGGGTCAAATGTATCTTTATTACTCATATCGTCAGGAGATAAGAGTATTTCTCCTCTGACATTGACAGATTGATTTTTTTTGATTCAAAATGGAACACTCACATGCCAAGAGGTCAATGAACTCTTTGAATTGTTTTGGGGGAGCTTCCATCTTCTTGAAGTTGCCTTCTCTAGATTTCAGGTTTGATAGAGTCACTATGAGGGAGTCCATTTTGGCCATTTTGTAATCAATATATTTCTTTCATTGAAGATGTTCTTCTTTGCAGGAAAATCTCCAAGTATTATGGCTTAAACTTGCACAATGTGCTGGGGGATTTAGTATAGACTGGTAATATGTCATCACAAGGTGCTTAGTGGGAGCTTTTGATTTGAATGCATTGCAGGATTGTTCAAAAATTTGAATTATTGGTTCCATGTATTCCATTGAGCTCCAAGTTTCTTTTCTTAAGTGAAATTTGTCAGTTTGAGGAGTATTGGTATAAATTTGAATTGAGAGCTTCAATTGATGAGCTTGTTGTTTTTGGTTTAGGAAGAAATTTCACTGGTTCATTTGGATACTTATTTGCAACGGCTGTTTATTGAAAGTATTATTTTGAGCCTCAATAAATATTTGTGTTGCTTGATCGAGCCCTGTATATGCATACATAAGTATTGCAACAGTAGCACAATAATTTTCTCTCCTGAAGCTATGATTAGTCAATGACTAATATGACTTTATCCATCCACAGAGATAGAGGGACTGCCTGGTAGCCCGAGTTCTTCAGTTTCCTTCTTGAGACGTCTTTGGGTTTTGATCCCATGATTAAGGGTGAGTCCCCTGACTTATCTTGCCTTTCCAAGGTTGCTTGTTTAATGATCAACTTCATTTTTTCTTGACCGGTTTCCCTGCATTATTTTTGACAGACTTAATTCTTGATGTTTATGAAAGCAAGAATCACCTAATTAGGTCCAGGAAAGAAAGAAGAAATGGCTCTAGTTCTTACCTGGAACCTATTTGGGGGCTAAATCATTGTTACTGTCTTCAATGGGGAATTCGCTCATGTCAAAGTAGTCATGAAAGAAATTGTAATTGTAATCACTGAGTTTCCCCATGTCTAGGGGAAAATCCTTAGCAACCAAGTTGAGGATATGGAAAGCACATTTATGGAATTGTTGATCTCAATCCCAGAAAATTTGAAATTGAATTGCAACATGTGAGAGAGATTTTTTCCTGTATTATCCCTGGTAATAATGTAAGATTTCTCAATAATGCCATGCTTGGACAAGGCTTCCCAAAGCCTTCATGATAAAGCCTCACCCAAATGAGGACTTTGAAGAGACTTTGACCACCATCAATGCCAGTGATAACATGATAAGTCCAATATTTTTGTGATACACCCACCTCAAAATCAACCAGTTATTTTGGAAAAATATAATTGAAAGGGTTGATCCATTTCAGAACAATTGCAAAATAGCTCTTTCTCTTGTCTTTGGTGGTCCAACAATCAATGGCTGCACAGATTTGTGTGTCACCAGTAAAGTCAGCTAACTCTTGGATTAGCCTATATTTGTGCTCAAAATAAAATTTCAAGCCCATGGTGGTCATCCATTGATTTTTCCGCCATGTCAGCCTATGACTCAAAACCAAATCACAGGCATGACAGCCAAAATACCATAAACCAAATGGTAGAGTAAAATACCACCAAAACATGAAGCTGGGCCAAAAGGTATTGAAAGAAAGAGGAAAATCATCTCTTTCCAAATATACAAGTCCCAGAATAAGAGGACAAAGAAAAACAAAGATTTCAGGCTCAAAGCAGTTTCTAAGAGTAAATCTTAATTCCCACCTCTCATCTAAAATCTAGAGAAAGCGGCTGAACCCCATAAAATGGGGGTTCAAATTGAAGCTCTCAGTCAGGGCTATCCAAAGGTACGGTCACATAGGGGAATGCAATGTACAGCTTGCCAGTATCAAAAACTCTTTCAACTGGTTTAATAGCCTTTTTGGCAAGAGATCCCTTTGCTGAGGTCTTGCAGACAGCATTGTGAAGGGTACTAGAAGAACTGAGCTAGCACCAAAAATACAGAAGTTATGGCCAAGTTGAACTCAAATAAGGGTGAGAAAAATATTCACCTCCCATCTACCTTCTGCAGCTTTAGTGTGAGATACCTAAAGTGGGGACATTTTGAAAATATCACAATCAGGGCTATCTGATGGTTCCATCCATTTCACCATAAACCATCTAGAACAAAAGTGATGGAGAAAACAAGTTTCATACAGGATTTGAGAAAAACCCATATATGGATAATGGGAATTAAGCATGGTACAGCTTTTCCATGTTTAATGCTACCCATATCAAATGAGGTACTATTGTGTAGACCACATTCAGGGCTCAACAATGAACCAAATTCAAGCTCAATATCTTGAAAAGGGACAAACTTACGGCAGTTTTAAGGTTAGAATCCTATACTTGGGCCAATACACCTTTACTGTGGGATACTGTATCATATCCTTGGATATGGGGTGTCAATTAGACAAAAGAACCTGTTTATCCTTAAATATCTCATAGATTTTTCAATAAAGGGGTCCCATACATGTTCTATACAGAGGTATACACATCATATGCATCAGCAGAGGGCTGTGTGGTCCCCAAATGAAAGCTTTCACCCTGTATTGGTGAAAACCTCCCAGATATGGTTTCAAAACCACATCTTATCCCAATACATGCTATAAAGGCTTTGTGAAAACCAAAATTCAGGCTTTGGAAGTTAACAATTTCCACTTTCTCCACATGAACTGGTCTAGAGGACCTTTTCACCCATTTTCAGGATAAAGAGGGAACTTTCTCTTCCAAAAAGAGAAATCCCCATACTGCTCTTGAGCTCCTACATGGTAAAATTTTTTACCAAAAGCTATAATCTTGAAGAAATATGAGGTATAGCCATAATATTAGCTATTTTAGTCTTTATTATAATAATCCAATTAATAAAACTGCATCCAGGGCTTTCAACAGCACTAACCCCCACTAATCCTTAATAGTAAAGCCCTGAGCATTGATATTAAGCTATAATTTATCATTATTATCTGGGTCACAGTCAAAGTTAAATTTGTAAATACATTTCTCATTACTTTATCATAGACTCAGCCTGACAGGCCATGTGAAGTTTAGAGCCAATTGTTATAATATGCTGCATAACCAAGGGGTCTCAAATATTAAAAATGATACCTGAATTGCAACAAGGGCTTCAAAGAGTTGTTTCAGCAGTCCATCTTGTTACTCAGAAAAATTCCTAGAACCAATATTGGGATAAACTGACCCTGGTGCTTTAGTTTCCAATGAATTGAAGAAGCCACAACATTGTCCTTGGTGTTTGCTTAGGCCTGGAGTTTTGCAGCCAATGATTTCTAGGAAAGCCCTAGGTCATTTTGGTAGTCAGTTCTAATTGTTTGGGAATAAAGAGAGAAATTGGGGACTCACCTGCAACGGAAACATTTGTAGGTAAGCTATAAGCTAACTTTAGACTCCACCCATTATCCATTAGAATTGATTTTCTACAAAAGAGTTGTATCACAATATGTCATTGAAAAATAAAAAATCCCCTTGATGTTTCAGCAATCATTTTCACTCAAAATAATCATAATGGTTCAATCAGATACATCCCTGCTTAACTGAAGGATGCTTCATTTAGGTAGGGTCACATCACTTATTCCTAGGCCATGATCCTCCACAAATATGTAATAATTGTTGTCATAATTTTATTATTGAGAGAATTCATAATTGGAATCCATGGTTTGATATAAGCCACAATAAAATCATACTCTGGTTTCTTCTGTTGGCACATTAGAGTTGCTGGATGATCCTACTTGAAGGTCAGAAATGGGAATAGATATATTGCTCTATGTAAGGGAATCCCTCCCAGAAGGAGTGTATCAATGTGCTGTTCGTGAGGCATTTCAAATCCCCTTTACATAGAAAGTATTCCCTATCAGAAGATAACCCATATATTGAAAGTTAAGTTATTAGTTTATAGCTTCCAGCTCTGTTTAGTAAAATAGGACTCACAAAGGCTCTGGGAAGTATATTGTGACACATTAGATATTGAATAAGTGAGTTAAAGGTAAGAAAATGGGGAGAAAGGAGGAGTTGGAATGTGGGGAATGGAATACATATTTGATATTGGTGAAGGTAGATAAGTCCAGTCACATGTTGACTAGCATTTGGTTGGGGCCAAATAAGTCTTGGAGTGATTTGTCATTGCTGGTTCCATGCCAGGTTGGAAGGCTCTATGGTAACAGTGGTAAAAATAGTTCTGTGGGGACATTCTAGATTATTCAGTCCCTTTATACTTACTGGAATAACCAAGATGACAGCTTTGTTATGTGTGGTCTTATCAGTAGGTCCTACAGACATCTCTCACATCCTGTAAGGTTTGGCTATGAAAATCCTGATAATAATAACAAATATAAAGAGTACTATGACTTTCCTCAGTAGAAAATATAATACAATTAAGTATCATAACCACAAATTCATAAAATTATTAAAAATAATTATATGAAAAAGAATTAATTATTATTATAGGATTGAATAATGAAAAATATTTATAATTATAGTAACCTATAGTTATGCTATTATTATTATAGTAACTGAATGTTATGATAATAAGAAAGATACAATCTCTAAATGAGACAGCTTTATGTTAAAAATACTGATTTTTATCCACTTATGAATAATATAGACATTATTTATAAAGGAAATATCACAAAAACTGTTGAGAGATAATTATTATAGAGAAATTCTATGATAAAAACTAACACTAGATAAAAAATGAGATATAGAAATTTAGAGAAAACTTACTTATAATATTTACTTAATACAATAAGTCAAATAACAACAGTTATAGTATTAAATAATTCTTATAAGCTAAAAACATGCCAAAATATTCAAAATATGAAAAAAACATTTTCATGATAAAATAAGATTTAATATTTTTTAAAGAAATTTGCAGATTTTAAAATATATTTGGAAAAATAATTTTACAAGATAAAATATATTATTGGTGATTAAAACATAAATCTGAAATCTATAATTTCAATTGTTTAATCTAAAATTTATAAAGAATAGGATACTTAAGGATTACCTTTTATTAATAAGATTTTATATTCAATAGAACTTTACCTTTTGAAATGTCTACTCTGATTTGAATGATGATGATAATTCTGGAAACAAAAAGTGATTTAAAGGCTCTTTTTATGCCTTCAGAGAATCTCTGATTATTAATAATAGATATAGCGGGAATGCTCAGGTCAAAACTGGAAAATAATTCTTAAAAATAAGGCTCTTAACTTGAGGTACTTTATTTTCCATTCCAGTTTAAAGCTATCAGTGCTATTCTTAACTACAAGTAGCTTTAATCATCTTTTTTGATAATTATTGTAAGTTTAAATATGAATAAGATTATTTACATTAAATTTTATAACATGAAAAACTTAAAAATAAGATTTAAACTGAAAATATCATAAACTAGTTTTTGTTTAATTTTTAAATAAATCTTAATTTTCTTCAAGAACAATTCAAAAAGCTAATTTAAAGGCTAATTAACAATTAATCCTGTTTGAAATGATACTTAAAGTTAAATTCATACACAGATAACATTGAATTCTAAGCTGTATGAATTTTCAAGAGAATCCATTCAGAATTGGATTTTTAATGAATTTTTTTAAGTTAATGCTATTTTTCCATGTAAAAAAGCAATACACACTAAATGTTAACTTTTGATAAGGTATTAACCCTTATAAAATTAAATTTTGAGCCCAATTAAGCTTTGAAAGTTCTTAAAACCTTGATTACAAGTTTGCATATGGGGATTTAACGTTTGGCAGCTTGTCATTCCTTCCAAAATTGAGATGAAACCAGTTTAAACTTTAATTTTCAAACAATGTCTAATATCAAAGTATAGATAATGTTGAAAATCTTCCAATACAGGTGGGAAGCCTTAAATGAGTCCTTGGAGATCCCAAAAGCTGGGTTCCCTGGCTCTATTTGGCTTTTTTCCTTTGTCCCACCTCTGCATGTGGATTTTTATATTTTTTTATTTAAAGCCATAATATGGCCTCAAATAAGATTAAATTGAGCCCATGCAGGATTTACATCCTGTATGGTAAATCATTAGCCAAATAAGTAAATATACACAACACCTCAATTTTAACTAAATCTTTGGTAAGATTGCATAAACCTTATGAAGCTTCAAATTTAAGCTTATTTGAGCTTAAACGTAACAGTTTTTTGAGAAATGTTTAAGTTGTGCAATTGCAATGTGAGATTCTCAAATCTTCCAATAACATAGGAAATAGCCATTTATGGGTATAATACCCTATAGGTCTACCCTAGTTTATTTTTAGTTTGGAATCCAAAAATGACCCAATATTTATAATTTTGTTTATCAAAAATATGGTGATAATTATTTTCTGTTATTTTTCATTTTTAATTCACTCAATAAGTCTTTTAAATACTAAATCAACTATATAAAAATCTATTTGTGGCCTTATGGGTATGTTTTCCATACCTCGCAGGCTCACACATCCCCTAATCCCAAAAAAATATACCAAAGTCTTAATTAAAAGGTATAGCCCCATTTATATTGGGGAGGGTGTACTCAAATTCCCATGTAAGGTTTGACTATAAAGCAATAATTAAGAATTATTAAGATTCTACTTATTGTACTTTGAATGTCCTTTTAATCAAGAAAAATAAGAATTAAACTAATTATAATAGTAAGATATCAGCGGAATTATGGCATAAAATGAATTATATCATTTAAAAGAGAAAATAATATAGTTTATATTATAAAAAGAAAAAGATATATTAGTAAATTATATATTATTGTTACCAAAAAATAGTAACTTCATAGAAAATTTTCATCTAAAGCTGAGTGAGTATTAGAATTGAAGACTATGGTATTTGCCAACATTAGAGTTATATTTAAAAGTGTAAAGTGGATTACCTTTTTATTTGAGGTGTCTGAGGAAGAAACAAAGGAAGAGAAGTTCTTTATATAGTAAAGATCCTTCCTTATAGTGACCATATACCTCCTAGCAGATGTTTACTGATTTCATTCACAGGGATTGATAAAAAAATTAAGTTTTAGTGATGCTTACATCATTCTTAACTTTTCATATCATTCTTGCAGCATATTTCAAAGCTATCACTATAACTTTAACTTCCTAAAATCATAGGCTTGGAAAATAATTTGGTTTTGTGTATTAAACTAGTCTCAATAATGAAATACCAAGATCTAAAACTCTAATCTCTTATTCAACTGTTGAGCTCAAATAAATATTTCAGTCAAAGATCAAAAAAAAATATTTTCAATATTTGGCTTAATAATTAGTAAATTTTGAGTATTTCACAAAACTGCAATCAAGAGAGAAAATTCCAGAATCTTGGCTTTCTCTTACTAAGTTCCCAATATGATTTTATTACATCATAGAAAACCTATTTTTTAAAAATTTTTCTGGTAATTCATTTTTTCCATCAGAATTTTCTATTTCAATCTTTGAGCCATGATTTCATAGCATTATAATTATAATATAATGATAATAATTGAATAATCCTTCACATAGAAACTGGTAGACTCTAAATATTCATTTTTTTTCAAGTTTGCATCACTTTTGGTTTTAAGTGGTAAACTGGTATTGCTATTTTGGACAATTTCTCTTTATTTTCCATAACCTTATTTATAGCTTGTCAAGTAATATTTATATATATATTTTCAAAGTCATTTTGTGGTAAATTTAAATTTGGATCATTTCTTTAAAATTAGCATTTAAAAGGAGATGAGCTTGAAACCATTAATATATGCACCAACCATAAAAATGCATATATCCAGGTATCTTAGTAAGTAATGGGACTGAAGATAAGTCATAATAGAGTAATATATAAAATTTTCGATGGGGAATCCATTGGATGAACTTATTTTTCATTCTTCATTCACTTGTATATAAGAGAATAAAGAAATTATGAATTATTATGGTATTTCTACTAATTTTTAAGTGTTTTTAAGATTTTAATTTTAATTTTAACTTTCATTCTTAATATAAGTTCTGTAATATTTTTTGTAAGCTTCTTGGATATGTGGTAATATCTCAGAGGCCCAAATTTCCTACCACAACATAGGATTTTACTACAATCTGATATAGTTGATTAGGGTATAATCAACTGTACTAGGTCTTCAATAGATTCTTTTAGTCTTGAAGCTAAATAGTTCTTAAGTTTTTTATTCTTTTTTTTCAGCTTTCAAATCTTGAACTTCTTGAAAACTCTTCAGAATTAATTGTGTCCTTCTGGATTTGCACTTCATAGTCTTGAGTTGGGGTTCTATACCTTACAAGGTATCCTTTTTATTGTGGGTTTGTTGTCCTTCTTTCTTCAAGGAATATTACTGTAAGATGCATCTATGAAACTACTTCTAATATTTCTATTAACCAAGAGTAATATTGTCACAGGGGCTCTTGGGAAAACAAAAAGTGGTCTGTCACTCAGGAATCAAGAACCCACTTGGAGAGCTACAAAAGGATAAAGAAATAACTGAAGATTATATTTCTTTGAGAAATATTAAGAGAAGTACAAATATACCAAAAGATAAAAAAAGGGGAGCCAGAGGCCAAAAGGCAAAGAGCCAGCCAAATTAATCCTCAATTCACTGTTACAACCTTCCAGAAAGATAAATGGAATTCTTCAAGTATATGGAAACCAATATCCATTGACAGGTGAAGAAGAAGGTAAAAATGACTGAATTATAAATATAAGTGTATACTTCCAAGAATGAGAAGAAAAATAATTAAAAGAATAAATAAAATAGATTAAGTAACTGGGGAAAAAGTCCTCAGGGGTGAAAAGGTGGCCAGTATATGTGAAAAGCTGAAAGACTGATCCCAGAGGGTTGATCACCCAGCTGTATTGACTGTTCTGGGTAAATACAAATCTACCCATATTGAGGACTGATCTGTGTTTCTCGAATTCCCAAAGTGGAATATGAATTTCCCCAAAAGGGTCAATGCCATACAGGTAGCCTGGATACAGCCTGTATGAGCCACTTAAGCTGTACAAGGAGTGTTGCAGATCTTGATTCCTTGACAAATGATTTGAGGGATGAAAACCTCCTGAAATTTCCCTTGAAGAATCCTTTGGCAGTATTCCCTTGGGGGAATACTGCTAACTTGAAGTGACCAATACCTAAAGGACCAGGTGAATAGTGTCCTCAAATGGCTTTCTGGATGCCAGAATAGATTGAAATCTTGAATGAATGGAACCTTCCTTCAAAAATGGATTGATGGACTGTTGAATTAATGTAAAATGAAGAAATTGAGTCTTGGAAGCATAACCATTGCATTTATGAGAAAAAATGCTGCATAATGGTATAAAAGCCTATTTAGGCCCCGTTCTTGGTCCATGGCTGGGGAAAGGTTTCCCTTGAATTAAGGTGGCTGGTGGCCTCTAGTGGGTACCAGACGCCATTACATGATTATAAAGGTCCATGGTCAAATATGCCCAAACTGAGGTTTTGGACCCACCTGCAATTTGGGGAATAAGGTTCGTCCCCTTGCCCCTTTTGGCCTCATTGGATTTAGGGAAAAAGGGGCTTAAAGGGTCCCACCGTCTGCAGGCCATAGGAAATGTAGGGAAAGAACTCCCTAATCAAAGGGGGGTGGGCCAGAGTCCCTGGATATTGCTAAAGGGGCCATAAGCTCCTGGAAGGTTTAGAAGACCACCAATACCAACTACAGTGAAATGGCCTGAGAGGCCATTTGATGCTGGATGCGACTCAAAGGCCACTTAAAAACACCAGGGGTCAATTTGCCATAATTTGATAATATGGCCAATTGGCCATAAAATGATTCAGGAAAGAATTTCCATAAACCATGTATTGGGGGGTTTTTCCCATGACTGTGACAGCAACCGCCATCTTGGATTGTGAGATCCTGAGCACCAAGACAAGGTCAAGAGCCTGTTTAGGCTGTTGAAATGGATTGGAAATAGGGGTTCCAGAGGTGTTTGTTTTTGAGATATAAAATAAAAACTGATTGAGGTGTTGGCATATGAAGTAAGAGTGATTTGGTCTCCTTTTGACATTTGGATTTGTACTTGTAGTATTTCAATTTTTAATGAAGAATATGAAGATGATAAATTTTGAAGAAATATAATGAACTGAAAATGAAATAACTTAGAAGAAAGATATGAAAAGAAAAAAAAGAAAAAGAGATGTTTAGGAGGCTTAAGATCTTCATCATGGAGTTAAATCCTCGAATGCCTTTGGCCAAGGACCTGGGAAAGGAAATGGTGCCAGGTTCTCACACAGTGGCCAAGGTGATGTGTTGACAGATTTTAAACCCTTCAGGGAAGTGCACATCAGGAGAGTAACTTACTTTTGGTAGTTACCAATACTGCTGATGCCATAAAGTTAAACAAAAGAACAAAATAAGGATTGACTTGAAAAATTGAAGACTTGGGAATTGAATTGAAAGATTAATGGTCCATTTTACCAAGTGAAAATGGTCATAAGGATTGGAATTGATGTTGAAATCTGGGACAGAGATCTGTGTCCAAAGTTGAAATGTTTTCACAGAGTGGCCACAGTGTAGCTAACAACAAAAAGGGTAGAATACCTCTAAAGGTGCATACCAAGAGTGTGAACTTAGATATATAAAATCCTCTTCCTACAAAGCATCATAAAAGATAAAGCTCTTGGAGAGTATTGTATTTGCTTGTCAGGATAAAATTGATAGAAATCTTTGAAAAGTTCATGATAGTTCTCAAAGTTTTCATATGGTCCCTAATTGTATCCTTCTGGGTCTTGACTTCACCCTTTCCATTCCATAAAATACCATAATTTCCCACTCTTGAGATTGGAATCCAGTATTTGAGAGACTTCCAATTCCTCTTCTTCTTCAATGATTATTGGAGGGGGAGGCTCTTGTTGCCTATTTGGGATACCTAATGTCTTTTTTGGTTCAAGGAGGGAGATATGGAATACTGGGTAGATGAATATCAATTGAGAAGGAAGCTTGAGATGGTAGGAATGAGTACTGACTTTCTTCAAGAGTGGAAAAGGAACCAAACATCTTTCTGACAGTTTTCTGGTGGGTCTTGTTTATTTGATGCTCTTGGGGGAAGGACATACAATTTCACCAGGATTGAAAAGAGGTGGACTTGCTTTACGTTTATCTGAATACCTCTTAAACCTGTTTATGGTATCCTCAATTTCTCTCTTGACCTTTTGCTGTAATGATTGGATTTCTGTTGATAAATTTAAATCAGGAGGGTCTTGAGTAATGTTAACGGAGTCACAATGAGGATCTCTTCCATAAACAGTGAAAAATGGTGATTGTTTTTTTGAATGGTGGTCAGAGTTATTGTAAGCAAATTCAGCCAGAGGGAGCCAGGGGTTCCAATCATCTTAATGATAGCTAAAATAGATTCAAAGGTACTGTTCAAGTATTTGATTTTTCCTATCTGTATATACATAAGCTTCAGGGTGATAAGCAGGTGAAAGATCTCTTGAAATATTGAGCTTCTGAAAATTATTGGACCAAAAGGAAGAAACAAAAAGTAAGCTTCTATCACTAAAGATTCTTCAGGGAAGGTAATGCTTTGAGAGAGTATTCTTTATGAATAAATGGGCCAGATACAGTGAAGTAAACAAAGACATTTTTGAAATAAATGTTTCCATTTTTAAGAATTTGTCCACAATCACCAGAATTTATTCAAACTAATTGGAAAGTAGCAATTGAGTGATGAAGTCCATTGAAAGACAAATCCAAGGACCCTTTAGAACTGGAATATTATTGAGTAGTCCAAACTTTATGTTATGAATATTCTTGTTTCTTGAGAGCTGTTGACAGGATGAAGCATAATCCTTGATAAATTTAGTCATGCCATACCAATGGAAATACTTCTTGAAAAGCTTTTGAGTCTTCTCTTGGCCATGGTGGCCAGCTAGAGAAAGGTCAAGCAAATTTGGAAGTACGCTGAGTTGAATTGTGGGAAAATTTGGGACCACCCCCCAATCTTCAAAGGAAGGAAGTTGGAAAGAAGTATCAAGAGAATAATACTCAACAGATTTGCCTTTACCCAAATCTTGAAGGATATTTTGATACTGAGGCTCTTGCAATAATTCCTTCTGAATTGAATCAGTAAAATTTGAAAGAAAGTCCAACTTGAATGCCGATAGATTTGAAAGTTAAACTTCATCTTCCTCAATGAGTTTTTGAAATTTTTTTGAATTATTGCTGATGAAATCCTCCCCCTTCTATGGGTAAATATTGTCCCAATGTCATAAGGCATATGGAAGAGTAGCTAAGGGGCCAGGGGGTAAGTGATTGAGAAGTGGAATTCAAAAAGAGATTTAGCCAAGAAGGCTGGAGGGCAGGTGCAGACCTTTGAGGTCATAAATGATTGAAGAGAGGAATCATTGTTGAGAACTTCCAAAGAAAACAAAAGGGAAAGAAGAAAAGCCCTCCAGAGACTGAGATCCCAGACTGTTCCACCAAGTTCCTTTTCATGAATCTCATAGTTGAGCTCTGCTAGGATATTCTTTCAGCTATAAAATGCAATTCGATTTTTAACTGAGTCAGAAACCTGACTCAGTACATCACTAAAGGCATAATCTGATGAATTGGTCTCTACAATAGTTGGTTGGGAAGGATTGAAGTTGTAGTGAAAGCCTCTTTGAGTTGATAAAACTGGCTAAGAGCTTCCTCATTGAGGGGGTAAACTGAATCTTTGTTGAGCTATTTGGTGAGTGAACTGATTGTCTTTGAATAATTCTTGATGAACCAGCAGGAGAAGATGGAAAAGCTAAGGAATGATTGAAGGGCCTTGAGGTTTCTTGGAGGAGGCCAATTGAGAATTTTCTGGACTTTCAATTGGTCCCTCTTGAGGCCTTCAGAAGAAATGACATAACCCTGATATTCAACACTTGAATCATAAAAAAGGCAGTTGGAAACCTAGGAAAAAAGGCTATTAGCCCTTATTGTGAGCCTGTGAGGTATGTATGACATACCCATAAGGCCACAAATGATTTTATAAACAGTTAATTTTGTCTTAAACAGACTTTTTTAGTTTAATTTAAAATAAAAAATGATAAAAAATAAGTATAACTTTTTTTTCGATAAACAAAGTTATAAATATTATGTCATTTTTGGATTCTACACCAAAAATAACCTAGGGTCCACCCATAGGGTGTTATACCCAAAACCACTTATTTTTTTATGTTATTGGAAGATTTAAGAATCTCACAGTACCAATGTAACTTTTTTAACATTTTTTTTAAATTGTTAAATTTAAGCTTAATTAAGCTTAAATTTAAAGTTGCATAAGGTTTATGCAAACTTACCAAAATTTTAGTTAAAATTAAGGTGTGGTGTATATTTACTGAATTGGCTAAGGATTTGCCATACAGAATGTAAATCCTGCGTGAGCTCAATTTAAAAGGGTTTAATGCCATAGTATGGCTTTAAATAAATAAAAGGGCAAAATCCACGCAGAAAGGTGGGACAAAGGAAAAAGACCAAATAGAGCTGGGGTACCCAACTTTTTGGATCTGCAATGATTCAATTAAGGTTGTCCACCTGTATTGGAGGATTTTCAACCTTATTTAAACTTTAAGATTAGACTTTGATCCAACCTTAAGGTTTAAACTGGTTTTATCCCAAATTGGACAGGAATTTCAAGCTGCCAAAGGGTAAATCCCAATATGCAGGCTTGAAATCAAGGTTTTAAGAAGTGTCACAGCTTATTTAAGCTTAAAAACCTTAAATAACCTTAAACCTTTAAAGTTTCAAGCATTAAAACCTTATCAAAACTTAAGGTCTGGTGTGTTTTGCTATTTTACATGGAAAAATAGCAATAACTTCAAAAATTCATTAAAAATCCAATTCTTAATGGATTTGCTTGAAAATTTCACACAACTTAGAATTTAATATTATCAATATATAAATTAAATTTTAAGTATATTTTATAAATAAATTTCCTGGGTAATTAGCCTGGAAATTTACTCTTTTAATTAAACTCAAAGAAAATTATGATTTCTTTAGAAATTAATTAAAAATTAAGTTTAAGAGATTTTTGCTTGAAACTCTAATTTTAAGTTGTTCATGTGATGAACTTTAATATAAATAACCTTATTTTATATTAAAACTTAAAATAGTTAAACTAAATGAGGATTAAAGTTACTTGGAGTTAAGAATAACACTGGTAACTTTAAATTGGAAGTAAAAATAAGTTGCCTTAAGTTAAGAACTTTATTTTTAAGCATTGTTTTTCAGTTTTGACCTGAGCACGCCCTCTACATCCATTATGAATCATGAGAGCTGCTCTGAAGACATAAAAAGAGTCTTTTCATCACTGTTTTTGTCCATCATTCATTATTAATCCAATCACATTAGAAATTTAAACAGGTAAAGTTTTATTAAATATAAAATCTTATTACTTAAAGGAATTCTTAAGTTATTTTTATTCTCTACTTATTAAAATTAAAGAATTGAAGTCATAGAGTTTAGATTATTGTTGTAATCACCAATAATATATTTTATTATATGAAATTATCATTTTAAATATCTTTTAAAATCCACAAATTCCTCTCAAAAACTCTTTAATCATAATTTATATTATAAAAAGTTGTTTTATCTTTAAATTTATTGATTTTTGACGTGGTTTTTAGCTTATAACCTTTATTTAGTATAATAACTGTTGTATTAGACTTGTTGTATTAAATAAATCTTATAAGTAAGTTTTCTTTAAAGTTCTATATTTTTTTTATCTAAATATTAGTTTTTTATATAGAATTTTTATTCTAAAAGAATTATTTCTGCACAGTGTGTGTTTAATTATTTTTATAAATAATAGTTATATTATTTATAAGGCTAATAATCATATTTTCCATGTGTAATTGTCTCATTAAGAGCTTTACACTTCTTATTGTTATAACTGTCAGTGACTATAACAATAATAGAATAATTATAATTTATTATAATTATTATTATTTTTATATTATTGTATTATTATAATAATAATTAAATTTTTTTTTTATATATAATTATTTTTAATAATTATATTCAAATTTGTGGTTATAATATTTTATTATATTATATATTTCTATTGAGGACAGTCACAGTACTCTTGATTTTGCTACTATTATCAAGAGTTTCATAGACAAACCTTACATTTGGGGGCCTGGCCGTGATTTTAAACCAATTTTTGGGACATAAATCATATTCTAGACCTTATTTTACTGTTTTTTGACGTAAAATTGCCATATTTGTCTTAATATTGGCTTTTTTGGGACTTATCCCTTATAAATAATCTTTATAATATTAATAAAGTTAATTTCTTCTTAAGAATATTGTTTGAAACAATATACTATTGAGTGATTTGGAATAAATTTCTTTTTTCTAACTAGTGGCTTTTTCACATCACAGAGTTGAAATTTATTCTTTGAGTTATTCTAGTATAAAGTGAATAATAATACAATTTTGATTAATTAATTTATTAATTGCATAATTATTATTTCTTTAAAGAAAATAATAGATCAAATAAAAAATCTTTAAAAATAAAAATCTTTACTAAAAATATTTTTTCTTTTTTTATCTTAGACATTTTTCTTTATTTTTTTGATGTAATTTACCATAAATTACATAAAAACAACTTTATTTAATAAGTTGAGTTTATAAGCTATTTTTATTATTTAATAAAACCACTTATGTTTTTAATTCTCTCTAGTGTCTTGAATCAGAGAAAGTTCTTCAGACTCTGAAGCCTCAGAGTCCAGCATTGAAATTCAAACCAGCCCAGCACCAAGGGGTTTAATAACCAAAGAGCCCTTTAAAGGTCCTGCAGGTTAATTCAATTCAATTTTACTCTATTTTTTATTTAAATTGACGTGAAGTCACTCCTACTAGAAGTGGAAGTAACTACTCCATCCAATCAAATGGATCTGGACCAGGACATTCCAGCCACAAATCCAAAAGGCAAGAATGTCCTCCCAGAGGAGAGGCACAAATGGAGGATGCCAGAACTTCCACCAGTTCCCAAAGGTTAGCCAGCACCTTTGAGCCTCTTATTGAGAGTCCAGAAGCTGACATAACTGCTATTGATGTTAGACCTGAACCATTTCCAACAGGCAGCTGTGGAAATTTATCAATCCCAATGGAAAAACTGGTTCCTGGCGTCAAAACAACAAGAGTGGGAACTCCTTCCAAGTCTTTGGATAGGCACCATGAACTCTTATCTTCAAGTGAAGAAGTTCATGGGGCCAGAAAAGACAGAAGATCTTCTGCTGGGTTGGACACCAATGTCTGTCAAAGGACAAGTCCAACAGATCAAAGCTTGGTTGAAAAACCAAAGCATGTTGTCAGAGGATCAGAAGAAGAAATTGGCTCAAGGCAAGGACAACAGCCCAGTGGAAGCTCCTCAAGCATCCACCAGCAAAGATCCGCCTCAACAAGTGCCAAACAAGTCCAAGCAAGGCCCAAAGGCCAACCAGAAGGGCAAGCAAAAGGCAAAGGGAAAGGCAAAGCCGAAGTGGAACAAACCTTACCCTCAGAATTACAGAATTCCAAAGAAGGAAAAAACAGCCATGGACAATGTGTTCAATATGGCAAGAACTTTGATGGAATTCAAAAACAAGGAGGAGGAAAGATTGAACCAATCCTTTCCAAAGAAGTAGATCTTGTAAAGCTTGTAACTTACTTTGAATCTTGTAATAAAGAAATTATGGCAAAATTTAAAGCATTTGATCATGTCCAACAAAAGTTGGGTAATGAGATACTACAAGTAAGAGACCAACAAAAGACCATAATTGGCCTTGAAAATGTTAACAAGGCAAATATTTTGTCTTTGACACAAATTTGTGAAAGACTTGAGTTTAAAGTTACCTTACTCAATCAACCAGATGAACATTCAATTTCTTTCATAACTGGACAGTTAAAAGAATTGAAAATACAAGTACAAAACTTGCAAAATTCAACTGGTCACAATGCATCTCTTTTTCAAGAACAATTGGAAAAAAGTGATAAAGCAAGACTTGAATTGAAAGAAGACATTCAGTCAAGTATTAATAATATATCACTAAAAAATGAATTGCCAAGGCAATCCACACCAATTCTTGACAGAAATGTCCTTAACTTGAATAGTGATTTACATCATACAATTTCAAGTCATGATGTGGAAACTGCTTGCAATTATAAGGACATTCCAAGATTAGAGGAATGGCCAACCTTCAGTGGTGAAGGAGAATATAATCATATGGAATTTATGGAAACAATTGATATGTTTAAAGAAGACTTTAACATACCAGATGAATACATAAGTGCCAGATTACACTCATTATTTACCAAATAAGCAAAGAAATGGTATTATAAAATGAGACAAGACCATGGTACACATTCTTGGCCTTTGTGGAAAGAACAAGTTATTTCCAAATGGGCAAATGATTCCTGGAGATTTAGAATGGAAAATGCTTTTGAAGAAGCCATTTTTAATATTGAGAGGGACAGGCCCATGACTTGGTTTCTTAAACAGAAGGACAGATTAACTGCCCTTCATCCTGATATGTCTGAACCAATGTTACATAAAAGGATATTAAGAAAGTGTGGTGGTGACCTTGAGCATGCTATAAGAAGCAGATGTATTGAGCCTTGCTCTACAGAAGATTATATCAATGCTATGGAGGATATCACTACTAGAACAAAAATTGGGAGAAATTGGTATAAACCCCCAATAGACAACAAGACTAGTGGGAAACCAATTTTAAAACCAAATAAACCACATGACAGACCTCCTTTGAAATGTCATAAATGTGGAAGTACATCTCATTTAGCAAACACTTGTTCAAGAAAGACAAGAGTCAATGAGATAAATGTTGAAAAAGTGGAAGAAACAAAAGAAACTGATGTATCTTTACATGAAAGTGATTCTGAGCCTTCAAAAAGAAGAAGAAGCATCAGAACAACTTGGTATAGAAAATATTAATGTTTCTTTTGAGGTCACTGAGGTACATACTCACTTACCACAGTACAGTGATGAATGTATGGATCTCATACATGTGCAAGATTCCAAAATGCAAAAACCCAAACCTGCTAGAGGTAAAGGTTACACAGCTAGGTCATCTTGTATCACTAATATTGTGATAAATAACACAGAAGCCAAGATACATCTTGACTCAGGTGCTTTTTGCACTTGTGTTGGAAAGGATTATCTTGACAAAATTTATACCAATTGGCAAGACAAGTTGATGCCAATTGAAGGTGTAAAATTCAGCAGTGCTAGCCAGAACATGCACCCTTTGGGTATATTTGAACAGCAATAATATTTCCTCATCCAGCAGGGAGTATAATATTGAAAGCTGAATTTGTTGTTATGAACAATTGTACTTCACAACACTTTATACTTGACAATGGTTATCTCAATATCTATGGTATTGATATTAACAATCATAAGGACAGGTATTTCACTATAGGGGAAAATAAAAGGCAAAAATTTGCTTTTTCTCTAGAAAGAAAAGAAATTACTGTCATTCAACAAGTAAAGAATGTTAAAAAAGAAAAATTTTAGTCAGATCAGCTAAGTGAAGCACAAATTAGTCCTGAATTAACACCAGAAATGAAGGAAGAACTTATTGAAGTTTTATTTCAATATAGAGAAGCCTTTGCTTCTGATAATGAACCACTTGGGGCGATAAAGGGCCATGAGGTGGACATTATGCTTAATGTGGAGAGGCCTTATCCGCCACTATTAAGGAGACCAGCTTACCCAGCTAGCCCTAGGCCTAGAGAAGCATTAGAAAATCATATTAATGAACTAATGAAACTGGGAGTTCTTAGAAACGTTGGGCACAATGAGGAAGTTGAAGTCACAACTCCAGTAATCATTACTTGGCATAATGATAAGTCAAGAATGGTTGGTGATTTTAGAGCACTGAATCCCTATACTATTCCAGACAGGTATCCAATCCCTAGAATTCATGAGACTTTGACTCAATTATCCAAAGCAAGATTCATCACTTCTATGGATGCTCTAAAAGGCTTTCACCAGAATTTTTTGACACCTCATTCTAGGAAATTATTGAGAATAATTTCTCATTGTGGTATTTATGAATATTTGAGGATGCCTTTTGGTATTAAAAATGCACCCTCTCATTACCAAAGAGTGATGAATACTATCTTCCCACATGAATTATCAGAGGGATGGTTAATCATTTATATTGATGACATTATCATTTGTTCAGAAACCTGGCAATTACATTTAGAGAGACTTTCATTAGTACTTAAGAAAATTCTACAAGTGAACATGAAAATTTCTCTTAAAAAATGTAATTTTGGGTTTCATGAGTTAAAAGCTCTAGGACATGTAGTCTCAGGACTAAGCCTTGGTGTTGATAAAAACAAAGTGGCTGCAGTTTTACTGAAACAAATGCCCCAGAACAAAAAAGAAATGATGTCTTTCTTAGGGTTTGCCAGTTATTACAGACAACACGTTAAAGATTTTGCAATCCATGCCAGATCATTATACAGAATTTGTGATCAACAAACTGTTTTTGCAATGATACAGGAGAGAATTCAAGCATATGATAAAATCAAGTATGCCTTGACCAATGCACCATTATTATTGATGCCAGATTGGAAACTTCCTTTCAAGCTGTATATTGATGCATGTGGTGATGGTTTAGGAGCTGCTCTTCATCAAGTTCAAATTGTCAATGACAAGCCTTATGAAGGTCCAATTTGTTTCATTTCAAGACAAATTAAACCTACTGAGGCCAGATATGGAGCTAGCCAAATGGAGTGCCTTTGCCTTGTTTGGGCTCTGGAAAAACTTCATTACTATCTTGATGGTAGTGTGTTTGAAGTAATTACTGATTGTAATGCAGTTAAATCACTTCTTAACATGAAAACTCCAAACAGACACATGTTAAGATGGCAGATTGCTATACAGGAGTATAGAGGCAATATGACCATAGTACATAAAGCCGGAAATACTCATAAGAATGCTGATTGCTTGAGTAGATGGGCATTACCAAATACACCTGATAATCCTGCCTATGCTCCTACAAGTGCAGAACTCCAAATTCCAATTGAAGGAATTAATATCACAGATGTTGGAACAGAATTCTTTGAAGAAGTTAGGGAAAGCTACAAGCAAGATAAGAATTTTCATATTCTTACTGCTCTACTTGACAAAGATTGTAAAGATGCAGCATTGGCTAATTCTCTGGATGATATTTGGAAAACATCTTATGATAATGGAAGATTCCATTTGTTTGATGCTATGCTATATCATAGATCTAAACACACATGTGTCATGGTCCTATGTAGTAGAATGTTGATTAACACAATACTACTAGAATGCCATGATAACATTTATTCTGGACATCTGTCTGAAGACAGAACAATGAAAAGAATTAAGACATGTTCCTGGTGGGAATCTTGGAGAAAAGATGTCATTGAGTACTGTCATAGTTGTGATAGATGCCAGAAAGACAAGAAAGCTACTGGTAAAAGATTTGGTCTGATGATCCATATCCAAGAACCAAGTACCCCATGGGAAGTGGTTCACATGGATTGGGTAACTGCATTACCACCTGGAGGTGATAAGAGTTACAATGCATGTCTTGTTATTGTAGACAGATATAGCAAAACACCAATCTTTTTACCATGTCACAAAGATGACACAGCTATGGATACAGCTCTTTTAATCTGGAATAGAGTAATATCCCATACTGATCTCTTTAAAAATATCATTAGTGAAAGAGACCCAAAATTTACATCAGCCTTATGGACTAATTTACATAAGCTTTTGGGTACAAAATTATCATTCTCAACAGCATACCATCCACAAACAGATGGGTTAGCAGAAAGAATGATTCAAACCCTTGAGGACATGATCAGAAGATTTTGTGCTTATGGCCTGGAGTTTAAAGATTCTGACAGCTTTACTCATGACTGGTGTACTCTTATACCAGCATTGGAATTAGCCTATAAGACCTCCATCCATGCTTCCACAGGCAAGACCCCTGCAATGTTGGAAAAAGGATGGAACCCCAAACTTCCAGTTGATAGTTTGAAGAAAGATCTAGTTGATATTCATCCAACTGCTTCAAGCTTTAAGTTGTTGCTTGATAAAGTGAGGCACCATGCAAATCAAAGCATGAATGATGCCTTTGAATATGCTAAGCAGAAATGGGATAAAAGTCATAAAACCCCAGAATTCAAAGTAGGGGACTTAATACTAGTTTCAACCTTGAACTTTAATAATATTAAAGGTCCAAAGAAATTGAAAGATTCCTTTGCAGGACCATTTATTATTAAATCCCTTCATGGGACAAATGCAGTACAAGTAGAACTGTCATGAGAACTGGAAAATAAACATCCAACATTCCCTGTCAGTCTACCAAAGCATTACACTTCAAATGACAAGGAATCATTTCCTTTAAGAAATGAAACACCCTTAGAAGTACCCCCACTGGACCTAAGTGAGGAGAAAAAGGTACTGAAAGTCTTGAAAGAAAGAAGACTTAGGGGAAAAAATGAAAGAGAATACTTGGTCAGGTATAAAAATCCACAACATGAAGATGCGCGGATTGAAGAAAACAAAATACCTGATTCCCAAAGGTTTCTCAGAAGATTCAGACATGAGAGAAGACCAATTGCTCAATAAGAAGTTTGAATTGTGTGCTTTACATAATTGAAAGTATAAGTAGAGAGGTTGGACAGTGGGTTATACCCCCCCAAATAACTTGGGGGTACACTACAAAAGAAAAATTATGGTACAATTTTTTTTGGTGGTAGGGAATGTGAGCCTGTGAGGTATGTATGACATACCCATAAGGCCACAAATGATTTTATAAACAGTTAATTTTGTCTTAAACAGACTTTTTAGTTGAATTTAAAATAAAAAATAATAAAAAATAAGTATAAATTTTTTTTTCAATAAACAAAGTTATAAATATTATGTCATTTTTGGATTCTACACCAAAAATAACCTAGGGTACACCCATAGGGTGTTATACCCAAAACCACTTATTTTTTATGTTATTGGAAGATTTAAGAATCTCACAGTACCAATGTAACTTTTTTAACATTTTTTTTAAATTGTTAAATTTAAGCTTAATTAAGCTTAAATTTAAAGTTGCATAAGGTTTATGCAAACTTACCAAAATTTTAGTTAAAATTAAGGTGTGGTGTATATTTACTGAATTGGCTAAGGATTTGCCATACAGAATGTAAATCCTGCGTGAGCTCAATTTAAAAGGGTTTAAGGCCATAGTATGGCTTTAAATAAATAAAAGGGCAAAATCCACGCAAAAAGGTGGGACAAAGGAAAAAGACCAAATAGAGCTGGGGTACACAAGTTTTGGGATCTGCAATGATTCAATTAAGGTTGTCCACCTGTATTGGAGGATTTTCAACCTTATTTAAACTTTAAGATTAGACTTTGATCCAACCTTAAGGTTTAAACTGGTTTTATCCCAAATTGGACAGGAATTTCAAGCTGCCAAAGGGTAAATCCCAATATGCAGGGTTGAAGTCAAGGTTTTAAGAACTGTTAGAGCTTATTTAAGCTTAAAAATCTTAAATAAGCTTAAAACTTTAAAGTTTCAAGCATTAAAACCTTATCAAAACTTAAGGTTTGGTGTGTTTTGCTATTTTACATGGAAAAATAGCAATAACTTCAAAAATTCATTAAAAATCCAATTCTTAATGGATTTGCTTGAAAATTTCACACAACTTAGAATTTAATATTATAAATATATAAATTAAATTTTAAGTATCTTTTATAAATAAATTTCCTGGGTAATTAGCCTGGAAATTTACCCTTTTAATTAAACTCAAAGAAAATTATGATTTCTTTATAAATTAATGAAAAATTAAGTTTAAGAGATTTTTGCTTGAAACCCTAATTTTAAGTTGTTCATGTGATGAACTTTAATATAAATAACCTTATTTTATATTAAAACTTAAAATAGTCAAACTAAATGAGGATTAAAGTTACTTGGAGTTAATAATAACACTGGTAACTTTAAATTGGAAGTAAAAATAAGTTGCCTTAAGTTAAGAACTTTATGTTTAAGCATGGTCTTTCAGTTTTGACCTGAGCACGCCCTCTACATCCATTATGAATCATGAGAGCTGCTCTGAAGACATAAAGAGTCTTTTCATCACTGTTTTTGTCCATCATTCATTATTAGTCCAATCATATTAGAAATTTAAACAGGTAAAGTTTTATGAAATATAAAATCTTATTATTAAAAGTAATTCTTAAGTTATTTTTATTCTTTATTTATTAAAATTAAAGAATTGAAGTCATAGAATTTAGATTATTGTTGTAATCACCAATAATATTTTTTATTATATAAAATTATCATTTTAAATATCTTTTAAAATCCACAAATTCCTCTCAAAAACTCTTTAATCATAATTTATATTATAAAAAGTTGTTTTATCTTTAAATTTATTTATTTTTGACGTGTTTTTTAACTTCTAACCTTTATTTAGTAGAATAACTGTTGTATTAGACTTGTTGTATTAAATAAATCTTATAAGTAAGTTTTCTTTAAAGTTCTATATTTTTTTATCTAAATATTAGTTTTTTTATATAGAATTTTTATTCTAAAAGAATTATTTCTGCACAGTGTGTGTTATAATTCCTTTATAAATAATATTTATATTATTTATAAGTGGCTAATATTGATATTTCCACGTGTAATTGTCTCATTAAGAGCTCTACAAGTCTTATTGTTATAACTGTCAGTGACTATAACAATAATAGAATAATTATAATTTATTATAATTATTATTATTATTTTTCACTATTATATTTTTCTAATAATGATTAAATTTATTTTTTTATATAATTATTTTTAATAATTATATTTAAATTTGTGGTTATTATATATTTCTATTGAGGAAAGTCATAGTACTCTTGATTTTGCTACTTTTACCAAGAGTTTCATAGACAAACCTTACATTTGGGGGCCTGGCCATGATTTTAAACCAATTTTTGGGACATAAATCATGTTCTAGACCTTATTTTACTATTTTTTGACGTAAAATTGCCATATTTGTCTTAATATTGGCTTTTTTGGGACTTATCCCTTATAAATAATCTTTATAATATTAATAAAGTTAATTTCTTCTTAAGAATATTGTTTGAAACAATATACTATTGAGTGATTTGGAATAAATTTCTTTTGTCTAACTAGTGGCTTTTTCACATCACAGGCTTGAAATTTATTCTTTGAGTTATTCTAGTATAAAGTGAATAATAATACAATTTTGATTAATTAACTTGTTAATTGCATAATTATTATTTCTTTAAAGAAAATTATAAATCAAATAAAAAATCTTTAAAAATAAAAATCTTTACTAAAAACATTTTTTTCTTTTATCTTAGACATTTTTCTTAATTTTTGACGTAATTTGCCATAAAATTACATTAAAACAACTTTATTTAAGAAGGTGAGTTTATAAGTCATTTTCATTATTTGATAAAATAACTTATATTTTTGATGCTCTCTACTGTCTTCCATCAGAGAAAATTCTTCAGACTCTGAAACCTCAGAGTCCAGCATTGAAATTCAAACCAGCCCAGCACCAAGGGGTTTAATAACCAAAGAGCCCTTTAAAGGTCCTGCAGGTTAATTCAATTCAATTTTACTCTATTTTTTATTAAAATTGACGTGAAGTCACTCCTACTAGAAGTGGAAGTAACTACTCCATCCAATCAAATGGATCTGGACCAGGACATTCCAGCCACAAATCCAAAAGGCAAGAATGTCCTCCCAGAGGAGAGGCACAAATGGAGGATGCCAGAACTTCCACCAGTTCCCAAAGGTTAGCCAGCACCTTTGAACCTCTTATTGAGAGTCCAGAAGCTGACATAACTGCTATTGATGTTAGACCTGAACCATTTCCAACAGGCAGCTGTGGAAATTTATCAATCCCAATGGAAAAACTGGTTCCTGGCGTCAAAACAACAAGAGTGGGAACTCCTTCCAAGTCTTTGGATAGGCACCATGAACTCTTATCTTCAAGTGAAGAAGTTCATGGGGCCAGAAAAGACAGAAGATCTTCTGCTGGGTTGGACACCAATGTCTGTCAAAGGACAAGTCCAACAGATCAAAGCTTGGTTGAAAAACCAAAGCATGTTGTCAGAGGATCAGAAGAAGAAATTGGCTCAAGGCAAGGACAACAGCCCAGTGGAAGCTCCTCAAGCATCCACCAGAAAAGATCCGCCTCAACAAGTGCCAAACAAGTCCAAGCAAGCCCCAAAGGCCAACCAGAAGGGCAAGCAAAAGGCAAAGGGAAAGGCAAAGCCCAAGTGGAACAAACCTTACCCTCAGAATTACAGAATTCCAAAGAAGGAAAAAACAGCCATGGACAATGTGTTCAATATGGCAAGAACTTTGATGGAATTCAAAAACAAGGAGGAGGAAAGATTGAACCAATCCTTTCCAAAGAAGTAGATCTTGTAATAAAGAAATTATGGCAAAATTTAAAGCATTTGATCATGTCCAACAGAAGTTGGGTAATGAAATATTACAAGTAAAAGACCAGGAAAAGACCATAATTGGCCTTGAAACTGTTAATAAGGCAAATATTTTGTCTTTGACACAAATTTGTGAAAGACTTGAGTTTAAAGTTACCTTACTCAATCAACCAGATGAACATTCAATTTCTTTTATAACTGGACAGTTAAAAGAATTGAGAATACAAGTGCAAAACTTGGAAAATTCAACTGGTCACAATGCAGCTCTTCTTCAAGAACAATTGGAAAAAGTGATAAAGCAAGACTTGAATTGAAAGAAGATATTCAATCAAGTATTAACAATATATCACTAAAACATGAATTGCCAAGGCAATCCACACCAATTCTTGACAGAAATGTACTTAACTTGAATAATTAATTACACCATACAATTTCAAGTTATGACGTGGAAACTGCTTGCAATTATAAGGACATTAGAAGATTAGAGGAATGGCCAACCTTCAGTGGTGAAGGAGAATATAATCATATGGAATTTATGGAAACAATTGATATGTTTAAAGAAGACTTTAACATACCAGATGAATACATAAGTGCCAGATTACACTCATTATTTACCAAATCAGCAAAGAAATGGTATTATAAAATGAGACAAGACCATGGTAAACATTCTTGGCCTTGGTGGAAAGAACAAGTTATTTCTAAATGGGCAAATGATTCCTGGAGATTTAGAATGGAAAATTCTTTTGAAGAAGCCATTTTTAATATTGAGAGGGACAGGCCCATGACTTGGTTTCTTAAACAGAAGGACAGGTTAACTGCCCTTCATCCTGATATGTCTGAAACAATGGTACATAAAAGGATATTAAGAAAATGTGGTGGTGACCTTGAGTATGCTATAAGAAGATTTATTGAGCCTTGCTCTACAGAAGATTATATCAATGCTATGGAGGACATCACTACTAGAACAAAAATTGGAAGCAATTGGTCCAAAACCCCAATAGACAATAAGACTAGTGGGAAACCAATTTCAAGAACAAAAAAACCACATGACAGACCTCCTTTGAAATGTCATAAATGTGGAAGTACATCTCATTTGGCAAACACTTGTACAAAAAAGCCAAGAGTCAATGAGATAAATGTTGAAAAAGTGGAAGACACAAAAGAAACTGATGTATCTTTACATGACAGTGATTCTGAACCTTCAGAAGAAGAAGAAATATCAGAAGAACTGGGTATAGAGAACATTAATGTCTCTTTTGAGGTCACTGAGGTACATACTCACTTACCACAGTATAGTGATGAATGTATGGATCTCATACATGTGCAAGATGCCAGGATGCAAAAAAACAAACCTTCCAGAGGTAAAGGTTATACAGATGGGTCATCTTGTATCACTAATATTGTGATAAATAACATAGAAGCCAAGATACATCTTGACTCAGGTGCTTTTTGCACTTGTGTTGGAAAAGATTATCTTGACAAAATTTATACCAATTGGAAAGACAAATTAATGCCAATTGAAGGTATAACATTCGGCAGTGCTAGCCAAAATATGCACCCATTGGGTATATTTGAAGCAGCAATCATATTTCCTCATCCTGCAGGAAGTATAAGACTGAAAGTGGAAACTGTTGTTATGAATAATTGTACTTCACAACACTTTATACTTGGGAATGATTATCTCAATATTTATGGTATTGATATTAATAATCATAAAGACAGGTATTTCACTATAGGAGAAAATAAAAGACAAAAATTTGCTTTTCCTCTGGAAAAAAGCGAAATTACTGTCATTAAGCAAGTAAAAAATGTTAATAAGGAAAAATTTGTATTAAATCAATTAATTGAAGCACAAATTAGTCCTGAGTTAACACCGGAAATGAATGAAGAGCTTATTGAAATTTTGTTTCAATACAGGGAAGCCTTTGCTTCAGATAATGAACCACTTGGGGCTATAAAAGGCCATGAGGTGGACATTATGCTTAATGTGGAAAGGCCTTATCCGCCACTATTAAGAAGACCAGCTTACCCAGCTAGCCCTAGGGCTAGAGAAGCATTAGAAAATCATATTAATGAACTGATGAAACTGGGAGTTCTTAGAAAGGTTGGACACAATGAGGAAGTGGAAGTCACAACCCCAGTAATCATTACTTGGCATAATTATAAATCAAGGATGGTTGGTTATTTTAGAGCACTGAATACCTACACTATTCCAGACAGGTATCCAATCCCTAGAATTCATGAGACTTTGACTCAATTATCCAAAGCAAGATTCATCACTTCTATGGATGCTCTAAAAGGCTTTCACCAGAATTTTTTGACACCTCATGCTAGGAAATTATTGAGAATAATTGCTCATTGTGGTATTTATGAATATTTGAGGATGCCTTTTGGTATTAAAAATGCACCCTCTCATTACCAAAGAATGATGAATACTATCTTCCCACATGAATTATCAGAGGGATGGTTAATTGTTTATATTGATGACATTATCATTTGTTCAGAAACCTGGCAATTACATTTAGAGAGACTTTCATTAGTACTTAAGAAAATTCTACAAGTGAACATGAAAATTTCTCTTAAAAAATGTAATTTTGGGTTTCATGAGTTAAAAGCTCTAGGACATGTAGTCTCAGGACTAAGCCTTGGTTTTGATAAGAACAAAGTGGCTGCAGTTTTGCAATCCATGTCAGATCATTATACAGAATTTGTGATCAACAAACTGTTTTTGAAATGACTCAGGAAATAATTCAAGCATATGATAAAATCAAGTATGCCTTGACCAATGCACCATTATTACTGATGCCAGACTGGAAAATTCCTTTCAAGCTGTATATTGATGCATGTGGTGAAGGTCTAGGAGCTGCTCTTCATCCAGTTCAAATTGTCAATGACAAGCCTTATGAAGGTCCAATTTGTTTTATTTCAAGACAAATTAAACCTACTGAGGCCAGATATGGAGCTAGCCAAATGGAGTGCCTTTGCCTTGTTTGGGCTCTGGAAAAACTTCATTACTATCTTGATGGTAGTGTGTTTGAAGTAATTACTGATTGTAAGGCAGTAAGGTCACTTCTTAACATGAAAACTCCAAACAGACACATGTTAAGATGGCAGATTGCTATACAGGAGTATAGAGGCAATATGACCATAGTACATAAAGCTGGAAATATTCACAGGAATGCTGATGGCTTAAGTAGATGGGCATTACCCAATACACCTGAAAATCCTGCCTATGTTCCTACAAGTGCAGAACCTCAAATCCCAATTGAAGGAATTAACATCACAGACGTAGGATCAGAATTCTTTGAGGAAGTTAGAGAAAGCTATAAGCAAGATAAAATTGCCATATACTTACTGCTCTACTTGACAAAGATTGCAAAGATGCAGCATTGGCTAATTCTCTGGATTATAGTTGGAAAACATCTTATGATAATGGAAGATTCCATTTGTTTGATGGTATACTATATCATAGATCTAAACACACATGTGTCATGGTCCTATGTAGTAGAATGTTGATTAACACAATACTACTAGAATGCCATGATAACATTTATTCTGGACACCTGTCTGAAGACAGAACAATGGAAAGAATTAAGACATGTGCCTGGTGGCCATATTGGAGAAAAGATGTCATTGAGTACTGTCATAGTTGTGATAGATGCCAGAAAGCCAAT
The DNA here is from genome assembly GCA_023105745.1 of Austropuccinia psidii. Taxonomy (NCBI): domain Eukaryota; kingdom Fungi; phylum Basidiomycota; class Pucciniomycetes; order Pucciniales; family Sphaerophragmiaceae; genus Austropuccinia; species Austropuccinia psidii. The sequence goes on along the minus strand of JALGQZ010000017.1, from coordinate 24,785,914 downwards.
AAATCTACTGGTAAAAGATTTGGTCTGATGATCCATATCCAAGAACCAAGTACCCCATGGGAAGTGGTTCACATGGATTGGGTAACCGCACTACCACCTGGAGGTGATAAAAGTTACAATTCATGTCTTGTTATTGTAGACAGATATAGCAAAACACCAATCTTTTTACCATGTCACAAAGATGACACAGCTATGGATACAGCTCTTTTGATCTGGAATAGAGTAATATCCCATACTGGTCTCTTTAAAAATATCATTAGTGACAGAGACCCAAAATTTACATCAGCATTATGGACTAATTTACATAAGCTTTTGGGTACAAAATTATCATTCTCAACAGCATACCATCCACAAACAGATGGGTTAGTAGAAAGAATGATTCAAACCCTTGAGGACATTATCAGAATATTTTGTGCTTATGGCCTGGAGTTTAAAGATTCTGATGGCTTTACCCATGATTGGTGTACTCTTATACCAGCATTGGAATTAGCGTATAAGACCTCCATCCATGCTTCAACAGGCAAGACCCCTTCAATGTTGGAAAAAGTATGGAACCCCAAACTTCCAATTGATACTTTGAAGAAAGATCTGGTTGACATTCATCCAACTGCTTCAAGCTTTAAGCTATTGCTTGATAAAGTGAGACATCATGCAAATGAAAGCATGAATGATGCCTTTGAATATGCTAAGCAGAAATGGGATAAAAGTCATAAAACCCCACAATTCAAAGTAGGGGACTTGATACTAGTTTCAACCTTGAACTTTAATAACATTAAAGGCCCAAAGAAATCGAAAGATTCCTTTGCAGGACCATTTATTATCAAAGCCCTTCACGGGACAAATTCAGTACAAGTAGAACTGTCAGGAGAACTGGAAAATAAAGATCCAACATTCCCTGTCAGTCTAGTAAAGCATTACACTTCAAGTGACAAGGAATTATTTCCTTTAAGAAATGAAACACCCTTAGAAGTACCCCCACTAGATCTAAGTGAGGAGAAGAAGTTACTAAAAGTCTTGAAACAAAGAAGACTTAGGGGAAAAAATGAAAGAGAATACTTAGTCAGGTATAATCCACAACATGAAGATGAGTGGATTGTAGAAAGCAAAATACCTGATTCCTAAAAGTTTCTCAGAAGATTCAGACATGATAGAAGACCAATTGCTCAATAAAAAGTTTGAATTGTGTGCTTTACATACTTAAAAGTAGAAGTAGAGAGGTTGGACAGTGGATTATACCCCCCCAAATAACTTGGGGGTAAACTACAAAAGAAAAATTGTGGTACAATTTTTTTGGTGGTAGGGAATGTGAGCCTGTGAGGTATGTATAACATACCCATAAGGCCACAAATGATTTTATAAACAGCTAATTTTGTCTTAAACTGACTTTTGAGTTGAAATTAAAATAAAAAATAACAAAAAATAAGTATAACTTTATTTTGGATAAACAAAGTTCTAAATATTATGTCATTTCTGGATTCTACACCAAAAATAACCTAGGGTACATCCATAAGGTGTTATACCCAAAAACACTAATTTCTTGTGTTATTAGAAGATTTAAGAATCTCACAGTACTAATGTAACTTTTTAACATTTTTTTAAAATTGTTAAATTTAAGCTTAAATAAGCTTAAATTTAAAGTTGCATAAGGTTAATGCAAACTTACCAAAATTTTAGTTAAAATTGAGGTGTGGTGTATATTTACTGAATTGGCTAAGGATTTGCCATACAGAATGTAAATCCTGCGTGAGCTCAATTTAAAAGGGTTTAAAGCCATGGTATGGCTTTAAATAAATAAAAGGGCAAAATCCACGCAAAAAGGTGGGACAAAGGAAAAAGACCAAATAGAGCTGGGGAACCCAAGTTTTGGGATCTACAATGATTCAATTAAGGTTGTCCACCTGTATTGGAGGATTTTCAACCTTATTTAAACTTTAAGATTAGACTTTGATCCAACCTTAAGGTTTAAACTGGTTTTATCCCAATTTGGACGAGAATTTCAAGCTGCCAAAGGGTAAATCCCAATATGCAGGCTTGAAATCAAGGTTTTAAGAACTGTCAAAGCTTCATAAAGCTTAGAAACCTTAAATAAGCTTAAAACGTTAAAGCTACAAGCATCAAAACCTTATCAAAAGCTAAGGTTTGGTGTGTATTGCTATTTTACATGGAAAATCAGCAATAACTTCAAAAATTCATTAAAAGTCCAAATCTTAATGGATTTGCTTTAATATTTCACACAGCTTAGAATTTAATATTATCTATAAATAAATTTCCTGGGTAATTAGCCTGGAAATTTACTCTTTTAATTAAGCTTAAAGAGAATTATGACTTCTTTAAAAATTAATTAAAAATTGAGTTTAAGAGATTTCTGCTTGAAACTCTATTTTTTAGGTTGTTCATGTGATGAACTTTAATATAAATAAGTTTATTTATATTAAAAACTTAAAATAATTAGTTTAAATGAGGATTAAAGTTACATGGAGTTAAGAATAACACTGATAACTTTAAATTGGAATTAAAAACAAGTTGCCTTAAGTTAAGAACTTTGTTTTTAAATATGGTTTTTCAGTTTTGACCTGAGCACGCCCTCTATATTCATGATGAATCATGAGAGCTTCTCTGAAGACATAAAAAGAGTCTTTTCATCACTGTTTTTGTCCATCATTCATTATCAATCCAATCATATTAGACATTTAAACAGGTAAAGTTTTATTATTTATAAAATCTTATTATTAAAGTAATTCTTAAGTTATTTTATTCTTTGGTAATTGTAAATTAAAGAATTGAAGTCATAGAATTCAGATTATTGTTGTGATCATCAATAATATATTTTATATTATAAAATTATCATCTTAAATATCTTTTAAAATCCACAAATTCCTCTTATAAACTCTTTAATCTTAAATTTTATCATAAAAAGTTGTTTTATCTTTAAAATTACTGATTTTAGGCATGTTTTTAACTTATAATAATTATTTAATATAATAACTGTTGTTGCTTAGCTTGTTGTATTAAATAAATATTATAAGTAAGTTTTCTCTAAAGTTCTATATTTTTTTATCTAGTATTAGTTTTTCTATATAGAATTTTATTCTATAAGAATTATTTCTGCACAGTGTGTGTTATAATTATTTTATAAATAATATTTATATTATTTATAAGTGGTTAATATTCATATTTCCATGTGTAATTGTCTCATTAAGAGCTTTACAAGTCTTATTGTTATAACTGTCAGTGACTATAAAAATAATAGAATAATTATAATTTATTATAATTATTATTTTTTTATTATTATTATATTTTTATAATAATAATTAAATTTATTTTTTTTATATAATTATTTTTAATAATTATATTTAAATTTGTGGTTATAATATTTTATTATATTATATATTTCTATTGAGGACAGTCATAGTACTCTTGATTTTGCTACTATTATCAAGAGTTTCATAGACAAACCTTACACTTATTCTAGGATTAACAGTGGACACATGAGTGACATGTTCTTCCTCAGGGCTGGAAAATACCATAATATCATCCATATAAACCATAACATAAAACCTAGACGATAAGAGAAAATGTCATTGACCAGACTTTGAAACAAGGAAGGAGAATTGGTGAGCCCAAATGGCATAACCAAGTACTCATAAATGTGATATTTAGTTCTAATAGCTGTCAGGTATCCATCACCCTCCTTGATTCTCAGAATTTTATATGAACCAAGCAAATGAAGCTTGGAGAAGATGGGAGAACAACTTCAAATAGTGAGAAGCTGGTTCATAGGAGGAAAGTGATATTTGTTCCTCCTAGTAACAGCCTTGAGTTTTTGGTAATTAACACCCAGAAAATGACACCATATTGCTTTTTGACAAAGGGGACAAGTGCTCCTCTTGACAAGGAGATTGGGTAGATGATAAATTTCTCTAAATTATCTGAAATGTGTGCCATGAGTGTGGCTGACTCATTATTTGGAAAAGCATAGATGACCCCTCAAGTTGAATATGATGATCACAGGCATGGTGAGGAGGAATTTCTTCTACTTTCACCTTGGAGAATACATCCAAGTAGTGGTGATTGGCAGAAGGGACAGCCTTCATCACAGTTTAAATTTTTTCTGGATATTCTTCTTCATCCCACAACTTCTTCAGGAATTCATGATAAGATGAAGGACAAAAGTCCACATTCCCATGGAAGAGATGAAGTGAGGATATACAATTATCTTCTTCAACATCTCTTATCTCTTTGAAGACTTCACCTCTAGAGGATATTAATGACTGATGGAAATTGGGGGAAGGAATATGGACAGAAGTTGGAATTGATGGTGTTCTAGAATCACCAACCAGAGCTACACATGTATTGGCAGAAGAAAAATCATTCCAAAAATAATTAGAAGGATCATTAAAGTACTTATGATCAGGATTAAAGGTCATAAACCCTTTTCTTCAATGAATAGATGGATTAAAATTATTGAGAAATTCGAAGCGCAATATGAGGTCTTCTCCCTTGGAAGTATCAATGACTAAAAAGTCCCATTAAAAGCTTGGGAATGAAGGAAGCTCAACCATACATTTATTGTTGTGAGTCACAAAAGAAGAAGGGGACTCCAAGGAGTCTAAAATGATAAGAGGAATATTTTGTGGGAGTTCTTACAAAATATTCAAGAGATTGTTTGACACCAGTATTCAGAATGCACAATTGTGCTATTGGTGGAAAACAGTGAAATCTATTGAACACCACATGATATTCACACAAAATTTTCCCTAGCTGGGAAATATGCCTGGTAATTTGGTAAGCTGATTTTGAGGACTTTTGAAACAAGCCTCAATAATGCGCCTCCCACCAAAATAGAAACACAAGCCCTCCTTCAATATTATTTCTTTTTCAGAACCATCAGCTTGTGGTCATTATTAAAGAGGGAGCAATGTGGATTGTCCTTTTTCTGAACCCTGAAATTCTTCTTATTACCAAAGCTTGAAGAATTTTGTGTATGAGAAGAAATTGACTTTGAGGCTTCAGTCTTCTTTTCTTGAAAATTATTCTTCTCCATCTGCCTCTTGTGGTACCTGGTATCAATTCGCCAGGTAACATCCATTGATTCTTGAAGATAATCAATGATTGAAGGATGGGATTCCAATCCCTTCCTATAATGATTCATATAAGCCCTTTCACCCAAATCCCCAATTCTTGAAACCAGACTTCTAAAATTGGCAGTGTATAATGAAACATTCCCACCTTCCTCTATTCTTAACAAATCCAGCTCTGCTTCAGATTTTCTACCTTCATTTGGGTCCCCAAATAAATTAAAGAGTTGGAATTCAAGAAGCTCACAATTATTGAGAAGGTATGGGTGTTCTTGATTAGTGAGATTCAAAAGATAGGGCTCAATCCATTTTGAATCCCTTCCAATGAGAAATTAAGTGGCATAAACCACTTTTTTCCTGTCTTTAGAGAGGGTTTCCTGATAATTATGAAATATGAGCTGGCAGGACTGAACAAAACTCCTTACTTTGAAGGTTTTAGTGCTATCAAAGCAGTCTGGTGCTTTGATAGAGGGTTTCTTGACAAATAGGAAGATGAAGAAGCTTGAATATTGGCCATAATTTGGGTCATTTGTTGAATGATTTCCAATAAGAATGGGTCAGACTGATGAGAGGCAGGCTGATTAGACTGGGCTAGAGTTGGCTTTCCAGTACCTTGAGATGCCCCCACAGAATAAGCGGAAGCCTCAGTACTATCAGAGTCCTCCTCTTCCACAGAATGTTTCTCCTCCTCTACATCATCTTACCAAATACTAGTGATAGTGGTCTTTGAAATGCCTGGAAAAGTGGCAACTACTCCTGAGAATGAATTTGATTTTATTGGCCCCCTTCCTTCCTGGATGGATGGTGCTGCTCCTTCCATGAATGGTCCTCAGTTAAGGAACTTCTGGGGTGCCATCAAGTGGAGCTTTTGGAGTTGTAGGGAGAACAGCTTGAGCTCTGGCCTGGAATCTTGTCTTTCTTGCAGGAGATGAGTGTTGGACAGGAATGAATCAAGAATAAAATGAAAATGAAATCAATATAAGTCAAAATCTGAAGGTGAGGCTTGAGGAAAAAGCAAATGTGAAAAACTTGAAGTCAAATCAAAATTCATTATCTTAAGGGAAAAATTAAAATCAATAATTTCTTGAGGTCACTAAAACAATCAATGAATCTTGAGGAATTAAATAAATGAGGCTTGAAAAGAATCAATCAAATCCAATGAATTCTTGGGGAAAGTTTATTAATAAACCAAAATCAAATGAATTAAATCTTTTGTCAAAATCCAAATTATCTCAAACAAAAATTAAAATCTTGCTGTGAAGAAAATCTCTTGAATGATACTTCAGAATAAATCTCTATTAATGAAGATTTGTGTATGAAATGAATTTATAGTCAATTTCAAACTGAAGATTAACTGTTTCGTGAATTCAAATTTAATTTCATAAAAATGACTAAAAACTGGTCTTCCAAAATATTTTAAGTGAAAAGAAAAAGTTTGATAAATATTAAGAGAAAAACATAAAGAAGAATTAAATTTGACATAATGAAGAATGAGTGAGAGAAAATTGAGAAGTGGTGAGTAATCACTAAGCTCATGAAGTGAAAGAGTCATAACTTTAATGAAATGAGTGAATTGAGTAATAAGAAAATGAATTAAAAGAATAAAAATAATATATTATATAATTAACCTAATGTCACTGGGGATATTAGGGAAAACAAGAGTGGCCTGGCACTCAGGAATCAAGAACTTTCTTTGAGAGCTCCAAAAGGATAAAGAAAAAACTGAAGATTATATTTCTTTATGAAAGATTAGAAGAAGTAAAAATATGACAAAAGATAAGAAAGTAAAAGGAAGAATTCAAAGGTAATAGAGAGAAACCACAAGCCAAAAGCCAACCAAATGAATTCTCAATTCACTGTTTTAACCTTCCAGAAAGAAAAATTGAATTAGTCAATGATATGACCACCAATATTCACTTACAGGAAAAGAAGGTGCAAATGACTTACTTATAGGTATAAGGATTTATTTTCAAGAATGAAAAGGAAAATACTAATAAGAATAAAAACAATAGATTAATTAACTGTGGAAAAAGCCCCCAGGGTTGAAAAGGCAGCCAATATATGTGAAAAATTGAAAGACTGATCCTGGAGGTTTGATCACCCAGCTGTATTGACTGTTTTTGGAAAATACGGCTCTAGCTATATTGAGAACTGAACTTTGTGTCTTGAATTTCTATAGTGGAAAATTAATTGACCCAAAAGGGTCGATTCCATACAGCCTGCATGGAACAATTAAGTTTTACAAGGTGTGCTGGAGCTCTTGATGCCTTGAAAACTGATTTTAGGAACAAAAACCTCTTTAAATCACCCTTGAGGAAACCTTGGCCAGTATGCCTTGGGAAGAATACTGTTAACTATAAGCGACCAATACCTAAAGGACCAGGTTATTGGTGTCCTCAAATGGATCTCTGGATGACACAGTAAATTGAAAGTCGCAATTAATGGAAACTTCCTTTGAAATGGATTGATGGTGTAAGGTGTGGATATGAAACTTTGATTAAAAATCAAGTACTTTTCCTGTCCTCAAAATTTCTATAAGGTAAAATTCAGTTAAAAATAGTATGAAATATTATTTTTAAGAGAAAACACGCCAAGTTTATTGTTTATAACTTTATTAGTATAAAACAATAATATTATAAAAATTTATTTTTTTACCAACAATAAAAATTTATCCAAAAAATACTCTACAAGAGATATTTTAAGGCTACAAAAGAAATTTCTTCAAGAGCAATTTCAATTGGAATTAATTGAGCAAAGAACTGCAAGCAATTAATTAAAGAACAAAGTCTTTAAAAAGAATATTAAAGAGAAAACACGCCCAAAAGTGACCAGAGTGAATTTGGAAACAAAGTGACAAAGTTTACAGTGATGAAAGATGCTTTAATTCACTTTTGGGGTGGTTCAGGGGTAAAAATGACTATAAGAGTTACAAAAAAGGATTATAATGATTTTTTCACGTGGTTAAAAGGATTAAAATTATTTAAAAATGGTGGTTGAAATCTTTTATTGATTGGTTTAACAGTGTTTAAACTGATTAATAAAAGGAAAAGATTCTAACATGAAGAGAAAAGTGGGGCAAAGAAGACATTCTTTTATAGCCATCAATTCTCTTACTCCAAAAGTAAATTTTAATCTTGTCAGTCTTGAAAAACAGTATGACAACAGAAAAGCCAATTATGGCATCATTGAACCCTGGTTTAGACCAAAAAGGGCTGGTTTAAGCCATTTTTAGCCATTTTTAGCCATTTCAGACCCTTAAATCAGCCATTACTATAGCAATACCAGGCCTAGAGCATTCAAAACACGTCAGAATGTGTGTCAGAGGCGTAGAAACCAGTTAAAACTGTTTTTATTATTATTGTTTTATCTTAAGGGTAGTTTTACCCTCTTGGCAACAGCTAAAACTACCCCAGTTGGTATCAAAACCTCATCATCAATTGAGTCCACAGACCCTGTAACTCAATTCCAGGCCAAAAGTGATGAACTTTTGCGTGAATTTTGACATCCCACGCCTGTCAGCAAGGATTTTGGGGGTCTAGCTCCCCCTTAGAGCTGGAGTTCCTTTTCCCCCCCAAATTTAATCTTTCCAATTTATTTTTCTTTTAATTCCTCATCATGTATTATACTTATAATTTACATATGTAATTCAATTCAATTTTACAGTACAATACAGTAATAATTGACACCTCATATGTAAATCAAAGTTCACTTATGTAATACACGCGCACATTTTGACATTTCAATTGAATTCAATTGAAAACACTTCAATTCCTCATAACTTCTAAACTAAACACAACACCTCAATTTTAACAAAAAAATTGATGGTTAACACCACATGTGGTGTGAATTAAATTAAGGTTTTGAGTATTTTCAACTTTTGTATTGAAAATACTAAAAACTTAATTTAAGCTTATTTAGAGTTGGGTTACAAGAATTTCACTCAGAGGTGACCCCGACTGATTTTTTATGAGGAATCCAATGGTGAAATAAGTTTTATATGTTTATTTATTGGATGAAAAGTTATAATAAATTTTATTTAACTTTTTTCCAAATTTATTTATTTTTTCACAATTTTGTTAAAATTTCATTTTTACTTAATTTTTTCAAGTATAAATATAATTTTATAATTGCAAAATTTGATGTAATTAATTTTTTTATTTTGAATATAATTTTATATTCATATTTTGATTTTTATTTTATTTATATTAATATGTTAATTTTGTATTTGTGGTCTTTTGGGTATATGAAATTACCTCTAAGGCTCACATTCCCTCCCCCTAAAAAAATATTACTTTGTAATATTGGTGTTTCTAGTGTGTCTGAATCTTCTGAGGAGTTTGGTAGCTTCTTGTATATCTTTTCCTTCTAACCATTCATCTTCACAAGTTGGGTCACTGTACCTAACAAGGTATTCCCTTACTTTCTTGGTTCTTAATTTCCTTTCTTTAAGAACTTTGGTTATTTTCTTAGTACCAGATGTCTCAATAGGAGGTATAACTTGGGGAACCTTATTCCTCAAGGGAAATTTCTCAGCATCACTAGATTTATATGGTTTTATCAAGCTCACTGGAAATGTAGGGTGCTTATTGCTAAGTTCTTCAGATAACTCTACTTCAACAGCATTTTCTCCATGGAGGGCTTTAATCACAAAAGGTCCTGCAAAGGAGTCTTTCAACTTTTTACATCCTTTGATGTTATTGAAGTTAGTGGTGGATACAAGAACTAGGTCCCCCACATTGAAATCTGGAGTTGCACGTGATTTATCCCATTTGTCTTTAGCATATGCAAAAGGGTCCTCCATGCACCTTACTGCATGCTTTCTAGCTTTGTCTAGCATTCCTTTGAAGATAGCAGCTTTTGGATGTATTTCAATTAAGTCTTTCCTCAAGAAATCTTGGGGTAACTTGGGGTTCCATCCTTTTTTTAGAATAGCAGGAGTCTGATTGGTACTGGCATGGATTGATGTTTTATATGCTAATTCCAGTGCTGGTAACAGAGTACACCAATCATGGGTAAATCCATCACAATCTTTGAATTCAAGGCCATATGCACAAAATCTTCTCACCATGTCCTCTAAGGTTTGGATCATTCTTTCAGCCAGGCCATCAGTTTGTGGGTGGTAGGCTGTAGAGAAAGACAGTTTAGTGCCAAATAATTGGTGAAGATTTGTCCATAGTGCTGAAGTGAATTTGGGATCTCTATCACTGATGATATTTGTAAATATCCCAGTCCGTGACACTACTCTATTCCATATCAGAAGAGCTGTATCCATGGCTGTATCATCTTTGTGACATGATAAAAAGATTGGGGTTTTACTGAATCTGTCCACAATTACTAGGCAAGCATTATAGCTCCGGTCACCTCCTGGTGGTAGGTCAGTTACCCAATCCATATGGATAATTTCCCAAGGTCTGTTTGGTTCTTGGATTTTTATCATATTTCCAAGTCTTTTGCCCGTGGATTTATTTACCTTTTGGCATCTGTCACAGGTTTTGCAATACTCTGCAACATCTTTCTGCCACATTGGCCACCATATGCAGGTCTTTACTTTTTCCCTTGTTCTGTCTTCAGACAGATTTCCTTAAAAGGGACTATCATGGCATTCTTTTAGTACAAGATTGATTAATGACCTGTCTACAACTATCATGACACATGTGTGCTTGGTTCTGTGGTAAATTATACCATCCAGTAGGTGAAATCTTCCTTCATCATAGGATTTTCTCCATACTTCATCCAAGGCATGTATTAGAGAGTTGTCTTTACAGTCTGTTTTAAGTAATTGGAATAAGATGCTACAATTCTTATCTTGGGTGTAACTACTTCTGACTTCTTCAAAGAAGGTGGTGTTCAAGTCTGTAACACTTATTCCTTCTATTGGAATTTGTGGTGAAGCTTCTTCTGGCACATAAGCAGGATTATCAATATTATTTGGTAATGGCCATCTGCTTAGTCCATCTGCATTCTTATGAATATTCCCATCCTTATGAACAATAGTCATATTGCCTCTGTATTCTTGTATGGCTATTTGCCATCTGAGCATGTGTCTGTTGGGTGTTTTCATGTTCAAAAGTGATTTGACCGCTGTACAATCTGTTATCACTTCAAAAACACATCCCTCTAAAAAGTAGTTCAATTTTTCCAAGGCCCAGACAAGGCATAGACATTCCATCTGACTTGCTCCATATCTGGCTTCAGTTGGTTTGATTTGCCTGGATATGAAACATATGGGTCCTTCTACAGGCTTATCATTTATGATCTGAACTTGGTGAAGTGCAGCACCCAGTCCATCCCCTTATGCATCAATATACAGTTTGAAAGGCAATTTAAAGTCTGGCATCAGTAAGAGTGGAGCAGTGGTCAATGCTTCTCTTAGAGACTCAAAAGCTTTGACTCTGTCAACAGTCATCTCAAACACTGTGTCTTTGTCACACAACTTATAAAGTGGTCTTGCTATGGATGCAAAATCTTTAATGTGTTGCCTGTAATATCCTGCAAAACCTAAGAATGACTGAATTTACTTCTTATTCTGAGGCATGGGTTTTAACAATACTGCTGCAACTTTGTTTTTGTCAATTCCAAGGGACAAACCAGATACAACATGTCCTAGTGCTTTAAGTTCTTTAAATCCAAAATGACATTTCTTCAAGAAGATTTTCATGTTTACTGATTGGATTTTTGTCAAAACTCTTGATAATCTGTACATGTTCTCCTCCCAAGTCTTTGAACAGATAATAATGTCATCAATGTAAATGATTAACCATCCCTCTGAGAGTTCTTCAGGGAAGATTTCATTCATCATTCTTTGGAAGTGTGAAGGTGCATTTTTGATACCAAAGGGCATCCTTAAGTATTCATACACTCCACAATGAACAATAATTCTCAAGTATTTTCTTGCTCTTGGTGTTACCACATTTTGATGGAATCCTTTAAGGGCATCCATAGTGGTTATATACACTGCTTGAGCTATTTGAGTAAGGGCAATTTGGATTTTTGGTATTGGGTATCTGTCTGGGACAGTGTAAGTGTTCAGAGCTCTAAAGTCCCCAACCGTTCTAGATTTTCCATTATGCCACGCCACTATAACTGGTGTAGTTATTTCTACTTCCTCATTGTGGCCTACCTTTCTTATTACACCAAGGTCCAGAAGTTCTTTGATATGAATTTCTAGAGCTTCTCTTGATTTTGGACTTGCTGGATAAGCAGGTCTTCTTAAGAGTGGTGGATAAGGTCTCTCAATGTTAAGAATGATGTCAACTTCATGACCAATAATTGCTCCCAGGGGTTCTTTGTCTGTAGCAAATGCTCCTCTGTGGTCATACAAAAGGGAAGAAAGTTCATTTTCTTGTTTATCAGTCAGATGAAGGCTTATCTCAGCCTCATTTAACTGTTCAGACTTTAATTTCTCTAATTCTAAGCTGACTGGTGATACTTTGTTTACTGTAATTTGTCTTTTAAATGGTAAAAAGTCAAATTTCTGGCGCTTATTGTCCCCAATTGTAAAGTATCTGTCTTTGTTATTATGTAAATCTATCCCATACATGATTAAATAGTCATTTCCCAATATAAAATGGGTACTAGAGCAATTTTCCATAACAACAAATTCAACTGTGATCCTTAAATTCCCATTTATGTGTGGGAATATGACATTGGTCTCAAAGATTCCTAATACTTTCATTGGGTTACTTGCACTGTTGAATTTTATGCCATCAATTGGTAACAATTGGTCTTCAAAATTTGGTACACAAGTCTTAAGAAAAGATTTTCCAACACAAGAGCAGAAGGCTCCTGGGTCAAGCAAAAGTTTGGTGGGCTTGTTGTCAATCACCACTTCTGTTATACAGGAATTACCAGCTGTATAACCTTTTCCTCTGTTTGGTTTTGTCTTCATAAGTTGTGCATATTGAACTTTTGATAAATTAACTTGACCATTGCTCAATTGTGGTAAGTGGGAATAAGATTCCATGATGTCAAAAGTGGCATTGATATTTTCTATATCTTTTGAAGATTCAGAAAATATGGATGACTTATCATCTGAATTGTCTTCAATTATGTCTTCTTTTTCAACATCTGGTCCCTTTTCAATGTCAATTTCATTTATTTTCCCCCTTTTTGGACATGTATTGGCTAAATGGGTGGTGCTTTGGCAAATATGGAATTTTCTGACTGTATCTGCAGATTTATATTTAATATTACTAGAATTTTCTTTGGGGTTTTTGTCCACAGAATCTTTCCAAGGTGTATTAAACCTTTTTTTGAGATTCACCCTACTAGAACCAATTTTAGTTCTGGTGGTTACTTCTTCTAGTATATTGATAATATCCTCTGCTGAAGATTGTTCAGTAGTCCTGCTTTTGACAGCATGCTCTAAGTCACCTCCACATTGTCTCAGAATTTTTCTATGGATCATAAATTCTGACATGTCAGGATATAATGCTGTTAATCTGTCCTTTTGTTGGCAAAACCATGGTAAAGCTTTGTCTTTATCAGCATTAAATTTGGCAGATTCAAAGGCTGTTTCAACTTTGAACCTCCAAGCATCATTTGCCCATTTGTTGATGATTTGGGTTTTCCACCAAGTCCAACTCTGGTGTCCATGTGCTTGTCTTATTTTGATGTACCATCTGTGAGCTGACTGGTAAACAAGGTGTTAAACCTGGCTGTTACCAATCTGTCTGGTAATTCAAAATCCTCTTTGATCATGTCAATACCTCTAATGAGTTCCATATGGTCATACTCTCCTTCACCACTGAAGTGAGGCCATTCTTTAAGTTTTGGAACTTCTTTCAAGAGTGCTTGGCCCATTGATGGTTCTAAGTTATGAAGAGAAGTAGATAATTCATTTTTTAATTGTGAATTATCAGGATCCAATACTTGTGGATTTGAAATTCTTGTGCCCTCATTTTGATTTAGAGGTGTAGACATTCTTGGTAAGGTATTCAGTATTTGTTCAATGTCATTCATTTTACTGTTGCTACACCTTTGGGAATTTCTGTATTCATGTTGGAAGCTTTGTATCAAATTTATTACTTCAATTTTATACATGTCTTCCTTATGTGTCAGTTCTTGCCATAACTCTGTCTGTCTTGTATTATCAGCAGTGACTTGATTCAATTTCATTGATAATTTTGATACTTCTTCTTGTGAAGCATCAAAACACTTTTTCAAGGCAATGGTATATGTCTTTACTTCAGTAAATGAATTTGAAATGTCATCAAGGACTTTCTTGTTATCTGTTTTGATAATATTTATGGCTTGTTTAATTCTTGTTTCAATTATGTCATCAATATTGAATTTAGAATATTTATCTGTTAATTCTTTAATAATGGCAGATTGTTCATTTATTTTACTGTTAGAAGAATTATCATTATTGGAATTTTTAATTGTTCTTAAAACTTTTTCAAAACACATAAGTGTTTCATTAATTTGGCACAGACTCAGGTTGTTTGTTTTAATGTTGTTACAAATGGTTTCATTTTTATCAGAAAGATGTTTTTTCACGTCATTTATAGCATTATACAACTCTGGGATGGAATCAAATATGTCAGAAATCATTTCTGGAACCTTAATCTGGCTTCCTCCTTCTTCTGTAATTCCATCATGGTTCTGGCCATCTGAAATACATTTTCCATGGCATCCTGCTGAATCTTTGCGATTCTGTAGCCCTGGATGTAAGGTTTTGGGGCTGGTGCCTTCCCTTTTCCCTTGTTTGGAGTTTGTGGCTGCTTTTTCACGTTGGAATTGCTGCTGTTGGCCACTGGGGCTGTTTTTGGCACTGGTTTGGGTGGTGGAGGGTTGTTTTTCCTCCATTCTAGTGTCAAAAGCATCATGTTTTTCTTCTCCATCAATGGATGCCATCCATTGAGCAATTTGCAAGTGTTGGGATGGCCCAAGAATTTTCTTACTGTCAGGTAAGAATTCATGCAATTCTTCCACAGGTCTGCAAGGATCTGGTACTCCTTGAATTGAAGTGCATTGTTGTATGCACTGTAGCTGGCTTTGTATATGTCCACAGAGGCTTGTTGTGGCGGTGTCAGCTCTTTTTGAAGGTAAAATGGTATTATCAGCTTCAGAATGACCCAATTTAGTTGTTTGGAAGTCATCAACTGACCCTTTTCCTTCTGTACCTGGTTGGCCTCTGCCATAATCACGTCTATTACCTTTTTGGGAGCTGCTTGAGGGGTTGTAGCTGGCTCCTGACCTGGTTGAAGGCATAATTATGGTTTAAAAAGGCTTAAAATAGTATTTTTACGTCAAAAAACTTACTATTGGCCAAATTCTTAGCTTTCTGAAGAGTATTACTTATGTCCAAGTTAATTAACTCAGAAGATATTGGTTCAGGTTGATTATTTTGAGTCACAATCACAGTACTATTATGGTCTGAATTAATAGTGCTTGCAGGAACAATGCTGGTGACTGTTGAGGCTGTTTCGATGTTTTCTTGTCTTACCACGTTGTCAGACACTAAAATTAATGAAAAAGCCAATTAATTAAGTAAAAAAAGGTTATTTCAAAAAAAGAAATAAAATATAAGCCTCACTTATAATATGAAAAAAATTATTTTTTATGTATTTTTTGGATTATAAGTATTTTTTATATGTTTTTAAATTTTTCAATATAAGAAAAAAAGATTTAAAAAGAGTAAAAAAATATGTCACAGGTAAAATATCATGGCTGGGCCCCCAAATGTAAGGTGTGGATATGAAACTTTGATTAAAAATCAAGTACTTTTCCTGTCCTCAAAATTTGTATAAGGTAAAATTCAGTTGAAAATAGTATTAAGTATTATTTTTAAGAGAAAACACGCCAATTCTATTGTTTATAACTTTATTAGTATAAAACAATAATATTATAAAAATTTATTGTTTTACCAACAATAAAAATTTATCCAAAAAATACTCTACAAGAGATATTTTAAGGCTACAAAAGAAATTTCTTCAAGAGCAATTTCAATTGGAATTAATTGAGCAAAGAACTGCAAGCAATTAATTAAAGAACAAAGTCTTTAAAAAGAATATTAAAGAGAAAACACGCCCAAAAGTGACCAGAGTGAATTTGGAAACAAAGTGACAAAGTTTACAGTGATGAAAGATGCTTTAATTCACTTTTGGGGTGGCTCAGGGGTAAAAATGATTATAAGAGTTACAAACAATGATTATAATGATTTTTTCACGTGGTTAAAAGGATTAAAATGATTTAAAAATGGTGGTTGGAATCTTTGATTGATTGGTTTAACAGTGTTTAAACTAATTAATAAAAGGAAAAGATTCTAACATGAAGAGAAAAGTGGGGCAAAGAAGACATTCTTTTATAGCCATCAATTCTCTTACTCCAAAAGTAAATTTTACTCTTGTCAGTCGTGAAAAACAGTCTGACAACAGAAAAGCCAGTTATGGCATCATTGAACCCTGGTTTAGACCAAAAAGGGCTGGTTTAAGCCATTTTTAGCCATTTTAGACCCTTAAATCAGCCATTACTATAGCAATAACAGGCCTATAGCATTCAAAACACGTCAGAATGTGTGTCAGAGGCGTAGAAACCAGTTAAAACTATTTTTATTATGATTTTTTTATCTTAAGGGTAGTTTTACCCTCTTGGCCACAGCTAAAACTACCCCATTTGGTATCAAAACCTCATCATCAATTGAGTCCACAGACCCTGTAACTCAATTCCAGGCCAAAAGTGATGAACTTTTGCGTGAATTTTGACATCCCACGCCTGTCAGAAAGGATTTTGGGGGTCTAGCTCCCCCTTAGAGCTGGAGTTCCTTTTCCCCCCCAAATTTAATCTTTCCAATTTATTTTTCTTTTAATTCCTCATCATGTATTATACTTATAATTTACATATGTAATTCAATTCAATTGTACAGTACAATACAGTAATAATTGACACCTCATATGTAAATCAAAGTTCACTTATGTAATACACGGGCACATTTTGACATTTCAATTGAATTCAATTGAAAATACTTCAATTCCTCATAACTTCTAAACTAAACACAACACCTCAATTTTAACAAAAAAATTGATGGTTAACACCACATGTGGTGTGAATTAAATTAAGGTTTTGAGGATTTTCAAATTTTGTATTGAAAATACTAAAAACTTAATTTAAGCTTATTTAGAGTTGGGTTACAAGAATTTCACTCAGAGGTGACCCCACCTGATTTTTTATGAGGAATCCAATGGTGAAATAAATTTTATATGTTTATTTATTGGATAAAAAGTTATAATAAGTTTTATTTAACTTTTTTCCAAATTTATTTATTTTTTCACAATTTTGTTAAAATTTCATTTTTACTTAATTTTTTCAAGTATAAATGTAATTTTATAATTTCAAAATTTGATGTAATTTTATTTTTAAATTGTAATTAATTTTTTTATTTTGAATATAATTTTATATTCATATTTTGATTTTTATTTTAATAATATAAATAAATTTATTTTATTTATATTAATATGTTAATTTTGTATTTGTGGTCTTTTGGGTATATGAAATTACCTCTAAGGCTCACAGATGGACTGGTAAATTGATGTAAAATTAAGAAAAGGAGTCCTGGAACCATCACCATTGAATTTCTGAGGAAAAATGGTGCATAATGTACATAATACCATATATACCCCATTCTTGGTCCATGGCTAGGGAAAATTTTCCCTTGACTTGAGGGGAACCCCTTCTGAAGGTGCCTGGTGGAATCTAGTGGCTACCAGAGGCCATTACCTGATTTTAGAGGGTTCATGGTCAAATATGGCAAAAATGAGGCTTTAGGGCCATTTGTGGCCTAAAATGTGGAGTTGGATCCAAGGGTATGGCCTCATGGGGCTTAGGTTAAAAGGGGACTAAAGCATTCCAAAGTCTGGGGGCCATGATATGTGGCCCATGGGCTATAGAAGCCATAGGGTGCCTAAATGCCCATTTAGGCTAAAAAGAGCCTAATCCAAGGGGGTGGGACAAAGTACCTGGATATTTTTGAAGGGTAAATAGGCCCCTGGAAGGTTTAGAATAATCCCAGTCCCAACTGCATTGGGACTTCCTGAAAGGACATTTTATGCTGGGTATGGCCAAAAACCACCTATGGGGGGTTCTATTGCATGGTTGTGACAATATGACACCTCTTATTAAATATAATAGATAAATTCATTATAAACACAATTTAAACATTATTTATGTAATTATTTCTTTCACTTTTTATAAACTACTAGTGATCATAATAGTAGGCAGTAAGTGTCTACTACAGTTGATTACAAGAAGTATTAATAATAAAGCTTATTATTAAGATGATACAAAATTATTCAAATGTATAATTGTCTTTTTCAAGAATAAATAGAAGTATAATTCTTGAATAAAACTATTTCTAGAGAAAAACTTTAAGGATTAAGTGGAAACCCTTATTAATACTCTGATAATACCTTGATAAGAATGGGAAGAGTGATTTGATGGATTGATTGTGGATTTAAAGGATCAAAACTGGACTTTAAGAATAATACAAAAATATAACAGCTAAATAATGTTATAAATATTATATTTATATGATTTCCCATATTTCTGATTGATTCTTAAGTAATTTAAAAACTTAAGAAACAATTTAATTAACACTTAATTGTTGGTACCAGTGATATGATTTACTTATAAGATTTTTTGCTAAAAAACAGCAAGAGGAGGACCCTTTCAAGTCAAAAACAGCTCATAAAGTTTTTCCATTGAGAAAACCAAAAACACAATGGCTAGGAATCCATTAATCATCTTTGGATAATTGGTTACATCACCTGTTGTCATGCAAGATCATCATAATTAGTTAATTAAGTAATTTTACATGACTACCAACCCTTTGATGGTTAAGAAATAAAGGAGTAAGAACTGTCAGTCTTCCTTTATTAAAAATAATCATCAATTTCTCATAGGTATCAATTTTATTGAAAATCACATCCCATATGTATTTTCTGTGAATTTTGGAAGATTCAGTGTTACATGTGAAATCATCAAAAATGGACTGTAAGTAGAAATTTTGATTTGAAGCATGAAGTCATAGTTCTTTTTGGCTTTTATAGGTATTATCCCTTTCTCAATTGGTCCTGAAATCTTCAGAAAGATTCATTGGGAATTGTATTTTTAATGAATTTTTGAAGTTTTACCTTATTTTATGTAGAATTGCCAATACCACAGTAATAGCTGGTTTTCATGAGTTAAATGCATGGATACCAGTCAAAAAAGGTGTTTTGATTACTCTTTAGATGCTTTTAAATGTGGAAAAAAACAGTAATTGACATGTTTAAAGGAGTCAGAGTTGCTAATTACCTCCTTGTCACTTCAAAATAGAAGCTTATTTGTTATTTTCTTAGGATTTAATGGGAGTTTAACTTGGTAGCCAAGTTCCTAAAAGTGTTTCAGTATGATAATTGGTCCATGATCATCCATTCATTATCTTTTTGAGCTATCTATGCCTAAGAGGCCTCACAAGGTGGGTACCCTGGCTCTCTTTGATGTCTCCTGTCCCCCTTAGCTATTTTCATGTCAACAATAGTAATTCAGGATTTAAGACTAATATCCACCATGGGTGTTTAAAATATGTATGTAATTATACTGTAATATTAAGTACCACAAGCATGAATAACACTATTCTTAGTGTATATTATACATGGTGTTTCTCACATTCCCATTATTTTGGCACAAAATTAATAAAAACAAAGATTTTCAAAACTCTTTCATGTGGTATTGATGATGTGGTGTTGAATTATTTTCCATATTACCACATCATAGAGTTAATGTAAGCTTCTTCACTCCACCAAGCTACCCTAGGTAGAACTTTGTGTAGAGCTCAAATTTGGCCTTAATTCCATGGATTTACTTACTCAAAAAAAAATTCATTCATCTTTTATTAAATAATAAATGATAATCTTTGGATATATGCATGACATATGAGCTATGCGTAATTCAGAATTTACTCTAATATTAATTGTAGCCTATTTGGGTATGCAAAATGAAGCTCAAGGATCACATTCCCTCCACCAAAAAATGGAATTTTACTACAGCTTTATCAATGATTTTGAGAAGAAAAAGGTCCCAAAGTGGGTTAATGTCCACTTTCAAACTGCTTTATATTACTCGGGTCAAGTAATCAAAGCACATATATAGACATATTCAGGCTTGTGGCCTTCTTTCATTCCTAAACCTTCTCAAATGTTTATTAGAGTCAGGTATGTCTGATTCTGTCAGCCACTAATCTCCATGCACTGGTGTATCAGCAGAAATTGAGAAATCTTGCTCACATTACAATTTTTCTTTAGTGATTTGCATTTCATTTATTGTTTTCTTATTGGTAAACATTTTGGCCAAATTGTAGGTATTGCCACATGTATGGCATTTCAAGACAGTTATATCATATATCTTTTCTTCCCTTGGGGTATTTGGCATAATTCTGGACTCAACAGGGGTTCTAGTCCAGTTTTGGCCAAGTATGGTCCTAGTAATGATATCTCCAATTGAATGTATGTATTCCTCTGTTGAACAGGGTTCTACTCATCTGAATTTGATAGCATATTCTAGTTCACCTCCACAGTTTATTCATATTGTCATATTAACCATAAAGTAAGAAGTATCTGGGTGTAAAGCAGATAGTCTGTCTTTCCGCTTGAGGAACCAAGCAAATTGTTTATCTCTCCTGAGCTACAGAGGGAACTTTAAAAAAAACTTTCTATTCTAAATATCTTGGAGTTGTTGGCCCACTTGGTAATTATTCAAAATTTTCACCAAAGCCACTCATGTCTTCAATGGTGTTGTCTCATCTTTTAATACCACTTCTTTGCATTTATGGCAAAAAGGAGTGCAATTTGGCCATTAAAATCTCATCAGATATATGGAAATCTTGCTGCCACATATCAAATGCTCTAATGAACTCAATATGGTGGTATTAACATGCACCAGAGAATGTTTTCTATTCTTCTAGTTAGGGAATATCTCTTGCAGAGATTGCATTTTCTCCTAGAAAAGGGGTCAACCTTTCTTTCACAGAAAGATATTTTCTTTAGTTAAATGTGTGGAATGTCTGGGAATATGTGAATTAAGTTCATAATTTTTATGAATTTGGTCCACATGTGCAATTATTTCATTCCTTGATTTCTGCCTTTCACTGTCAATTCTTGTCAGATGTGTGGCAAAACAATTTGTGTTATCAGCTATTTCTAAAACATTAGCTTTCAGAGTTGTAAGTTATTCATTAATGTTATTTATGGAAAGATTTCCTAATTCATCATTTTTTAATTAAACTTTACTCTCAGTTCTGTCACATGTGTTGGAAATTGACTCAAGTCTTGCATTTGTCACTATGCACTATTCAGTTAATTTTCTGTCATTGTTTCTTAGTTCATTGATGTTTGACATTGATTCTCTAAATTATTTAACAAAATTATTAAATTTTACATCTATAATAGACTGAATATATGTAAATTCATCTATTATTTTCATGGAACGGTCTTGTTTATCTTTTCCTGCTCCTTGGCTGTGAGCTCCGTAAGGGTTCTGGTCATATTGAACACACTGTTCATGACTGAAGGATCTAATTTGTAAATCCTGTACCCTTGTGGGTAAGTTCTGTCCCAATTGGCTTTTCCTTTTCCATTTCCTTGATTTCTCTTGGAACCTCTCTAATTCTACTTAGGTCCTTTGGGTTTGTCTTTGGAATGTTCTGGAGCTGGTTGACACTACTGATCCTTCTTTCTTCAAAGCTGGGGTCATTTCTAGTTCCTCCTTTTGGTCTATGGATAAAAAACTTGGGTTCTTAAAAATATTCTTTATGTTTTTGATCTTGTCTTTGCAAAAAAAGGGACTCCATCCTTTTAAGAGTTATATATTCTTCTCCCAACCCAGAAAGAACTGGATGTATAAGTAGGAGCTCATGGCCCCTTAAAAAGGCTTGGACAAATTTATGGTTTATCTTCTTTGGCTTCTCTCTACCAGTTTTTGTACTGGGACTTGTATATTTCTATGGCTCTCACTTGGAAGTGGTTCAATGCTTAAAATATTACCTTGAATCATTTCAGGCTCAAATTTAATGTGTAATGCTTTTGGTACAGACCTTGGGGAATAGGGGGAACTCTGAAAAACTCAAGATGTTCCTTTTTTGAGAAAGGCTTGCCAGGTCTGGCCCTGGTCTTTTCTTTTCCTTGTCCAGATCCATCTGGCTGGACTAAATAGCTTCTTCAATTTCTGTTATGTACCATTTTCATGTCAACTTGAGAGAAAATAAGTAATAAAGACAACTAGCACACACCTTTTGGTGGTTGTTTGGGTGACTCTTCTTTATATAAAGTTCCTTTGTTGGATATTTCCACTTCAATATTCTCTTCAGATTCTTCTTCT
This sequence comes from Austropuccinia psidii, assembly GCA_023105745.1. Classification (NCBI taxonomy): domain Eukaryota; kingdom Fungi; phylum Basidiomycota; class Pucciniomycetes; order Pucciniales; family Sphaerophragmiaceae; genus Austropuccinia; species Austropuccinia psidii. Next base: position 24,763,484 of record JALGQZ010000017.1, on the reverse strand, counting down.
GAAGATTTTGTACTGGGATTATATCTCTTACTGAGCTTATTACCAGCTGAAATATACTTGATTAAAGACACTAGAAATATTTATAAAAGAAAAATCATTTTTTATACTTTTGAAATATTTTCAAGATTTTTTATGGGTTTATTTTTTTATATTGAAAAAATTATTCTTTTTCAATAAAAAAATCAAAATTCAATATTTTTAATCAAAAATTAATTTAGAGTAACTCAAAGAAGAATTCTTATAATTTTTTAGATGTTAAAAAGCCACTTGTATAGAATATAAAATAGATAGAAATTCCCCATTGAAAAATATTTCCAAGACAATGCCAAAAAGAAAAATAATTTCACTTGAAAATCAAATAGAGAAATTATTAAATTAATATCTTTTAGAGTTTAAATCATATCTATTAAGGATTCAAGGGTTCAAAGACATGGCTAGGCCCCAAATTGTAAGATATGTTTAGGTATGGCAGTTTTCAAAACAGAAAAATGGAGTATAGACAATTATTAAATCCCAAAGCTCTTGTTAAAATCACAGCCAGGCCCCCAAATGTAAGATGTGTCTGTGAAACCCTTGTTCATATTACTGTTAACCAAGAGTACTATGCCTATTCTTATGAGATATAATAAATAAATTGATCATAGAAAAAAATTGAATGATTAATTTATTAATTGTTTCTTATGATTGTTATACACTACTAGTGATTATAGAAGTAGGAAGTAATTGTCTACTAGAATAAATTAGAAGTGGTATTCATAATAAAACTTCTTATTAAAATAATATGAATTTTTTTAATGTATAATTATCTTTTGCAAGAATAATTAGAAGGATAGTTCTTTAATAAGAATATTACTAGAGGAAAAATTTAAGCATTAAGTGGAAACACTCACTAATACTCCAATAATACCTTGATAAGCATTTTGAAAAGTGATTTGATGGATTAATTGTGGATTTAAAGGATAAAAATTGGATTATAACAATGATAAAGCAATATAATAAATGAATACCACTGTAAATATTATATTTATATGATTCAAAGTCTCTCTCATTTAATATGGAAGAATTCAAAACACTTAAGAAAAGGAGTGAATAATACTTAATTGTTGGTACTAATGGTATCATTGAATGATAAGATTATTTGGAAAAAACAGCAAGAGGAGGCCTCTTTTAAGTCAAAAACAGCTCAAAGAGGAAGTCCATGCAGGAAATTGAAAGAAAATGAGTTAGAGAACTTAAACCTTCTTTGGATAATTCATTAAATCACCTGTTGTCATTTAAGGTTATTATAATCAGTTAATCAAGTCATTTCATGTGACTAACAACCCATTTATGGTTAAGAAATAAAGGAGTAACAACTGTAAATATTCTCTCATTAAAAATTAATAATCAACGTATTCAGGTTATCAATTCTATTGGAAATTTCATCACAGATTCTATTTCCTGTGAAGTTTTGAAGATGGAGTATTTTACAAAGAATTATCAAAAATGGACTGTAAGTAAATTTTGGAATTTGAATTATGAAGTTATACTTATTTTTGGTCTTTATATGGATTATCCCTTTATCCACTGGTACTGAATATTTGGAAAATATATATTAATAATTGTATTTTCAATGAATCATTGAAATTTTTACCTTATTTCTACATAGAATTGCAAATAGCACAGTAATAGCTGGTTGCCATGGGGTAAATTCATGAATACTAGTCCAAAAGGGGTTTTAATTAACCTTTTGAGGCTTGTCCATGGAAAATGAATATTAATAGACATGATTAAAGGAGTCAGAGCTTCTCATTACCTCCTTGTCATGTCAAAATAGCAGCTTATTTGCTTTTTTCTCATGATTTGATGAGGTTTTAACTGGCTAAAAAAGTTCCAAAATGGTTTGAATATACTAATTGGGTCATTTTCAGCCATTAATAAAGGTTTTAGAGAAGAGAAAGCCTCAGAGGCCTCAGAAGCTGGGTACTCTGGCTCTCTTTGATGTTTTTTGTCCCCCTTAGCTGTTTTCATATCAAAAATAGTAATTCAGGCTTCAAGACTGATATCCACTGTTGGTGCATAAAAACTGTATGTTAAAATACTGAGACTTTAATTTCCACAAACATGCATGACACTATTCTTAGTGTATATTTAACATGGGATTTCTCACATTCACCTTATTTGGGCATTAAATTGAGAAAAAAAAGCTTCACAATTCTTTTTTGTGGTATTGATGATGTGGTGTTAAAGTATAATCCATATTACCACCTCATAGAGTTAATCTAAGCTTATTTACTTTATCAATCTTCCATAGGTGGAATTTTTGGTAGAATACAAATATGGCCTTAAATCCATGGACTTACTTACTCACAAAAAGGAATTCATCTTTTCTTAAATAAAAACAAGATGTATTTTGGATATATGCATGACTCATAAGTTATGCATAGTTAAGAATTTGGTTCAATTTTAATTGTGGCCACTTTGGGTATGTAAAATATACCTCAAGGATCACACTTAATATTTTCTTCTCTTCTCCTTCTTCTAGAGCGGGGATTTAAGTGGTGGTATATTCATTAAGGTAAGTAACTTGTTATCACTTTAAATATAAGTTTATATTAAGATTGAAGCAAATGATAGGGCTTTATTCATTAGATCATCAGTTAACTCTAATTTCACAGAATTAGCGCCCTGTATGGACTTTATCATAAAAGGTCCTGAAAAGGAATGTTCTAGTTTCTTTGGACATTTAATGTTATTGAAACTTCATTTTGATATTAGAGCTAGGTCTACTATTTTGAAATATGGTGGTCTATAACATTTCTCCCACCATTCCTTGGCATTTTTGAAAGAATCTTCCATACAATTTTTTTCATGATTTCTTGCTTTATCAAGCTTTTTTGAAAGCTTCTTTCTGTTGGGTGGATATCAACCAAGTCTTTCTTAAAATATGCATAAGTTAGGGTTGTATTCCATCCTTTTTCTAACATTTCTGGTTTTTTCCCAGTTCATCAGTGTATTGATGTTTTATATGCCAACTCAAGAGCTGGTATCAGGGTACAAAATTCATGGGTAAAACCATCAGCTTCTTTGAGTTCCTGTCCATATGAACAGAATATTATGATCATATATTCTAGTGTTTGGATTATTCTTTGTGCCAGGCCATGAGCTTCAGGGTGTTATTCTGTTGAAAATGATGGTTTTGTTCCAAACAGGTTATGAAGATTTTTTCATAACACTGAAGGTAATTTAGGTGATCTATCACTTAGGATATTTTTGAATAAGCTTGTATGGCTATTTCCTTTCTTCCATATTATCAAGGCTGAATCCATAGCTGTTTTGCCCTTCTTATGGGGTAAGAACATAGGTGTTTTTCTGTATCTGTCTACCAGGACTGGGAAAGGATTATAGCTACTGTCTCCTTCTGGGGGTAGGGCTGTTACCCAGTCCATATGAGCTATTTCTCATGGGGCTTTTTATTATTGGATTTGGATCTCATTCCCAATTTCTTACTTGTAGCTCTATTTTATTGTTGACATCTGTCACAAGTTTGGCAGTATTATGAAACATCCTTTTTCCAACTTGGCCACCATGAGAAAGGTCTTACTATTTCTAGTGCCCTGGCTACTGAGAGATGTCCAGATAAGCACTATCATTGCATGCATGTAGGATAGCAGTTATTAAAACTCTGCATGTTAGTATACCAATAAATGTATGCTTAGCTCTATGATAAAGAATTCCATCCAGTAGGTGGAATCTGCCTTCATCATAAGATTTTCCATACTTCATATAATGTTTAATATAATGATGGATCTTCACAGTCTTTCATTAAGAGTTAGAATATATTATAGAAGCTTTCACCCACTTCAGATATTTCTACAAGCTGGGTAATTAATTCTATCCAAATCTCTGTGACACATATTCCTTCTGTCAGTTTTTCTGGTTCCTGTGGTACCCATGCAGGGTTTTCAGGTGTATTTTCTAGGTCCCATCTCCTGAGGCCATCTGTTATTTTATTAATATTTCCTGATTTGTGGACTAGATTACTATTTTATCTATATTATTGCATAGAAATTTTCCATATTAATGTATTCCTATTTTGTGTCTTCATGTTTAGTAATTATTTTACAGCATTACAGTCTGTAATGACATCAAAGACTGTCCCATTCAGGTAGTATTGTAGTTTTTCTAGAGCCCATACCAAGAACAAGAATTCTGTTTACTTGCACTATATCTGGATTCATTTGGCTTTAATTTTCTAGAGACAAATAAAATTGGTCCTTCAACAGGTTTTTCATTTATCAATTGTGTCTGGTGTAGTGTAGCACCTAATCCTTGTCCAAAATCATAAATATAAACTTCAAAATTTAATCCTTTCATCTTAATTCCAGAGTGGAAACTACCTTATGAGGTGTATATTGATTCTTGTGGAGAAGGATTAGGTGCTTCACTGCACCAGACACAAATCATCATTGACAAACCTGTTTAAGGACCAATTTTCTTCATCTCTAGGAAATTTGAGCAAAATAAAGCCAGATATGGTGCAAGTCAAATGGAATTCTTTTTCTTAGTATGGGTTTTGGAAAAAATACAATACTACCTGGATGGGAAATTCTTTGATGTTATAACAAACTTCAATTCTGTAAGACAATTACTAAACATGAAGAAAGAAAATAGAAATATTCTAAGATGGAAAATTGCTATCCCAGGATATAGAGTAAATACTACTATACTCCACCAATATGAAAATATTCATAAAATTTCAGATTCCCTCAATAGATGGGCCCTAGAAAATACACCTGAAAAGACTGCATGGGTACAACAGGAACCAGAAAAACTGATAGAAGGAATATGTGTCACAGAGATTGGCATACAATTCTTTAACCAAGTTGGAGAGATCTATGAATTGGATCAAAACTGCTATCAGCTATTCCAACTCTTAATAAAATACTGTAAAGATCCATCATTATATTTTAAATTTGATTAAGTATGGAAAAAACTTATTATGAAGGCAGATTCCACCTACTGGATGGTTATCATAGAACTAAGCATACCTGTATTATGACACTAACAGACAGAGGTCTAATAAGAACTATCCTACATGAATTTCATGATAATGTGTATCTGGACATCTCTCAGAAGACAGGAAACTAGAAATAGTAAAACCTTGCTCATGGTGGCCAAAATGGAAAAAGGATGTTGCAAAATACTGCCAAACTTATTACAGATTTAAAAAACAAAACAGAGCTACATTTAAGAAATCTGGAATGATAATCAAAATAAAGTAGCAAAAAACCCTCATGAGAAATAGCTCATAACAACTGGGTAAAATCCCTAATCCCAGAAGGAGACAAGAGTCAGAATTCTTTCATAGGGTTGGTAGATAGATATTGCAAACCTCCTATGCTCTTACCCTGTAAAGAGGATGACACAGCTATTGATAAAGCCTCAATTATATGGAATAAAGTAATTATCCATACAGGCATATTCAAAAAATATAATCAGTGATAGATACCCTCAATTAAGTTAAAATTCATGGGAAAATATGATTAACATGTTTGGGAAATTTTATCATTCTCAACAGCACATTACCCTCAAACCCATGGCCTAGCAGAAAGAATAATCCAAACACTGGAATTCATGATCAGGAGGATATTCCCTTATGGAATAGAATCTAAGGACACTGATGGTTTTACCAATGATTGGTGTATAGACTGTTTGTTGGTCACAAATTTTATAAAGGAATTTTTCAAATTTTCCAAATTCTTTTATATGCTGTCTATATTATCCAGAAGATCCTAATAATTATTGAATTTATTTCTTATTTTGTGGCATTGGCTAAGGTAGCACCTCTGCTATTTTCCTTTTATCAATTCCAGGGCTTAGTCCAGGTACTACATGTCCAACTGCTTTTAGTCCACTAAGTGCAAAGTGACATTTGCTCAAGGATATCTTCATATGGAATTGAAACCTTTTTAATAAGACTATTTCTAGTATTTTAAAGCTCTTTTACCAAGTTTCTGGAGAGAAAATTATATCATTAATATATGTGAATAGTGATCCCTCTGACAACTCTTCAAGTAACTAGGAATTCATCATTCTTTGATAGTGGGAAGTTGAATTTTTCATACCAAATGGCATTTATAAGCTTTCATACATACCAAAGTAGACTATTATTGTCCATACCTTTTTGGAACTTTCTGTTAAGACATTTTGGTTAAGTCCACTAAGGGAATCTATGGCTGTGATTAATGGATCCTGTGACAATTGTGTTAATGTCTCATGGACCCTAGGTATTGAATATTTACGGGGATGGTGTGGGTATTCAAAGCTCTGAACTCCCTCAAAATCCTCCATTTCCCATTATTTCAGGCTATAATTACTAGGTGTAGTGACTTCTAACTGTTCATTATTTAATAATTTCCTTAAAGCCCCAAGGTCCATTAATTCTTGAATGTGGGCCTCTAGCTCTTGGGCTGGCTGGATAATCTGGTCTTCTTAGCCAGGGTTGATAATGGTTTTCAAATTTACTATAATATTTACTTCATGTCCAATTATATTGCCTAATGGCTCTTTATAACTTACAAAGGAATTCTTGTATCTATACAGGATCTCAATTAATGTTTCTTTCATTTTTTTTGTCAATTCTTGATTGAATTCCACATATTTCAACTGTTCACACATGACTTAGTTTTTTTTGGTCCATATTCTTCATTTTTCATAACAGTAATTTTTTTCTTATTATTTGAGAAGCTGAATTTTTGTCTTTTATTATTTCCTATGGTAATATACCTACCTGGTTTGTTTGATATTTCTGTGCCATAAATTGATAATTAATCATCTCCAAGTATGAAGTGGTTACTGATACAGTTTCCCATTACTAAAAACTCTACTTTTATTTTGATGCATTGATATGAATGTGGGTAAATTAATGTTAAATCAATCATTACAAGGGGGTTCATGCTTTCAATTGCACTACTAAATTTGACCCCTTGTGTTGGTATAAGTTTCTTTTCCCAATCTATTATAAGTTTTTTGAGATAACTCTTTACAATACAAGTACATTATGCACATGTATCAAAATTGATCCTTTCCTCTTGCTCATTTATCATCAAAATGCTTATACTAATTTTCCTAGCTGTATAACCCATCCCTTTTTCAGGTTTGGCTCTGTTAAGTTTGAAATACTGTATTGTTTTATAACATGTATTAATTTTTCCAACTTGTGGTGAATTGGAGTTGATATCTAATACTTCATAAATTAAATCAATATTATTAATTTGAGAATTAATTATATTGAGTATATCACTCTCAGAAGCTCTGATTCCTCATTGTCTTTTTCATATTCAGACTCTTCTTCTTTATAATTTTGTTATTCTGTCTCTAAAATCTCATTACTTTTACTTTCTCAAGTTGGCTAAATGTCCAATACCACAAAATTCATGAAATTTCCTTTGTTTAATAGTGCCATATGGGTTGAGAGGTTCTTTTTTTTTCTATTTTTTGATAAATGGATTCTTTTTACTTTCCATTTCCAATTTCTTCCATGTCCTTCAAATATTTGCTCTCGTCAAAATATCCTATTGTGCATTTGTGTACTCTTTTGTAGATAATGGTTCTATGCACCTACTTCTTAGGGCATTTTCCAGTTCTCCTCCAAATTTTTTGACTTTTTTAATATGTAACATTTTATGTGAGATTTCTGTATAAAAAGAACTTAAACTTTCAACTTGTTTTAGGAACAAAGTCAAAGTTTTGTCTCTATCTGGTTCAAAGAATGCATTATAAAATACATTCTCCATTTTATACCTCCAGGAATCACTTTCCTATTTTGTGAGAATTACTTTTACCACTAAGGCCAGGTTCTCTTACCATGTTCCTGTCTTATTAAATAGTAACATTTATTCGAATATTTCTCAATCAATGAGTTTAAGATTTCAGTTACTAGTTCATCTGGTATACTAAAATCTTCCTTCATAATAAATGGAATATTTTCATAGTCACCTTCCCCTGTGAATGTTGGCCATTCTTTAATCTGAGGGGCTTTATTCATTAGTATCTGATTATTGTCATATTGGCTTAACTCTTCCATAAAACAATTTGCTGTTTCCACTTTTGGGTCAACAGGACTCCTCATATGGGAAAACGGAGCTGATAACTTGGGAGTATTTAAGTTCGCCTCATTTATATTATCCATTTCCTCATTAATTAACATATTTCTATTTTGAATGTCATTTCAAAGACTCATTATTGCTTCATCAATTTTTTCTACATGATTTGAAAGTAATTTTTGGTGCAAGGAAGCTTTTTTTTTAATGTTTCAACAGTTATGGATAATTTATTTAGTCTTTCTGTTAAGTTATCAATACTTTGGTCACAAATTAGAATTGAAGTTTTTTCTACAAGGTTTTTTTTATTTTTGGAAAGTTCTTGTTGTCCTTGTATCAATTTTTGAGCATTATCAATTAAATTCCTTTGTTTGTTATTTTCAACCACAAATGTGGTATTTTATATTTCATTCTTATTATTTTTTCCAAAAGGAAATTGAGATAATGATAATGGACAGTTTTTTATTCTTTTCAATTATAATAAACTATTTCCAATCTTATCAGAGGTAAGATTATAAAGCAGTTGCAAAATTAGGAGACAAAGCTATTTCTTTGGGAAAGATGGTTGTCTCATTCTTTGTTCCTCTTTCTGCTTGAATTTTATCAAGGTTCTGTACATTTTGAAAACATTTCTCATAGAATCCTTTTGAATTCTGGAGATCCTGTCATTGGGGGAGTATTGTTTCATCCAACCACTTTTCTTGTTCTTTTTCCCTTCTTGGGGAGTTTGACTGACTTGAGGATTTATGGTAGAAGCTACCGGAGCTTCTACCTTGATTAAATCTCTTTTTTTTGTTATATTCCTTTATCCTTTTGGTTTGAAGTTTGAATTATAGTGGATTAAATCCATTGGAGAATTTCACTATTTCATCCTTGTGAAGGAATTTCTTGAGAATGTGCCAATATTTCATCACTCCTTTGCTGATTTGGGGTAACATTTCCAAATCCTTGTCTTTTTATAATGTGTAGTGAGGCTTATATTGGCTTAATTATATTTCTATTTTAGACTTCTGAATGTGATTAATTTCTGATTGAATGATTCATACTTAGTTCCAATTCTGGTCCAGAAAAAATAGACATCTCAATGACTTTCTTTTGGGATAGTTCACTTCCTTGTGTTGATTCTATTAAATTGGGGAATTTTATCTTTCTTTGACCTTTTGTGGAATCATTTCCAATTTTAATTCCACCTCCATCTGATTATATGAATTATTGGGAACCTCTTCTGGTAGTCAAACTAAGAATAAAACAATTGAAAAATCATAAAATTCTCTTTTTATGAGATTTTTGAACAAGGAACTCACCTGCAGAGTCCTGAATGGTTGGTCCTTGGGAAACCGATTTCTTGAGTTTTATTTTGTCAAATGGGATTGGTGTTGATGAAATTTTACAAATCTTTCAGAAGTGGAGTTATTTTCCCCTGTTTTATTGTCTTCCAACACTAAGAAAAGAGAAATAAATATTATGTTTGTTTTATAAAAGGTATATTTTTAAAATCATATGGGAATTTCCATGTAAAAATATATCTTACCTTCTTCATAGGAGAGAATAAGTGAGAAAAAGAAAAAGAAAATTGATTTTAATCTTTCATTTTTAACACAATAAACAATAAGACTGAAGATCAAAAAAATAAGATTCTTTTTTATTTAACTTATATTTTCAATTCATAAAAATCTTATTCAACTACTAGTGTCACTCAAAAAAAGGTGCTGCAAGTCTAAGAATGTGAAAAACCATGTGTAAGACAATAAAATTACTTTCCAAATGCTTCAATACTTGTCAAATTCAATAAATATTTATTTATCATATGAAGTATGATTATAATTATAATTTCTCATTTGATAAAGCCAATTTGAATTTTTATAAAAGGTCCCCAGGTAAAAAATGATGACCAGGCGCCCAATGTAAGTTTTGACTATTAAACACTAATTTTTACCAAAAAATAATCACTGTGTATGAAATCTCTATTTATTAATAAATAGCAATTTATAGATAAAATATTATCAACATTAAAGCTATAATTGAATATAAATACTTTTTATATTGAGAAAAGGTGATTTTAAAGAGAAATTAAGAGATAAATATGATATTAAGGTAAAAATAACTTCCTTTTAGTACTCAATATAATAACTTCAAATTATTTTACGCCTTAAGAAGTGATTCAAGCTCATTTAAAATGTAGTTAAAATGATAAAATAGAGAGAAATACAGTTTTTTACTACTTTTACATGAATGTAGGTATTTTTAATAATTAAACAAGTGATAATAAGATATTAATATAACTACCTACACTTGAGTGATGATTTCAATTCAACAATCTTATATTTTTAAATATAAGAGTCAGATTTACAAATATAAAGTTGATTACCCTTTTGATATTTCATTTGATTTTATGTTTCTGAGGGAGTAAAAGAGGAAGAAGTGGTCTTTTTATAGTAAAGATTCTTCCTTCTAGTGACTAGATACCTCCTACTAGACGTGTACTTATGCTATCAGCTTTCATTAGCTAATATGTTTAGTTTTGGTGATGATCACGTCATTGTTAACACTTTTTATCTCCTTATTAGACCATATTTCAAGTTTATCACTATAAATCTAATTTTCTGACATTACACTCTTGGAAAATGATTTAATGTTGTGTATTCAGCTATTTCAAATCATTCAATACAAAGATAAATAATTTTTATCTCTTATTCAACTGTTAAACCTAAATTAAGATTACAGTTAAAGATAACAAATAATAATTTTTGAGCTTTGAATTGAATCATTGATAATTTGGAAGTTTTTCACAAAACTAAAGTTCAGATAGTGAATTTCAACAGATTTTAATGTCCTTACTGAGCTACCAAGATGATTTCATTGCATAATCAAAACTATACCTCTAATTTATTTTTAATTCATTTTTTTGGAAAACCTTTCTAACTTAACTTTTGGACAGTAATTTGATAGTTTTATACTTTTAATTTCATGATAAAGATCACGTCATTATTCATTTATGAGATGGAAGAATCTGAATATCTCTTTCATTTTAAGCTTGGGCTATCTTTGGCTTTAGCCAGTTATCTTTTATTGCTATTTTCATCAATTTCTCTTTATTATCAATATCCTTCTTTATAGCTTTTTAAATGGAGCTTATGAATGTTCTATTAAAGTGATTTCTTGGTAAGTTCAATTTTTTACTATGTCTTCAGATTTATTATTTCAAAATATATGAGCTAAAAACCATCAATATGTGCACTGATCATAAAAGTGCATATATCCAGGTATCCCAGTAAATATTGGCCTTACAGATATGAAATGAAAATTCCATATATGTTTTTATTAATAGGAAATCCATTGGTGTAGCTTATTACACATTTTTGTTCATTTTCTTATAAGATAATGAAGAATTTATACCTTTTCATGACATTTCTAATTCTTCTAATGGCTTTCAGAATTGAGCTCTATAGCTTTTGTTTCTGACCTTCTTGAATATGTGGTCATATCTCAAAGGATCAAATTAACATCTTTCTGCCCACTATGAGTAATTATGTAAAAAACATAGCTCAACAATGATTGAGAAACTGGCCTCCTATAAAATCTAAATCACCTTACAAATATTATTTTATCCGTTATTTTATTTTCTGGAAGCCACTCATATTCATGTTGAGATTCCCCATACCTTACTAAGTCTTCTCTTCCATTTTCCCCTAAGTCTTCTTCCTTTTGTGACTTTAAGCACCTTTTCCCTTTACCCTGATCTAGTGGTGGTACCTCTAAGAGTTTTCTATATATTAAAAGAATGAATTACTTATAGCTTGAAGTAGTATTACTTACCAGACTAACAGGGAGTATTGGATGTTTCTTTTCTAGATCTTCTGCCATCTCTATTTGTACTCTATTTGTACTATGGAGGTTTTTGATAGTTAATTGTCTTCAAAAGGAATATTTTCATTTAATTTAACATTTAGTATTATAAATTTTCAATTTTGAAGCTAGTATCAAGAGATCCCACTTTATATTCTGGATCTGCATGACATCTCTCCACCTTTTTCTTAGAATATTCAAAGGGATCAGTAATTCTTTCTTTTTTATGATGTATCACTTGCTCAAAAATTGAATCAAGTCTTCAAGAAACTGAGTGAGTATCTATAGAATTTTTCCTCAAATTATCACCTTAAAATGTTTGGTTCTATTATTTTTCCAACCTTTCATGAGTTTTTCCTTTACAGGAATGAAGGAATGGTTTGTATTCTAACTCCAATTCTGGTATAAGGGTACATGTATGGTGTGGATATGAAACTTTGATTGAAATGAAGTACTTTTCCTGTCCTCAAAATTTGTATAAGGTAGAATTGGATTAAAAATAGTAAGAAATATTATTTTTAAGAGAAAACATTCCAAATTTATTTTTTTTAAATTTATAAGTATAAAACAATCATGAAGATTTACTGTTTTACCAACAATAAAAATTTATCCAAAAATACTCTACAAGAGATATTTAAGGCTACAAAAGAAATTTCTTCAGGAGAAATTTCAATTGAAATTAATTGAGCAAAGAACTGAAAGCAATTAATTAAAGGAAAAATTCTTTGAAAAGACATTTAAAGAGAAAACACACCCAAAAGTGACCAGAGTGAATTTGGAAACAAGGTGACAAAGTTAACAGTGATGAAAGATGCTTTAATTCACTTATGGGGTGGTTCAGTGGTAAAAATGATTATAAGAGTTACAAAAAATGATTATAATAATTTTTTCACGTGTTCCAAAGGTTCAAAATGATTTAAAAAGGGTGGTTTTAATCTTTTATTGATTGGTTTAACAGCGTTCAAACTAATTATAAAAGGAAAAGATTCTAACATGAAGAGAAAAGCGGGGCAAAGAAGACATTATATTATAGCCATCAATTTTCTTACTCCAAAAGTGAAATTTACTCTTGTCATTCGTGGAAAACACTCTGACAACAGAAAAGCCAATTATGGAATCATTGAACCTTGTTTTAGACCAAAAAAAGGCTGGTTTTAGCCATTTAAGACCCCTAAATCAGCCATTACTATAGTAATACCTGGTCTAGAGTCTTCAAAACACGTCAGAATGAATTTAAGAGTCGTAGAAACCATTTAAAACTGTTTTCACTAAGATTGTTTTAAATTGAGGATAGTTTTACACTCTTGGCAATAGTTAAACCTTCCCTGGTTGGTATCAAAACCTCATCATCAATTGAGTCACAGACCCTGCGACTCAATTCCAGGCCAAAAGTGATGAACATTTGCATGGATTTTGACATCCCATGCCTGTCAGCAAGGATTGTGGTGGTCTGGCTCCCCCTTAGAGCTAGAGTTCCTTTTCCCCCTAGATTTAATCTTTCCAATTTATTTTTTCTTTAATTCCTCATTTTGTAATACATTTGTAATTTACACATGCAATTCCATTGAAATTCTACAGTACACAACTGTAATAACTGATACCTCATATGTAAATTACAGTTCACTTATGTAATACATGCACACATTTTGACATTTCAATTGAAAATACTTCAATTCCTCATAACTTCTAAGCTACACACAACACCTCAATTATAACACAAAAATTGATGTTTAACACCCCATGTGGTGTGAATTAAATTAAGGCTTTGATGATTTTCAAGTCTTGTACAGAAAATACTAAAAACTTATTTCAAGCTTATTTAGAGTTGAGTTACAGAAATTTTACCCAGAGGTGACCCCACCTTAATTTTTATGAGGAATCCAATGGTTAAGTAATTTTCTTAAGTTTATTTATTAGATAAAAAGCTAAAATATATTTTATGTGATGTTTTACCAAAAATATTTTAATTTCATTGATTTTATTAAAAATTCATTTTTACTTAATTTTTTCAAGTAAAAATGCATTTTCACAGTTTTAAAATTTCATGTAATTTTTATTTTAAATTATAATTAAACTGTTATTTTTGTATATATAAATTTGTATTTATATTTTGATTTTGATTTTGATAATATAAATAAATTTATTTTGTTTATATTTATATCTTATTTTGTTATTTTTGGTCTTTTGGGTATATAAAAATACCTCTAAGGCTCACAGTACACCAATGATGGGTAAATCCATCAGGATCTTTAATGTGACCATCCTTTCAAGGTTTTGAATCATTTTTTCTGTAAATCCATCAGTTTGTAGATGATTAGAATTTTGAAATGATAGGTTGGTACCCAAAAGCTTATGTAAATTTGGCCATAAGGCTGAAGTAATTCTTGGGTATCTATCACTTATTGTATTTTCTAAGGGACTAGTATGACATATATACCTGTTCAAAATATGAAGAACTGTCTCTATATCTGTTTCATATTTATGACATAGTATAAAGCTTTGATTTGTTCCATATCTGTCTGTAACCTCAAGACATGCATTGAGCATTTTCTAAACACCTAGTGGTAAAGCATTTACTCAATACATTTGTGTGCCTTTCCACAGGGTACTTGATTCTTTGATTTGAATTGAAAATCCAGATTTTTTACTAGTAGCTTTATTAGATTTTTCCATTTGTGGAAACTGTGAAAGTACTAAATGACATATTTTCTCCAATATATCCACAAAGCTCATGTTTTGATTCTTTAAGTTTTTCTGTATTGAGATAGACTTTTAGAATGAATTCTGTCATGGCACTCTAGTTCTATGTTATTGATTAACATCCTCCTACATGATACCATTACACATGTGAAATTCAACCTATGATACAGAAAACCCTTAAATAAATTGAATTTCCATTATAATGTGATTTTTCATAGATCATACAAATAGTTATCTTATACTGTATCTTTGAAATTCTTTCTAAGTATAGAAGTAATAATATGACAGTCTGTATCTTGCATGTAGCTCTTTCTAACTTAATCAAAAAATTCTATCCATAAATCTGTGATGTTGAATTCTTTCATTGGAATATGGAATTCTTAATTTTTGTAGAAATAGGGAAATTTTTCATGCTTATAGTACAATTAGAATCTAATTTCTTTAAAAGTATTATTGCCAATATTCCCAGATTTATGTACTATGTTAATATTACCTACATATTCCTGTATAGCAGTCTTCCATATTGACATGTTTTTGTGAGCAGTTTACATGTTTAGAAGTGATTTTACAGAATTATAGTAATTAATTACAGCAAAAGCACTACCATCAACATAGTTCTGAAGTCCTTCAAAAGCCCATAGAGGCAAAGGGAACTCCATTTGGTTGGCTCCATATCTAGCTTCAGTAGGTTGTCTTTTTCTTGATAGGAAACAAATTCAGCCTTCATAAGACTTGTACTTGTCAATTTGGACTTGATGAAGAGCTCCTCATAAGCCTTAACCACATGAATAGATATATATGTTGAAAGTAAGTTTCTAGTCTTTAATTAATGATAATGATGCATTTTTTAAAGCATAGTTAATTTTTCATATTTTTTAGTCCTTTATTGTGTTATCCCAAAGACAGTCTTTTTGATCAAAAATTCTGTAAGCCAATTTGGCAAAGATTGAAAAATCTCTGAAATGTGGCCTTCAATATCTCAGAAACCCCAAGAATGACATTTTTGATCTTGGGAATTTTTCTAGCAAGACTTCAGCCAATTTTTTCTTTTCAACACCAAGACTTAGTCCTTATTCTTCATGTCCCAGAGCTTTTACCTCATGAAATAAAAAATTCAATTTTTAAGAGATATTTTGATTTTAACTTTCAGAATCTTGTTGAGTAGTCATGGAAGTTTTTCTGAATTCAATTTTCATTTCTCTCAAAAATGATCATGTAATTGATATGGAATATTATTCATCCCTTCAATACCTCATTTGGGAATATGGTATTCATCATTATTTGATAATATTTGTGCACAATTTTCCTTCCAAAAGGAATCCTCAAGTATCTATTGATACCACAATGAGTGAGTATCTCAAATTATTTCCTAGAATGGTGTGTAAAAATGTCTTTTTGGAAACCTTCAAGTGCATTCATATATGTAATGGTTCTTGATTTGGATTATTGGGCCAAAGATTCATTGGATATATGGATCTCATAGCTGCCTGAAATAGAGTAGTTATCAATTCTTTAAGATCACAACAGAATCTTTATTTATAATTACTTGAAGTGGCTATTATGGGGATTTTAGCCTCTACCTCCGCATTTTGTTCAGATCTTCATAGTTTAACTCATTAATATGACTCTACAATGCTTCTCTATCCCTAGGCCATTTAGAAATCTGATCTTCCTAATAATGGTGGTTAGGGCCTTTGCACATTAAAAATTCTTTACACTTACTGGCCTTTCATTAATCCTAGTAGTTCATTATAAGAAGGAAACACTTCTATAGACTGGAGTGAAATTACAATTAGTTCTCCCTTTATTTAAATTTTGAATTCAGGATTCATTTGTGATTGAATTAATCTTATTAGTCGTAAATGTTTCTTAATTAGAATTTCTTAATTTCTGGAAGATAGTTATTTCTCTTTCTTCTATGGGAAGAGAAAATAAATGTCTTTTATTGGCCCTTATATTGAAATACCAGCCTTTATGATGATAAATAGAATTTCCATGGATATTGAGATAATTATTCCCAATTATAAAATGGTTGGTGTTATAATTGTTTATAGCAACAAATTTCAAATTTGGCCTGATACTTCCTTCAGGATGGGTAAATATTTCTTTCATAAAATTTTTGAAGAAAATCAATTTCAAAGCTCCCAAAGCTTTATTTTTTGGAATTTCATGCCTCATTATTTCCTCATCCTTGGCTCTGAATTACATCAAAGTTCTTACCATGTTGAGAACATTTTCCATGGATGTCTTTCATTTATTTGTAATTCTGGAGTTCTGAAATAATTTCTTGTTCACTTGGCTTTTACCTTCCCTTGTTGCTTCTTTTTTCCCCTATTTTTTCCCTTTGGTGTTTGCTTAGCTTTCCTTTGAGCTGGTGAGTCATATTTCTTCTTGTGGAGGCTTGGGAGTCTTTTGAAGATTTCCTTCTTTGTATTTCACACAGCTCCTTTTTCTGGGCCTCTTATGAGAGATTTTTTATTTTTAGACAAGTATTCATCTTTCTCACCTCCTCCTTGAACCTTAGTACGGTCCAAACTTTAAAGATTTTCTGCGTTCTTTCTTTGATCAAGAGCTTTTGATATGGTGGTAAGAGTACCTTTTACCCGTACAAAGACTGAGTAGAATATCCTACTCTTCTTTTTTGGATTCGACATACCTATCCATGAACTGGGACTAGTTTGTTTTCAAGAATTCTAATCGGAAGCTATTCATATCTGACCAAATAAATAGCAGTTATATCAGGGTTTGGGCTTTCAACAGGTGGTGGAACATTTTATACCAACAGCTGGGAACTTGTGGGAACTCTGGAATCTTCCATTTCACCTCTCTTACATGTTGATGGTCTTTTTCGACCACGATTTTTGTATAAAGCTCTATCTTACTTTAGAAAGTAGTTATTTCCACATTTGGTTTAGGAGCTTTAGATAAATATCATCTTATGAAGTGGAAATTTTGAAATAATTCACTTTTTTAAGAAAAGTTTCTTTTGTAAAAGCTCCTTTGAGTTCTTGACTTGTCTTAGTTTTAATTCTTGATTCAAAAAAGCACTAAATCCTGGATTTTTGCTTTTTCAAAGTGACGATGCAAGAACCCAAAGAATTTTATAATTTTTTTATATAAAAGAATAAAATATCTCAAAAAGAACTCAGCTTGTAAAACAGAGTTTTTTTAAGTTATTTCAAGCAAAATTATTTCAAAAAAAGGAGATTCTACTCAAGAAATATAAAGATAAGTCTTTATTTAAGACCGGAGTTTTGAGTTCTTTTTGCTTATCTTGTTCAATGAGTAACGAGTAGGAATTTAAAATTAGACCTCTATTTAGCCATCCAAAATTACTGCATACCTTCAGCTAAACATTTATTTCTGTTGATGATTCTTTGTATGTGCAGGTTTCCCTTTTTGATTTCCATTTCATGAATATTTCAATACGAGAATGAATTTTTCCAGAGAAATCAGTAAATATGCTTATTTCTATTTTTTTCCATTTCACCCTTTCCATCTTTCCACTTCTCAATTTAATTGCAACTTCTTTGTCTCAAACTGAAGGCTTAAATTGACTTTCCACCTTCTATCTCTATAATTATAAGATTTTATTTGACTTTTCATTTCTTGTGTCTTCTTTTAGTAAGGAATAATACTTGCGTCTAGTATTTTGAATTACTTCCCTAGCACCTGAGCTTGTTAGTTCATGTTCACATTTACTAATTTATTCCAAAAATGTGTGGCTATCCCAGGCACAGCAACAAAAAATTGCATTTTTGTGATTTTTCGTAGCCTCCTATCCTTTCCGTATTGGACCAGAAATAAGGAATGTGGTAAATTGTATAAAATGCCCTAAATTTGGTTTTTGGAATTTATTTCAGCTCAACATAGCTTTGTTATAGAGAATTTGGTGTTAATTTGGTTTTCATTTTTTTTCAAAAGTCATTTGAAACAAAATCCACTGTAGAGGTCTGATGAGCTTTTGGAGCTTAAATTGAAAGATATTTATTACCTCTTTGAGTGTCCTTCATTTTTTCATTTTTCCTATTTCAAAATTTTAACTGACAAATTGAATTCTCAAATGATCAAAGGGGCAGCCTTTGACTGCTGTTGAAACAGTGAAAGATATGTGACCAATAAAAATAAAAGGAGGAAGAACAACTCCAAACCCCCCACTTCAATTTATTCAACCCTTCAATCATGCACTGCTTACAAATTATGCTTTTGAAAAAGGTCATTAATAATCATAAAAAGATTCCAGGACATATACAAATTGAAATAGCCCTCAAATTTGGAATTATCCTGGCCCAGCTATCCTGAGGGCTTCCGGAAACTGACTTAATCCTTAATAAGGTAGGGAAAAGAACCATTTCCCGTTTGCGCACCCAGAACCTGAGAAGGCCCTTCATTTCTGGATCTCAGAATCTCAAGGTCAAAAACTTATAATTAGCAACAGTATCTTAGTTGATAATGCTTCACAATTTGCAAATTTTCTCAATTCAACCCCCAAAATAAGATAGATAGGTCTCACTTGTATTGAGAGGAAGGATTGGTTGATCCTGAGTCAATTTAAGATGCTCACAAAGAACTTTGCAATGTTTTAGAGATGTATTCCTTAGAATATTTCTATAATTCAGAAGAGACTGGGCTCATTTACTTGTAATTTTATCTCTTGTGATTTCTCTTCTTGAGCTAATTTTATTCAGGATTCTTCCAATTTCTCTTTATTAATCACCACCATTTCTGATATAAAAGGAAAAATACCTTTCCTGACTACCATCTGGGCTGCAATTCCAGTGGCTATTGTACCTGCTTAGTTACCAAATTTTTCTGGAATTTTAGTGAATATCTCTTTAAATCCTTTTAACGTAAAAGTACTCTTACATCAGCACTGTAAATATATCTATATATTTCTTGTGATTTACAAGGGCTTGAAAAGCCTGCTGATGTAATAAAGTCAACAATCGTAGACTTTTTTACAGTACAAGACTGTACAGAGCCTTGTGCTGTGAGTGTTTTCAAAAAAAAAATAAAAAATTCAAATCAATAAGAATAAAAATGATACTAATAATTCATGATAATAAAATAATAAGAAAATAATCAGAAATGATAATATCAATAGAAGATAATTATTCAAATTTAGAACACTTTCATTTTTCTCTCCTACCTTTCAGAGAAAAATTACAATCAAAAGAAAAAACATCATGATTATGAAGTCAAAACCAACAAAATTCACAAAAAGAGCTACATATCTTGTTCCGCAAATGTTTGAATTAATCTTTATTTTTTTGCTTCATTTTTTCTGTTGTTTTTCTTTGAATGTTTTGGAAGATATTTTTTCAAATAGTTTCTAACTATTTTTTATAGAAAACCTTTGAGCGAAATTTACTGAAACATATAAGTCATTGAAGTAATATTTTTGAGATCTTTGAAGGTAAAAAAATTCAATATTATGATTATTTATGAGAATTTGTGTAAATATAAAGATTCATTCAGAGAATCCAGGAATATTGGATCCAAAATGAAGTTTTTTTTCCCATTAATCTTTGAATAAAACTCCAAATAAGGAAAAAGGTTTAATTCACATTCATTCTAGTGAAATAAATGTAATATACATCTTGAAAGCTGATTTTTTGATATCAAAGGGCTTTTATTGGTATTATTATTTTGAGAACAAATGTAACCAAATAATATCTCTTTATTAATCCACTAAATAATATATTTCTTCGGCTCGACTGAGCAAAAATCAATCCTATTAAAAGAAATGTTGATGGTGGGTTAAAAACAGTTCCTAACAGGAATGTTTGAATTGATTTATATACTTTTTCATAAAAATTTGAGTAAATATTCAGTGTGATGTTTCATATGAAAATCTTAAAGCTTTGAAAAACCTTCATATTATGAAGAAAATCTAATTTGATATTCTTATAGATTGATATGTGTATCATGTCACGCTTACTCCGAAAACATTTCCAGAGAATTTCCCTGGAATATCTCAAAAAAACCTAGTACAAATTAATAATTTCATCTGTTTCTTCAAGGATAGTACCAAATATATGGAAATTTTCTTTCTAAATATGTTATTGTGTAAAAGTACCATGGATATTCATAAGTATCATCATAATTGACAAATTATTTATGGAAGATGAGCTCTATTTGATTCAGTTTCGGTTGTTATTTTTATCTGATTGTATCATTCAGCTTCAGGGAGCTAAAAAATATTATATATCAGCATTAATATATAAAACTTGGTAAAATTCCCTATTATTTTAAGCTTTATGTTTGAAAAACAAATTAGAAAGTAAGACAGGTGAATAATATTCTTCATTCTGGTATCCTTTTCTTATAGCTACTCAATACTTATATCTATTGGGGGTGTGTAGCCATATCCACAATGGGGATCTACATACATTTATACATGTTTTTAAGGAATACTTTTGGTTAAAAAAAGTCTCAAATATTTCTCCTCATTATTTTAACCTATTCGTATTTCTAATTATGAAGTATCTGTTAATTATTAAAATCATGTTCCATTGATTTTAGTTCAAAACCTATCAACAACTATACAAGCTGTGGCTTTCAGAATAGAAATAAAGTAAATAACATATTTTAGAATAACTAGCCTCAATATAATGAAGAACAGAGGTTATAGCACTTAAAACGTACAATCTAAAGAAAAATCAAATTGAATATGTTTTGAGGAATAATATTGAGCTAACACAATGAATGAATTGAAGTGAGATAAATATACCTTTTTGAAATGACCAGAAGATAATTTCACTGTTTAAACAGAGGATATAGAAAACTCACTGAAGGGTCCCTGAGTAATGTTTAAAAAATATTCCCCATTAAATCTCTTGAAATTTGAAATGAAGCTATTGAGCTAATTTTTTTTCTGGACTGAATAATTGAAATGTAAATATAAATTTTTCTCCTTATTATGAGCCAAATATTTCTGATTGTCATTATAAATGCATGCTATTCTAAACAATCTTTCATTTTCACTATATCAGAATGATTCTCAAAATATGGAATAGTATTTTAATTAAAAACCTTTCATTATGAGGGCAAGGACACATACTTCTCTTGCCACGTTTGTAGCTCACTGATGTAATTGACTTCAGCTTCACATGAAATTTTGAGCTCCTGAAATACTGGTGATCTTTATTTAATAAGAAATCTATTTTGTTATGTTTTTAAATTCAAGCTATATTTTCTGATTTTCATTGAGGGAATTTTTTTTGCCTTCTGAAATCCTGTTTCTCATATTAGAGAAAAATAAGGGGCACATATAGTTTATAATTTGATACAACATTTTTTGGGATCAAAAACCTTAATCAAAATTTATTTGTTTCATAGAATCTCAATGAATAAAAAACCAATTTATTAATTAATAAATTGATAAGTTTCTCTATCTTATCAAAGCTTGTTTCAGAAAAATGGATTGTATTATAAGCTTATTCATTCATTTTATAAAATATGTAAAATGGAGCAAAAGTATATTTTAGAATTTTTCTATGTGCATGGAGAGGTTTTAAAAAGAAATCAAAAGATTGAGTTTTCTTTATTGTTTTATTTAAGCTTTAATCAATATCAAAATAAATATCTCCCAATGTAAAATCTTTGTTTAGAATATGGCTTTGAGCTCTTGAGCTTTGATAATTGTTACCAGACACATATTGAGAAATTGAACTGAAAATTGATGGTTTGCATATGTGGCTTGAGCTTCTTGCAAAGCTTCCATTTTTAAGTTCAATTTCCAACCTATATTCTAATCTTTGTGCAGATTATCTACCTTTTTTGTATGGAATATCCAGGAGGTTTCTCATGATCAAGTTCCCTCTGTTAGGATAGCTTTTTGGAAGTGAATTTGGTCTCCAAAAATGAGGGACAGAATTCCAACTGCCCCCAAGGGGTCTTCCATGCCTTGGGACCTCACCACACAGGATTTTACCCGGTAAGAAATTCATTTCCAAATTAAAAACCTTCTATCGGGTGTAGCCACTTTGCTCATGGTTAATCTTGAATAATTCCAAAAATAATTCTGATTTGTCCAGCTGATGGACCAATTTAATTACTACCAAGTCTTCAAAGTCCCAATTCAATCTGTATTTAGAAATCTCTTTTATTTAATTTTGAATTTTTTTAAATAATTAATCACTTTCAATGCTCCTAAGAAACCCTTTGAAATAGTTATTTTTTGTCTGAAATAATTGTATGAACTTGGATTCTGGTACATGTTCCAAATCACTGTCTTGATAGATATATTCTGGAATAATGACTGTGTGATATTTGAAATATTTCTTCTGATAAATATAATCAGTTTTTAAGATATCTTCTTTAACTTCCTCATGCGTTGTGGGTTTCACTGAGTATTTATATTGTGCTGAAAATGAGTTTTATTATGACTGTCTGTGTTAAACTTTATTGGGAATATTTTATCTAAGGTTGTTGGTAATAGCTCAATTGAAATGTGATTAATAAGTATTACTATCCCAATGGTTTTTTAAATGAAGGCAAGTTGCATTAAGTTTCAATCTCTTTTTCTAAAAGTATATTTTATGAGGTATAAATATTAGATAAGTTTTATACCAATCTTAGTGTGTTTCAAGTTTTGGGTTTTATTCTTGAAGCTGGTTATTTGAGTGAAAAAATATGGGTTTTTTGTACTTAAAAAATCACATCTCAAGAGGTGTTGAGTTTTCACAATGCAAAGAAATAAATTCTGGATTTTACAAAAAAAAAAAAACAGGATTTCAAATCCACAATTTTGAATGTTTGAGCATTACTATAATAAATATGAATTCAATCTTTCTTTTCAATAAAACAAAAATTTAAATAATAATTTATAAATCAATATGAAATAAAAGAGAATAATTTCCATATTTGGAGCTTTTTCTTTCAATTAGTAAATCTTTAACCTTAAAGGCCAAGTATGAAAACTTTTTATGATATAGATTCAACTTGAATTGAATGAATTTATTTGAAAAAATGTTTGAAATTCTTTTGAAGTTGCTGAAATATATTTTGGAGTTGGAATTCTTAATGAAAATTTGTAATACTTTTCTTGGAAAAGAATTTTGAATCTTGAATTTTAAAGAGATGTTTTATTTTTTCTTTTTGAAATGAAAGGAGCCTCTTAAGGTATACTTGAGTTTACAGAAGTAATAAATTTTTTAAAAAGGAAAATGATAATAATTTGAATTTGGTATTTTCTAAAAAAAGAAAAGTTTAATTATTTTTTTAATGCTAGAATTTTATTTAGTTTTTTAATAAATTAAATATATATGCAGTTTTTTATAAAAAACAAGCTGATTTCAATAGCTTAGAAACCTATTAATATAAATCTTATATTTAGTTATAAAAAATATCTCTGGAATCGATTTCAATGAAACAAAATACATTTTTCAATGTTATATTCAGGGGTCTCAAACCTATCATAAACCATTCCCAAATAATGTGGGATATTTGGATAAAATTCACCTTCAAAAAGTGGTTATTTTTTGAACAAAATATCACTTTTCCTAGAAAAGTGTCCCATCATTTCTAGTACTCCAAAATACATTGTTTTTTTTTTGAGATTAAACCCCAATCCTACTGGTTTCCAATCGTTATATTCATATTCAATTCATTATTCTCACAATCATTGCACAAAATTACTATTTCATTTTCAACCCATATCACCATGAGAAAAATGGCTGCACCTGACAGCAGGTGTTGCATTTGGAAATTAGGTTGGAAATCTCCTAGACAGAGCTTGGAAACTTCCTTTGAACTAAGTTGAACCCAGGATTTAACTTTTTGTTATTATTCCAAGTTATTCCAACCCACTGGAATGTTACTGAAGTAAAAGGATTACCTTCCTTTTGTAATGGGATGGAACAAGTATATAGTATATTATATGAAAAAAATTTCAATTTCTATTTTCATCTTCAAGTGAATACCCTCTATGATGAAAAATTTAATATTCAAATATTTTTCATTTTAAATAAATTCATTTCTTAAAGCCAAAATAAGTAAAAGGCAGTTTATAAGCTTAATAAATCCCTTATCCTTATTTATTGATGAGATATTATTACTTTATGAAAATCTTACTTCTTATTTCCATCTGAAAACATGGCTTGCAAATATATATCTCAGACTTGTTCAACTGAATCCTCTTTTAATAAAACTAGATGATTGGATATGTTTGTCTCAAAAATGGCTAAGCTTCTGGAACCTCAAAACAAAGGTATGAAGGATTTGAAATCCCTTCTAATTAAAATATTTAAAAAAAACAGAAAAATTGTGTTTACTTTGCCTTCTTTATTTATTTGAATCTCTGGAATTAAAGTTTTTTTTGATTTTTTCATTTTCTGATTTCTTTGTATCCTCAAAAATTGGAATTAATCTTCATTAAAAAACCAGAATTTCCATTTTTAAAGAGAAAATACCTTACTCTTGCTTGTTTGAGAGTAGTATCTCTCAGTTTACAAGATAATTACTGGTTTTTATAAATTAGAGCCCCTGAAGCTGAGAAAAATTGAAATTTTCAAAGGGAATTACAGTACAGGGCCTGTAATGGCTCCTACTGTAAATTTGTCGACGATCCTCAACAATTTTACAGTGGAAGATATTACAGGCCTTGTACTGTACACTTTAGCAAAATTGACACTTGTAAATAATTTTACAGCAGCAGGCCTTTCAAAGCCTGCTACTGTAATTTTAATTGAAAACCAAAAAAATTCATAATCAAGAAAATTAAAAATATTGAAAAGGAACCAAAGAAAAATTAAAAAAAAAAAGTGATAAAATCATCAAAATAACACATCACTCTAAAAAATTTATGAAAACACTCAAAATAGTGAAAAAAATGGTCAAAATGGATTGGGCCTAGAAGAAAAGAAAAATTCCTATTGCTTTTATTCAAAGAGTATGAAAAAAATGTGGATTTAAAGAATATTAAAAAATGCACTGCAAATTTTCTAATCTTTTATCCTTCTTCTTCTTTTAACGTCTTTCAGTTATTTTATTCAAAATCTTTTCTAAAAAAATTATTTTGAGAGTTTTTTGGGTTTTTTTGTTTCTTTTTCCTCTTTAAACAATAAACTCAACGAATATTTATATTATAAAATAATTTTGGAAAGAGCAGTTGGAGCTTTTGAATTCAATAGCATGCTGATAAAACTAATGAAAAATGAGAAGAATTTGTATTTTTTCAAGAAGAAAGGGCCTGTTCAATGACTACCTGATAGCTATCTGCCAATATAGAATGGGATTATGTCAAAAATATAGATAAAATTCTGATTTTCCTGTAAGCCTGTTCAGATATTGTCAATATTCAGATTGATCATATTTTTTACTTTTTTCAGGCTCAACAGAGTTTTACTTTTTTTCAAAAAAGATATATCCACACATTTTTATCATATTTTCATTCATAAAATGAAAATATTCATTATTATTTTTTATAATCAATTCATTGTTTGTTAAAAGAACTCAAATTTGGGGTTGAAAATTTGTGACAAGACACTTTTCATAAAGTCCCATCAAAAGAAGATCAAATGGGTCAATTCCTTGATAAATTCTTGATACTTAAGATTCAATACTTGAGACATTATTAAGACTATTTTAGATTCTGATTGGCATGTCTCTGAAGTGATATTTGTGCCACTAAAAGCTCAATACCCCAAAGGTTCCAACCTATTTCTGTGGCCTCACTTTTTGAGATTTGAATTCAAACAATACTGTAACCATTTTGGAAAGGATAAATACCAAAGAAAACACCAATTTTCTCACATTATCTTTTAAAATCACTTTAAAAAGCTGTGTATATGATCTGTTTACCTCCAATTTCTAAATAGATTATTATTCTAAATTAATAATACAGTTAGATTTTATGAGCTTATTGACATTACCATGAGCTTAAAAGACTCACAGTAACTTTATAGAGCTATTTTTAGAAATAAATTTTTTGAAAGGACCGATCTATACAGTTTTTTTTCCTCAATATTGTATAGGAGTCCTATTGTTACAAAGAAAACCAAATCATTTGTCTCAGGTATTCAGAGATATGTATCTTTCAATTATTTTGAATATATATGTAATCTATATATCAGTTTGAATTAAGTGATAAAATATAGCATATAAAGTGGTCCTGCAAATTTTGAGGAAATTCAGTTTTGAGAAAGTGAAAAACTGCTTTCTGAATTACTCCTGATAATTTGAGTTCTAATTATGTATTATTTATAACGTACGAAGTCTTTTTCAAGATTATTAAGGTCATAAACCCATCAATTTCATATGAGATGTTAAATTTCTTATTCCATGGAGAGCTCTCCATATATCTTAATAATTGAAAATTGCTTAAATATTAAGTTTGTTTAATTTAAATTGCAAAAATTCTTTAGAATAAACTGATAATTACCACAAATTCATTTGAAAAAATTTCTCAATAAAATTCTTTTACATAATTCAAAAATTGATGAGAAGAATGGTTGTCCATATGGACACATGAAGATTAGATTTCCTTCAATTTTAAAAAAACTTGCATTCTTCCATGGTCATTTAGCCTTTTCATACAGATACTACCCTCATCTCCCCAAAGTAGAAACTTAATTTATCTTGTTTTTCACATAGTTGAGTAACACATTCAATCATGATACTGATTTTGGAACTGATAATTTCTCCACAGAAATATGTGAACCTGAGCTAAATTTGTATCAATAAATAAAGATTGAATTCTCCACATAACTCAAGACTCTGATGTTTTTGATTTTTATGAAGATCTAAAGCTATATTATCAAGCCAATTTTTTTATATGAAGATAAAAATAGTTTTTAGCTTACGCCATGGAATACTATAATGAAAATTTCCCAAATCATAAAACTAAAACAATATATTCTACTTTAAATATTTATTTTATCTATCTATAAGGGTAAGATTCTCCTTAAATTCAGCTTATGGGCTCAAATAATAGTTATATTATTTCAATATAAGCTACATTTCTATTTTCCTCTCCTTAAAATGACTCTGTACCATAGGAATTTGAATCTTTTCTCAATTTCGCTTAAACCCTTAATCTTAAAATCAAGCAAAAAAGGCATATAATTCCTCACAAAATACAGCTTCTTAAAAGAGAAGAAAGCTAAATGGTATGGCATATTCTTAATAATATGTATATATTCAGACAGTCACAAAGTCCCCCAGAACTCCTAAGATCGATTCTAAGCATCTTTTCAAATTAAATGATTCAATTTCATGATTATTTCTCTTTCCCATGAGGGAACTTGACAGAAAGCTCATATTAAAATTGAGATATACATGTGAAAATCTACAGGAAAATACCCAGAGGTTGAATTTTTTGGAAATAAAATGATAGAGAGCAATAATCAATATTTGAACAAAGGGAAAATTAAAACAAATATTTTTATCATGTATTATTTAATTGTTGAGCTTTGACAATCCTGATCAAACACTAATATTGAGCCAAGTCAATTAAGATATGGTGGCTTGCATATGTGGCTTAAATTTCTTGCAAAGCTTCTATTTATGAATTGAGTTTATTTCCTATATTCAACCTGAATCCAACCTACCTCCAATGTCAAATTTCAAACGCAACATCTTTGGTCAGGTATAGCCACTTTTCTCATGGTGTATCATATTCAAATCACCTTTCATTTTTTTTATCTATTATATTCCACTTAATTTTCTTTTCTTCAAGCGTATTTGATTTAAAATTCCGCATCGTAAAGTTCACTTCATTAATCAATCTCACAAATTGACCACATCTCAGTCACCCCTTTTGGGAAGCTAGCTCAGGCAGATTATCTCTGAACAATTGATTGTTTGAATAAAAAATCTAATTAAAATGCATGTTTTGGCACCAATGGGACCACTAGTAGTCTTCAGCCTCCTTTGTTAAAACAAAATGGGCTCCAATTGATGGCTCTTGAGTTTAATAAGAAGTAATGAAAACAACTGAATGTTACAGAAGAAAGCATCAGGGACTAGTAGAGAAAATATAAGAAATGCCCATTGGTCAAGAAATTGGAAAATTTTACAGGAGCTTTAATCACTGAATATTATGAGAAAATTGGTATCAAGACAATGGCCAACAATTTAGAAGTCATGTTGCCCTGTTCTAATTAAATGAATTAATTTTCTGGTAATAGACAAAACATCACCCCAATTACCACTTTTGATTTACAAGAAGATGATTCGTTCATTAATGATGATCAGCAAATATATCTGAAGCTAGAGGTAAGTCACATTCTATATATTTATATATTGATACCTTATTCTCATTAATCTATCCCAGTCAAAATTCCGAATTTAATCCCAATTTAAGATAATGTGGACCCAAAAGACGTTCATGATACGGTGGAAATCTCAAATCTGGCTGATAATAATGTGAGTTTTCTTCATTTTATGTCCTTGTTATATTATGATTATTATACTTATTTGAAATTTGATAGCACAAAAACTCCAATACAAACCCAATTGAAAGTCATAATAGTACTTTTACCGATATTATTGAAAGCCACAAAGGGCCTTATAATATCTATCAACCTCAATAAGAATATTTGTGGATTCAAAAAACGTTTAAGTGAATTTTTACTTTCCTACACACACTTATTAGAGATCTTGCAAAATATTGCGCGAATTTTGTTTCATTTTTTAATGAAAAATTCTGATTTATTTTTTCAAAGAACATTAAGTGAATGAAAGTAGACATTCCAAGTGTGATAAGGAGAAATGGACTGACCAAAAAGAAGTGAAATCAAGAAATTGTAACAGGAAAAATTATTGAAGGAGATGCAATTAGATTTTGGAAAAAGGGACAATCAAATTTTTCAGGAGAAAAAATTACAATTCCAGATGGATTTTCAAGAGCAGAATTAAAAAATAAAGAATAAGTTTGAAAAAAAAGAGTTCCGAATGGAAATTGATCTGAAAGGCAACCACAAACAGAATTACCTTACAATAGCCATTTTAAGCTGAACCAGACAAATGTTGTAAATGGAAAGAATTTTTTTATTTGATTAATGAGTGTTAATTTCATTTAAATTAACTGTGAAAATATGGACTGTTTGTTTCTTATTGCGGCCCAGATCTGATTTTATTGTCATTTTCTTTACATATTTTCATTTAAAGTGGAAATGATTGGTAATGATTAGTTTTTCTGTCTTTTTGTGGGTCTTTGAATAATTAGGTATTGGTTCCAATTTGAGCAGTTAATTACAATATCACGTAATTTTTGTATTTTTTTTATATTCCAATTGAAACCATGGTCTGTATTGTGGCTTTTTGTCAAATGAGAAAGATTATTGCCTGTTTATTTTAATGAATATCATCCTAAAATCATTTCTAATAATAATAAAATACAACTCAAATTTACAAAAAAAATCTACATATGATAATTTCCAAGGTGAAAAGTTGAATTATTTTTACTTGCACTTATTTTATAAATTCACAAATAAGTCGATATTTCAACTTTTCTTTTCTTTCTACATTTCATCACATTTTTTTGTTTTGCAATTTCAACACAAAGTTCTTTTGAGTTCTGACTCATTATTTTGGCAAATTTTACACAAAATTAAGCTCGTTATTTTTCGAGCCATGTTTTGAAAAATCCAAAAGATATTTTTCTTAACTTTTTTTATATATTTTGATTTTTTTTTAGATAAAATTTTTTATGTGTTGAATTCTCTTGTCTACCAAAAAATTAAAAAAACCTTAAATTAATTTTCTTCCTTTTGAATTATTTTCAGATCTAATAAATATTTCTTTCGAATTGTTATGAAATCCCGAATATCTTTCTATTGTATTTGTATAGCTTTTTATGTGATAAAAGGTAAATTTAGCGATTTTGGTTGAAACCATCTTTTTTAGTTTAAAAATAATTATTTGTGTGTTTGTGTTGAAATTTTAAATTCAAAAAATCAACACAAAAATTTTTTTTATAAAACTTGAAAGATAAAGCTTTTTTATTTGTCTTTGTTTTTCCAAAATTATGCCATTAATTTATGTATAATGTGTTAATTAATTATATATTTAATTAAAAAGCATTAACTATTTGTCATTGCCTTTCAAAAGTTTTAATATATATAAAACAAATCAATTTTTTTTAAGGATGATATATTTTCATAATAATAGTATTTGTTTAAGAATATATTGAAAAAAAATACCTTTTTAGAAAATATTGGAGTTTCTAAAATCTTTTCGTTGTTAAGAAAATAAGGATTTTTCAATATCCTTATGATTAAGTATCAACAGCTTCAATAATTTAATTACATTAACTTGATTTTTTTTTAAGATATAACTGTCTTTTTGTGGATTTAATTCTCAAAGATTAATTTTCTAAAAACAAAAATCATGGTTAAATCTTATCCAAAAAAAAACTTGAAATCTTAAATTGAAATGAATATTATGTGAAATTGTCTAAATTCAAAAAGATTATTTTGTATTTAAATATTTCTACATTTATAAGTTTTTGATTTGTTTCAAAATCAAAAATAAAATTTTTGTTTTTTCTGTGTATTTGAAAAAATTAGACTGAGTTTTTTGAAATAAAACTTCATACTTGTTTTTTGATTCTAAAACATATTTTTTTTCTATTTGAATTTTTTTGCTCAACTTCTTCAATTCACAATTACCTACCTCACATCATTTCAAATTCAATTAATTTTTTGAGCTTATTCTTTTATACTCCTTCCTATTTCTATTCTAATCAAACTATTTTTTTGGTTATATTTAGTATTTAGATCTGAAGAAATTTCTTCTTAATAATTCAGGAATTCAATCTAAATTTTTAAATCATTAAAACTTACTCATATTTTTCTGTTTTTTATTTTTATTTTTTATTTTTCATCTCTTGATTCATCCCATAACCAACCCATCAATAATCCAGACACTATTAATAATCTTTCCTTCTGTCCAGCTTTACCATACCCCCACCCTCTCACTCAGAAAAACTGCAAAGTCCCCTTTGATAAACCTCTCAAATCATTTTCTAATCTTTTTTCAAAGAATTAGGAATTATTTTCAATTTTTAATCACTAATTTTTTTCAAAAAAGAAAATCTTTTTTTTCCACGAATCAGTTTAAAATGAATTACCAATTTTTTCTTAAACAGACTGGAAGAATTTTTTTTACTTTTTATAACAATTTCAAATTTATTTCAAAATCTTTCTAGCTCTTTTTCCATCAAACTCCAACCATCTGAATCAATAATTTTCCAACAATTCCTGATAATTTTTTTCACTTTTTTCTTTCCTCCTTCATTTCCATGTAAATAATAACTAATGTTTTTCACTTTTGTAGGGGTGGATAATACTTATTGGTTTTCGTAAATAAATAAAATAATGATGTTTTAATCACTCCAAACTAATTTTTAAATTTAAAATTTCTCATCTCATCTTTCCTCCACTCTTTCCCTACATCATATTCATTCTCCTTTTAATTCTTTAAACGAGCTTGATGATGATGTGGCTCTTCCGGAACCAATATTAGCCCATCAAAAAAACTTTGAGGATCATTATTGATTGGATATATCTTCCATAAATACAAAACATTCAAAAACAGTAAGTCATTTGAATCAATATTATGTTTCAATGGTTCTGACAAAACCAATTTTAGTCTATCATCAAGAAGATGATCATCATCTCAATAGAAAGTCTTCACCAAATCATACCCCTCAATTAAAAGAAAACAAAAAAGAGATTCACTTAAAAATATTGGCTCCAAATTAAAACAACAAATAATTAATCATTCAGTCATCAAGTTAAAACCCAAAAAATAAAATTACTCTTGGCTCATAGTACCACCATTAAATCCTCACCATCATTCATAATTTAAAATTGATGAAAACACTCCTGAAAATTCACCCATTCTTATTTATAAAATACATTATTTGAATAATAATTCCTCCATATTTTTCAAATTGAAAAATATCATCATTTTACTGAATTAAATATAAATCAATAGACAAGATATTCATAATAACAAAAATATTCTTACAGGAATCATGAGGGGAATTGGTTTTAGGCAAGTGTCTGACTCTGGAAATTCTGAAGGTACTGGTTGAATATTTTCAGGATTAACTATGGAATGG
Source organism: Austropuccinia psidii (assembly GCA_023105745.1). Lineage (NCBI taxonomy): Eukaryota > Fungi > Basidiomycota > Pucciniomycetes > Pucciniales > Sphaerophragmiaceae > Austropuccinia > Austropuccinia psidii. Next base: position 24,730,781 of record JALGQZ010000017.1, on the reverse strand, counting down.
ATCCAAGAAGACAATAATGAATGGAATAAACTCTCAATATTTGATTAGGTTTTTCAGTCAATAATGCAATTTTTGTTCAAATCAGCCTCTAAAGACAATTTTGAGTCAATTAGTGAATAAAATCTTCCTGGTTTTACTCAAACAAAAAGGAATAAGAAGAAAGAATTTAAATAATTTTAAAATTTAATCATCACCAAAAATGGATTTCATAAAAATATTCATTTTGATAAAATTTACTTTAATACTTGAGATTATGAGATATTTTCATTTATCAAAAAGTAAGCTGTAATACCAACTCCAACTACTTTTCAACCATCTGGAAATGGTCTTAACCTTTTCTGGTTTATAAAATGGAATTAGATTTCTCAAAATAACCTGTAATCATGGCAGTTTTATAAAAAACCTCCTTAATGTAAAATCAAACAATTAAGCCATTGAGTTGAATCATTAATCAAAACTCAATAATTAATTTTGGGTTTCAATTTTAAACTAATCCAAAACCTTTTTTTTAATTTTGGTAAGAGATCTCTCAAATTATCATTCAAAAAAATTAAAAGCGAAAGAATTTGATCAAGAAAGTAGAGCTCAAGAAGATTGAAGCCAAATTTTTAAATAGATTTTATTAATATTATCACTTCTTATATCTTGACTTATAAATTTTGAAAAAAAAAACCCTATTATAATTTAAAAAATATCAATTAAAAAATAAGCTCTGAAATACCTTGAGAATATCTTATTGGTTTTGAATATTCTTGTGGCTGATTATGGTCTTTGAATATCTATAATTATTATAAAGAAAATTTCTTGAAGAAAATTAAGTAAATTAATCTTCAAATTTTCATCTACATTTTATCCCATTAATTGAGATTAAATGTAAAGCTTGATTAAATTTTTTGTAATTTTGTAATATCTGTCTATGAAACTCTTGATAATATGACTATTAATCAAGATTACTATGACTTTTCTTATGAAATATAACAAATTAATTTGTTATAACCAAAAATAAAGAAATAATTATTTAATTATTTCTTTTACTTGCTATTCAGTACTAGTGATTATGACAGTAAGAAGTAATTTTTTACTAGAATCAATTACAAGAAGTATTATTAATAACACTTCTTATTAAAATAATACCAAATTCTTTTAATTAATAATTTCATTTTAGAAGAATGGTTATATTTCATCATTAAAGAAAATTAAAACTTGAGAGAAAAACTTTAATATTAATCAAAACACTCACTAATACACCAAAAATACCTTGAAATTAATTTGCAGAGTTATTTGATGGATTATTTGTGTATTTGAGGATCAAAATAGATTTATAACACTTAAACACCATTAAAAATGGTATATTTATTTTATTTCTATTTTTTCTGATTTATTATAAAACAATCAAAACACTTCATAAAATATAAACTCATACTTACTTGTTTGTATTAACTGCAAGATTGCATAATAAGATGATTGTTGGAAAAAACAGCAATAGTAGGCCTCTTTTTAGTCTGAAACAGCTCATAGAGGCGTTCCATGGAAAAAAATTAAAAACAAGTGAGTGGGAAACTTTTTAACTTAGTTTTTTTGATTATTAAATCACTTTTAGTCATGTGAAATTATCATAAATACTTAATGGAGTCAATTTACATGACTACCACCCCATTTATGATTAATAAATAAAGTAGTAACAAATTTAAATCTTCTTTTATTTCAAAAAAAACATTAATTGATCAATTTTATTAAAAATTTCATCATGGGTTGTATTTTTTATAAATTTTCAAAGATTCATTTCAATGTTTCACATGAAATTATTAAAAAATTACTGTAAGTAAAACTTTGAATTTGGATTACAAAGTTATGTTTATTTTTCATAATAATATGAATTAGTCATTTCTCCTTTAGTCCTTAAAATTGTCAGAAGTTTTCATTACAAATTGTATTCTTATATTCCAGTTCTAATGCAGGTATTAAAGTGCACCATCTAAACCATAGGCACAGAATCTCCTTATAATTTCTTCTAAATTTTAAATCATTCTCTCTGATATCTTATCAGTTTGAGGGTAGTATTCTATAGAAAATTATAGCTTGATCCCTAACAATCTGTGATTATTGTTCCAAATTTCAGATTTAAAATTGGGGTCACTTTCACTGATGATATTCTTAAATGACACTGTATGAGAAATAACTCCATTCCATAGGAGGAGAGCTTTATTCAAAGAATTTTCATCTTTATGACATTGTAAGAATATGGGAGTGATTTTATATCTGTCTAAAATTATTAAACAACCATTATAACTCTTTTCACCACTTGAAGGTAGTTCTGTTACCAAATCCATATTAGCAACCTCCCAAGGGAATTTTGGTTTTTGAAGATGAATCATAAACCCACATTTCTTTCCTGTGCTAATTTTTGCCTTTTGGAATCTGTCACAATTGTGGAAATACTCAATGGTTTCTTTTATTAAAGATGGACACCATTCACAGTTCTTGAATTTCTCAATTTTCCTGTCCTCTGATAAGTGTCCATAATAGATTCTCTCATTACATTCATGAATAATGGTGTTGATAATAAATCTACTGTATAATGTCATTACACAAAAATTCTGAGTTCTGTGGTAGATTATTTTGTCAAAAAAAGTAACATTCTCCTACAGAATGGGAAGTTTTCCTTATTTCATCCAATGAATTAACCAAAGCTATATCTTTACAGTATTTATCCAGTAAGGATTTGAAGTTATTTAAGTTATTATCCTGCTTTTATGAATCTCTGACTTCTTCAAATAATTAAGACCCAATTTTGGTTATGTGAATTCCTGCAAGTGGAATTTATGTTTCTGATTTCAAAGGTACATAAGCTAAATTATCAGGTGTATTTTCTAGTTACCACTTTCTAATTCCATCAGCATTTTTATTTATATTTCCTTAATTATCAGCTATTTTCATATTTCCTCTATATTTTTGAATGGATATTTTCCATCTCAAGATTTGTCTTTTGGGTGTCTTCATGTTCAGAAGGGACTTTATTGCATTAAAGTCAGTTCTTATTACAAAAACACTTCCATAAAGATAATAGTGTAATTTCTAAAGTGCCTGTGCCACACATAAGAATTCAATTTAGCTTGAATCATATCTGGATTCTGTTGGTTTTATCTGTCTTAAGATAAGCTCAAATGATCCTTCTGTAGGCTTTTAATCAATAAGTTGGACCTGGTGTAGGGCTTCCCCTAATCCATCTCTACATACATCAATGTACAACTTGAAGGGTATATTCCTGTAATTAATGAGGAGTAAAGGACCTTCTGTAAGGGCTTTCCTTATCTTCTAGTTTAATTTAATTCTTTCTTGGTTCATCTCAAATACTGTCTGTTGATCACAGATTCTATAGAGTGACTTGGCTAGAATTGCAAAATCTTTCAGATGTTGTCTGTAATGACTGGCAAATTCGAAAAAAAGGCATAATTTATTTCTTATTCTTGGGTATTGGCTTAAGTAATATTGCTTCTACTTTTTCTTTTGTCAATACCCAATCTTAAACAAGAAACAAAATGTCCCAATGCTTTAAGTTCTTCAAATCCAAATTTTCATTTCTTGATTAAAATCTTCATATTCACTCCTGAAGTTTTTTAAAGTACTCTTAAAAAAGTCTTTCAAGGTGAAAAGACCATTAGTATTAACATATGATTATATAATCAATATAAAAATAGTGAGCCATCCTTTAGATAATTCTGTGGAGAAGATGGTATTCATCATTCTTTTATAATGAGATGAATAATTTTTAATACCAAATTTCATTTCAATATACTCATAAATATTTAAGTGAGTGATAATTCTAAGTAATTACTTGGATTTGGAAATCAAAAAATTTTGATGAAAGCCTTTTAATGAATCCATAGAATCTATATACTTAGATTTGGATAATTGGGTTAAGGTTTTTTTGGATTCTAGGAATTGAATACCTATCTGGAACTGTTTAAGTATTCAGAGATTCAAAATCTTCAACCATCCTTGATTTATCATTTTTCCAAGAAATAATAAAAGTAGTTTTAACTTAAACTTTTTCATTATGGCCTACTTTTTCTTAGTACACTAAGTTATGACAAATATTTCATATGTTCTTTTAAAGCTTCCATAGCTCTTGGGGCTTCTGGTTAATCTGGTGTTCTGAGAACTTAAGGTTATAGTCTGTAAATATGAAGATTAATATCAACTTAATTCAATCTAATTGTTTCAAAACTTTCATTTTCTGAATAAAAGGAATTTTTATATTTATTACACACATTAATAATATTTTTCTTCATTTTTTTTGGTGATAGTTCTTGATTAATTTGTACTTAACCAAGTTTATTTGAAAAAAAAAATTCCCTTTTATGATTATATTTACTGGAAGATTATATTGATATTTTTTTTGGGAATATTAGAAAAGGAAAAAATCTTTTGTCTTTTGTGTTTTCCAATTGTAAGATATTTGTCTTTATGGTTATTAGTTTTGAACACCATAAATGTTTATTTAGTCATTTTCAATAATGATATGTTAAGAATCATAATTTTCCATTACTAATATATCTTCTTTCATTCTCACAGTCCATGAAGGGTGTGTAAATATCATGTTGGTATCTAATATTCTCAAAGGGTAAATATTATTATTATTGCTGCTGAATATCACACCTTCTATTGTTAATAGATAGTTTTTCAATTTGGTAAATATGTTTCAAAGTTAGTCTTTCCCTATAAAATCACATAATTCTCCTTTGTCCATATTGACTCTGGCTTCTACATCATTCATCAGGATTTATGTAATACAACATTCTCTATCAGTGAAACCTTTTCCTCTAAAAGGTTTAGTCTTACACATTTTGTCCTCTTGGATATTTATAAGGTTAAAGCAATCTTCATTATATTGTAGCAAGTGATTATGGAGTTCAGTTACTTCAAAAAAGGCTTTGATGTTCTCAATAGAATAGTACTCTGCTGGTGTGTCCTCAAAGATTGCAGAATCTTAGTCATAGTCTTCTTTTTCTTCAGCACCCTGAATTTCTTCATTGACTTAAACTTCATTTATTTTAGTCTTTTTTGTTTTAATTGTTGTCTAAATGTGAGGTTTTCCCACATTTATGGTACTTTAAAACAAGTCTTTCAGGTCTTCTATTATCTCTAGAAGTCTTTGGGATAATCTTGGATTCCACAGGGTTTCTAGTCCAGGATTTACCAATTCTTGTCCTAGTAAGGATACCTTCCATTTCATACAGATAATCTTCTGTTGAAAAAGGCTTTAAAAATCTTAATTTAATACAATTTTCTAGTTAACCTCCACATTTTCTTAATATTTTCATATTAATCATAGAGTCAAAAATATTTTAGTGTAAAACAGATAGTCTTTCTTTATTTTTTAGGAACCAAGTAATTGGTTTATAGTTTTCTAAATTAAAAAATTGGAAATTTCAAAATAATTTCCTATTTTAAATCTTCAGGAATTGTTGTTACACTTGGTGATTATCTAAGATTTCTACCAAAGCCCATAATTTTTATTATATTCTTTTTTAATGTTTTAATACCATTTTTTTTTGAAGTTTTGGTTAACAGATAGTGTAATTTTTGGTTACTATAATTCTATAAGTTATTTGAAAGTTATCTTAAAACATAAAAATTTTCCTGATGAACTTAATATGGTTATATTCTCCTTTACTAGAGAATGTTGGCCATTATTCTATTTTGGTAATTTCTCTTATATTAGGATTTTCTCCTGGAAAGGGGGTTAGACTTTTTTTTAACAGGGAGTTTTCATTAAATTAAAGTTTTGTAATTTCCAGGTGTATGTGAATCAGGATTATAATTCTTATTAATTTGATTCACTTTTTCCACTATCTCCTCCTTTAATTTCTTTCTTTCATTATAACTACTCTGAAAATTTGTGGCAAAAGTATTTTTATTATTAACTATGTTCAAAACATTTTCTTTAAATTTTGTGAGTTTTTAATTGATATTATTAATTTAAATATTATTAAATTCATAATTTTTCACCTGAAATTTATTCTTAATTCTTTCAAATTTATTGGAAATTGAATCAAGCCTTTCATTTTTCACTTTAAACCATTAATTGAATTTTCTTTAATGATTTCTTAGGTAATTCATATTTGATGTTAAGATTTTTTTTTATTAAGTTTTTAATTCTTATATATTGAGAAATTTATTTATTTATTTTATTATTATTTTTTTTTTTAAAAAGAAAAAAATAAAAAAATAAAAAAAAAATTAAGATTTTTTAAATTAAAAAAAATTAATTTAATAGTAACTTAAAGAAAAATCTTAAAAGTTTTTTTTTTTTTTTAATTTTAAAAATCTATAAATTTAAAACAATATAAAATTAATTTAAAATTTCTTAATTAAAAAAAAACAAAAAGATTTTTTAAAAAAATTTAGGCCCAGTTCATGATTGGGTTTTGAGGTCAATTTGTAAATTATTTTGAAAATATTTTAAAATTAAATTAAGTGCACTTTTATTTAAAATTTAGTTCAAAATCAATTCAGATTTGATAGGCATTCACAAAAACAGTCCACATCTTGTTGTTCTATTCTCAACATTTTTGTAACATCTCCTTTTCTTCTTCTCAATTCAAATACAACCATGGATGACCCAACAATCCTCTTGGCAATTACAGCCGTATTAGTGGCCACAACATTTCATTTTGCTTGCTATCAGGAATTGATGAATCATCAATGTCAACCCGTACAACAAGAAAGACGCTTCAATCCATGGAGCAATGAAGAGCTCTTTAATGAATCATGTTTCATCTGTCTCTTCCAGATTGGACGCCACGATTTTTTTGCATTAGTTTGTTTGGTAAGTCCTCATGTGAAGAATGGGAATAATCATGACATTCGTGGCTTAAAGATTGAAGAAAAGGTTGGAGTTATGTTGTATCATGTGGGTCATGGCAGCTTGTATGAAACAGTGGGTCATCTGTTCAATATTGGGAAGTCTATGGCATACTATGTATTGCAAAATGTTGTGAAAGCCATTTTGGAAGTTTTGAATGATGTGACAATAATGTGAGTGTACATATTTTTTCCTCATGGGCTGCTATTGATGTTGCAATGGGGGCTTTAAAGATTTCCCAATGTAAATGATAATGTGGAGTGGGAGCATATCAAGGAAACGTTCAAGAGAAGACAAGGACTTACTAATATCATTGGGGAAATTGATGGAACTCATATTTCAACCGTAAAGGATGGGACTCAATTGTGTTCCATTGCATAGTGGATGGGAATGGAAATTTTTGTAATGTTAGTTTTACAATTAATGCTTGACATATACTGATGCTTGTGAAATCAATTTAATATAGGCTTATGGAGGTCTTCCAGGATCAGTACATGACAGTCGCATGTTTCGCAAATCTCAAATTGGCAAAGATCTCATCAATGGTATAGCAAGGTTTCCCCAAGACTTTTCACTTATTGGGGATTAAAGTTATTCATTGAAATTACCAATATTGACACCATCAAGGGATCAGCATGATGCAGAACATATTTGTTTTAATCATATACACTCTTTGACTAGGTGAGTGATTGATTAAGTGCATTAGCCTTGATCACCACTGATTGACAAACGACACTTCAATTGCAGAATGGTGATTGAACAAATTTTTGGGCAATTAAAAAATTGATTTTGTTGTTTACTTGCACCCCAGTCAATCCTCCCTTTGTATACCACTAAGGTAACAATTGCATGCATGAGATTGCACAACTTACTTAATTGGCAATGTATAAGATTGTCAATTTAAAATTCGTGCAAACCTCAGTGTTGTTTTTCTCAATTATGTAATACAAGATGAATTGTCTTGAGAAGAAACATGTAGTACACAGAAAATGTGTGATTATGTCTGAGGTTATTGAATTGCACCCAAAATTTAAATGTGTTTGATTCGGTAGGCAGATTGAACCCTACAAAATATTGGATAGTTACCACCTGATGTTTCCAAATCTCCTCTTTAGTAAAATGTCTACATGCCTGAAAAAATGAAATCCAAAAAAGAAACAGGTATTTCGTCAGATGCAGGCTAGAGGTTCTAGAGAGGCAAAACGGTATATGGGTTTTATTTGTGCAGTAAAACGTTCTATGCTTAGGTAATCAATGAGGAACATACGCAAGTTTTAATATTACAACATATTCTCTAACTGTTGTTGTAAAAGATGCAGTTCTGCAAGATATTTGTTGCGGAAATATTCAATGAGTTGCTCCTTTAAGGCCAATTCATGTTCCAAAGCCTGCTGGTCTTGTGTTTGATTGGCCATCTCTTGTTTCAATTCATTGATTTCATTGTGTAACTTCTCAATCTCAAACAAGAGATGTTTGGTTTGATCAAGTGGATCCATATTTCTGCAGGAATCAATACAATGTAAGAAATTGTGAATTTGTGATAATTCAAAATTTTTGCTTATCAAGGGAACAAAACTGTAATTGTTTTATGAGTAATTGACCCAAATAATAAATTGTAGACATTTGGGTAATTTTATTAGAAAGCTGTCCACAAACCTTCTTGAGAAAAAAGTTCATAAGTTCCAAGCTGTCCCCAAAGTCTCAAAGCGACCTCCCTTGTATGACCAATTATGGTCTCTGGCCTGAGTTACTGGGAAGGTACATTGGCCAAGAGGATGTTTGTTGATCACTGGTTAATGATCAAAATCTACACTTGCTCACTACACTCCTCTCGACATCTCTGCCATCTCCATGTTGTCTGAAAGACAATCTTCCATCACGATTCACACATCAGTGAATATAAAGGTTGTGTCATGTGGTTTATCTCCACATTTGCTTGTATTGCACTGGTTTCTTTAGCATGTCAGAGTATTCTAGTTGTGAAATTCATCACATATCTATAAACTTTACATTCAAGAAAGAAATGTCTATAACATACATACTATTACAATTTCTTCAATAATTCCATATGTTTTTTTTCACCAAAACAATCTTATTGACCCAATTTGTATCATTGCTGAAAGGACCCATATTGTAGGTATGTTCCCGTTTTGCTAATCTGTAGCCATCATTCCCATGTCAATTCTCATTTACAAGCCTTGATTGAATGATGTTACTTACCAATCCAATTGTAAATCTTCCTTATTTATGCCGCCAATTTTTGCCAACACCATAAGCATGACCAGATTTAACCTCTCACTGCAAGCCTTCTCCTTGGCTCTCATCTTAGCTTCTTCTGCTTGTTGTTCTTCTTTCCTTTCCCTCCTTCTTTCTTCTCTTTTAGCTTCTTGAAATCTCAGCTCAATCTCTCTATCTTGCTGTATTCTGTCCCACTCCTCTGCTTGCTCCTGTCCATGTTGGATTAGGACCAACAAAGGGCTCAGCATATTTTGCATATTCTGATTCATATGATTTGCCAAATTGTGCTCCTTTTGACCTGATGCGAAACTCATTGTTGAAGATTGACTCATTGAGTCTCTCCTTCCAAATGGAATTGTCTTTGGACGCTGTGGAGTTCAATCAATAATGTTTTGTACATTTTCCCCCATGGTTCCAAAATCAACACCAGTCTCATCTACAAATTCTGGTGGGGAATTTCCATTAGCATTTGTCAAAAGCTCTTCAGTGTCATCAAGTAGTGCATCTCCCCCCTGTAAGTTGCCATTGTTTTCAATTATTGAGGTCTCCCTTTCATTTTGTATTGTTTGAATACTTCCTGATTTGATCCCACTTGCATTCATCCCACTATTATTTGCATTTAAATGCTTTAACAAATCATACACCTGAGCAAAATGTGTCAATTGTATAATTAATATAAATATAATATATTTAAATGTTGGACATACCTCCTCCATCATATGATGTTGCTGCAATTGACAAAATAAACCCCCACCTCCAGTTTTCTCACATGCATCCCTTATTATCTAGACATTGTTCAGTTTAATAGTAGTCCTGACAATATCTATAATGGCATGACTTACTCTGTATGAAGTCATTAATGCCTTATATTGCCTATCCAATGTATTGAATGATAAATTTTTTAATGTTGAATAATCTTCCTTATGCCTTTCTTGACTTTTGAAATAACAAGCCCATGGTACAAATCCTGTCAATGTGCTATCTAAGCTCTTGTAATCAAACCTTAGTTCCATCATAAGGTCCAACAACTGTTTTGTGCTCTCCTCATTCCACAAAAAACAGGTCTTGTGCATTTTTTGACTTTCTTGTTAAGCCAATTGCATTTCTGCTTGTTGCAAGCAATGTGCCTCTGCGCTTACTCGCTCATCCATCTTTCTTTGTCTTTTCAACCAGTGCTCATGTTCTATTTTTTGCCAATGCAATTGTGCTTCTTCATGTGTGTGACGTTTCTGTTTCTGAAATGAACTTTGACTTGGTGTTTTGTCTATATTTTGTTGGCTGCCATTCTGAATGTTGCATATCAGTTGTTTGTTTTGTATATCCAATTCACCACGCGCAATTGGTGAATGTTGTGATTCTTCACGTCCATTCATCTGCACAAGGCTCCTTTGAATCAGTTCATATGCTGATAGTTGTGAATCCAGTGTGATATTAGACATTTTGAATGACAATGAATTTTTCCTGGTGAATGACTTTTTATTCAAATTTTAGTTGTAGAATTTGAATGAATATTGAACTAATGGGTACAATTTTTTTTTTTCAAAATGACATTGTAGAATCTGAATAGATTTTGAACTAAATTTGAACAAAATTTTAAATAAAACTGCACTTAATTTAATTTCAAAATATTTTCAAAATAATTTACAAATTGAACTCAAAACCCAATCATGAACTGGGCCTTAAATTCAAAATTAAAAAAAAAAAAAAAAATTAAATTAAATTAATATATTTTAAAATTTAAAAAATATATTAATTAAGGGTTAAAAGTTTAAACAATAGGGCCAGGGACCCAAATTTAAGATCTGTCTATGAAGCTCTTGATAATATTACTATTAATTAAAATTATTATGAATTTTATTATGGAATATAACAAATAATCAAATAATTTTATTATTATTTCTTTTACTTGTAATACACTACTAGTAATTATTAAAGTAAGTAGTAATTTTCTACTAGAATCAATTAAAAGTATTATTAATAAAAAATTATTTTAATTAATAATTAGATTTTAAAAGAATAATTAAAATTATAATTCTTTAAGAAAATTAAAATTTTAGAGAAAAAAAAAATTTATTAATTAATCAAAACACTCATTAATATTCCAAAAATACCTTGAAAAGAATTGAAAGAGTTATTTGATGAATTATTTGTTGATTTAAAGTATCAAAATATATTTATAGAATTTAAAGACTATCAAAAATAATATTTTTCTTTTGATTAATTTTTTTCTGATTGATTCTTAAATAATTAAAACATTTAAGAAAAGATTAAAAAATATTTAGTTGTTAGTACTAATGATAAGATTGAATAATAAGATGATTATTGTAAAAAACAGCAAGACTAGGCCATATTGAATTCTACCACATCTCAAGAAAATCTTTCATGGATAAAGCCTAAAATAAAATTAGTAATAAACCTTTTAGGTCTATTTTGATTACTGTTCTCTCATAAATTGGATATGAGAAAATGTAATCTTTTCAAATTTCCAAGTCCATCTCATCTTCAAATTTCACTATGTGATAAAATTCAATCAAGTCCTCCCTCAAAGTACCCTTGAAAATTTATTTTATAAATCAAAACTCACCAAAAAAATCAAAAAATCTAATCAAAAATTAAATTTGCGATTTTTATAATTTATCAAATAAATTGAATTTTCTTTTAATTTAATAAAATTCTTTTTTAAGATTTTTTAATTTAATTTAATTCAATTTTTAATCCAATTTATCACTCACTTGATCCCTATCAGTCTATCACTTTAAATTTATCTCAAACTAACCAAAAACTTGCTTCTTCAGTCATGTCTATCAAGCAAAAAATCTCATCATCGGATCTCCATCTCGATCTCAATCAAATAGAAAATTCACATCAAGAAATTCAACTAATTCATCATCATTCAACAGCAAATCATTCAATAATCGATCATCAATCAAATAATCAATCATCATCCGATAATCAAACAGATCTCTATCAAAATCATCCTTCATCTCCTTCACAACCTCAAATTGATCAAAAAGATCTCAAAAATCAAATCAAGCAAGACCAAGAACAAATTAATCTCAAGATTTCATCTCATTCAAATCAGCTTCTTCCTCAACTAGCTCAATCAGATTCAATCAATCTCACTGATTCTATTCAAGAAAGTCATCATTCAAATCAAAAAATTATCCCTTCTCATTCAATTTTACCTTCTTCATCTTTACAACAAGATCAAAATGAAAAGGACCATAATCCTAAACAAAATCATCAAGTTGAAAATTCTACTCAACAAGAAATCCTAAGTAGATTTCATCCCAAAGTTCATCAACTCTCAAACATGTTTCCTCAAATTCAACCTAGCATCCTAGAGGCAGTTTTGGCTGCTCATGGACATGATCCAACCGCTTGTGTCTCCGACTTATTAGCAATGAGCGATCCGTGCTATGACCAAAACAATTTGGTTAGTAATTTAGAAATCATCAACTTAAACTTAATCAAATTCAATCACATCTCATCCTTGATAACTTTTAACTTTTAAAACTTGGATCAAAATCATTTTTTAGAATGAAACTTTTAAAGCAGATCAAGAATTGGCCAGGCAAATATTCATTCAGGAACATCAAAATCAACCTTCAAATGTTTCACAATCACAACAATTTGCAAATTTACCCTATCAACCTAGAATTAAAAAAAATCCTTCAAATCGTTCAACCCCTCAAACTTGGCAAAAACATCAAGAAATTAATCATCCCAATCAAGATTTTAATATTACAGGAAAAGATGAAATTCAAAAAATTGCTCAAGAAATCGGAAAATTTGCTGAAAGTTAGCTATCCTTTTCCATCTTATTAACGCTCACCTTGACAAAATATCTCTAAATCTTCTCCTCTTTCTTTATTTTTCAAAGCTAGCAAGAAGACTGTATCAACTTGGTTCAACTTGGCTAAAGCTAAAGTACAAGAGCTTCAACAGCCTCAACACACTACAAATCAACCCTCCGACGGAATAAGTGACTATGAGCATATTAGCCCCATCCCTCCTACAAACTCCCCATTAAATTCCATCAATCATAAAAATATGACTGCCACAAACAAGTTTGTCAAATTAGTTCATGATCCTCAAATCAAGATCACCATAATTTAAAATTCCTTTTATCTTCTCTATCACAGTCGACCCTCTCGAATCTCTCCAGCCTTACCTTACGCTTCAAGGTACCAACAAGCTCCATCTCCTTCAGCATCTATTCATAAACCTATTTCTCCCTCAATCACGAGCTATCAAGTTGAAGATTTGACTACATGTGAGACTTACATTATATTTGATTTTCCATCTTCAGTTTGAGATATAATCATTTTTAAAGCTTTGATCTAATTTCAATTCATCGGCAGCCAATTGGGCCTCAAAGAGCTCGTCGGATATTGAAAAAGGCTCATTCAAGTCCGCCGGTAACAGTGGTACCTCTCAATCGGTACTGGGCACAGCTACTGGCGGCATGGGCCTAGGTGCCGGATTGGTCGGGCCTCAAAACCACCGCGAGGAAGATGAAGAGTCATTAGAATACACCAGAAACGTTTGTAGTATTTCGTAAAATATCTTTATCTTGACAAGAGCAAAAAAAATAAACATATATTCAACTAATCTTTCGGTTGTTTTTTTTTTCATTATATGCCATTATTGACCACTTTGGATTGACATTACTAAACACATTTTTATTCTTGACATGATCAAAAATAGCCTTTTGAAGAGGACGATTGATGGTACAAAAACAATAACGTAAAGTGGCACGTTTGTTTTTAGATATGTAATTGTAAATTTACGTCAATACATGTTTTTCCTTTCCTTGTTTATATGCGAATATATCATTTTAAAAAGCTTTTACTACAATCATACAAAATATGTCCCTTGGTTTTTTCTCGTTTATGATTTGTTGGTTATTAATAACTGATAGTAAACGCATTTTGTCGATTGGTTTTTTTTAGCCAAAACAATGCATATCATTCTGTTACTTTTTATGTATGCAACATTTGAAGGTCATTTTAGTTTTTGGAAGGGTAAATATTGCCGTCTCTCATTTGATCCACCAAGTCAAGTCTCATAAATAAATAAATGGGTTTTTTATTATAAGATTTATTGAAAGCTGACAATGGACTAGTCGACCATAAATTTGTTTGATTTGGCTTGGCTATGAATGATTTGATTTATGATTTCATTTGTGATTGTATGTCGGATTGCCTTGCTAATGAATTTTAAAATAATTAAATGGGCAATAAAGAATTGCAATGTTTGAATTTTTGAAAAAGCTTTATATAAAATCTAAATTGTTTTTTTAGAAAAAAACAAAAAGAGAATTACTTTTAAACTCAAAAGACCAACAAAAACATCCCTTTTATAAAAATAAATAAATAAAATATGAAATATTTTTTTTTTAAAAAAATAAGGGAAAATTAATATTTTTTATTAATTTTTATTAATTTTTGTTGTTTTTTTCTTTTTATTATAAATCAAAACTAAATAATGATTATATATGTATAAATAAATGAAAAAAAAAAAAGAAAGAAAAAGTATTTTTTTAATTAATCATAAAGTTATTATTTATTTATTTTTTTGAAGAAATTTCAAAAAAATAAATAAATAAATAAAAAAACTAAAATTTAAATATTTTAATAATAAATAATAATAAATAATAATAAATAATAATAATAATAAGTAATAATAAATAATAATAGTAAATAATAATAAATAATCATAAATAATAATAAATAATAATAAATAATAAATATTTCACTTTAATAATAATAATATTTTTTTTTTTTTTTTAATTTTAATTTTAATTTTAATTTTTAAAAAATTAATTAATTAAAAAAAATAAAATAAATAAACTTAAAAAAAAAAAAAAAAAACTGAAATTTTTTTGATTTTTTTTTTTTTTTGACCATATTTTTTTTTTTTTTTTTTTTTTTTTTTTTTTTTTTCATTTTGTTTATAAATAAAAACAATTTTTTTTTTTTTTTTTTTTTTTTTTTTTTTTCAAATTTTAAATTTAATTTTTAAAAAATTTAAATTATATAATTTAATTAATTAATTAATTAATTAATTTAAAATTAATTTTTTAAAATTTAAAATTAATTTTTGTAAAATTTCATTATTATTATTATTATTATTATTTAATTCAAAATTAAAATTTAAAAAAAAAAAAAATTTTAAATTTTTTTTAAATTTTTTTTCATAATAAAAAAAAAAAAAAAATAAAATAAATAAAAGTTTTAAATAAAAAAAAAAGATTTAAGATAAGTTAAGAGGAAATTAAATTTATTTGAATTGAATTATGAAATAATAATAATAAAAAGAATTTTTTTTTTTTTTAAAAAAAAATTCTAAATCTTTTAATTAATTATATCATAATATATTATTTTTTTTAAGTTTAAAAATATATAATAAAAAAAAAAAAAAAAAAATTTATAATTAAAAATTTAATTTTTTTTTTTTTTTTTTTTTTAGTAATAATTTTAAAATATTAAAATATATATATTTTATAAATTTTTAATTTATTCCACTTTTCATATTTAAAAAAATTAAAATTAAATTTTTTCTTTTTTTTTTTTTTTTTTTTTTTTTTGAATCTTAATCAAAATCTTCTTATAAAAAAAAAAAAAAAAATTTAATTAATTTAATTTAAGATCTTAATAAAGTTACTTAAAGTATTCATGAAATAATTTTTTTTTTTTTTTTTTTTTTTTAATTTTAATTTTATTGTATTTATTTAATTAGAAAAATTAACATTTAAAATTATTAAATTTATCTTATATATATTTTAAAAATTTAATCAAACATAATTTTTTTTTTTTATAAACACAAATTTTTTTTTTTTTTTTTTTTTTTTTTTTTTTGAATCAAATTAAAAAAAAATTAATTGATTTATAAATTATATATATTTCAAAAATCAATTTTTTTTTTTTTTTTCGATTAAGTTATTAACTAATAATAAAAAAATGGTTCACCAAAAAAAAAAAAATCAATTAAAATTTAAATAAACAAAAAAAAAAAAAAATAAAAAATTTAAATTTTTAAATTAAAATTAATAATAATAAAAAAAAAAAGTTTTTAAAATAATTAATTAAAATTATAAAAAAAAAAAATTAAAAATTAATTTTTAAACTTAATATTAGATTTTAATTATTATTTTTTTTTTTTTTAATTTTATTGAAAAAAAAAAAAAAAAAAAAAAAATTTTTTTTTTTTTTTTTTTTAAGGAAATTTTTTTAAAAAGTTAATTATATTAAATTTCCCTTTTTTTTAAAAAAAAAAAGTTTTCAAGTTAATTTTAATAAATCAATTTAATTAATTTACTTCAAAAAAATAAATAATTTATTATTATTATTATTAAGTTCTTTTCATTCTTTCAAAATTTAATTTAAATTATTTAAAAAATATTTTGAGGAATCTATTTTTATTTTTATTTTGATTTTTATTATTATTATTTTAATTTTAATTTCAAGAGAGTTTTTGAAATATTTTTTTTTATTAACTTAAATTTTAATAATTTTATAAAAAAAAAAAAAAAGTTAAGTTAATTTTAAAATTAAATAATTAATCTTTTAAAATTTTTAAAAATAATTTTAAGTTAATTTATTAAGTTAATATTTTAAAAAAAATTTCTTTTATTTATATTTTAAAATATTTTTTCTTTTTCTTAATTTTTTTTTTTTTAAAAAAAAAAATTTATAATCTCTTTTTTATAAATATTCTGAAAAAAAGAATATTTTAAAGAAAATAAGTTAATATAACCAAAAAAAAAAAAAAAAAAAAACAGGTAAGAAATTGAAGATAAAAAGTTATTAAAGGTAAATTAAAATTCAATTATAGATAGAAGTTAGATAATTGGATACTTTAGTTTTTTGGAAAATCAATTTTGAGTTTGTTATTAAAAGTTATCTCTTGGTAATTAATGTATTTTTTGGTAAATTTCTCTTTGGATAGAAATTTAATAGTAAAATTTTCAAAGTTCATCTAAAGTGCATAATTATAAAACTTTTAATTTAGAGAACAAATTTGAGGAGGGAAATTTTTTTGAAATTCACAATGAGTTTTTTTTTTTTTTTTTTTTTTTTTTGGAAATTCTGTTAATTATTTAAATAAATTGTTTCTTGAAATTTATTTGAAGGGATCTAATAACCTCTAGGAGAGTACCAATGGACATTTGGGGCCCAAGATTAACCATTTCATTGTTACATTCAACTTTTGAGGTGGAAAGGCTGGAATTTAATAATTTTGTAAGGTATGAATATGAAACTTTGCTTAAAAATTAAGTAATTTTCCTTTAATCAAAATTTTTATAAGGTAAAAATAGTAAATTTTTAAGAAAATCAAATATATTGTTTTTAACCTTTTTAATATTAAAAAAATAATAATATTATAAAGATTTTTTTTTTAAAAAAACAATAAAAAATTTATTTAAAATTATTATAAAAGAGGTATTTAAGGCTAAAAAAGAAATTTCTTCAAGAGAAATTTAAATTGGAATTAAGGAAATTAATATGAGAAAAAAAGTCTTTAAAAAGAATATTAAAGAAAAAACATTTCCAAAAGTGACAAGAGTGAATTTAGAAATAAAGTGACAAAGTTAACAGAAATTAAAGATTCTTTAATTCACTTTTGGGGTAGTTCAAGGATAAAAATGATTATAAGAGTTGAAAAAAATCATTATAAAGATTTTTTCAAATTGTTAAAAGGTTTCTTTTTTTGAAATATTTTATTTATTAGTTTAACAGTGTTTAAACTAATTATAAAAGGAAAAGATTTTAACATTAAGAGAAAAGTGGAGGAAAGAAGAAATTCTTTTATAGCCAACAATTTTATTACTCCAAAAGTAGAATTTTCTCTAACCATTTATGGAATCATTGAACCCTGGCTTTGACCAAAAAAAGGGTTGGGTTTAGCCCTTTTAGTCACTTAAATAAGCCATTTCTATAGTAGTACTTGGTTTCAAGCCTTCACAACAAGTCAAAATATGTGTAGGGGACCTCAAAACCAGTTAAAAATGTTTCTACTAAGATTGTTTTGACTTAAGGGTAGTTTTACCCTCCTGGGAACAGTTCAAACTGCCTTTGTTGGCATCAAACTCTAATCATAAATTGAGTCACAGACCCTGTGACTCAATTTAATGCCAAAAGTGATGAACCTTGGTGTGGAGATTGAAATCTCACACCTGTTCAAAAGGAATTTGGGGAAGTCTGGAACCCTTGGAGCCAAAATTTCTTATCACCTCAAAAATTTAATTCCAATTTATTTTTTCTTTAATTCTTCATCATGTATAATACTACAGATTTACAAATTTAATTAAATTGAAAATTTACAGTACACAACTGTAATTATTGATTCTACATATTTAGATAAAAGTTCACTGAGGTATGTCACAACCATGGCAATTCACACTCTTGGACGTGAATATAGCATATCCATGCCATAGCCAATTTATGGCAATTTGGCCATATACATAATCATTGGCCAAATTGACCATTTCATTATTTTTGGCCTTTTATGGTCATTTCACTATCTGGGCCAAACTTGGCCCCTTCACCATCATCAGGCATTTCCTGGTCTTTCTCTGATTTTGGGAACCTTTGGGTATTTTCCAGTCAACATGGAAAATACAGCCCAAAATCCTGTATTCGGCTTTTTAAGCTTAAAATATGGTTTTGAGAATTTTGTTGTGTTCAGAAATTTTATGCCATTTTCCCATGTAATATGGGAAATATGCCCAAATGGCCATATTGGGCCATTTGGGGCTTAATTGTCAGGCTTTCCCATTTCTGCGCATTTTTTGCACACTTTGCACAAATACAGTTTTAAAGCTGTATAAGCTGTATACAGCCAAAACCCAAAAATGGCCAAATAAATCAAAAACACTTTTTAACCTTTGAAGGCACTCAAAGCCCAATTTTAACTTATATCTTCCTGGAATAATTCCAAAAGACCTTTGGCCACTTCCACCCTTCAATAACCAAAAGCTCCATAAATGGTGTTATGCACCATTATTAAGCTTTTTTCACCAGCAATCCAATGGGGCCAATATCAAATTATTATTTCAACTTCTCATCAGGTAATCAAGGCACATCATCAAGAGGATTAATCAAGGCTCAAAGAGAAGTGTCAATCTCAGATACCAATGACGCCATCAAGCAATCAATGGTTATTCTCACTCACAGTATTCCTCCAAGGGAATACTGGATGTTCATTCTCAAGGGATATTCAAGAGGAAGTTCCAAAGAAAGTTGTCAAGTGTCAATGCTCCATCAATCCAGCTTGTAAACCACATTCATCAAATACAGTCTGGATTCATCAAGACTTGTATTGCATTCATACACCGTGGGAAGATCATTCAACCCAGTTCATTTCTCAATTTGGAAAGGTATACATTCCCTTAGACCATAAATACAGCTTCCAGTATTCAATACAGACCAGCTGCCAGCCTGAAGGATTCAAGCTCTCAGCTTTTCAAATATACCAGCCTCCTTTGACCCTGAGGGCTTTTCCCCAGTTAATGAATATTTTTGATTTTATTTTATCTTTATTTATCTTATCATTTTTGTTAAGTGAATACTGATATTATCAAGTCAGTAATTTAGAACCTCTCTGCTTTTATTTCTTTGCCTGTCAGTGGATATTGGTGGTCATATCCTTTACTAATTCCATTGTTAATTATGGAATGTTGAAACAGTTATTAAGGACTTACTTGGTTGGCTCTTTGGTCGTTTGGCTTCTTATTTCTCTTATTGAATCTCACTTTTGTACCTACATATTTTCTTAGAGGAATTCACTTCTTTATTTTTATATTCTTTATTCTTTGGAGTCTTTAAAGTTAGTTCCCTGATTTTTTGAGTGCCAGGCCACTCTTGTTTTTCACCAAGAGCCCCTGTGACAAGGTAATACATGCACACATTTTGACATTTTAATTGAAAATACTTTGATTACTCATAACTTTTAAACTACAAACCACACCTAAATTTTAACACAAAAAATTGATTATTGAAACCACATGTGGTGAAAAAAAATTAGAATTTTGAGGATTTTAATCTTTTTATACAGAAAATACTTAAAAAAAATTAATTTAACCTTACTTAAGGTTGAGTTATAGAATTTTCACTCAGAGTTGATCCCACTTAATTTTTTATGAATAATTCAATGGTGAAATGATCAAAATAAGTTTATTTAGGGAAAAAAAAACTTTTAATATTTTGTATTAAGTTTTTTTCAATATAGATTTATTCTTTCTTAATTTTTTCAAGGTAAAATCTATTTCAATATTCTTAAATTTTAATATTAAATTATAATTCAAAATTTATTTTGTATTTAAATTTTGTTTGTATAATAAAAAAGAAATTGATTTCTTTTCAATTAAGACTTACTTTTATGATTTGTGGTCTTTTTGGATATATCAAAATACCTCTAAGGCTCAAAAATTGCTTAGATGAAGACAGGTTATTTCCAAATATTTTACTAACTAAATGTTTTTGATTTTATTTTAAAGTTTTTTCAGGTTTTCTTTGAGAGGTAATTAATTTAATGAATAAATAAACTAATAAATACATTTAAAATTAATTAATAACTACATTAATTAAAATAAGAGTGAAAATTAAGAGTGAGTTTCTTTTTCTTAAAAAATACCATGAAAGTTTAGAAATTAATGCAATGGAAAGTTTTATTTATTAATATGACAAATTCATAGCATAAAATTTGAATCAGGGAAGAGTTTATGAAGAAAATCTTTCAAGTACAAATACCTATCAATAAAAATTACTGTAGGGGAAAAAATATTAGTATTTTTAAGATCTATTTGTATATATTGATTTAAATCCTAATTATGAGAGAATTTAGTTTCATCCTTTATCAAAAAAAAAAACGCTGAAGAAATGGTCTTATAAGTTGATCTGAATATAAAACTATGGAGAAGTGGGAATTTTTACTTATTAGCTTTATACCTACAATACATGATAATTGGATGGAGAAATCCTTGAAACATTTTTATGGGAAGTGGGTGAGTGAAAAACAAGTGTGCTATGTGCCCACCTGTATCCCTTTAAGATGACCACAAAACATTTTCATGGTTGAGAGTGTCAATAAGACAATTAACAGCCTTTCTGACTTGAAGTTGGTCTTTCTTGATTTTATTGGTCTGGTTGTAAATATATTGGAGTATTAAAGGCCTATCAGGCTTACTATGGCTTTCCAATTGGGATTGAATTTGTCTTGGAATGAACACTGATTTAGACATGCAAGACATTTTTGATTTCTCTTGATCATTGAATTTATGAAAGAAGGATGTGCCATGATATTTTCATTGGAATTATTACTGTGTTTAGGATTTTTGAAATTGAGAGTAAAAGTGATACTATTGAAATATTTTCTTGAATCAAGTCTAAAATAAAAGTCAAGATTCTTAAATGTTACTTATTTGGGGGAGTTTCTGGGTTAGTTTGATGTATAAACCTATTACAGCCTATTTAAATTGAATTTTGGGTCATATTGTACCTTTCAGTCAACAAATAATACCCCTTTTCCCTTGAAAAATTATTAACATTCTTCCAAAGAAGATTGAGGGTCTCACATTAAACTTCAGTGAGGGTTGGAGCATTTCTTAAGGAGAAAGCTGTAGAAATTTTCTAAAAAAAGCAAAAGGAGGAATTTGGGGTTTATAGAATGAGGAAAGAACTATTTGAAAGATGAAAAAAATTGGTAAAAGCTATTAAAGGTCTGATGAAATGTTTGATTGAAAAGGGAGGGAAAAAAAGGTAGTTTGGGTAATAGGAAGTTTTTTTTGGAATAAAATGGGGTCTTTGGGGGGAAAAAAATAAAAATGGTTTGGAATGTTTTTCGAAAAAAAGAAAGTTTTTTGGGGGTGAAATATTTTGGAATATTTGTTTGTGTTTTATGGTTATTTTTTTTGTGGGGGGGGGGATGTGAAAAAATAGTTGAAGGGGGTTGTTTGAGTTATATTTGGAATCTAATAAGATATCTATAAAAGGGTTTTCATTTCCAAAAAACAATTTCTCAGAAATAAACTTTAGGTACGCAGAAGAATTCTTACTTTTTCAATTTTTCTCATCTTCGGTTTATGAATGTAAGATCTTGAATTAAAATCGAGTGAGAACGACAACACTCAAAATACATGAATAATTATATCAAAAACTAACTTCAATTCCAAAAGTGGTATTTACAAAATGAAGATCATAAAGATATTGAGATTGAGAATTTGAATGAAATATGCTATAGAATACAGCTAATATTAAGATATAAAAAGTAAAGACAAAGATATAATAAACTGGAGCTCAAATAGAGGCAAAAAAATCAACACTCCTCCAATTAATATGATATTGATAGAATACTCACTCAGAATTTTCTCTTAAAAGTCTAAGAAAGGGATCTGAAATGGTATACCCCATTTTACCCCAGCTATACTACAACAACTGATAGCATAGGAAATATTGTAAAAAAATATTTCAAATTTAAGAAGAATACCAGGTATGATTCAAAAACTACTGAAAAGGTGTGTTTTGTAGGTAATTAAATCTAAGGTCTACATCATAGCTACATCCTGAGCCAAATTTGATGAATTTTTCATGGAAAATGATAATTTTGTTTGAGCTAAACCCTACATTTACCAAATAAAGATTGCATAAAGATCTAAGTCTCCGTATTTATGAAATACTTAATATTAAACTATAAGTATCGGAAGAAATATGGGAGAAATTTTTTTGAGTTCATTTACAGCTCTTAATCTCAGAATATTACTGATATATGCAGGGAGGCATCTTGAATCATAAATAAAAGCTAAACGGAATTTTTCTTCCTCTTCATTTAGGAAATACTAAAAACCCAATACAAGCTAAATTTGAAGCTACAGGATCTGTATCTAGGCAATACTAAAAAACAACAATAAAAGCTATATTGAAGCTTCCTTCCTCCTTATCTGTGAAATATTAATTATAAAGAAATTAAGAATATTGAATAGATTTAAAGTTCCTACCAAAAATAATTAATTTAGCTAATGAGTCTTTTATTGTTGAATTTGTAAAAGATATTCAGCTTTCATGATTCACTTCCAAAATTGAAATATTGGACCATTAAACATTGAAAAAGGAACTATTGAAAATTGGATTGGAAATTTGGAAGGGCATGATCTTTGAATTCAGCGGAATGATCTCACATACTAAAGGAAGGATATATAGAGAGTTTTACATTTTTATAAAATATTATCATCACTAATCACTTAGAAGAACCAAATTCAATAATTATCAAATTTTAAAAACTCAAGAAAAAGAAATTGATATTCTATTATTAATTGATATTATCGTATTAATAATTCTCTTGGCAGTATGTCACTCCTGTTTCAATTGATAAATCCTCCATTAAACCATTCAATTATCTTATTGTTTTCACGCTATATTAAGCTTCTCTAATATTCTCTAAGACATCTTGTATCCATAATGAGTTACTTTATAGATACATGTTGAAAATGTGAGTGTGAATTAATAATAATACATTTTAACTGTACACTTTTATTCATGTGGTTTTTGTGTTTGTTATTTGTGCCATTATATTTTTCAGAATTATGAAATGATTTTGCTTCTTTTTATAAATTTTTATTTCAATTTTTTTTCAATTATTAGCTAAATAATCCCTTTTTTACCTTTCAGTAGAATTGTTTTTATTGAAAATTTGGTATTGAGAAAGATAGTAATAGGTCCAATGAGGCTCATTTTTTTAAAGAGTCATATTAAGACTATGAATAGAATAAAAAAATAACAGCAGAAATTTGAAACAAAAATGATAACCCAAAAAAGCCATTTCATGAGCGTTTTAGCCTTTGAGCTATCACAAAATATCCTAAAATATTCAAGAAAGGTCACAAATACTTCAATAAAAAATGCAAAAAATTGAACTAATCTTATATAATAGAGTCTATATAGTATGAATGTATTAAAGTACTAAATATACATGATATAATAGCTATTTTAGTGATTATTAAAGCCTTGATCAAAATTTCAATCCGATTTCAAATCATATTTTATATGAAAAAATATTATGATAACACTTAATCAATTCATTTAGATTAATGAATTGGGTACCCATCAGTGAAAATTGACAACAAAAGAATCGCTGAGAGGATATTAATATATACTATGAATAAAAGTTCAATACATTGGATTAAGAATAAAGCTGAACATGAGTGTCTTTTTTGAAATATTTTTGAGCCGTCAGAGTTACTAAGAAGTCTGTGTATATTTACATCTTAATATTTTTTACATTAAAATCAATTCGGTACAATAGCTATTGTTTCTTTAAGTATGGAGCTTTAACCAATTCCCTATTCAATTAATCTAAGCTCATGGAATGAATTCATGAATCTTTCTTGACATATTACTGAGCCAATTTTTGAGTTATGAACTCAGAGAATTATGAACGCTTCTACTTTTAATGCTCCAGCTTGTTCTCTTATCATGAAATTGGCCAAAAATCACTATATGCTTCACAGAAGTATTCTGAAGAGTATATAAGTGATGAAAAAAGTGGTTTTCTCCAAGAAAAGTTTGAAATAACTATGCTTAGTTCAATTTTAAGGTTGAAATAGTAAGTATTGAAGAAAATTGATTAAAAAAGGATTTTAATCATTTCATAAAATTCTCTTAGTTTTTTATTTATAATTGTTCAAGCTTCCACAGAGCACTATCGGATTGATTCAAATTTAAAAAAAAAATAATCTTTCACAAGAAATCACTTTGACTTGAATTTCCAATTTTTTCAAATTAATGTAAGACCTTACATGTATTCATGAATATTTCTTGTACTAATTTACCATTTAGAAAATACCTCTAATAAAACAATCAAAGAGATTATTGAAAAAGAGAGATTAATAGAATAGCAATAGTGCTTCATTTTTTTAAATAAACCTTAGTTTTAACTTTAAGCTTAATTATTTTTGGATAATAACAATAATGTTGGTTTATTTATTAGAAAAACACCTGTTACTTTGAGTACTTGATAAAGCTTATGAAGCTGTAAATCAAATCAATCAAGATCAAAAATTACTGTCAACAAAAAGAAATTTGAATCAATTTTAAACTTCAAATAATAATTATTAAAAGAGAAAATTAGAAATATTTGATTAAAAATCCTCTTTGTGATTAATTTTGGTGTAATTAAATGCGATAAAAAAGTGATATTTAATTTCAAAAAAGATTCCCTTTTCAAGAAATTTGAAAAAGATGGAATCATTCCAATTCAAATAAGACTTTATCTTCATAATATAAATTATCTTTTCAAAAAGAATCCAAAACAAATATCAAAAATAAATTCATCGAAAAATGAAATATTTAAAAGACTCAAAGAGTCCAGTGGCACATATATCAAAAAAACAAGTCTAATATGGGTAAAAACAAATTTTCGATAATAAAAATATAATAACTGAATTACTAATTATGTTTATTATTTTGATAATTGTAAAAAGAATTCTATTCTTTTTGATATGATAATTTTTCTCCTTAGGTAAGGAAAATATTTATGGGGAAATTTTACTATATAATCAAAATTCTCTCCTGTTTAAAAACAGGAATCTAATTATTTGAATATAATTAGTTTTTGTGTTGATTTAAGATTTAAAATTGAAAAGGAGAAATATCTCTTATCATATTCATCTTAATCACTTAATTAGCACTCAATAGATTCTTAAAATTAACTGAAATGAAATCTATCATCAAAAAATATTCTTAATGATTTATTAACACATTCAACAATTCACAATAGCCCCCCTCAAAGCTCAAAGATATTTATTTTATTTTATGTGTGGTTTGAAATAAGCTTAATAAAAAAATCATTTTAAAATTTACCCTCTTTATATGATGTAAAATTGATATATAAAGATATATTCACTTTGCCTTTTTGTTCAATTGAACCTAAATCCCTGTGCATTTAAACAATTTGATCTTAGGAATAAGACAGAAACTTATTCCAAATCTTGTGTAAATTAAGAAACAATTACTCTTTGGTATCAAGAATATTTCTTGAGTTAGAAAATAATTTCAAATCCTGTTGTGGTTCTTCTGAAAGGACCTCTTGTGAAAAGCCAAAATTATTGAAGAAAATTATCATTACCGCCAATGAATTCAAGAATAAAGAAATAAAGTTAGCTGAATATTAGCCCAAAAATGTTAACAATTCATCGCAATGTAATAAAAATAAATAAATAAATTCCAAATAATTGAATATTTTACAGGGTATGGAATTACTGAGGAAGATATTGAAAAGGGTATTTACTTGATCACTTAGAAAATGGAAAGTTTCTTTCCATTATATCAAAAAATGGATCAAATAATTGGTGAGAATAACAACTTCACATTTATGGAAATCTGAAAAACTCCTGTTATTCCTGTAGTTGAGATTATTGAACCAGAAGTTTCATTAAGAGATGATTAGATACTCAATGAATTGAAGCTAATTTTCCTCATCAATATAATTTCAAATTAACAATAACATATAATGGTATTATTTATGACAAGTGCATAAATTTTGATGAGTATTTTGACTCCTCTTATGCAATTTACTATTATACATTTCTAAAAATTTTGCCTCAAAAAAGCAAAACTCAAAAAATTCCTCATCAAATGTAATCTCAGATTTATACAAAAGTCATAATGGGTGATAATAAGGATATTTCTATTGAATAAGAATATCTTTTTACCATAGAAGAATTTATATATCAAACTCCCTCAGGAATATTAATGAAGAATTATCCTTTCAAGGCTTATAGTACGAATAATTGGTCACAAGAAAGAAAGAAAAATGACTCAATAAACTAAGATAAATCTCTATTGATGAAAAAGAAAGAATGTGAGCCAAATAGACGTCTAAAATTGGGGCTATATTCTTCCTTGATTCATCCAAATTCATATTCCAACGTTCCATTGACACAGCAAGTTTGTATTTAGAAAGAAACAAATGCGACGACTGAAGATAAACTAAAGTTAAAAAAAATCAAGCAGGGGGGAATTAAAGATAAAATGAATTTTGAATAGCAATGGAATAAAAAGGAAAAGGAATTGTTTCTTGAAGAGAACAAGTCGAGAGCCCAAAGGGGCTTTGAAGAGAGGAATGATCAACTTCGGTCTGATTCATAGCAAGAGGAAAAGAAGTTGGATCTAAAAATTTCTATGTAAAGATAATATTTGTAAGAGACTGGTCTAGAGCTCATCATGAAAGCTATTAATAATATCAAATATTTTTGGTTCAATGCTGTCAATATCATAAGTTTATACATTTTTGGATAATTCATGAAAATGAAGCATATTTACATTTTCATTGATTTCAAAGCTATAAAATGGTGAGTTATTGAAAAATTGATCAGAGATACTAATTATTGTGCTTATTTGATAGAAATATCTATTATAACTATGATATGAATTCAATTAGATATAATATGAAAATCCAAGTCTTTCCCTTTATTTTACTACCAATCTGGTATTGAAAAGATTAATGGGGATACTCAATTTATTTCATTTATTATTGGATAGTTTAATTATAAAAAAGGAGGTGGGATATCAAATAACTGAAAAAGTGATATTAATAATAAAATATAACTACATAATTTTACATGCACTATTAGAATCTACATAATTGGAGGTCCAAAATCTGACAAATCTCTCTGGAAGATTCTTTTAACAGCCCAGGGAAAGTATTAGTAATGGTATCAATCGTGGATTCAGGAAATTTAGTAAATTCTTTTTACCTTGATATAACTTTCAAATTACATTTGACTTTGAAAAATTTATTGCAAAGTATTTCTCAGGGAAAATAATATTTCCATTCAAGAACTTTGAGTTTCGCTCAGAATTAATTTGATGAATAGATCTATCCACTTTCATCCACCAATTAATAGCAACTGTTTATTAATGAGAGTTTCTGTGAGGATTTCCGTAAAGTCAATTTTTTGGTGAAATATGAAGAATAAACAAAATAATGAAGGGATATATATCATTTTTTTCAAAAAAAATAATAAAAAAAATTTTCTTTGTGATTTTTCATGGGAATCTTTGAGGAATCCAGAAGCATTTCAATAGAGATTATTTGATAATTGAATTGAAAGATTTCTAAATGTGGCTAAATTTCATTGGTGGGACCATAAAAGGCAGAATTTTTGTCTTCATAGTTTTCTTCAATCCTACAGAGAACATTGGTCAGGAAATAATTTTATTGTTGATTATAGTTAGATATACATATTTTTTCTATCAGAAAGAACTTGAATAAGATGTTTTTGTGAAAAACTCATCCTTTCACGAACAGTAAGTATCACACATAGCGCAAAAAGAACTGGCACACCAGTCCTAACTGATGTGTGTCCATTCTCAGACCAACTACACGCATTAATGTTGAGAAATCTAGCCCATGAGCAGAAGTACCCCTACAGTAACTGCGAGGGTGTATAAGCTGAAAGTACCTTAAAAGGGCTGAAAGACAAAAATGATCTCGGAATGACTCATTTTATTCCTTGTGTCTTTTCTCCTACTGTGAAAATTTTATTTTATTTTTCTTTCCACAATATCTCATATTTCAATTCCACAGATAATTCTTCATATTGATTTTCCTCTCCCTCTCCTTTTTCTCACTGATGATAAATTTGTTTACGTCGTCTGACCAGGTATAGTACCTCATTGTTGTCTGAAACCTATCACTACAATTACTAACATTGAAAAAATCCCTAGTCATATTCTATTTTTGTATTGTTCTTTATAGTTTCTTTTGTTTCGCTACCCCCACAATTGTTATGCTGCATTCCCCTTTTTAGTTCCAATACTTTGACAGTTTTCATTCTTTTAATTTAAACTTTTGAGATTTTTTAAAGAAGCCATAAAATCCAACATTTTAAGCTTTAGTCATAGATTTCTGCATTCAAACAGGAACAATTCATGCAGAAATAAATTTCTTGTTCATTTTGACCAGGAATTATTCTCTTTACTCAAAATATACAGCTGTACTAATATGGTTCCATTAAGTGATTTAAACTTTTGACATTGTTGCCATAGGGATAAAATCAAATTTTTCAATTGAATTATTATTTGGGGCAATAACCAAAATCGATTTTGAGTCAATGAAATGGATTACATCATTGGTCTTTCGAGAAATGTATTTTTGAGAAATTCAAGGTCTTAGATTTTTCTGAATTAATTGATTACAAGAGTAGTAATTTTTCTTGGAGGATATGGTAAATCAGATGAACCATCATTATGCCTCATATTATTTTGAATATATTTTGATTTACTTTATCTTTTGATAATACTATTAAGAACATTTAGATAAAAGGCTTTTTAATATAAAATAGCAGTAAGTGGTACTAAAATAGAGCTTAAATAGGATTATAAATATTTTACCCTATGGTCCTAAGCACTTTGAAGATGTGTAAAAGCTTCAAAACTAAGGGTGAATGAAAAGTGTGTATATGAAAATGAAATGAGGATAAGACTGTGACAAATGTGATCAGCTAAGAGAAAATGAAATATAGAGATTAAAGAGAGTAAGAGCAATTAAGAATAAAGATGAGGTAATATATTAAACAAGTGGGAACGAGTTAAAAAAGGTAAAAAGAATAAAGGAGAGGATTGATTGTATTCTCTGGGTAGCTGGAGTAGGGGATTAAATATTGGTGTCGGCAATCATGCACATAGTGATGTGCATGAAGTCATCTAAGAGTTATTGGGGTTTGCGTGTCTGTAAGTGCCAATTATGTTGATCAAATTAGTCGGTTGATCTGCCAATTCTAACATCCCCCCTCACTTGTATTCCCAAAAACCCAAGGGCATTAAGGGCTTTGCAAAGAGAGGACCTACAAGCTGACTTGGTGAGAAATTCAGCCAGCATGTCACTGATCAGCGTATACTTGAGTTCAATGTCCAAATTCTTGATGGATTCCTTTACAAAGTGTAGTTGAATATCCACGTGCTTCATATGACTTCCATTGATATTGATATTCCCATTTGCCATGTTGGTGAAACCCTGATCATCTTCATTCACTGGTGTTGGAGAGTCCATATCAGACAAGGAGCACTCCTTGAACCACTCCCATAGCCAGAGAAGCTTGGAAGTGACGTCGCAAAGAGACTTGTACTCTACCTTGGAAGTTGGAAGAGAAACAGTTGGCTTTTTTCTAGCCTTCCGGAAAACAAGAAACCTTTTGAAAGATATAAGATAGCCAGACACCAATCTTCTTATGTCGGTGCAATTACCCCAGTAAGCATTTCTATAAGCTACAATGCTATGGTTATTGAAAGCATGATAGGTCAGACAATAGTCTTGAGAGCCCTTCAGGTACCAAAATAAATGAAGGCAGGCCATCCAATGTCCAATTCCTGGTTGTTCAAGAAATTGAGAAAGAATACTGACTTTTTGTGACAGAACTGGTCTGGTGGCAGTGCTGAGATAATTGGGGCTACCCACAGCACTCCGATAGCTAACACCAAGAGCAGCAAAAGAAGATTTATCCTCATCACTAGCAGGAGAGAGGTGCTGGTTTGGGATCAAAGGGGTTCAAACAGGACAACAATCCCTCATACCATACAACTCCGGAAGCGATTTGGAGAAATGAAGTTGATTTAGGGTGGTGAAGTTCTCACCTTGAGTCACTTTAACCCCTAGCATTAGCGCAGCCTTTCCCAAATCTTTTATGTATAATTCACCGGAAATCTCCGATTTAAAGATTTCAACCTCTTTGCCAAAAATAGTGATGTCATTAACATGAACATAAAAACATACAGGAGAAGGTCAAGAGCAATGTAATACACATGGATCAAGTGTTAATTTAGTAAAGCCACTGATAACAATCCAGAGGGGCTTTCTTAATCCCATAAATTGCTTTATTGAGCCCAAGAAATAGCTCTCTTGGATCAAACTCTATGCCCTGGTGAATAGAGAAAAAGACCTTTTTGGATAAGGGTGCAATGAGACAAGAACTCTTGACGTCAATTTGATGAAAGAGAAGCTGATTGGTTACTGAAAAAGCAATGAGAGTGTGAAGAAAATTCAGATGACCTGTAGGAGTGTAAGTATTCTCAAAGTCCACCCCAAAGGTTTTAGTGAACCCTCGTGGTAGACAACCTCATTACAATGGTTTTTCTTGACCTTTAAAACCCAAGTTGTCCCAACAAGCTTATAGGATGGGTCAAAATCCACCAAATCCCATACCTTGAGCGTGTCAATTACCTTCAGTTCCTTCGATATTTCTTCCAATAACACCTCCCAATTAGTAGCTTTAATTGAACCCTTGAAGGTTCAAGGAGCTTTGTCAGAGGCAGAGAAGAATTTCTTGGCTCATCAAAAATAAGGAAGAATATTCAAGTGATCAATATTACAGGACACCAAAGTGGACTTTCTGGGCCTAATTACTTGAATCCTTGGACAAACCGGAGTGGCCATGGAAAGCAGTTTGAATTCATACAGAGGGTCTGAATAGCTGATTTCATCTACAGGTCCTGAGTCAAGGCATCAGAGAAAGGACTTCATCTACTGTTTCTTGAGGATCTGACAAAGAGAATCAGATTTGATCTACCTCTTCCTCTTCCCTGTGAATTCTGAAAGGAATAAAAAGTGGGGAGCTGAGAGGCAGGGATATTTAGATTTGTTGAATAGGACATGCCTTGATATGAGTATCTTTCCATCGCTGAGACACAGTGATTGATTTATTGACATATTTTTCTTGTAACCAAGAAAGAAACCCTTGCGCTCAGACTGACCAAGTTTCCAATCCCTCATATTTTTAGGTATTAAAGCTATTTCTTGAAGCTCAAAGATACATAGCATTCCGGCACATGGTGATTGTCTGGTAAAAAGAGCATACAGGGAAACATTTTTTCTTTAAGGGGTAGGAACTAGGTTAGAGAGAAAGGTGGCAGTATTAACTGCGTTGGCCCAGTAACTCTTGCTTAAACCACTTTCATTCAGAAGAAATTTATCCTTGTCAAGGATGTTGTTATTAGCAAAGCAATTGTGCTAAGGAGTGTAGGCTGATGAGAAAACATGAGTGAAGCCACAAGACACAGAAAGATCCTCAATTTTTTTCATTAATTCTCCCCCATTTTCAGAGCTGACCTTTGTGATTGTTTAATGATGGTGATTCTCCATCCACCTTTCTATTGCAAAAAATTGATTGAAGGAATAAAGATTGTTCTTCATAATTTGAGCTATCTTGTATGAAGTTGATTTACCAAAGATGGTAAGGAAGTAGAGAGAGACACCAACAGATGGGGGAGAAATTGCTCCAACCAAATCAAGATTAATACAGTCAAGTGGTAGACTTATTTTTGCAAACTTCTCTCTAAAAAGAAGTTGGTTTATATTGTTGAGCTCACAAGTCTTGAACGCAGAGTTATTCAATGGAAGACTAATAGATTGAACTAGAGCTTTTCCAGGATTACCAACTCTCTTATGCTGCAAGTAATTCACAACAGTGGTAAGAAGAGATATTGGTAAAGTAAAGTCAATTTTCATCAAGTTATGAAAATTTATCCATCAAACAGGACATCTTTGTCTGCCTTCAGGCTGAAGGAATTTGAGTTTTGGTGATGGTAATATTGTTCCAAAAACAGCTGCATAAGGCTTACTAGATTACAATTAAGCCTTGGAACATAAAGAAACTGTGTCAAAGTAGGACTTTTTGAGCCAGCTATGACAGTGGAGGATCTCATACCTTCTTCCAAGAGATTACTAGTAAAATCTCCAGTTGCAATAGAGAATTGAGAAACATTGGAAAATGAGGAGAAGAAATCATTTGAGTAGAACATGTGGTGTGTTGCACCATAGTATATGACTATTTGATTGGAGAGATTAGGTGAGATGGTTGTCAAAGTGATAAGGGAATGAGTGATAGCTATGTGAGCTTCTGCAGAAGATCCACGTATCTTCCTCTTCTTTTCTTTTTGGGTGGTTGTAGATGAGTATTCTTAGAATAATAATCCTCTTTATTATTAGTGGAGCATTTAGGATTGCGAAGACCATCTGAGAAGTAGTGAGTGATGTTTAATTGATGCTTGCTAGGAGAAAAAAAAGAGCTGATACTGGAGGTGAGGGGTTTTTTATGTATTTGGATGATTGAATATTAGCATATTATTGTAGTTGTAACAGTAATTGCCCAGGATTTTAAATAAGAGAGTCATTTAACATAAGCTTCTCAATTATTTGAGAAAGAGATTAATAATTCCCAAGCTTTCCCCAAATTATTGAAGATAAGATTTCGGGAGGAAGCTGGACACTGATGGACTGGAGGTCTAATAAATATTTCCTAGTAATGTTGATTTAGGACTGAAGATTGCCACAATAATTCAGTTGCTGCCAATTCATCCAAACCCTCTCCTTATTCATATTTCTTTTTGATGCACAAAAATAGGAGATTGGACTTATCAGAAGTTTCAGGCTTGAAAACCTCAAGGAAGACTGTTTTATTGATTCAGGAGATTATTAACGTGATTTCTTCAAAGATTAACTTCTTCCATTGATTGAAAGCTGTGGTTGACACGTCTTGTCCTACAGAATTTTCACAAGAATCCAATAGATCCTGAGAACAAAGGAGAAAAATAATTCATAGGTGCCATTCATTGTAGCTGGCTCCATCAAGAAGAAGTATGTACAATTCTTCTTTTTCAATATTTTTAGTGTTCATTTTGTTGAATGTTTCCTATCATACACCCTATTTTTTATAAAGAGGGAGAGAGAGAGCCTAAAGACTGTAAATCTGTAAAAGCTTTAAAGCTAAGGGTTGATTAAAAGTGTGTAAATGAAGATTAAATGAGGACAATATTGTGAAAACAGTGATCAATAAACACTATGATAAGCTAAGAGGCAACGAAATATAGAGAGTGAAGGAAGTAAATAAAAGTGAGTAAGAGAAATTAAGAATAAAGATGGAGTAAGATATCAAACAAGTGGGAATGAGTGAAAAAAGATGAAAGGAGTAAAGCAGAGGATTGATTGTCTCCTCTTGGTAGCTGGAGTAGGAGTTTAAATATTGGTGTCGGCAATCATGCACATCGTGATGTGCATGATGTCATATAAGATTGATTGGGGTTTGGGCGTCTGTAAGTCCCAATCATGTTGATCAAATTAGTCAGTTGATCTCCTAATTCTTAAAATATGCACTTTTTGAATATATTGGGGGGACTCAATTAATTCTTTTAACCAGAAACTTTGACTGCTACGTTCAGCGTGAAAATCACCAAATCCCAACCACAAAAATATTCTCACAATGTAGGTAACACGCCTTCTCAACCTAGCTTTGGGAAGAATTTATCTATGCTCTTTTTTGCTCACAATTTTCTGGGGTTTGATTCTCATTTACGATTTCAATTTCTGAAAAAAAACCCACATCCCACTCATTTCAGGCTTTTAATTTTCTTTTTTATTGATTCAGTCATTTGAAATAATTTCTGACCATTTGTTTGTTTTCTTATATTTAGATTAATAAAAACAAAGAATTCTTACTAGCTGACAGCTTACGTTTTGATTTGATTTTTTTCAAACAAGTTCAAAATTTCGTTATCACAATCAAACATTTATTTTTTTGGGGTACAAAAGCCAATTTTGGTCACCTTCATATTCCCAGAGAAAGCTTACAGCCTGTCCATTTCTGTTTTTTAAACTCATCCTTTCATATCAACTCCACAAGCTCAAATTACAATCCAATCATTTTCATTGTTAGTAAAAGTTGAATCAGGGGGATTTATTAGGGAAAAATAAATTCTACTTGCAAAGATGGCAGAAATTGGTTAGGGTTCTCCATTTCATTTCACTTTTATTGATAAGATATATATTAACCATCTTCATTCAACAAAATTTGATTTCTTTTTTTCAGTTTAGTTTGGTTCTTATTTAAAAATTTATAAAATTTTTAGCTGGGTGGAGCTGTATGATTCAAACAGAATTCCCAAGATGTCAACCAGAACACAAGTCATAAAGGACCTACTTATCATTTTTCTCATGTCGGAAATGGATCAAATGACCTTGTATTTTGATAAATCAACTTAGTTTGAGTCATCATCAATGTCTATGGGAGCTTCTGATGATCTGAAGTTTTCCCCAATTGATACCTTCAAAAAAACTATACTCTTGATAATACAGAGGTCTATCACCTCTGTATCTTACACATTTTAGGTTCACAATACTTGGCACAATTCCCAAAAATACCTAAGTACCCAAAGCTCAACATTCACCATCTGTTCTATATGTAAGCAAATGATTTCAAACAAAGTTTTAGGACAACTACTGAAGGATTTAACTTTATCTTTGAAAAAATTAAGAACACAATTTTTTAAAAACAAAATTCATCACAAGCAATTGCCAATTGCTTATCAACTTTCACTGACACTTGAACAACTAGCCACAAATGGGAATGGTGCCTTGGTGGTTCTATTCTCAAGAAGATTTGGAATTGGTGAAGGCTCAGTGGTACATTTTTCACAAAGGGTAATCAATGTCATGAACTCACTAGAAGAAAAATATATCAAGTTTCCTAACATGGATCACTTCAGAAAGATGTCACAGGTTATGACTCAAGAGGCTTTTGAAGGGTGTATTGGCTTCATTGATGGTACAACCTTTGCCATTTATCAAAAGCCAGTATTTAATGGTGATATTTATTGTGATTGCAAGAAAAATTCTTCCCTTGATGAACAGATTGTTTGAAATGGTGATAATTTTATCATATTTTTCATGGCTGGATGGCCTGGTTCATTTGAAGATGGAAGTCTCTACAAGGAGATGGCTATTTACCAACCTAGCCATGAATTACTTGAAACAGGTAGTTTTTTCTACTTAATTCAAAAATCAAAGTGTCAGCCTAATTCTGATTGCTTATAATTTGAGGCCAATATTTAATGGCTTATTCAGCATATCCACTTAGTCACATGCTAATTCCATCATTCACGGCTCCTACTGAAAATAAGTGCATCAATCAAGAGTTTAATTATTTTATCTCACAATCATATGTTTGTAATTAACATACTATTGGTATCCTCAAAGGTAAGTGGGCATTTTTGAGAGGCATGCATCTGAAACTACATCAGTGCAAGCACAAAAAATACTACAATAAATGGAGCACAAGCTTTTATGTCTTAAACAACATTCTTACCCATTTCAAAGATGAATGGGAGGATTTGGAACCAGAATACCAATTTATACCACAATACTGACTAATTCATGATGAGCTGGAATCCAGTCAAGAATTCCAAAACACAATTTTCAATAGATGTTTCCAGAATAATTACAGAACTGGAAGATTACCTATTCACTTCAGTTAGTTTATTTGAGTTAAATTTTCTTTTATTTTTTTCAATTTTAATAATGAACTGCTAGAAATTGAAATAAGTTCATTTTTTGAATACTAATTTAAGTATTTGCTCCATTTCGTCTGCTCTGGAACCCTTAGGAACCAGTTGTGTTAGTTCTTCTAAATAGGAAGCATTCTGAGAGGTTTCAATTTTGTGAGCCAATTTCTTTTCTTGAATCAAATAATCCCTTTCTTTCATCTCTAATTTCCTCATCCTCAGATTGAATTCTTTCTCTGAATTTTCTAATACTGTTCTTATTACTTCTATTTTTAAATGATGCTCCTCAACTTCCAGTTTGATCAATTAAGCATCTTCACTTGACTTTTCTTTGCAGATCTTGATTTTATCTTCTAATTCCTTGAGCCAAATTCAATTATTTTTGTTAATTCCCAACAACTTCAACTGTTCCCTTCTTTCTTCTTGTTCTCATGCAAATACCCTTTTCTTTTCTTCTTCCTCCCTCACAAAGATTTCTTTTTTCTCCTCATGTTGAAGAATCAATTCATCTTGCCTTTCTTCCCTTAGACAAGCATATTTAAGTTGTTACAAAATCTGATTTTCACATTTTACCATGGTATGCTCCAGAGTTTACATGAATCCCTTATCTTTTCCATGAATGACCTTTTAAGGGAAGACCCCTTTTGACCCTAAATTCTTTGGTTTAACTTGAGATTTCACCAAAATTATTTTCCCTTTGATCAGCTTGGACTACTCTGGGTGTTTTCTCCTTACCATTTGTTAGCTCATTCTGATCACTATCATCATAAATATCAGCTTCAATGCCCCATTAACTATAAATTTCACTTTTCTCTTTCCTTTTGCCTTTTTTTCCCAGTATCTATAACATAAACCCCTCATATTTTTGATTTTTTTCCAAAAATAGCATCCATTTGTCTATAGAAAGGAAATTGATTTTAAAGATGTTCTTCTAGTGTTATCCCATTTTTAAGTTTAGTTCTGGCCCAAGTAATTTTCTCATTTCTTGAAGCTTTTATAAATTTGGGCTTGTATGTTTTCCACCTTTGTTTAAGCTTATGGGAATTCAGGTTAAAAGTGCCTTTTTTATGATTAAGATTTAAATACTTTTAAAATAAACCAAAGGCTTTTAAGAAAGTATTCTTTCCTGTTCCCCATTGGGTTTTTTTTGCAATCACCAAATAAATCATTGTAGTTTTTCTCAATCTTCACATAATAACACATGTTTTCAAAGTCTGAATGACTTAATTCTGGTTTCTTATTGCTTCTTGTTTTCTTCTCCATTTTACCTATCTTTCTAGAATGGCTATCTAAATCATAAACACTTGAGTTCTTCCTTTTTCTCATCTGCTTACTGTTGTCCTTTTTTAGGGAAATTCATTGGCTATTTTAATTTGGCTAAGTGAGGCTTTTTATGTAGTTGATTGTGGGTTGTAAGAATTTACACCTTAATCATTAATTATTTCTTGTCTAAATTCAGAAGGCCTTGAGTTAACCATACTTGTGGATTCAGGATTGAACCATTTACTGTAATTAATCTGGATTCCCTTGAGATTTCTGGATCCATTTGGCCATATGATTGGGTAGTGGAATTAATATGCATGGAGGGTATATGCTGAGAATAAGCAATTTTATTTAAATGAGGAAGCACATATGGATGGTTCAAATCATCAGTACTATTATTTTAATGAGCTCAAAGATTATGAACCAATCCAGGACAGGGAAGTTCTGAACCATAATTCTTATGATTATATGGGTTAGACATTCTGACTCTAAATTTTCTTTTGCTTCATCAATCTTATATAACCTCTTCAAAAGGGTGAACTTGCACCACTTAGATGAGAAACATTTACCCCTCCATGAGTAAATTTGTGTATGGGGGTCACATGAATGTACTAAAATCTAAACATCTATCAATAAAGAGTGGGTGTTTTCACTGTATTCACTTAAAATATGATGAGCAGAGCCACAAGCCACCTAAAATCACTGCTGGTTACTCTGCTCACAAACATACGGAAATTAATTTTGGTAACTAGTGGGTGAGCATAGCTTATCCATCAGCATCAAAACACAAAATTGATTATTTTGAATCCCCTTATTACATGGTCACAGTTCTTTTCAGGCCACTGATAGGTTCAAAAAATTTTGTATGGCTGAAGTTCAATTTTATCTATATTATATTAAAAAAATATCAGTTCTAAGCTTTATCCTATTTTTATTTGTTCTTCCATCTGCTTTGTATACTTATGAGGACAAGCCATAATTAATAATAAATTAATTTTATTTGGATTAAAAATTCAACCACAAGGATTATAGAACATCTATCACATAACAAAAAGCTTTAGCAAGATATTTAATATAATATTTATAATAAGAAGTAGTTACCAATATGATAACTGTCTAATCTTTTATTAAATGAAAAAACATCAGAATAAATCAGAATAAGTGAGAAACTAATATTACTAGTACTAGAAATATCCTAAAGAATAGGTGATCACAAGTGAACAAAAAAACTTCCTGTTTTCATTTTTCTTTCATAAAATCATGAAAAAATAAGACATAATTTTTGGAAAGATTTCTGGAGCCTAAGCAATAAAAAAACCAACAAAAGGCACATTTTTAATTTTTTTTATTAAAAATAACATAAGATAAGCTTCAAAAAGCTATTTGGAATGGGTCCTACAAGATAGAAGACCAAAAGAAAAAAACTTAATTTATTTGCTTTTACAATCTGAAAAGAAGATTCGAAAAAGCTAAAAGAACCATTGGAAAGCTTCCTAGAGATTAGGAGAGAAACAACAAAAAAAAACTTACATTTCTTTTTTTTCAATAAATAAATTGAAAGAAAAGAGAGTATGAAGAAAAACCAGTTGGAATGAGTCAAAGAGGCTAGGAGATCAAGAAAAAAACTTAGTTTCTTTGTTGTTTCAGTGAAAATATATTGAAGTAAAAGAAACTCAAAAACTCAAGGTCATAATGTGTCATAAAAGCTAGGAGTCTAAAAAACCCAAAAAGTCACTTTCTTGATTATAAAAAAAGAAAAGAAAATCCAAGGAAAATTCGGAATGGGTCCTAGAGGCTTGGATACCAAAGAAAAACCAAAAAAAAATATTCTTGTTCTCTCGATAAAAAGAAATAAAGAATATCCTCTAAAAAATTAGTCAAAATGAGTCCTAGAGGCTAATAGAGTAAAATAACACAAAAAACTTAGCTTTCTCTTTTTTTTAATGAAAAAAGCAATTCAAACAAAATGAAAGGAAAATATTTAGTCAGAAAAAGCCCCAGAGGCTATGAAAACAAAAATGAACCATAAAAAAACTTAACTTTTGTTGTTTTTTTTAATAAAAATACAATAAAAAAATCTAGAAAAGGATCAATCTCTTGTAAAGAGTCCTAGAGGCTAGGAGACCAATTTAATTTGGGTTTCTTTTTAATCAAAAAAAGTTGAATAAATAAAACAAAATTCAGTTGGAAAAGGAACAGAATCTCAAAACAAAGAATGACCCCAATTGAAAAAAAAATGTGTTTGTAAGTTTTGATCTTCATTTTTGTTTCAATCTTCCCAAAAATAGAAAAAGTATCATAAATGAGCGTTGAAGAATAAAGAATTGGGAATTTTAAATAATCTTCATTGTTCTTTTCAAATTGCTTATAACAAAAAACTGGAGTCAACCCATTTTTCCACTTTTGTAAATCTTCCCAGTAATCTCATTCAATACCAGATTCATAATAATCAATCATGTTAAGGAAGATCTTGAGCATTGATTAACAATTTCATAAAAAAGATTGACACATCCAAATTTTAAATTATTGAGACTATCTTAATCATTTATGAGTATATCCCAGCCTTTTTCTGCACCTGAAAAATTTCTGGAATATATCAAATCTTGGATAATATAAAACCATTGAAAAATTTGTTCATCTATACAAAATTTAACAAAGTGTAGTTAGTTATATGTCAAAATATCATCTGTTATTTAGGGCTTTAAATAACACAATTAATAAAAAATGTAGCTAAGAGCTACTGTTATGCAAATTTAATGGGAATTGTTTGAACTTTTGTAATTGTAATTGGCCTATCCAATTATGTGGTCCCTCATGTATAACTTTCAGCCCAGGTGGGTCTTCATTATCATACAACTGTAGCAATTGGTCCCAAATCTTTCCCAATAAATTATTCACCATTACACAGGTAATAATTATGATTTTTTACATATGCTCTTCAATTCTTGTTTCCAAAAAAACCTTGTATGCTTTGGAGAAATACTTTCTTTTTACAAAGAATATCTTCCAAACAATAGCTGATTTGGTGGAATTCTTATAATAAATCAAATTATTCAAGAAAAAAAATGAGAATCAAGCTTTCAAAAAGTTATCAAAACAATGTTGATTAGCTGGAAAACTTGCAATGAAAGTGGGAAATTTTAATTTTACCTCATCATATTTTTACAATGATTTTTGAGGGCTTTCAAAATTAGGATTTTGTCTTTACACATCCTTTTTTTAATAAATATGGGGAATTCAAGTGCCTGGAGCTCAAATCCAAGACCATGGTGTTATTTTGAGAATATATGGACCTGGTGGTGTTTGTGGCCCTAGTCTTAATCTATGGCCTTCCAGTCAGTTTTCCCATCTTTTTCTAATCCAAGGCTAGTACAGCCATTGCTTGAACCATAATTCAACCTATCAAAATCTTTTGAGCAGCTAAGGTGTAATATTTGTCTATGAAACTGATGATAATATTACTATTAATCAACAGTACTATGACTGTTCTTATGAAATATAATAAAAAAATGTTATTATAACCACAATTAAATAATTAAAGAATTATTTCCTTCACGTGTTAAACACTACTAGTGATTTTAACAGTGAGCAAGTAAGTGTCTACAAGAATCAATTACAAGAAGATTTTAATAATAAAACTTCTTTTATTAAAATAATAAATTATTTTAATGTATAATTATCTTTTGCAAGAATAATTATAATG
The DNA here is from genome assembly GCA_023105745.1 of Austropuccinia psidii. Classification (NCBI taxonomy): domain Eukaryota; kingdom Fungi; phylum Basidiomycota; class Pucciniomycetes; order Pucciniales; family Sphaerophragmiaceae; genus Austropuccinia; species Austropuccinia psidii. The sequence goes on along the minus strand of JALGQZ010000017.1, from coordinate 24,689,380 downwards.
GTAGTTCTTGAAGAAAACTAATTTTAGAGAAAAACTTTAATAATGAAAAATAAATCACTCACTAATATTCCAAAGAACTACTTGAAAGATAAGATAGAGATATTTGATGTAGAATTGTGGATTTTAAGGATCAAAATGAATTTATAACAGTATTGCAACAATATATAGTTGAATTCTATGATTTCATGTCTTTCTGATTGATTCTGAAAGATCTAAAACACTTAAGAATAGCTTTAACTAATACTTACTTGTTAGTAATAATGATTTAAATGATAATAAGATGATTTGATATGGAAAAACCAGCAAGAGGAGGCCTATTTTAAGTCAACAACAGCTCACAGAGGCGTGCCATGGAGCAAACTGAAAAATCAGTGAGTGAGAAAAAAAATAAACCCTTTTGGATTATTGATTGCATCATCTGTTGTCACATAAGATTATCATAATTACTTAATTGATGCTTTTACATGACTACCAACCCCAATATGGTTAAGAATAAAAGTAGTAACATCTGTAAATATTCTTTTATTCCAAAATAATTATTGATTTTGCAAAGTTATCAATGCTATTGCCAATTTCATCACAGGTTGTAATTACTGTGAATTTTTGAAGATTCAGTGTTTCACGTAGAATAGTCAAAAATGGACTGTAAGTAAAACTTTTAATTTTACTAGTGAGACTGTAATTCTTTTTGGTTTTACCATATATAATACGGGTATCCATTGGCTTTGAAAGTTTCAGAAAGATTCATTAAGAATTGTATTTTTAATGAATTTTTGAAGTTTCTACCTCATTTCTACGTAGAATTGCAAATATCAATGTTTAACTGGTTTCTATGAGGTAAATCAATGGATACAAGTCCAAAAAGGGTTTTAATTACTCTTTTGGGGTTTATCCATGGAAAATCATTAAGAATTGACATGGTTACAGGAGTCTAAGTAGCTTTTTACCTCCTTGGCACGTCAAAATGGCAGGTTATTTGCTATTTTCTTAGAATTTACTGTAGCTGTAACATGGTAACCAAGTTCCCAAAGTGTTCTAGTTTACTAATTGGGCCAAGATCAGCCATGTATCCAAGCTTTGGAGCTGTCCATGCCTCTGAGTCCTCAGAAGTTGGGTACCCTGGCTCTCTTTGATGTCTTTTGTCCCCCTTGCTTATTTTTCATGTCAAAATAGACTTTTAAGTTTAAAGTGAGATATCCACTATGGGTGTACCAAAAGTCCATGTAAGAATACCATGATATTAAGTGCTCAAAATATGCATAACACTATTCTCAGTGTATATGTAACATGGGATTTCTCACATTCCCATTATTTTGGCATGAAATTAAGAAAAACAAAAATTTTCACGGATCTTTTATGTGGTATTGATGATGTGGTATTGAATTATTTTCCATTTTACCACCTCAAAAAGTTAATTTGAGCTTATTCACTCTATGGAGCTACCCTAGGTGAATTTTTGTGTAGAATCCAAATCTGGCCTTAAAGCCATGGATTTACTTACTCAATAAAAAGTTATTCATCTTTTCTGAAATCAAAAATGATGAATTTTGGATATATGCATGACTTATGAGTTATGCATAATTCAAAATTTCTTTTAAGATAATTGTGGCCTATTTGGGTATGTAAAATATACCTCAAGGCTCACATTCCCTCCCACCAAAAAATAAAATTGTACTACAATTTTATTAATGGTATAAGTAATAAAAAAGCCCCAAAGGGGGTTAATGTCCACTGCCCAACCTCTTTACATCACTCAGATCAAGTAAAATAAAGCACATTTATAGACATATTCAGGCTTGTGGCCTTCTTTCATGTCTAAATCTTCTCAAGAGTTCATCTGAGTCAGGTATTTCTGATTCTGCCAGCCATTCATCTTCATGTACTTTATTTCTATATCTGACAAGATATTCTCTTTGATTTTTACCCCTAAGTCTCCTTTCTTTAATGACTTTCTTTATCTTCTTGTCTTCATTCTGTTCCACTGGTGGCACAGTTAAAGGAGTTGGGTTCCTTAAAGGAAACAATTCTTTGTCAGCTGGTTGATAAGGCTTTATCAAGCTGACTGGAAAAGTGGGGTGTTTATTTTCCAATTCACCACTTAATTCTACTTGAACTGCATTGGTTCCATGTAAGGCAACAATAAAAAAAGGTCCTACATAAGAATCTTTAAGTTTCTTTGGGCCTTTGATATTATTAAAATTCAAGGTTGAAACTAGAACTAAGTCCCCTACTTTGAAGTTTGGTACTTTATGACTCTTGTCCCACTTCTGTTTTGCATAATCAAAAGCATCATTCATACTTTGTTTTGCATGATTTTTTACTTTATCAAGCATGATTTTGAAGCTGGAAGCTGTAGGATGAATGTCAATCAAGTGTTCCCTCAGTGTGTCTGCTGGGAGTCTTGGATTCCATCCTTTTTCTAACATAGCAGGAGTTTGTCCTGTGGAAGAATGGACTGATGTCTTGTATGCTAATTCTAGTGCAGGTATCAGAGTGCACCAGTCATGGGTAAAGCCATCTGAGTCTTTGAATTCTAACCCATAAGCACAAAATCTCCTGATCATGTCTTCTAAAGTTTGAATCATCCTCTCTGCTAGCCCATCTGTTTGAGGGTGGTATGCTGTAGAGAATGATAACTTAGTCCCAAACAATCTATGAAGATTGGTCCAAAGTGAAGATGTGAACTTGGGATCTCTGTCACTTATGATATTCTTAAATAATCCTGTATGAGAAATAACTCTACTCCACAGAAGAAGAGCTGTATCCATAGCAGTGTCATCTTTATGACATGGTAAGAATATGGGAGTCTTGCTATATCTGTCTACAATGACTAGACAAGCATTATAAACTTTGTCACCACTTGGAGGAAGTGCTGTGACCCAATCCATGTGAACAACTTCCCAAGGGGATTTTGGTTCTTGAATATGGATCATAAGTCCAAATTTCTTGCCTGTACTCCTGTTTGCTTTTTGACATCTGTCACAGGTATGGCAATATTCAATGGTTTCTTTTCTCCAAGATGGGCACCATGCACAGGTCTTCACTTTTTCAAGTGCTCTGTCCTCTGACAGGTGTCCAGAGTAGATGCTATCATGGCATTCATGAAGAATTTTATTGATAAGAAATCTGCTGCATAATGTCATTACACAAGAATGTTTGGTTCTGTGGTAAATAATCCCATCAAACAAGTGAAATCTTCCTTCAGAATAGGAATTTCTCCAAACTTCATCTAGTTCATTGACTAAATATGTATCTTTGCAGTCTTTATCTAATAAAGAAGTCAAGATATTTCAATTCTTGTCTTTCTTATAAGATTCTCTGACCTCTTCAAAGAATTCAGTCCGAATATCAGTTATGTTAATTCCTTCGATTGGAATCTGTGGTTCAGCTTCCAATGGTACATAAGCTGGATTATCAGGAGTGTTGGCTAATGCCCACCTGCTAAGTCCATCAGCATTCTTATGAATTTTTCCTGCTTTTTGGACTATAGTCATGTTTCCTCTATATTCTTGAACGGCTATTTTCCATCTCAACATATGTCTGTTGGGAGTTTTCATGTTAAGAAGTGATTTTACTGCATTACAGTCAGTTATCAATTCAAAAACACTGCCATAAAGTTCATAGTGTAATTTCTCAAGTGCCCATACCAAACATAAGCACTCCATTTGGCTTGCACTATATCTGGCCTCTGTTGGTTTTATTTGTCTTGAGCTATAACAAACTGGTCCCTCTGTAGGTTTGTCATCAATAATTTGGACTTGATGTAGGGCTGCCCCTAATTCATATCCACATGCATCAATGTACAATTTAAAAGGAATATTCCAGTCAGGCATGAGGAGTAAAGGTTCTTCTGTAAGAGCTTTCTTTATCTTCTCATAAGCTTTAATTCTCTCCTGTGTCATCTCAAATACAGTCTGTTGATCACAGATTCTATATAGTGACTTGGCTAGAATTGAAAAGTCTTTAAAGTGTTGCCTATAATAACTAGAAAATCCAAGAAAAGACATCATTTACTTTTTATTCTGAGGTATTGGCTTAAGTAACACTGCTGCCACTTTGTTTTTGTCAATACCCAAGCTTAAGCCAGAAACAACATTTCCTAATGCTTTGAGTTCTTCAAAACCAAAATTGCATTTCTTAAGTGAAATTTTCATGTTCACTTCTGCAACTTTGTGAAGTACCCTTGCAAGTCTTTCAAGGTGTAAGGACCAAGAATCAGAACATATGATAATATCATCAATATAAATGATAAGCCATCCTTCAGACAATTCTGTGGGAAAAATGGTATTCATCATTCTTTGATAATGGGATGGAGCATTTTTAATGCCAAATGGCATTCTAAGATACTCATAAATACCACAGTGAGCAATAATTCTAAGTAATTTCTTAACTTTAGGCGTCAAAACATTTTGATGAAAGCCTTTCAATGAATCCATTGATGTTATATACTTGGATTTAGACAATTGAGTCAAGGTTTCTTGAATTCTAGGGATTGGATACCTATCTGGAACTGTGTAGGTATTCAATGCTCTGAAATCTCCAACCATTCTTGACTTATCATTATGCCAGGAAATAATAACAGGTGTTGTAACTTCAACTTCCTCATTATGGCCTACTTGCCTTAGTACACCAAGTTGGATTAACTCTTGGATATGTTTTTCCAAGGCTTCTCTAGCTCTGGGACTGGCTGGATAAGCTGGTCTTCTAAGTACTGGAGGATATGGTCTGTCAATATTAAGAGTACTATCAACTTAATGTCCTCTTATAGCACCTAATGGTTCATTATCAGAGGCAAATGCATTATTGCATGTGTATAACACATCAACAAGTTCATTCCTCATTTTTGGTGACAATGATGGATTAATCTGTGCTTCAACAAGTTGATTAGACACAAATTCATCTTTATAAGTATCCTTGACAGAAGATACCACAGATATTTGTTTTGGCATATTGTAAAAAACCAAGTTTTGTCTTTTGTTATCCCCAATTGTGAAATATCTGTCCTTATGGTTATTGATTTCAATACCATAAATATTCAAGTAATCATTCCCAAGAATTATGTGCTGAGATGTGCAATTATCCATTACCACAATCTCAGTTTTCATCCTTACACTTCCTGCTGGGTGTGGAGATACAAGATTAGTGTCTAATATACCCAAGGGGTACATATTGTTACTGGCACTACTAAATTGCACACCTTCTATTGGTAATAGATGGTTTTTCCATTCAGGAAGTATAACTTGGAGATAATCTTTGCCCACACATGTGCAAAATGCCACTGTATCCAAATTTACTTTGGCTTCAATATCACTCATCAAAACTGATGTGATACAGGATGCTCCAGCAGTGTAACCTTTTCCTCTAGCAGGTTTTGTTTTACACATTCTGGCATCTTGGATATTGATCAGGTTGCAGCAATCCTCACTTTACTGTGGCAAGAGGGTATGGACTTCTGTCACCTCAAAGAAAGCTGTAATGTTTTCAATGGGATAGTCCTCCACTGGTGTATCCTCAGAGACTGCAGAATCTTGATCAGATTCCTCTTTCTCTTCAGTACACTGAATTTTTTCAATGAATTGAACTTCATTGATTTTTGTCTTTTTGGTGCAAGTGTTTGCTAAATCTGAAGTACTTCCACATTTATGACACTTCAAGACAGGTATTTCTGGTCTTTTATCTTCTCTGGGAATCTTTGGGACCATCTTGGATTCCATAGGGATTCTAGTCCAAGTTTTACCAATTCTTGTTCTGGTAATGATATCTTCCATTGCATTAATGTAGTCCTCTGTTGAAAAGGGTTCTACACATCTGCTTTTGATAGCATGTTCCAGTTCTCCTCCACCCTTTCTTAATATTTTCATATTAATCATAGTGTCAGACATATCTGGGTGTAAAGCAGATAATCTGTCTTTTTGCTTGAAGAACCAAGTAAGTGGTTTATCTTTCTCTGATTAAAGATGGCACTTTCAAAAGCATTCTCTATTTTAAACCTCCAAGAATTATTGGCCTATTTGATAATCACTTCAGATTTTCACCAAGACCAATCGTGTTTCCCATGATCCATCCTCATCTTGTAATACCATTTCTTTGCAGTCTTGGTAAACAGACAGTGTAATTTACCCACTATTATTTCATAAGGTATATTAAAGTCTTCCTGCAACATATCAAGAGTCCTGATCAACTCAATGTGGTTATATTCTCCTTCACCTGAGAATGTTGGCCATTCTTCCAATTTGGGAATATCCTTAATAGAGACAATATTTTCTCCTAAAAGTGGGGTAAAACTTCCTTTAACAGAAAGTTTTTCTTCAGTCAAATGTATATAATGTCTTGGCATATGTGGTTCATAATTCTTATGGATTTGTTCTATATTTGCAATGATTTCATTTTTTAACTTCTGCCTTTCACTGTCACTTTTTGCTAAATGTGTAGCAAACTGATTGGTAGTTTCAACTATCTTCAAGACATGATCTTGTAGAATTTTAAGTTGATCATTCATTTTAAAAATAGAAAGATCTTCCATTTCATCATTCTGAATCTGAAATGTACTCTCAATTCTTCTACAAGCATTGATAATTGAATCAAATTTGGCATTTGTCAATTCATACCATTCAGTATATTTCTTGTCATGTTTTTTCAAATCATTAATATCCAATGTTATTTTAGTTAACTTTGAATCAAGTTTACCAATTTCTACATTAATAACTCTTTGTACATGATCTATTTGTGTGGAAAGGTTCTGTTCATCCTTTCCTGCTCCTTGGCTATGAATTCCAGGAGAGTTCTGGCAATGTTGAGCACACTGTCCACAGCTGAAGGCTCCAATTTGGGGATCCTGTACCCCTGTGGGTAAGGTCTGTGCCAATTGGCTTTGGCTTTGCCCTTGCCTTGATGGTTCTTGGGACCTCTCTGCTTCTTCTGAGGTCCTTTGGGCTTGTCTTTGGACATTTCTGGAGCTGGTTTGGAGCTGGTAGATGCCACTGGGGCCTCTGTCTCCAAAGCTGCAGTCATTTCCGGTTCCTTCTTCTGGTCTATGGATAAAAGACTTTGGTTCTTCAACCAATTCTTTATCTTTTTGACCTTGTCTTTGCAAGACAGGGGGCTCCATCCTCCTAAGAGTTCTATGGTCTTCTCCTGACCCAGAAAGCTCTTGATGTGTAAGTAGGAGTTCATGGCCCCCTGCCAAAGGCTTGGGCATATTTCCCACTCCTCTTCTTTGGCTGCTCTGAACCAATTTTTGTACTGGCATTGATATATTTCTATTTCTGCCACTTGAAAACGGTTCAGCCCTGAAAATATTTTCATGAATCAGTTCAGGCTCAGAATTCACATTAAAATCTGTGGGTACAGACCTTGGGGAATGGGGGGCAACTCTGGCATCCTCCAAATGTGTCTTTCTTGAGGAAGACTTGGCACTTCTGTATTTGGTCTTTCCTATTACTTGTCCAAATCCATCTGGTTGGACTGAATAGCTGCTTCCATTTCTGGTATGCACCATTTTCATGTCAATTTAAAGATGAAAAGTGAAAATGTAAGATAAAATACACACCTTTTGGTGGTAATTTATTCTTTTCTGAGTTAAATAAAGTGCCTCTTTTAGCAATTTGCACTTCAATACTGTCTTCAGATTCTACTTCTGAAGATTCTGGACTGTTAATATATCTCTTACTGAGTTTTTTACCAGCTGCACAGTATTTGATTAAAGACACTAGAAAAAAAAATTATAAAAGAAAAAAATTATTTTTTATACTTTTTAAAATATTTTTTAGAGATTTTTTATAAGTTTTTATATTTTTTAATTTTAAAAAATTATTCTTTTCAAAGAAAAAAATTAAAATTTAAGATTTTGAATGAAAATTAATTCAGAGTCACTCAAAGAATAATTTTATAAGTTTTTGGATGTGAAAAAGCCACATGTAAAAACAGTATAAAATTAGACCAAATTCCTCAATGAAAAAGATTTCCAAAACAATTTCAAAAATAAAAATTATTTCAACTTCAAAATGAAAGAAAAAAAAATTATTAAATTAATATGTTTTAGAGCTTAAAAATATATTAATCAAGGGTACAAGGTTCAAAAAACACGGCCAGGCCCCCAGATGTAAGATTTGTCTATGAAACTGATGATAATATTACTATTAATCAACCATACTATGACTGTTCTTATGAGATATAATAACAAAATGTTATTATAACCACAATTAAATAATTAAAGAATTATTTATTTCACGTGTTAAACACTACTAGTGATTTTAACAGTGAGCAAGTAATTGTCTACAAGAATCAATTACAAGAAGATTTTAATAATAAAACTTCTTTTATTAAAATAATAAATTATTTTAATGTATAATTATCTTTTGCAAGAATAATTATAATGGTAATTCTTGAAGAAAACTATTTTTTAGAGAAAAAATTTAAGAATTAAAAATAAATCACTCACTAATACTCCAAAGAACTTTTTAAAAGATAAGATAGAGAGATTTGACGTAGAATTGTGGATTCGAAGGATCAAAATGAATTTATAACAGTATCACAACAATATATAGTTGGATTCTATGATTTCACATCTTTCTGATTGATTCTGAAAGATTTGAAACACTTAAGAATAGCTTTAAATACTACTTACTTGCTAGTAATAATGATTTAAATTATAAGAAGATGATCTGATATGGAAAAAACAGCAAGAGGAGGCCTCTTTTAAGTCAACAACAGCTCACAGAGGCGTGCCATAGATCAAACTGAAAAACCAGTGAGTGAGAAAACAATAAACCCTTTTGGATTATTGATTGCATCATCTGTTGTCACGTAAGATTATCATAATTACTTAATTGATGCTTTTACATGACTACCAACCCCAATATGGTTAAGAATAAAAGGAGTAACATCTGTAAATCTTCTTTTATTCCAAAATAATAATTGATTTCTCAAAGTTATCAATGTTATTGCCAATTTCATCACAGGTTTTAATTACTGTGAATTTTTGAAGATTCAATGTTTCACATAGAATAGTGAAAAATGGACTGTAAGTAAGACTTTTAACTTTACTAGTAAAACTGTAATTATTTTTGGTTTTACCATAGATAATACAGTTCTCCATTGGTCCTGAAAGCTTCAGAAAGATTCATCAAGAATTGTATTTTTAATGAATTTTTGAAGTTTCTACCTCATTTTTACATAGAATTGCAAATATCAATGTTTAACTGGTTGCTATGAGGTAAATCAATGGATACAAGTCCAAAAAGGGTTTTAATTACTCTTTTGGGGTTTATCCATGGAAAATCATTAAGAATTGACATGGTTACAGGAGTCTAAGTAGCTTTTTACCTCCTTGGCATGTCAAAATAGCAGGTTATTTGCTATTTTCTTAAGATTTACTGTAGTTGTAACATGGTAAGCAAGTTCCCAAAGTGTTTTAGCTTACTAATTGGGCCAAGATCAGCCATGTATCCAAGCCTTGGAGCTGTCCATGCCTCTGAGTCCTCAGAAGTTGGGTACCCTGGCTCTCTTTGATGTATTTTGTCCCCCTTGCTTATTTTTCATGTCAAAATAGAATTTTAAGTTTTAAGTGAGATATCCACTATGGGTGTACCAAACGTCCATGTAAGAATACCATGATACTAAGTGCTCAAAACATGCATAACATGTTCTTAATGTATATGTAAAATGGGATTTCTCACATTCCCATTATTTTGGTGTGAAATTAAGAAAAACAAAAAATTTTCCAGATCTTTTATGTGGTATTGAAGTATTTTCCATTTTACCACCTCAAAGAGTTAATTTGAGCTTATTCACTCTATGGAGCTACCCTAGGTGAATTTTTGTGTAGAATCCAAATCTGGCCTTAAATCCATGGATTTACGTACTCAATAAAAAGTTATTCATCTTTTCTGAAATCAAAAATGATGAATTTTGGATATATGCATGACTTATGAGTTATGCATAATTCAAAATTTCTTTTTAAAATAATTGTGGCCTATTTGGGTATGTAAAATATACCTCAAGGCTCACATAAGGAGTCCAGTAGATAAATAATCTTGCTTGAATCCTGGATGAAATTGGCCATCATAGAAATCAAGAGGATAGATTGCAATAGCTTTCAATCCAGTCAGCCTGATACTCAAGCTTATGGATGGAGAGGATTGTGGAAGAACTGCCTCATCCTAAGCCAAGCATTACACAGCCCTCCAGCCTAAAGATCATTGCCTGGCTCATGTTATGTCTTGAAGAACCAACTCATCTATCTGCTCAGAAAACTGTTAGAGGTTAAAACTAAGGAGCATTATTACGTTAACCAGTGATTCACAAACATAATAAGTGAGAGTATTAGGATGTACCTAAGGGTGGATAACACCGTACAATATTAATGATGAACTGCTTATACAACTATAATGGCTACTAAACACAATGACCAAACTAGACAATGACAATGATCAGTTTAATTATTTTAATGAGATTAGTATGGTTTTTGACTGTACCTGAATCAGAGTCTATTAATAAAAAGAAAACGAATGAAAAGAAATAAAGAAGTAATCAAGGAAAAAGAATGAGAAAAGAAATAGGAAATCGAAGAGAAGAGAAGGGGATGATTGTCTCCTGATTCAGGTAGAGGGACCGGCTCATAAGGTGAATTGATTATCTTGGGCGCTTGGGTAATTTGTTGGAGTTGTGGCTAGGAGTGTCGATCATCTTGGTCTGTATTAAGATGATTTTCAACAAAAACTTGGTCATATCCACTACCAAGTGTGCACTCTCAACTCAAACGTAGTCTGGAAGCTCAGTGATAAGGCTCTAAGCTTTCTAATCTTAACAGCAAGACAACTACTATCCAGTACGTACACAAAGGCCGATCGTTTCAATCGCAATATGACTTATTCATGTTCTGCTTTTTCTAGTGGTATCGTTTCCTCCCTCTCCACAACAGCATCAAGTCAGAAGAAGTATTGAAGATAAAAAGAAGGCGGCAATAGAGCTTACACCAGCAGAGCGATTGATTCAGGCTAAGAATTTTGCACACAAGTACGATACCACTCAAGTCACCGCTGGGATCGTTGAATTCATTGAATACCTTATCAGCTCAGGGAGAATCACCGAGACATCTGGTTCGCGCTGGTGGCGCGGTGTTAACGGATTAATGATTCTGGATTTGTGTGAGGCAGATGAAGCGTTGAGTTGCGGTGAACGATTGGAGGGCCTTCCAGCCACAGTGCAACCTTGGCTAAGTTATGCTACCTACTCAAAAAAAACAACTCACCCTAATCCAATCAGATTACAACGGCTCTGGTGGACCGCCCATCAAATTTCACTTCATCATGGCATCCGTGTCTTTCAAGAACTCTTGCCTTACGAATCTAAAATGGAAAACCATTTCATAACCAAAATCAGTGTACCTAACGTCGATATAACATCCTTGCTGATTATTCCTACTAATATCAAATTAATCAAGTTGTATGCAAACTCCCTTTATCCAGCAACATATCCAGCAACTTGCTTTCAAGTCGTCAAAGCCTTGGCATTTGCCCCTGCTTTCTATATTTTATTCCTAGGCATGACCCAGCAATCTACAAATATAGGAATAGACTCTACTCGTTGGTTAAGGTAAAGCAATCTTTTAACAAATTATCAATTCAATATGCTTGCAAAAAGTCAAGTTTGACAGTTTTGGCAGTTGAACTTAGGAATGCATCGGCAAATCAACTCTTTTGGTTATTTTATCTGCAAAACAATTCAATTTCACTAGAAATCTTGTTAGTTGCTTTTTGATTACCTAAAGAAAAAAATAACATCTTTCTGGTTGTTTTTTTGATCTCGTCTTTTAAGACATCCGCATACGTTGTACTACACAAACTCATTATGTTATCTTTTTAAGGCCTTGATGATTGTAATCAATACACCTGGAAGGTTTTAATTTAAATATTAGATGAAACATTTTAAAATCTCAAACAAAAACTGGAAAGGATTGCTTTTAAAACCACAAAAATAACCACTTTGACTAGTTTTTCTTATGAATCTAGCAATCGCTTAATTTGCAAAGATTCAAAATAAAAACTTAATAACAAAAAATACTTATAGTTTTGATGCCAGAATGGTAGTAGAACAGGCATTTGGACAATTAAAAAACCACTTTCGTTGCTTGTTGGCAGCCCAGGCAATTGTGCCATTGAATACAGGTAAGATAACTATAGCATGTATAATCTTACACAACCTTCTGAATAAATCAGAACAGGATTTTATGCAAATATTCAAAAATTTGTTGTCAGCTTAATTCAGATTGTCGAGGTAATATGCCAGGTGCAAACAAAGGTACATGAAAGTCCTTTCCAAAAAAATAAGAAGTATACCCCAAGTCTAATATTTAGCACTTCCCAAAAATTTAATGCGGCACCCGCGAAAAAGGTACAATTATTATCTGATGATTGAATAAACTGAGGCCACAATTTATGAAATGTACAAAAGATTTGGCTTCATACCACCATACAATTGTATAATACAGATGTTGAGATAGTAATGAGTTATATTACCATTAAAGATATTGATGCGCCATTAACACTCAACTTTATTTATAAATTATAAATTTAAAAGATTGGTAAGATGGTTTTAGTAACTATGAGATAGCAATTAATTCAATGAATAATGTATTCATTTGGAAATTGTCCTGGTATTAATGCAGGTTGTAAGGCTGCCATTATATGCACAAATAAAATAATTTTTGCTGTTTGAACACAAGTTATATAAAGCTTAATAAATTGTTATTAAGAGTAACTTAAACCACACAAAATACTTCCAATGTTGCGAAAAAATTGTCAGCGGTAGATTGCAATTCAAGCAATTCTTTCTTGTATTGTTCAAGTAAAGAAATCAGTTGTGCGTGTTTAGCTTTCAAATTGCTTTCCTCATGGCTAAGTTGATCAAGTAGAGATTTGACTTCTTTGGCTTCATTTTCATATAAATTTATCTGTCAAATTAATCACACAATTGTTTTTTTAGTGGGTGGTTTCAATATGGAATTTGATTTCAATGTTTCAGGCATATTTTGAAATAATATAAAAGGTGTGGTAATTAGATTTAATGAGATTTTTTTCTGTGTCATTTATTTTTAAAAGTATGAATAAATCAAATAGCCTTTGTCAAAAGAAGTAATGAGGATGAGATTTTACCAAAATACTATTTGACTTATTTAACAATCCTAGTGCCGACTAAACCACAACATGAGGAATGTCGCATTTTTGAGTCTGACTTCTTGCATTGATTCAAATTATGCATACAATTCATATGGTTCTGAACTTGAAGAATGCCAAAAAGGTTCTGTAAGGTGCAGAAGCCAAATAAACTCACCATGGATAATTTTTAAAGATTAACGAGTTTAGTGATCATTAGATCTCTGGTATATTCATGGATGGTGTATGTTTCCATTTCAATAAGAAAAAATTTTCATTAATGTTTTGAATTCCAAATCAATATGATTTTAAGTAATCAAAACTAATATACAATATTAATAGAAATATCAGACCTGAGAGATACAAAATATTTGCAATACTTACAGGACAATAATCAGATATCAATTTAAAACATCACTTGCTGAAGATATAACATTTACCCATCAGCCTAACAGATGGAGCAGGAATGAAATGTTTATTTTTATTTGAAAAAAAATTTTTTTTTTAAAAAAAGTTTAAATATGAACCTATTAAAGTCTGAATGTTAATATGATTTCGGTTTTTTTTGTTTTTGGTTAATTTATGCACTTGTCTAAATATAACCCCAATAATCCTCTATTGAGGATGAAACTCCTCTGGCAGTACCCCACTTATTTTTTCCAACAGCATTAACATTATCATGTCAGTTTGCTTGTTTTGATTTTGATCTTATAATTGTTGATGCACTTCTAGATTTTGGTGTTCTTCTTCCCTTTCCAGTTATAATTGAACCGTTCTATATCTCTGTCTCTTTGAAATAAATTTCACTCAGCTTGTTCTTGACTTTATTGAATCATCAACATCAGAAGTTTGATTACCATTTGAGATTTTATTGTAGACCACATTAACGCGACACATATGGCATACTGAAATTCAAACTTTGACTTCAATAATCCTGCCATTTCATGGCCAATCCATTTTTATGTCTTTGTGAGATCGCTGAAGGTTTTTTTCGACGTAGTAGAGTATGGTCAAAATTACAATGCTCCTTTTGGGAAGCCTCCAAATCATCATTGGATGTGGGCCCATTGTGTAAGGTGTGGATATGAAACTTTGATTAAAAATCAAGTACTTTTCCTGTCCTCAAAATTTGTATAAGGTAAAATATAATTAAAAATAGTATGAAAATAGTATTTTTAAGAGAAAACACACAAATTTCATTGTTTTTAAATTTATAAGTATAAAAACATAATATTGTAAAGATTTATTGTTTTACCAACAATAAAAATTTATCCAAAAATACTCTACAAGAGATATTTAAGGCTACAAAAGAAATTTCTTCAAGAGCAATTTCAATTGAAATTAATTGAGCAAAGAACTGCAAGCAATTAATTAAAAAAAAATCTTTAAAAAGATATTTAAAGAGAAAACATGCCCAAAAGTGACCAGAGTGAATTTGGAAACAAAGTGACAAAGTTAACAGTGATGAAAGATGCTTTAATTCACTTTTGGGGTGGTTCAAGGGGTAAAAAATGATTATAAGAGTTACAAACAGTGATTATAATGATTTTTTCACATGGTTAAAAGGTTCAAAATGATATAAAAAGTGTGATATAAAAAGGGTAGTTGGAATCTTTTATTTATTGGTTTAACAGTGTTTAAACTAATTATAAAAGGAAAAGATTCTAACACAAAGAGAAAAGTGGGGCAAAGAAGACATTCTTTTATAGCCATCAATTTTCTTACTCCAAAAGTAAAATTTACTCTTGTCAGTCTTGGAAAAACACTTTGAAAACAGAAAAGCCAATTATGGCATCATTGAGCGCTGGTTTAGACCAAAAAAGGGCTGGTTTTAGCCATTTTAGACCCTTAAATCAGCCATTACTATAGTAATACCTGGTCTAGATCCTTCAAAACACGTCAGAATGTGTGTAAGAGATGTAGAAACCAGTTAAAACTGTTTTTACTAAGATTGTTTTAACTTAAGGGTAGTTTTACCCTCTTGGCAACAGTTAAAACTGCCCTGGTTGGTAGCAAAACCTCATCATCAATTGAGTCACAGACCTTGTGACTCAATTCCAGGCCAAAAGTAATGAGCTTTTGCATGGATTTTGACATCCTACGCCTGTCAGAAAGGATTTTGGGGGTCTGGCTCCCCCTTGGAGCTAGAGTACCTTTCCCCCCCAGAATTAATCTTTCCAATTTATTTTCTCTTTAATTCCTCATCATTTAATACACTTGTAGTTTACAAATACAATTCAATTGAGCTTTACAGTAAACAAATGTAATAATTGATACCTCATATGTAAATTACAGTTCACTTATGTAATACATGCGCACATTTTAACATTTCAATTGAAAATACTTCAATTCGTCATAACTTCTAAACTACACACAACACCTCAATTTCAACACAACAATTGATGGTTAACACCACATGTGGTGTGAATTAAATTGGGGTGTTGAGGATTTTAAACTTTTAACAGAAAATACTAAGAACTTAATTGAAGCTTATTTAAAGTTGAGTTACAGAAATTTTACCCAGAGGTGACCCCACCTTATTTTTTATGAGGAATCCAATGGTGAAATAATTTTCTTAAGTTTCTTTATTTGATAAAAAGTTATAATATATTTTATGTAAATTTTTACCAAAAATATTTTAATTTCATGAATTTTATTGAAAATTCATTTTTACTTAATTTTTTCAAGTAAAAATGCAATTTCACAATTTTTAAAATTTGATGTAATTTTTATTTTAAATTATAATTAAATTTTTATTTTTATATATAAATTTGTATTTATATTTTCATTTTTTTTATTTTGATAATGTAAATAAATTTATTTTATTAATATTTATATCTTATTTTGTTGTTTATGGTCTTTTGGGTATATGAAAATACCTCTAAGGCTCACACATTGTGTCTCCCAGAATCACTGTTGTGATATGAGGAATCACTACATAGATTTGCATCCATGTTTTGGCTGTAACCTGATATGTTTTCTGATTTTTGTCTGTGCTTTTTTACAGCCAAATTATTCATTTTGAGCTCTTGAAACAAAATGTAAACCTATTTGAGTATCAATTTAGTGATTAAAATCAATCATTTTGATAATGAAAAAAATTACATTGTTTTTCATATGATAAAATTCTAATTGAAAAAATAGACCACCTCCACCTCTTGTGTCACATGAATACTTGATCAGATGATAATCAAATGGAATCAGTAAACATACTATCAAAAATGTAAACCACTTACTTGGAAGGTATTCATGAATTCCTTGTATAATCACTCCAATATCTCAAACACAAGGTCCTTGAATAGGGAGTATCTTTCTTTACAATTTTCATTTTGTTTGAAATATTGAGACCAAGAGATGAACCCTTTTCAAATCAAATATTCATTTGAAAAATCTACCCTCATCTCTATTAGAATGTCAAGAAAATATTTGGTGGCCTCTTCTGTTCAAAAAAATGTTTTTTTGTTGGTTTTTCACTTTCCTTCTGAGCTATTTGTTGAGATTATTTCTTGATATGGCTTTCTTATGCATTAATTCACTCATCCCTTCTTTTCATTTGAGTATCCATTCTTTTTCCAATTATTTACAATGAAAAATTGCCTCCTATTTTGTGCAAAATTTATGTTTTTGACCTGAACACTGACTTTGGCTTTCTTCATATTTCCCACTTTTATTATTAGAGACTTCTGCTTAATTGACACCATCAAGTTCTTCCCCTTGAATTTATGGCTTAATTAATCTTCATGTTTAAGCCTTAAAAAATATTCATAAGTGGATAACTTTGAGTCAGGAGTGCTATGCACCATTATTAGTTAGTGAAAGATTGAATGAGAACTATTTCTGTTGTATATATTGAAATAATATGGTGAGGAAACAAAATGTTACAGTGCAAAACAAAAAAAAATTAAAAACTCAAAACTTCCAATTGAGATTTTGAAATTTAAGAAAAAAATAAAATTCATTTAATTGTAAGCTAAATTCAATAAATTTATGTAAATTCAAATTAATTTGAAAATAATTTGAAAACACAATCAAAACCCAATAATAAAAAAGGGCCTAATAATCTCCAAAAGAAAAAAATATATTCAAATAATTAAAATTTTAATTAATCATTCTAATGAAATTATTTTTTTTTCAAGAAAAAAAAAATGATAAGATGAAATTTCAGATTTAATTAATAAAAAAAATATTTTTAAGTTTATATAAAATTTTATTTTATTTGTTTTTAATTATTTTATAAATAGTTTCTTTTTATTGAAATATTTAAGAAAAAAAATTAAGATGAAATTGATAATAAAAAAATCTATTAGTGAATGTTAATTTTTTATACTAAATTTCGAAAAATAAAAAAATAAGAAAAAATAAAAAAAAGAAAGAAAGAAAATTTTATAATTTAATTTTTCTTTTTTTTAGATGTTAAAATAAATTTGTTTTAAATAAAAGTATCACTTAAATTTTCTTTTTGAGTTGAAAATTGAAAAAAAAATTCTTGATCTGTTTGTTCTGATTTAAAGAATCTATAGAAGTGAGTGGAGTGTTTACTACCTTGATTGATGCAGATAGAACCTTCCTACTGCAAGTTAAATCCTTGGACTTCTGTTTCCATTTTAAGCAAATGTAAGAGTTGATAGCTTGACAGATCTTTCATTTTTCAATTTATTTTATTTTTAATTTCAAACATGAGCTTCTCTACCATTACATCAACAATTTAGATGAATATTTAGATTCAAGAATTATTTATGTCTCAATATAAAAAAGCTCTTTTCCTTATGCCTGATCAAGATTAACTATAAGATTCTATAACTGAAGATCTGGAACTTTGTTTGGCAGTTCTTTTATAATCATTCTGGTGGGAAACAGTGACTGCAAGGTTTGACTATTAAACAATAAGTAAAAACTACTAATATTCTAATTATTGTATTCTGAATGTCCTTATAAATAAAGTAAATAAGATAAAAATAATTATAATAATAAAGAATTATTATAATTAAGGTGTAAAAATAATTATATCATTGAATAAATAAAATAATATAATAAATAAATATATTAATATATTTAAAGGCACTTTATTATTGTTACCAACAAATAATAAAGGCATAAAGAAATTTTTTTATTAATAAAAAACAATTAATAACAATAATATTATGAATATTAAGGTTATAAATTTATATAAATACTATTTTTATTAATTAAAGTATTATTAAAAGCAATAATAAAGGGAAGTTGTTATAATAAGAGAAAATAACCTACTTTTTACAATTAGTATAATAATATTGAATAATATTATGCCAAATAATATAAATACAACTTATTTAAAGGGTGTTGGTAAACACACATAGGTTTTTACCAATTTATGGTAAAAAAATGTAATTATATGTTAAAAAGACATAAGGGGTGGTTTTTAAATGAAATATGGCTATTTATGGCATTTTTAAGGCCATTAATGGCATTATAAATGCAATAAAGGGCATTATTAATTCCATCAATGGAATTGTTAATGTCATTTATGGTATTTTGAAGGCCATTAATGCCATTTATGGCATTGTTAAGGCCACAAATGAAATTAACAATGCCATTTATGGAAATTTTAAGGCTATAAATGACATTAAAAATGCCATGAATGGCATTTTTAAGGCCATTAATGCCATTAAAAATGCCATGAATGGCATTTTTAAGGCCATTAATGCCATTTATGGCCTTACCAATTCCATAAATGGCATTTATAGCCTTGAAAATTCCATAAATGGCATTGTTATTTTCATTTTTGGCCTTAACATTTTTAGTAAAAACATGTAAGGGCTTACGTGTTTTTACTAAAAGCTTACGTGTGTTTACCAACACCCTATTTAAATTGTATTTACAATTAAAAATAAGAGAAATTACAAATTTTCTTCATTTTATATGGATTTGAGATTTTTAAGAGAATTATAACAAAACAGCAGAAAAATTGAAGTAATCACATCAAAAATGATGATTATAATAAATATTATCTTTGATATATAATAATATGAAAGATTTATATATATAGAATAAAGACTTTACCTTTGATTTGATTGTTTTAATGTTTTGATACGTCTTAGGGGAAAATAGAGTAAAAAGAGCTCTATTTATGGTGAATACCTCCCTTCTAGAGTCCAGTTGTGAGCCTTAGAGGTAATTTCATATACCCAAAAGACCACAAATACAAAAAATAACATATTAATATAAATAAAATAAATTTATTTATATTATTAAAATAAAAATCAAAATATAAATATAAAAAATTATATTGAAAATAAAAAATTAATTACAATTTAAAAGCAAAAATACATTAAATTTTGTAAGTATAAAATTACATTTATACTTGAAAAAATTAAATAAAAATGAAATTTTAACAAAATTGTGAAAGAATAAATAAATTTGGAAAAAAGTTAAATAAAAATTATTATAACTTTTTATTCAATAAATAAACACATAAAAATTATTTCACCATTGGATTCCTCATAAAAAATCAGGTGGGGTCACCTCTGAGTGAAATTCTTGTAACTCAACTCTAAATAAGCTTAAATTAAGTTTTTAGTATTTTCAATAAAAAAGTTGAAAATCCTCAAAACCTCAATTTCATTCACACCACATGTGGTGTTAACCATCAATTCTTGTGTTAAAATTGAGGTGTTGTGTTTAGTTTGGAAGTTATGAGGAATTGAAGTATTTTCAGTTGAATTCAATTGAAATGTCAAAATGTGCGCATGTATTACATAAGTGAACTTTGATTTACATATGAGGTATCAATTATTACTGTATTGTACTGTACAATTCAATTGAATTACATATGTAAATTATAAGTATAATACATGATGAGGAACTAAAGGAAAAATAAATTGGAAAGCTTAAATTTGGGGGGGAAAAGGAACTCCAGCTCTAAGGGGGAGCTAGACCCCCAAAGTCCTTGCTGACAGGCGTGGGATGTCAAAATTCACGCAAAAGTTCATCACTTTTGGCCTGGAATTGAGTTACAGGGTCTGTGGACTCAATTGATGATGAGGTTTTGATACCAACTGGGGTAGTTTTAGCTGTTGCCAAGAGGGTAAAACTACCCTTAAGATAAAACAATAATAGTAAAAACAGTTTTAACTGGTTTCTACGCCTCTGACACACATTCTGACGTGTTTTGAAGGCTCTAGGCCTGGTATTGCTATAGTAATGGCTGATTTAAGGGTCTAAAATGGCTAAAAATGGCTTAAACCAGCCCTTTTTGGTCTAAATCAGGGTTCAATGATGCCATAATTGGCTTTTATGTTGTCAGACTGTTTTTCACGACTGACAAGAGTAAAGTTTACTTTTGGAGTAAGAGAATTGATGGCTATAAAAGAATGTCTTCTTTGCCCCACTTTTCTCTTCATGTTAGAATCTTTCCCTTTTATAATTAGTTTAAACATTGTTAAACCAATCAATAAGAGATTCCAACCACCTTTATTAAATCACTTTAAACCTTTTAACCACGTGAAAACATCATTATAATCATTGTTTGTAACTCTTATAATCATTTTTACCCCTGAACCACCCCAAAAGTGAATTACAGCATCTTTCATCACTGTTAACTTTGTCACTTTGTTTCCAAATTCACTCTGGT
The DNA here is from genome assembly GCA_023105745.1 of Austropuccinia psidii. Classification (NCBI taxonomy): domain Eukaryota; kingdom Fungi; phylum Basidiomycota; class Pucciniomycetes; order Pucciniales; family Sphaerophragmiaceae; genus Austropuccinia; species Austropuccinia psidii. Next base: position 24,668,617 of record JALGQZ010000017.1, on the reverse strand, counting down.
CACTTTTGGGCGTGTTTTCTCTTTAATATTACTTTTAAAGAATTTTTTCTTTAATTAATTGCTTTCAGTTCTTTGCTCAATTAATTCCAATTGAAATTGCTCTTAAAGAAATTTCTTTTGTAGCCTTAAAATATCTCTTGTAGAGTATTTTTTGGATATATTTTTATTGTTGGTAAAACAATAAATTTTTATAATATTATTGTTTTATACTAATAAAGCTATAAACAATAAAATTGGTGTGTTTTCTCTTAAAAAATAATATTTCATACTATTTTTAATTGATTTTTACCTTATACAAATTTTGAGGACAGGAAAAGTACTTGATTTTTAATCAAAGTTTCATATCCATACCTTACATTTGGGGGCCCAGCCATGATATTTTACTTGTGAAATATTTTTTTTACTCTTTTTAAATCTTTTTTCTTATATTGAAAAATTTAAAAACATATAAAAAATACTTATAATTCAAAAAATCCATAAAAAATAATTTTTTTCATATTATGAGTGAGGCTTATATTTTTATTTCCTTTTTGAAATAACCTTTTTTTACTTAATTAATTGGCTTTTTCATTAATTTTAGTGTCTGACAACGTGGTAAGACAAGAAAACATTGAAACAGCCTCAACAGTCACCAGCATTGTTCCTGCAAGCACTATTAATTCAGACCATAATAGTACTGTTATTGTGACTCAAAATAATCAACCTGAACCAATATCTTCTGAATTGATTAACTTGGACATAAGTAATACTCCTCAGAAAGCTAAGAATTTGGCCAATAGTAAGTTTTTTGATGTAAAAATACTATTTTAAGCCTTTTTAAACCATAATTATGCCTTCAACCAGGTCAGGAGCCAGCTATAACCCCTCAAGCAGCTCCCAAAAAGGTAATAGACGTGATTATGGCAGAGGCCAATCAGGTACAGAAGGAAAAGGGTCAGTTGATGACTTCCAAACAACTAAATTGGGTCATTCTGAAGCTGATAATACTATTTTACCTTCAAAAAGAGCTGACACCGCCACAACAAGCCTCTGTGGACATATACGAAGCCAGCCACAGTGCATACAACAATGCACTTCAATTCAAGGAGTACCAGATCCTTGCAGACCTGTGGAAGAATTGCATGAATTGTTACCTGACAGTAAGAAAATTCCTGGGCCATCCCAACACTTGCAAATTGCTCAATGGATGGCATCCATTGATGGAGAAGAAAAACATGATGCTTTTGACACTAGAATGGAGGAAAAACAACCCTCCACCACCCAAACCAGTGCCAAAAACAGCCCCAGTGGCCAGCAGCAGCAATTCCAACGTGAAAAAGCAGCCACAAGCTCCAAACAAGGGCAAAGGGAAGGCACCAGCCCCAAAACCTTACAGCCAAGGCTACAGGATTCCAAAGATTCAGCAGGATGCCATGGAAAATGTATTTCAGATGGCCAGAACCATGATGGAACTACAGAAGAAGGAGGAAGCCAGATTAAGATTCCAGAAATGATTTCTGATATATTTGATTCCATCCCAGGGTTGTATGATGCTATAAATGACGTGAAAAAACATCTTTCTGATAAAAATGAAACCATTTGTAACAACATTAAAACAAACAACATGAGTCTGTGCCAAATTAATGAAACACTTATGTGTTTTGAAAGAGTTTTAAGAACAATTAAAAATTCCAATAATGATAATTCTTCTAACAATAAAATAAATGAACAATCTGCCATTATTAAAGAATTAACAGATAAATATTCTAAATTCAATATTGATGACACAATTGAAACAAGAATTAAACAAGCCATAAATATTATCAAGACAGATAACAAGAAAGTCCTTGATGACATTTCAAATTCATTTACTGAAGTAAAGACATATACCATTGCCTTGAAAAAGTGTTTTGATGCTTCACAAGAAGTATCAAAATTATCAATGAAATTGAATCAAGTCACTTCTGATAATACAAGACAGACAGAGTTATGGCAAGAACTAACACATAAGGAAGACATGTATAAAATTGAAGTAATAAATTTAATACAAAGCTTCCAACATGAATATAGAAACTCCCAAAGGTGTAGAAACAGTAAAATGAATGACATTGAACAAATACTGAACACCTTACGAAGAATGTCTACACCTCTGAATCAAAATGAGGGCACAAGAATTTCAAATCCACAAGTATTAGATCCTGATAATTCACAATTAAAAAATGAATTATCCACTTCTTTTCATAACTTGAAACCATCAATGGGCCAAGCACTCTTGAAAGAAGTTCCAAAACTTAAAGAATGGCCTCACTTCAGTGGTGAAGGAGAGTATGACCATATGGAATTCATTAGAGGTATTGACATGATCAAAGAGGATTTTGAATTACCAGACAGATTGGTAACAGCCAGGTTTAACACCTTGTTTACCAGATCAGCTCACAGATGGTACATCAAAATAAGACAAGCACATGGACACCAGAGTTGGACTTGGTCGAAAACCCAAATCATCAACAAATGGGCATATGATGCTTGGAGGTTTAAAGTTAAAACAGCCTTTGAATCTGCCAAATTTAATGCTGATAAAGACAAAGCTTTACCATGGTTTTGCCAACAAAAGGACAGACTAACAGCATTATATCCTGACATGTCAGAATTTATGATCCATAGAAAAATTCTGAGACAATGTGGAGGTGACTTAGAGCATGCTGTCAAAAGCAGGACTACTGAACAATCTTCAGCAGAGGATATTATCAATATACTAGAAGAAGTAACCACCAGAACCAAAATTGGTTCTAGTAGGGTGAATCTCAAAACAAGGTTTAATACACCTTGGAAAGATTCTGTGGACAAAAACCCCAAAGAAAATTCTAGTAATATTAAGTATAAATCTGCAGATACAGTCAGAAAGTGCCATATTTGCCAAAGCACCACCCATTTAGCCAATACATGTCCAAAAAGGGGGAAAATCAATGAAATTGACATTGAAAAGGAACCAGATGTTGAAAAAGAAAGCATAATTGAAGACAATTCAGATGATAAGTCATCCATATTTTCTGAATCTTCAAAAGATATAGAAAATATCAATGCCACTTTTGACATCATGGAATCTTATTCCTACTTGCCACAATTGAGCAATGGTCAACTTGATTTATCAAAAGTTCAAGATGCACAACTTATGAAGACAAAACCAAACAGAGGAAAAGGTTATACAGCTGGTAATTCCTGTATAACAGAAGTGGTGATTGACAACAAGCCCACCAAACTTTTGCTTGACCCAGGAGCCTTCTGCTCTTGTGTTGGAAAATCTTTTCTTAAGACTTGTGTACCAAATTTTGAAGACCAATTGTTACCAATTGATGGTATAAAATTCAACAGTGCAAGTAACCCAATGAAAGCATTAGGAACTTTGAGACCAATGTCATATTCCCACACATAAATGGGAATTTAAGAATCACAGTTGAATTTGTTGTTATGGAAAATTGCTCTAGTACCCATTTTATATTGGGAAATGACTATTTAATCATGTATGGGATAGATTTACATAATAACAAAGAAAGATACTTTACAATTGGGGACAATAAGCGCCAGAAATTTGCCTTTTTACCATTTAAAAGACAAATTACAGTAAACAAAGTATCACCAGTCAACTTAGAGTTAGAGAAATTCAAGTCTGAACAGTTAAATGAGGCTGAGATAAGCCTTCATCTGACTGATAAACAGGAAAATGAAATTTCTTCCCTTTTGTATGACCACAGAAGAGCATTTGCTACAGACAAAGAACCTCTAGGAGCAATTATTGGGCATGAAGTGGACATCATTCTCAACATTGAAAGACCTTATCCACCACGCTTAAGAAGACCTGCTTATCCAGCAAGTCCAAAATCAAGAGAAGCTCTAGAAATTCATATCAAAGAACTTCTGGACCTTGGTGTAATAAGGAAATTAGGCCACAATGAGGAAGTAGAAATAACTAAACCAGTCATAGTGGCGTGGCATAATGGAAAATCCAGAATGGTTGGGGACTTTAGAGCTCTGAACACTTACACTGTTCCAGACAGATACCCTATACCAAAAATCCAAATTGCCATTACTAAAATATCTCAAGCAGTGTATATAACCACTATGGATGCCCTTAAAGGATTCCATCAAAATGTGGTAACACCAAGAGCAAGAAAATACTTGAGAATTATTGTTCATTGTGGAGTGTATGAATAATTAAGGATGCCCTTTGGTATCAAAAATGCACCTTCACACTTCCAAAGAATGATGAATGAAATCTTCCCTGAAGAACTCTCAGAGGGATGGTTAATCATTTACATTGATGACATTATTATCTGTTCCAAGACTTGGGAGGAGCACATGTACAGATTATCAAGAGTTTTGACAAAAATCCAATCAGTAAACATGAAAATCTCCTTGAAGAAATGTCATTTTGGATTTAAAGAACTTAAAGCACTAGGACATGTTGTATCTGGTTTGTCCCTTGGAATTGACAAAAACAAAGTTGCAGCAGTATTGTTAAAACCCATGCCTCAGAATAAGAAGGAAATTCAGTCATTCTTAGGTTTTGCAGGATATTACAGGCAACATATTAAAGATTTTGCATCCATAGCAAGACCACTTTATAAGTTGTGTGACAAAGACACAGTGTTTGAAATGACTGTTGACAGAGTCAAAGCTTTTGAGTCTCTAAGAGAAGCATTGACCACTGCTCCACTCTTACTGATGCCAGACTTTAAATTGCCTTTCAAACTGTATATTGATGCATCAGGGGATGGACTGGGTGCTGCACTTCACCAAGTTCAGATCATAAATGATAAACCTGTAGAAGGACCCATATGTTTCATATCCAGGCAAATCAAACCAACTGAAGCCAGATATGGAGCAAGTCAGATGGAATGTCTATGCCTTGTCTGGGCCTTGGAGAAATTGAACTACTTCTTAGAGGGATGTGTTTTTGAAGTGATAACAGATTGTACAGCTGTCAAATCACTTTTGAACATGAAAACACCCAACAGACACATGCTCAGATGGCAAATAGCCATACAAGAATACAGAGGCAATATGACTATTGTTCATAAGGATGGGAATATTCATAAGAATGCAGATGGACTAAGCATATGGCCATTACCAAATAATATTGATAATCCTGCTTTTGTACCAGAAGAAGCTTCACCACAAATTCCAATAGAAGGAATAAGTGTTACAGACTTGAACACCACCTTCTTTGAAGAAGTCAGAAGTAGTTACACTCAAGATAAGAATTGTAGCATTTTATGCCAATTGCTTAACAAAGACTGTAAAGACAACTCTATAATACATGCCTTGGATGAAGTATGGAGAAAATCTTATGAGGAAGGAAGATTTCACCTACTGGATGGTATAATTTACCACAGAACCAAGCACACATGTGTCATGACAGTTGTAGACAGGTCATTAATCAATCTTGTACTGAAAGAATGCCATGATAGTCCCTTTTCAGGACATCTGTCTGAAGACAGAACAAGAGAAAAAGTAAAGACCTGCATATGGTGGCCAATGTGGCAGAAAGATGTTGCAGAGTATTGCAAAACGTGTGACAGATCCCAAAAGGCAAATAAATCCACTGGCAAAAGACTTGGAAATATGATAAAAATCCAAGAACCAAACAGACCTTGGGAAATTGTCCATATGGATTGGGTAACTGGCCTACCACCAGGAGGTGACAGAAGCTATAATGCTTGCCTAGTAATTGTGGACAGATTCAGTAAAACTCCAATCTTTTTACCATGTCACAAAGATGATACAGCCATGGATACAGCTCTTCTGATATGGAATGGAGTAGTTTCATGGACTGGAATGTTTACAAATATTATCAGTGATAGAGATCCCAAATTGACTTCAGCACTATGGACAAATCTTCACCAATTATTTGGCACTAAACTGTCTTTCTCTACAGCCTACCACCCACAAACTGATGGCCTGGCTGAAAGGATGATCCAAACCTTAGAGGACATGGTGAGAAGATTTTGTGCATATGGCCTTGAATTCAAAGATTGTGATGGATTTACCCATGATTGGTGTACTCTGTTGCCAGCACTAGAATTAGCATATGAAACATCAATCCATGCCAGTACCAATCAGACTCCTGCTATTCTTGAAAAAGGATGGAACCCCACGTTACCCCAAGATTCCTTGAGGAAAGACTTAATTGAAATACATCCCACAGCTGCTAGCTTCAAAGGAATGCTAGACAAAGCTAGAAAGCATACAGTAAGATGCATGGAGGACTCTCTTGCATATGCTAAAGACAAATGGGATAAATCACATGCAACTCCAGATTTCAAAGTGGGAGACCTAGTTCTTGTATCCACCACTAACTTCAATAACATCAAAGGATGTAAAAAGTTGAAAGACTCCTTTGCAGGACCTTTTGTGATTAAGGCCCTCCATGGAGAAAATTCTGTTGAAGTAGAGTTATCTGAATAACTTAGCAATAAGCACCCTACATTTCCAGTAAGCTTGATAAAGCCTTATAAATCTAGTGATGCTGAGAAATTTCCCTTGAGGAATAAGATTCCCCAATTTATACCTCCTATTGAGACATCTGGTACTAAGAAAATTACCAAAGTTCTTAAAGAAAGGAAATTAAGAACCAAGAAAGTAAGGGAATACCTTGTTAGGTACAGTGACCCAACTTGTGAAGATGAATGGTTAGAAGAAAAAGATATACCAGAAGCTACCAAACACCTTAGGAGATTCAGACACACTAGACACACCAATATTACAAAGTAATATTCTTTTTTAGGGGGAAGGAATGTGAGCCTTAGAGGTAATTTCATATACCCAAAAGACCACAAATACAAAAAATAACATATTAATATAAATAAAATAAATTTATTTATATTATTAAAATAAAAATCAAAATATAAATATAAAAAATTATATTGAAAATAAAAAATTAATTACAATTTAAAAATAAAAATACATTAAATTTTGTAAGTATAAAATTACATTTATACTTGAAAAAATTAAATAAAAATGAAATTTTAACAAAATTGTGAAAAAATAAATAAATTTGGAAAAAAGTTAAATAAAAATTATTATAACTTTTTATTCAATAAATAAACACATAAAAATTATTTCACCATTGGATTCCTCATAAAAAATCAGGTGGGGTCACCTCTGGGTGAAATTCTTGTAACTCAACTCTAAATAAGCTTAAATTAAGTTTTTAGTAATTTCAATACAAAAGTTGAAAATCCTCAAAAACTCAATTTCATTCACACCACATGTGGTGTTAACCATCAATTTTTGTGTTAAAATTGAGGTGTTGTGTTTAGTTTAGAAGTTATGAGGAGTTGAAGTATTTTCAATTGAATTCAATTGAAATGTCAAAATGTGTGTGTGTATTACATAAGTGAACTTTGATTTACATATGAGGTGTCAATTATTACTGTATTGTACTGTACAATTGAATTGAATTACATATGTAAATTATAAGTATAATACATGATGAGGAATTAAAGAAAAATAAATTGGAAAGATTAAAATTGGGGGGGAAAAGGAACTCCAGCTCTAAGGGGGAGCTAGACCCCCAAAATCCTTGCTGACAGGCGTGGGATGTCAAAGTTCATGCAAAAGTTCATCACTTTTGGCCTGGAATTGAGTTACAGGGTCTGTGGACTCAATTGATGATGAGGTTTTGATACCAACTGGGGTAGTTTCAGCTGTTGCCAAGAGGGTAAAACTACCCTTAAGATAAAACAATCATAGTAAAAACAGTTTTAACTGGTTTCTACGCCTCTGACACACATTCTGACGTGATTTGAAGGCTCTAGGCCTGGTATTGTTATAGCAATGGCTGATTTAAGGGTCTAAAATGGCTAAAAATGGCTTAAACTAGCCCTTTTTGGTCTAAATCAGGGTTCAATGATGCCATAATTGGCTTTTCTGTTGTCAGACTGTTTTTCACTACTGACAAGAGTAAAGTTTAATTTTGGAGTAAGAGAATTGATGGCTATAAAAGAATGTCTTCTTTGCCCCACTTTTCTCTTCATGTTAGAATCTTTCCCTTTTATAATTAGTTTAAACATTGTTAAACCAATCAATAAGAGATTCCAACCACCTTTATTAAATCATTTTGAACCTTTTAACAACGTGAAAAAATCATTATAATTATTGTTTGTAACTCTTATAATCATTTTTACCCCTGAACCACCCCAAAAGTGAATTAAAGCATCTTTCATCACTGTTAGCTTTGTCACTTTGTTTCCAAATTCACTCTGGCCACTTTTGGGCGTGTTTTCTCTTTAATATTATTTTTAAAGACTTTGATCTTTAATTAATTGCTTGCAGTTCTTTGCTCAATTAATTCCAATTGAAATTGCTCTTGAAGAAATTTCTTTTGTAGCCTTAAAATATCTCTTGTAGAGTATTTTTTGGCTAAATTTTTATTGTTGGTAAAACAATAAATTTTTATAATATTATTGTTTTATACTAATGAAGTTATAAACAATAAAATTGGCGTGTTTTCTCTCAAAAAATAATATTTCATACTATTTTTAATTGATTTTTACCTTATACAAATTTTGAGGACAGGAAAAGTACTTGATTTTCAATCAAAGTTTCATATCCACACCTTACACCAGTAGGCTCCTAGTAGACGTGTAATTATGGTATCCACTGGAAATGATCAGTATTTTAAGGTTTAGTGATGATTACGTCATGATCAAACCATCTTATCTCATTATTACGCCATTATTTAGAGTTATCACTATAGCTCTAAGTTTTATGACATCATAGGCTTGGAAGAAGCCTAAAATTCATGAATTTTATCAGTATTAATCATAATCAAATATTATTAACCAGTTGTATTACTTATATGACTTTTAAACTTAAAATAAAATTACAGTGAGTGATCATAAATGATCAAATTTAAGCTTAACCTTTGATCATTAATAACTTTTACGTTATACACACTACAGTTATTATGGGAGTGGATTCTGATAGCTTGGCATGTTCTTATAGCTACCAAGAGCATTTCATTACATCATCAAAAATCCTTTTTTGATGATTTTCCTTTTAACTCATCTTTTCTGTCGAAATTTAATAGTTTAAACTTCAAACCATGATTTCAAAGGGTTATACCTTGAATATTATAATAAAAACTAAATCATTACTCACATATGACCTAGTAGAATCTGAATGTCCACTTTTTTTAAGTCTGGACCACTTTCACAACAAAGTGGTCAACAGCTCCATTCATTTTATTCAATAATCCATTACAAGTTTTAAGCTTGTTTATAGCTTGTGAAATAAAGTTCATATCTATATTCTTACAGTAATTAAATTGTGTTTTTTTTGGTTTATCTCTCTATCTTGTATATTTCAAGAGATATTAACTAAAAACCATGAATATATTCATTGACCAAAAAAGTGCATATATTCAGCTTAATTCCTTAATTATTGACTTTAGAGAATAGCTTTATAATTGTTTTATATGTGAAGTGCTAATGAGAATCCAATGGTACAATTTATTTCACATTTTGTTTCATTGACTTCTGAGTTAAATAAGGCTTTATACCTTTTTTAAGGTATTATCACTTATACTTCAGTAATTATTGACTTTTCAGATATGCTATAAAAAATGACATATGTGTATTTTACCATGCGGAATCTAATGGTGTAATTCACTTCACCTGTTTACTCATCAGATTATGAGTTAATTCAGATTTTGTACTTATTTATGGTATTTTCACTAGTCTTTGAGATAATTATTATAAGTATAATTATTACAGAAATTTCTCTGGGACCTTTTTTGGATATGTGGTCATATCTCAAGGGCTCACAGTGACTATTGAATGATTACTTCTCAGAAATCCCAATTTACAATGATAAGTTGTTTTGTTTCCAATTCCACTTGAATAGGCCTCTATTTATGAATATTTGTCCCAAACTTGAAGAAAAATATCCATACTTTAAGAAGACTTGTAATTCTAAAGGAACCATTGGATTGATTGACTTACAAAAAAATCTATCCTGAAATGAGAAAGGGTTCATATGTCATAGAAGCTGATCAGATTGATGAATATTTATGCCTTTCTGACTTAAAATCAATTTAAAGTTTGTGCCTTTTTTTTGAATCAATAATTGATTTTTTCAATCCAAAGTAACTTTTGTGAACCTGTAAGATATGTATGACATGCCCATAAGGCTAAAAATAGCTTTTTATAAATTTCATTTAGCCATAAATAGAGTTATAAAATGAATTTAAAACACAGAATAATAAGAAATAACAAAAAAAGAACAAAAAATAAATATAGCTTTACTTTTGATGAACAAATTTATAAATATTATGGCATTTTTGATTCTACACCAAAAATAACCTCAGGTACACCCATAGGGTGTTAGACCCAAAAAAATGGTTATTTCCTATGACATTTGAAGGCTTAAGAATCTCACAATAAAGCCACAAATTTTTAAATTGTTGATTTTGATCTTAACTTTAAAGCTGTATAAAGCTTATGCAAACTCACCAAAATTCTGTTAAGATTGAGGTGTTGTGTATATTTACTGAATTGACTAAGGATTTGCCATACAGGCTGAAAATCCTTCATAAGCTGGATTTTAATTGGTTTAAAGCCAGTGTATTTCTTTGCAGAAATTAAAGCTCAAAAGTCACACAAAAAGGTGGGACAAAGAAAAAAGGGAAAAAAGAGCCAGGGTAACCAGTTTTTGGGATCTGTAAGAACCCAAATAAGGTTTTATTCCTGTATTGAAGTATTTTAAACATTATTTGAAATTTAAGATTAAACTTTGATTGAAAATTAAAGTTTAAACTGGTTTATTCCTCTTTTGAACAGGAAGTACCAGCAGCCAATGGGTAAATCCCTATATGCAGGTTTGTAATAAAGTTTTGAAGAATTTTTAAAGCTTATTTAAGCTTAAACAAGCTTAAATAAGCCTAAATTTACAGTTAAAAGCGATTAAATCTTATCAAACATCAAGGGGGAAATATTAATAGCTGCAAAAATTCAATTCTCAATGGACTTACTTGAAAGCTTCACAAAGCTTTAAAATTGAAATTATCTGTGTATAAATTAGACTTCAAGTGTCTTTTATCAGTAACACTATTTGGTATTAAGACCTGAAAATATGTGTTTTAATGATTCTTAAATAAAATTCATATTATTTTGAAAATTAATTACAAATCTTATTTAAAGGATGTTTTCTTGAAAGTTTATTTTCAAGTTTTCATGTGATGAACCTTCATATTAATAAATTTATTCTATTTAAAGCTTAATTTAATAAGCTTAAATGAGGATTAACACTATTTTGAGCTAATAATAGCACTGGTAACTTTAAATTGAAACTAAAACTAAGCTGCCTTACCTTCAAAACCTTATTTTAAGAATGGTTCTTCAGTTTTGATCCGAGAATGCCCTCTATATCCATTATTGATCATGAGAGCTTCTCTGAAGCAATAAAAAGTGTCTTTTTCCACAGTCATTATCAAGTCAATCAAATTAGAAATTTAAACAGGTAAAGTTTTATTAAATATAGAATCTTATTATTGAAAGTGTTTCTTAAGCTAAATAATTCTTTATAATTGTAAACAAAAAAATGAAATCATGGAATTCAGATTATATTGTTGGAATCACCAATAATTTATTTTATCTTATAAAATTGCTGTTTTGAATAGCTTTTAAAATTCACAAATTCCTCTAAGAACTCTTGAAGCTTATTTTATAATAGAGAAGCTGTTCTGTTCCTTTTTAATATTTATTTTTGGAGTGTCTTTCACTTATAAACATTATTTAATACTATAACTGTTGTTGTTTTACTTATTGTATCAAATAAATATCATAAGTAAGTTTTTCTCTGAATATTCTATATTTCTTTATCTAGTATCAGTCTTTTTTGTATAGAATTTCTCTATAAGAACTATCTCTGCACATTGTGTTTGATGATTCCTTTTAATAATAATATTTTATTATTCATAAGTGGCTTGTATCATTATTTTCCACATATGAGTGTCTCACTAGGAGATTCTATATTTCTTATCATTATAGCTTTCAGTGACTATAACAATAATAGAATAATTAGAGTTTATTCTAATCATTTATAATTCTTTTATTATTAAATTATTGAATAATAATTAAGTCTTCTTTTCTTTATCTAGTTATTTTAATAATCCTATGAATTTGTGGCTATAATAGTTGATTAAATTATATATTCTACTGAGGAAAGTCATGGTACCTTTGATTTTCATTAATATTATCAAGAATTTCATATAAAAACCTTAGAAACTTTCTATCCCAAAAAATATGATATTTGTAAAATGAATGAAGCTGGAGCTCAAAGGTATTTCACTTGATTGTATGAATTGAAGTTAGAACTCTTTCCCACAGGGTTGGGCTGGAGAGTACACAAATTTGAGTCTATTATGTTATTTTAATGATAAAATACTAATGAGTGATTTCTGTCAGCCTGAAACTCAAAAACAGAGCACAGGCATGACAGCCAAATACCATAAACCAATGGTAAAGCCAAGATACCACCAAAACATGGATCTGAGCCAAATAAGCTCAAAAGATATCAAAAGAAAGAGGAAACTCACCTCTTTCCAAATATATAAGTCCCATTATCATAGGACAAAGAATAACAAAGTTGTTGCTGAGCAGAAACCTTAATTTTCAGCTCTAATATGAAATACAGAGGAAAAGGCTTGACTCTAGCAAATGGGTATTCAAATTTAAGCTCTATGTCAGGGCTATCCAATGGTACTGGCCAAATGGAGCTAAAAACAAAACTACAGAAGTTATGGCAGAAATAAGGTCAAATAAGGGTGAACAAAATATTCACCTATCATCTAACTTCTACAAAACTAGTGAGATACTTAAAGGAGGATATTTTTGGAATGATCACAATCAGACATATTCAATGATGCCTTTCATTTCTCCATATCTCATCTAGAACAAAAGTTAAGGAGCAAATAAGCTCCATACAGATATTGAGAAAATCATATGTATGAATAAAAAAGCTTGTACATGGAATAACTTTACCATATTTAATGTTACCCATACCAAATGAGGTAACATTGTGTAGATATCATCCAGGGCTACACCATGAACCAATGTTGAGCTTAATATCTCAACAACTGACAATGGTATGGCAGTTTTAAGGTTAAAATCCCACAATTGGGCCAATACACCTTTACTGTGGGATAATATCCCACAACAATTATTATGAGGTGTCAAACAGATGAAGAGGCATGTTTATACTTTAATACCTCATATTTTATTCAATACTGGGGTCCCATACAGGTTCTGTACAGCATTCTACGCATCATACATGTCAGAAGAGGGCTGTGTGGTCCCCAGATGAAAGCTTTCACCCTGTATTGGTGTGTCAGGCTGAGTCTATGATAAAGGTGTATAATAGTGCTTAAAAGCTTTAAGTATGACTGTGAAATGGTTAAAATCGCTTTAAAAGAGTTTAAATTCATAATAATAAGGGTTGTAATGATGATAAAAGGGCTTTAATATTGTATAATGGTGGCGGTGAGTGCTGTTGAAAGGCCTGGGTGCAGTCTTGCCAATTGGATTATTATAATAAGAGCTACAATACTTAAATTTAAAGTATAACCTGTTTATTTTCCAAGATTATAACTTTTTTTAACAGTTGTACTACATAGGAATTCAAGAGCAGGATGGGGATTCCTTTTCTGGCAGTGAAAAGGCCTACTTTTATCCTGAAATGGGGTGCAAAGGCTGCTAGACCTTTTCATGTAGAGGAAGTGAAGATTTTTCACTCTCAAGGACAGGCTTGTGTTTTTCAAAAGGCCTGTATAGCCTATATTGGGATCAACCACATCTGGGGACCACACAGCCTGATTCTGACATGTATGACATGTAGAATGCTGTACAGAACCTGTACGGGACCCCAGTATTGAATTAACTATGAGGTATTGAAGTAAAACAAGCTACTTTGTCTGTTTGAAACCTCATAATCATTGTAATGGGATATTACCCCATGGTGAGGCTGTATTGGCCAAACTGGGGGGTTTTGACCTTAAAACAGCCATAGCTTTGTCATTTTTTGAGATATAAGCCTTGAAATTGGTTTAGTGTGTAGTGCTGTATGTGTTCTACACAATTGTACCTCATTTGATATGGCTATCATTAAATATGGCAAAGTTATGCCATGTACAAGATTTTTGTACATATGCATTTTTTAGGCAAAAATCTGTATTGGGCTTGTTTGCCTTATAACTTTTGTTCTGGATGAGATATGGGGAAATAAATGGCACAATCAAGTAGCCCTGATTGTGCTCTTTCCAAAATGACCCCTTTTCAGGTATTACACACTAAAACTGTAGAAGTTAGATGAGAGGTGAATATTTTATTCACCCTTATTTGGCCTGAATTTGGCCATAACTTCTGTAATACTGGTGCTAGCTCAGTTGAGCTGGTACCATTGGATATCCCTGACTTAGAGCTTCCTTTTGAATACCCATTTGATGGGGTTAAGCCTCTTACTCTGTATTTCAGATGAGAGCTGAAAATTAATGTTTATGCTCAGCAACACCTTTGAGCAGGAATAACTTTGTTACTCTTGGTCCTATGGTGATGGGAATTGTATATTTGGAAAGGAATGAGTTTCCTCTTTCTTTTAATAATTTTTCAGCTGATCTGGCTCAGCTCCATGTTTTGGTGATATCCTTGCTATACCATTTATTTATGGTATTTGGCTGTCATGCTTGTGCTCTGGTTTTGAGTCACAGGCTAACTTGGTGCAAACTTCCCAGATGTGGTTTCAAAGCAACATCTGAGCCCAATACAGTGTATACAGGCTTTGTGGAAACAACACGCTAGTACCCAGAAGTAAAAAACGCTTCACTTTCTCTACATGGATGGTCTAGAGGGCCATTCCACCCCATTTTAGGATAAAAGGAGGCCTTTTCTCCACCAGAAAGGTTTTCCTCACCCTCCTCTTGAATTCATACATTGTACAACTGTCAAAAACAGTTACACTCTTGAAAAATAATCAGGTATAATTATATTCTTAATTATTGTAGACTTTATTATAATAATCCAATTGGTAAAGCTGCACCCAGGGCTTTCAATAGCGCCCACCACCACTAAATCTTTTCAGCAAAGCCCTTAATTATCAATTAAAACCCTTTTATCATTATTTTATCCATGTCACAGTCATAGTTAAAGTTGTATATACCATTATTATTATATTATCATAGACTCAGCCTGGCCGTGCTTTTTGACTTTTTTGGACCTTTTTTATGTAAAAAGTGAGTTTTTTCTCTTATATTCTTAATTTCTGACATTATTGTTTCTCTTTTTAGGGGTAAAATTATTAAAAAATAAGATAATACATATCTTATTATTACTTTTTTGAGTGGTATATCATTATATAACTGTGTTTTTTATTTCTTATTTCACATGGTTGATTATAATTTAATCACCATTATGCTTATCTTTGGCCTGTTTTACATATTAAAACAATGAAAAGCCATAAATACAGTTCCTTTTTAATTGAAAAGAACACCTCTCTTGCTGTACATAACTGCATTAGAGGCATGGATGGGTGTATTGATTATTTCAATTGCTCATTACATAACCACTTCTGAGCTTACACTTGTTAATTACAAGTTAATCTGCAAGATACTGGTATACAAACAGTATACCAGAAATCCACAAAGCTGTATTTTTGATGTGAGATTGATAATTTAAATTACACCATCATAATACAAGGGTATACTATAGGAATATATTGCCCAGAGGACATTCTTAGATGTGCAAATAGCATTTTAAGGAGTCTTAACTGACATAAGCCCTTTTTTCCTCTTTGATTCAGTGGAAGAGAACTTCATACCACTTGAAACCCAGTCACAAGGAAGTACACCTATGATATCTGCAGAACCAGAAATCAGTGAGGGAAAAGGAAAGAGGCACAGTGGAAGAATCATAAAAGCCAGGAAGTGGACACAAATTTACACTCAGATAGAAAGCCACAAAACTCTTCATCAATACAAGTTGAACCAACCTTGATAACTTGTACAGGGAAAATTACCATAATTAAACCAGTTGTAACCTCTAAAGGCAAATTGCCAAAAGCAGTACACAATAAATTTGTACAAGGCACAGTCAAAGGTAAATACCCTAAGAACATTAAGTTGTTGGCTGCTTTCAAACACTGATATGTCACCTGTACACCTCAGGAACCAGCCAGAGTACAGAGAAGGTTTGTGCAGAACCAGAAGACCAGGAAGAGGACACCTTGGACACAGTGGTGGCTGGCAAGACACTGAGGTAAATCATACCCACTCTGCCATTCACCTTCCAATTAAACAGAAACCTCAAACCAGAGGACTGGAAGGATATGGATCAAGTTTCTCAGCTCCACCAAATCCTCAAATATGACCCTCTATAAGAATTATTGTATGAATTCAGAGAGGGCCAATTCAGCACCAGCCTCACCAGTAAACAAAAACTTAGTGTACTGAAAATGCTGAGGGAAAATAGACCAGAATTTGCAATCGGTGAAGAGCCCTTGGGTAAGATAAGAGGCCATGATATATAACTATATCTAGATGTTGTCAGCCTGTGACTCAAAACCAGAGCACAAGCATGACAGCCAAAATACCATAAACCAATGGTATAGCCAAGATACCACCAAAACATGGAACTGAGCCAAATTAGCTCAGAAGGTATCAAAAGAAAAGAGGAAACTCACCTCTTTCTGAAAATATAAGTCCCATCACCATAGGACAAGAAATAACAAAGTTATTCCTGCTCAAAGTTATTGCTGAGCATAAACCTTAATTTTCACCTCTCATCTAAAATCTAGAAGGAGAGGCTTAACCCCATCAAATGGGTATTCAAAATGAAGCTCTAAGCCAGGGCTATCTAATGGTGCTAGCAAAACTGAGCTAGCACCAGTATTACTTGAGTTATGGTCAAATTCAGACCAAATAAGGGTGAACAAAACATTCACCTCTCATCTAGCTTTTACAGTTTTAGTGTGAGATACTTAAAGTGGGGTCTTTTTGGAAAGAGCACAATCAGGGCTATCTGATGGTGCCATCCATTTCCTCGTAGCTCAACTACAACAGAAGTTATTGGCCAAACAAGCATAATACAGCTTTTGCCCAGACCACGCCAATGTACAAAAATACTTGTACATGGGATAACTTTGTCATATTTAATGATAACCATGTCAAGTTGGGTACCATTGTGTAGAGCTCATACAGAGCTATTCAATGAACCAATTTTGAGCTTGATATCTCAACAACTGACAGAGTTATGACCATTTTAAGGTAAAAATCCCACCTGCTGTCATATACAGCCTTACCATGGGATAATATCCCATAACCATGAACATGAGGTGTCAAATAGACGAAGAAGCATGTTTTTACTTCAATACCTCATATGTCAGTCAATACTGGGGTTCCATACAGTTTCTGTACAGCATTCTACACGTCATACACGTCAGAATCAGGCTGTGAGGTCCCCAGATGAAATTTTCACCCTGTATTGGTGAAAACCGCCCAGATGTGGTTTCAAAACCACATCTGAGCCCAATACAGGGTATACAGGCTGTTTGCAAACCACAAGTCTGTCCTAGAGAGTGAAAAATTTTCACTTCCTCTATGTGGAAAGGTCTAGCAGCCTTTCCACCTCAATTTCAGGATAAAAGGAGGGCTTTTCACAGCCAAAATCACTTCCTCATCCTGCTCTTGAATAACCTACGTAGTAAACTGTCAAAAACAGTTTTACTCTTGGTTAATAATCAGGTATAATTATAAGTTTTAATTATTGTAGTCTTTTATTATTGTAACCCAACAGATAAAGCTGCACCCAGGGCTTTCAACAGCGCTCACCACCACTATAACCACTATAGTAAAGCCCTTTAAATTTATTTTTAATCATCTCGAAACCTTCTTAAAGCATTTTTTACCGTGTCACAAACATAGTTTGAGTTGTAAATAGCCTACATAACCACTCTTTCATAGTTTTATCCTGACATTTTGGGGGCCTGGCCGTGTTTTTTAACCTTTTTTGGACCTTATAAAGTAAGTCTTTTCTCTTTTTATGACTTATTGATAAGTGTTTTATCTTTTTTAGGCATAATTTCTCTATTTAAATATGTATTTTATATATATTTATCCTTTTTTATATATATACTCATATTATAAGAGTATTATTCACGTGGTTAATACCCACTGGAAATAACTATTTTTGGCGTGTTTTGTATATAAAAACACATAAGCAATCAATAAGTCTTGTATTCTTGACTGAATAAGGACACCTCTGACTGAAAAACCATCAGTTGGGGCGTGGATTAAGTGTATTGTTAACTCAATAACACTTATACAAAGCCACTTGTACAGAATACACTTGAAAACCACAAGTGTATCTGTGGGATACTGGCACACAAACAGTGTGACAGGGTACCAAAAGCTGTAATTCTGACGTGGAATTGTTGATTCAATTACACTGTCATTATACAGGGCACATTGTAGTAACATATAAGCCCAGAGGCCAATCTTAGACGTGCAAAACCAGCATTTTTAAGAAGTCTTAACTGACATAAGCCCTCCCTTTTCTGCCTTGATTTCAGTGGAAGAAAATTATATCCCACTTGAGACCCAGTCACAGGGCAACACACCAGTGACACCCTCAGAACCAGAGGGCAGCAAGGGCAAAGGAAAGAGGCACAGTGAAGGTCTCATCACAGCCAAGAAGTGGACACCAATAGCCACTCAGAGAAGTAGAAAACCACAAAACTCTGCATCCATACAAGGTAAACCAACCTTAACCACTTGTACAGGAAAGATTACAATTATTAACCCAGTTGTAACTTCCAAAGGCAAACTGCCCAAGTCAGCAGACAATAAATTTGTACAAGGCACAGTCAAAGGTAAATACTCTAAGAACATAAAGTTTTTGACTGCTTGCAAGCACTGATATGTCCCCTGTATACCTCAGAGACCTTGGCTTCCAAAGGAACCAGCCAGAGGATAGAGGAGGATTGTCCAGAACCAGAAGACCTGAAAGAGGACACCCTGGACACAGTGGTGGATGGCAAAACAATGAGGGAGATAATATCAACCTTGCCATTCACACTCCAATTCAACAGAAATCTCAAGCCAGAGGACTGGAAGGATATGGATCAAGTTCTTCAGATCCACCAACTCCTCAAAGATTTATTTCAATTGAGCATGGACAACAAGAGGTTCAACCTAGCAACTCACTGGGCAGAACTGGGATCAAGTTGCCAGAAGATCTGTCTCAAAGAGATAGACTTCAAAGACCTTATGGTAATCACCAAGGGTTGGAATCCTACCAGGCAGCACAGACTCCTGGAGGCAAGGGCACAGAGGATAAGGGAGAATCAAGCCACTATCCTAGCTATAGAAGAACAGTTGACCCAGACAGGGCCTACTCAGATTCCTTCAGGTTCACAAGGAGCAGGCCAAATCAGCTCTCCAGTGGCTTCACACCATTCAGAAACCAGAAGATCAGTGGCCAAGAGTCACCATTCTTCACAATTCCAGGAAGTTTCCAGGAGAAGACAAGGAAACAAGGGCAAGAACAAAACCTCCTTCAACCAGAGGAGGAAAGAGTCAGACCCCATGATCCAGAAGCTGTTGGATTTGGTAAAGGAAGTACACAAGAACCAGAAGTAGCTGTAAACCACTCTAGAATCAGTAGTCCTAGTAATAGAAACATTACCCCCACTCAGACTGAAAATAACATTGTCACATCTGAGAGTAACATCAACAGTGATACACTGTGGTTACAAGTGTCCCAATATGCTGAACAATCTGCAAAGCAATTTGCAGAAATTAAAGCCAGCCAAGAGAGGATGAGACAAACTCAAGCCTCCTTGGAACAAATAGTTAAGAATCTTCAAGAAGGATATGCTCAGCTGAGCAAAGCCTCTGAAGAATCCAACAAAAGAATGAACCAAGTCTTTGAAGAACAACACCACAGCACAAGGGACAGGGAGTGTCTGGATCAGGACATTAACAAATTGTTTAATGCCTATCATAGCTTAAAGCCCCAACCACAAGGCCAAGCTATGGAGAATCCATATCAACCAGATGACATCAAACCAGATGCCATGAT
Organism: Austropuccinia psidii; assembly: GCA_023105745.1. NCBI lineage: Eukaryota > Fungi > Basidiomycota > Pucciniomycetes > Pucciniales > Sphaerophragmiaceae > Austropuccinia > Austropuccinia psidii. Next base: position 24,648,509 of record JALGQZ010000017.1, on the reverse strand, counting down.
GTTGAATAAGGAAAGATCTCCATCACAATACCAGGATGGAGATGGCATGTCTTATTCAGAGAAGGAAACCTTGAAACAGCTTCCTGAGGCCTCAAGCTGGCCCAAATTCTCTGGATCAGGAGAATATGATCATATGGAACTCATAGATTATATTGATGGACTCTTCATTGATGTACCAAGCATACCAAATTACTGGATTACTGCTAGACTGAACACTGCATTTAAAGGGCATGCAAGTATATGGTACACTGAAATGAAAGAAATCCATGGCAGAAGGAACTGGCCATGGTGGAAGAGTCAAATAATCCAAAAGTACAGTAATGGAACTTGGATATGGCAAAAGACCATGTCATTTGAAAATGACAAATACTCTGTGGACAAAGATCCATATGAGTGGTGTCTTAGACAGTCTAAAAGACTTAAAGCCATTGATCCTCAAATGAACATTCAAATGAGGAATCATAAACTTCTGACACAACTGCCAGGAGAACTAGAGCATGTAGTAAAGTGCAGATGCAACCAAAATTGCACTCTAGATGATATAGCCAATACCTTACAAGACATAAGGAAAAGGACTAATATAGGGAAATTCACCCCATATAGAAGCAGCAGTTTCAAAGAGAAACAACCTTTCAGGGTGGAGTTTAAAGACAAACCCGGAGAAAGAGTGGCAGAAGTGGCAAAGAAAAAGAATTCTTGTCACAATTGTGGTTCAACAGACCACTATGCCAACAACTGTCCAAAAGCAAAGAAGAAAGTCTATGCTATAGAAAAAGTCCCTGAAGAAAAACCTCCAACAGAGGATTCTGAATCAGACTCTATGGGTGATGCCATTAGAGAACCATCTGATGAGGATCAAGACCCAAGAGAGGAATTTCTAGTGGAATACCAAGAGGAAACCCCACTAGAAATCCAGGATATACAGTTGGAAGCAGGCATGCCACAAGACACTTCCAACAAGAACTTGTGTAAACATACACAAGATGCACAAACATTCCTGGTTACACCAACCAAAGGAATGGCATATATACATGGAACAGCCACAAAAATGACTGTATGTATTGACAATGCTCAGCATCCACTGATCATTGACAGTGGAGCACACTGCTCCATAGTGGCCAGAAATTATCTGGATAACCACTTCCCAAACTGGGAAAAAGAACTCTTGCCCACCAGGGCAAAGAACTTTAAGAGTGCATCTGGAAAGATGACCTCTATTGGGACAATTATCAAGGAGATAATTATACCCCACAGGAAGGGTAATATTAGACTCAACCCAGAGTTTGTAGTGCTTGAAGATGCCCACATCCAAGGGTTTCTACTGGGAACAGATTACCAGAGGATGTATGGCATAGATATTTACAATAGTAAAAATAGGAATATTACCATTGGTACTAACAAGGAAAAGAAATTTTCTCTTGATATATACCAGATATCTTCTCAGGACCCACTGGAAGAGCTTCTGAAAGAATTCAGAGAGGGACAGTTTAGCACTACCCTCACCAGTAAACAAAAACTAAGTTTACTGAAGATGCTGAGGAAGAACAGACCAGCATTTGCCATTGGGGAAGAACCACTAGGCAAGATTGAAGGCCATGATATAGAACTATATCTGGATGTGGAAAGACCTTATCCACCCATGCTGAGGAGACCTCCTTATCCAGCAAGTCTGGAAACCAGGAAAGAAATTGAAAAACACATCAATGAACTCCTGGACATGGATGTCATCAGGAAGATTGGACATAATGAAATAGTGGAAATCACCACTCCTGTCCTGATCACCTGGCATGATGGCAAGTCTAGATTGTGTGGAGACTTCAGAGCCCTGAATAACTACACAAAAGCAGACAGGTACCCTATACCAAGGATACCTCATGCCCTGGATAAGCTGGCAAAAGCCAAATACATAACCAAGATGGATTGTATGAAAGGCTTCCACCAAAATGGAGTTAAACCAAACTCTATGAAGTTGCTCAGAATAATATGCCATATGGGCATATATGAGTACACCAGGATGCCATTTGGCATCAAGAATGCACCAGCCCACTTCCAAAGGATGATGGACACCATATTTCAAGAAGAAATAATGGAAGGCTGGATGGTAGTATATATTGATGATATCATTATATACTCAGAGACATGGGAAGACCATGTACAATACATAGACAGAGTGCTAAGTAAATGTACACCCATCAATCTGAAAATTTCACTTAAAAAGTGTAATTTTGGCCAACAAGAGCTACTAGCTCTAGGACACAAAGTCTCAGGCCTTAGTCTGGCAATTGACCAGAACAAAGTAGCAGCAGTACTGCAAAAGCCAGTACCAAAGAACATTAAAGAGATGCAATCTTTCCTTGTATTTGCTAGCTACTATAGAAACCACATCAAAAACTTTGCCCACATAACTAGTAGTTTATACAAGTTATGCTCAAAGGATGTAGTTTTTGAAATAACCAAGGAAAGGAGGGATGCATATGAGAGGATCAAATATGAACTCACCAACACACCTGTGCTCATCTTGCCTGACTTTGAACTACCATTCAAGTTATATATAGATGCATCATGCAGTCAAGGCTTGGGAGCAGCCCTTCACCAAAGACAAATTGTGGATGGTGAACCAAGAGAAGGTGTAATATGTTACATCTCCAGGCAGCTGAAAGATTCAGAAGCCAGGTATGGGGCCACCCAGACAGAATGTCTATGTCTAGTCTGGGCTCTAGAAAAACTCCATTATTATTTGGAGGGTGCATTCTTTGAAGTCTACACAGACTGCACAGCCTTGAAGTCTTTACTAAACATGAAGACTACTAATAGACACATGCTGAGATGGCAAATAGCCATCCAGGAGTATAGAGGGAACATGACCATCATATACAAGGAAGGTAAAAGCCATACCAATGCAGATGGCCTCAGCAGATGGCCACTGGAAAATGTCAAAAGCAATCCAGCTTATGACCCTGAAGTTGCTGCAAAAATTCCTATCCATTTTATGGAAATAAATAGGAAGAAGAACTTCAGATTCTCTGAATGGGCACCAAGGAGTGGTACCCTTGACAGTGGAAAAACTGATTCAGAAGGGACAGAAACCCCCATACTGGGAATAAGTTCCTCAGAACTGCACAATGAATTTTTCAATGCAGTACTGAAATCTTATGCTAAACACAAACAGTGTAGCATACTACTCCAACTCCTTCAACAAAAATACAGGAGCCCAGAACTGGAAACCCAGCTGGAGGAACCCTGGTTGAGGGCCTATAAGGACAATAAATTCTTCCTTATAGATGGCCTGATTTATCAAAGGGAAAAGCACACCAGTGCACTCACAGTGATAGACAGAGACCACATCTCTTTAATCCTGCAGGAATGCCATGACTGCCCCTATATGGGACACATGAGTGAGGACAGGACTAGAGAGAGGGTAGCACGCACAGCTTGGTGGCCCAAGTGGGAGCAAGAGTTGAGTGAATACATCAACACTTGTGAAAGATGCCAAAAGGCAAATAGAAAACATGGGAAGAAATATGGGTTGCTTCAACATATAGAAGAACCCAAACACCCATGGGAAACCATCAACATGGACTGGGTCACAGGACTTGTCCCAGGAGGCAAAGAAAACTACAATGCCTGCTTAATCATAGTTGATAGGTTCAGCAAGAGCATGAGATGTCTACCATGCCATAAAGAGGACACAGCCATGGACACTGCTCTGTTATTTTGGAATAACATCATATCCACCTGTGGAGTCCCTAAGATCATAATCAGTGACAGGGACCCAAAATTCATATCTGAATTTTGGACCAATTTATATGACATGCTTGGCACCAAGCTTGCTTTTTCCACAGCTTACCATCCACAAACAGATGGCCTAGCTGAGAGGATGATCCAAACAATGGAGGACATCCTCAGGAGGTTCTGTGCTTATGGCATGGAATACAAGGACCATGAGGGATACACCCATGATTGGGTCACCCTCTTACCAGCAGTCCAACTGGCTTATAATACAAGCCAGCACTCTACCACAGGAAAAACACCTGCACTGGTAAAGAAAGGGTGGAATCCCCTTTTACCTGTGGATCACTTGAAGAAAAATCTTCTGACCATCCACCCCACAGCCAAGGACTTCCATGATATGTGGAAGAAAGCCTGTGATACTGCTGCCAAATGCATAGCTGAGGCCAAAGAATATAACAAGCAAAGGTGGGACAAATCACATATGGAACCTGACTTCAAGGAAGGGGACCAGGTGGTACTGTCTACACTGAACTTTAGCAATCTCAAAGGACCCAAGAAAATGAGAGACTCATTTGTAGGGCCCTTCACTATCTTTAAGTTGATAGGGAAGAATGCAGTAGAGGTCAAGCTCACTGAGGAGTTTTCTAGGAAACACCCAGTCTTTCCAGTGAGCCTGGTCAAACCATACTTCCAAACAGAGGAGGATAAATTCCCCACCAGGAAGAAAAACATCACTCCACCAGAAATAGTGGAAGTAGAAGACTCTCCTGGACCTGTGAGTAAAATCATCAGGGCCAGAAAAATCAGACTTAATGGGAAGGATCAGAGACAATATCTAGTCAGATTCAAAAACCAGACAGCTGACAAAGACAAATGGTTGGCAGAGGATGCCATACCAGATGGGAACCTTCATCTAAGGAGATTCAGGGCCTCTAGGAGGACTGAACAGTCTCATCAATGATGAGCCTTTTTTAGAGGGAGGGTATGTCAGCCTGTGACTCAAAACCAGAGCACAAGCATGACAGCCAAAATACCATAAACCAATGGTATAGCCAAGATACCACCAAAACATGGAGCTGAGCCAAATTAGCTCAAAAGGTATCAAAAGAAAAGAGGAAACTCACCTCTTTCTGAAAATATAAGTCCCATCACCATAGGACAAGAAATAACAAAGTTATTCCTGCTCAAAGTTATTGCTGAGCATAAACCTTAATTTTCACCTCTCATCTAAAATCTAGAAGGAGAGGCTTAACCCCATCAAATGGGTATTCAAAATGCAGCTCTAAGCCAGGGCTATCTAATGGTGTCAGCCAAACTGAGCTAGCACCAGTATTACTTGAGTTATGGTCAAATTCAGACCAAATAAGGGTGAACAAAACATTCACCTCTCATCTAACTTTTACAGTTTTAGTGTGAGATACTTAAAGTGGGGTCTTTTTGGAAAGAGCACAATCAGGGCTATCTGATGGTTCCATCCATTTCCTCGTAGCTCAACTACAACAGAAGTTATTGGCCAAACAAGCATAATACAGCTTTTGCCCAGACCACACCAATGTACAAGAATACTTGTACATGGGATAACTTTGTCATATTTAATGATAACTATGTCAAGTTGGGTACCATTGTGTAGAGCTCATACAGAGCTATTCAATGAACCAATTTTGAGCTTGATATCTCAAAGGCTGACAGAGCTATTACCATTTTAAGGTAAAAATCCCACCTGCTGTCATATACAGCCTTACCATGGGATAATATCCCATAACCATGAACATGAGGTGTCAAATAGATGAAGAAGCATGTTTTTACTTCAATACCTCATATGTCAGTCAATACTGGGGTCCCATACAGTTTCTGTACAGCATTCTACACGTCATACACGTCAGAATCAGGCTGTGAGGTCCCCAGATGAAATTTTCACCTTGTATTGGTGAAAACCGCCCAGATGTGGTTTCAAAACCACATCTGAGCCCAATACAGGGTATAAAGGCTGTTTGCAAACCACAAGTCTGTCCTAGAGAGTGAAAAATATTCACTTCCTCTACGTGGAAAGGTCTAGCAGCCTTTCCACCTCAATTTCAGGATAAAAGGAGGGCTTTTCACAGCCAAAATCACTTCCTCATCCTGCTCTTGAATAACCTACATAGTAAACTGTCAAAAACAGTTTTACTCTTGGTTAATAATCAGGTATAATTATAAGTTTTAATTATTGTAGTCTTTTATTATTGTAACCCAACAGATAAAGCTGCACCCAGGGCTTTCAACAGTGCTCACCACCACTATAACCACTATAGTAAAGCCCTTTAAATTTATTTTTAATCATCTCAAAAACTTCTTAAAGCATTTTTTACCGTGTCACAAACATAGTTTGAGTTGTAAATAGCCTACATTACCACTCTTTCATAGTTTCATCCTGACAGATGTGGAAAGGCCTTATCCACCCATTCTGAGAAGACCTCCATATCCAGCAATCCTGGAAACTAGTAAAGAAATTAAGAAACACATAAATGAGCTACTAGACATAGATATCATCAGGAAGATAGTACACAATGAAATAGTGGAAATCACCACTCCTTTCCTTATCACTTGGCATGATGACAAATCTAGGTTGTGTGTGGATTTCAGAGCCCTAAATAACTACATAAAAGCTGATAGGTACCCTATACCAAGGATATCTCATGCCCTAGATAAACTGGAAAAAGCCAAATATATAACCAAGATGGATTGTATGAAATTCTTCCACCAGAATGGAGTTAAACCAAACTCCATAAAGTTACTCAGAATTATATGCCATGTGGGTATATATGAGTATTCAAGAATTCCATTTGGCATCAAAAATGCACCAGCCCACTTCCAGAGGATGATGGACACAATATTTCAAGAAGAAATATTAGAAGGCTGGATGATAGTATATATTGATGACATCATTATATAATCAGAGACATGGGAAGACCACATGCAGTACATAGACAGAGTATTAAGTAAATGCACACCCATCAATCTGAAAATTTCACTTAAGAAGTGCAATTTTGGCCAACAAGAATTACTATCACGAGGAAATAAAGTCTCCAGCCTTAGTCTGTCCATAGACCAAAATAAAGTAGCAGCAGTACTTCAAAAGCCAGTACCAAAGAACATCAAAAAGATGTAATATTTCCTTGGGTTTGCTAGCTAATGAAGAAACTACATCAAATATTTTTCTCACATAACTAGTAGTCTATACAAGTTATGCTCAAAAAATGTATCTTTTGGAATTACCAAGGAAAGGAGAGATGCATATGAGAGTATCAAACATGAACTCACTAATGAACCTGTCATGATACTTTCTGAAGTTAAATGACCATTCAAGCTGTACACAGATGCAGCCTGTAGTCAAGGATTAGGAGAAGCCCTACACCAAAGAAAAATTGTGGATGGTAAACCAAGGGAAGGGTTGATATGCTGAATTTACAGGCAACTGAAAGATTTAGAAGCTAGGTATGGAGCAACCCATACTGAATGCCTATGACTAGTCTGGGCCCTTGAGAAACTCCATTATTATCTGGATGGTGCAGTATTTGAATTCTATACATACTTCACAGCACTTAAGTCTTTACTTAATATGAAGACTACCAATAGACACATGTTGAGGTGGCAAATATCAATCCAACAGTATGGAGGTAACATGACCATCATATAAAAAGAAGGCAAAAGCCACACCAATGCAGATGGCCACTGGATAATGTCAAAAGCAACCCAGCTTATGACCCTGAAGTAGCAGCCAAGATCCCCATCCATTTCATGGAAATAGACAGGAGGAAAAACTTCAGATTTTTTGAATGGGAAACAGAGCGTTGTACCCCAGACAGTGAAGAAACTGAATCATAAGAAGCAGAAACTCCCATATTGGGGATAGGCTCCTCAGAACTACACAATGAGTTCTTCAGTGCAGTAATAAAAACTTATGCCAAATACAAACAGTGTGGCATATTGTTGCAACTCTTTCAACAGAAATGCAGGAGCCCAGAACTGGAATCCCAGTTAGAGGAGCCCTGGCTGAGGGACTATAAGGACAACAAATTTTTCCTTATAGATCGACTACTCTATCACAGAGAGAAGCACACAATTGCCCTCAAAGTGGTGGACAGGGGCCACCTATCCCTTATCCTTCAGGAATTTCATGACTGCCCCTATATGGGACACATGAGTGAAGACAGGACCACAGAAAAGGTGGTAAGCATAGCTTTGTGGCCCAAATGGAAGCAAGAGTTGATTGAATATATAAGCACTTGTGAAAGATTCCAAAAGGCAAACAGAAAACAAGGGAAGATATATGGGCTACTTAAACACATAGATGAACCCAAACAACCATGGGAAACCATTAATATGGACTGGGTCACAGGACTTGTCCTAGGAGGCAAAGAAAATTTCAATTCCTGACTTGTCATAGCTGATAGGTATAGCAAAAGTGTGAGGTGCTTGCCATGTCATAAGGAGGACACAGAAATGGATACAGTGTTGTTATTTTGGAATAACATCCTAGCCACATGTGGAGTCCCAAAAGATTTCATCAGTGATAGGCACCCAAAATTCACATCAGAATTTTGGACCAACCTTTATGACATGCTAGGCACAAAGCTTGCATTTTCCACAGCCTACCATCCACAGACAGATGGCTTAGCTGGAAGGATGATCCAAACAATGGGGGACATCATTAGAAGATTCTGTGAATATGGCATGGAATATAAGGACCATGAAGGGTATACTCATGACTGGATTACACTTCTCCCAGAGGTTCAGCTAGCTTACAACAAAAGCCAGAACTCTACAACAGGGAAGTCACCCTTACTGGTAGAAAAAGGGTGGAACCCCTTATTTCCTGTGGATCACCTAAAGAAAAATCTTCTGACTATCCACCCCACAGCCAAGGACTTCCATGACATTTGGAAGATAGCTTGTGACACAGCTGCTAAGTGAATACCTGAAGCTAAAGAATACAACAAGAAGAGGTATGAAAAGACACATATGGAACCAGACTTCAAAGAAGGGGACCAAGTGTTAGTGTTTACACTCAACTTCAATAATCTTAAGGGACCAAAGAAAGAGATAGACTCATTTGTGGGACCCTTCACTATCATTAAACTGATAGGGAAGAAGGCAGTTGAAGCTAGACTCACAGAGGAATTCTCCAGGAAACATCCAGTATTCCCAGTGAGTCTGTTCAAACCATACTTCCACACAGGTGAGGACAAGTTCCCCTCAAGAAAGAAGACTACCAAACCACCAGAGATAGTGGAAATGGAAGGCTCCCCTAGACCTGTGAAAAAGATCATCAAGGCCAGGAAGATTGAAGTTAATGGTAGATACCAGAGACAGTATTTGGTCAGATTTAAAAACCAGACAGCAGGGAAAGACAAATGGTTGGCAGAGGATGCCATATCAGATGGAAACCTTCATCTCATGAGCTTCAGGGCCTCTAGGAGGACTAAGAAGTCTCATAAAGGATGAGCCTTTTTTGCAGGGAGGGTATGCTGGCCTGTGACCCAAAACCAGAGCACAAGCATGACAGCCAAATACCATAAACCAATGGTAAAGCAAAGATACCACCAAAAAATGTAACTGATCCAAATCAGCTCAAAAGGTATCAAACAAAAGGGGAAACTCACCTCTTTTCAAATATAAAAGTCCCATTATCGTAGGACAAAGAATAACAAAGTTATTCCTGCTCAAAATTGTTGCTGAGCATAAACCTTAATTTTCACCTCTCATCTGAAATCAAGAGAAAGAGGATTAACCCCAGAAAATGGGTATTTAAATCAAAGCTCCAAGTCAGAGATATCTAATGGTACTAGCTAAACTGGGCTAACACCAAAATTACAGAAGTTATGGCCAAAATAAGGTCAAATAAGGGTGAACAAAATATTCACCTCTCATCTAACTTTTACAATTTTAGTGTAAGATACTTAAAGTGGGGTCTTTGCAAAAAGAGAACAATCAAAGATATCTCATGATGTATTTCATTTCTCCATATCTCATCTAGAACAAAAGTTATGGAGCAAATAAGCTCCATACAGATATTGAGAAAATCATATGTATGAATAACAAAGCTTGTACATGGAATAACTTTGCCATATTTAATGTTACCCATACCAAATGAGGTACCACTGTGTAGATCTCATTCAGGGATACACAATGAACCAGCTTTTATCTCAGTATCTCAAAAACTGACAAAGGTATAGCAGTTGTAGGGTTAAAATCCCACAATTGGGACAATAAACCTTTACTGTGGGATAATACCCCACCACCATGATTATGAGGTGTCAAACAGACAAAGAAGCATGTTTATAATTCAATAACTCATATTTTATTTAATACTGGGGTCCCATACAGGTTCTGTACAGCATTCTATGCATCATACACGTCAGAAAAGGGCTGTGTGGTCCCCAGATGAAAGTTTTCACCCTGTATTGGTGAAAACTGCCCAGATGTGGTTTCAAAACTACATATGAGCCCAGTAAAGTGTATACAGGCTTTGTGGAAACCACAATCCAGTACCCAGAAGTAAAAAACACTTCACTTCCTCTACATGGATGGTCTAGAGGGCCATTCCACCCCATTTTAGGATGAAAGGAGGCCTTTTCTCCACCAGAAAGGGTTTCCTCATCCTGCTCTTGAATTCCTATGTAGTAAAGCTGTCAAAAAAAGCCATACTCTTGGAAAATAAACAGGTATAATTATATTCTTAATTATTGTAGACTTTATTATAATAATCTAATTGGTAAATCTGCACCCAGGGCTTTCAATAGCACTCACCACCACTAAATCAATTTAGTAAAGCCTTTAATTATCAATTGAAACCCTTTTATCACTATTTTATCCATTTCAAAGTCATAGTTAAATTTTTATATACCATTATTATCACTTTATCATAGACTAAGCCTGACGATTTCAGCATTCAACAGTAATCCTTGAAGCACTCATAATGTATGGTCTTGGGTTCTGGAATGAATTATTTGGTATTCTCAAAGAAAAAAAAGGTATCAGAAGATTGGATCTCTCACCATTGTTTCAAGAAGTCATTACTTTTACAGCACCAGGATTTGATTTTTTCATAAATGACACATCTTCCAATGGGGTACTATCTTGCCTATATAGTATATCTTGAATGGGAAAGCCTATATCAGTAACCATCACAGCCTTAGGGATCCAAACAAAAGGAGATTATTTTTTGAATAATCAAAAACAATTGTTCTCTTTTAGCATTTCATCATTTTTCAGAAAACAGGAAGATTTTCAAAAGGATGTTGAACACAAATTTGGGGTTTTAAAAGAATTATTTGCAATAAGCAAATCCCCTGATTGTGCATGGAAGATAAAAGATCTCAATTAAATCATTATTTCATGCATCATCCTCTACAATATGACTCTGGAGGATGAAAAGGGGATTGTGCTAGAATAATGGAACATAACCCCATGCAATAATTTACCGAGCTTGGAATATGTCTCTGAATTTCAAAAAAATTAAATAAATTAACAACTTAGAAGTTCATCACAAATGAAATTCTGAAATCATTGAGCATTTGGTGCAAACTTAGAGGTGATGAGGATCACAAAATTTATTTATTTTTCTTTTTTGAGTCCTTCTTTTTTTGTATTTATTTTGGAATACACTCAAAAATCTGTTTCATAAACTTGAATTTAACTTCAAAAATAGAAATGAAATTATTATTTTCCCTCCACTCCAAATTTTTTACAGTCATTATATTAAATAATAAAATAATTAATTTTTTCAACATTAAATTAAACAACTTCTAATAATTCTTTAGCAAAAAAGGAAATTCAATTCCAAAAATAAAAAAAAGTAAAGATAGGCTGTATAAAGCAACAAGCAAAGATTCAAAAAAAGGAGTGAGATCTTCAGCTATTTTGGTTTTCAAAATCATCCATACTTTCTATAAAGAAATTCAACACTAGCTCTTTCTTTTGACTTCAATATTCCTTAATTTTTTCATTCATAGCCAATATTTCTTTGCCTATCATTGAGTAATTGGCTAATTTCTGAAGTACCTCAGACTTCCTCAATACTATATTATGGTGATGTTTTGTTTTGAAGCTATTTCTTTGTGCATATCTTCCAATTCATTCAATTGTTTTTACCTGGCCTTTTTTAACTTCATAAAATACTTTTCTTTTTTTGTATCCAAAAGGGATTAGAAAATCGGAATAACCAACTGTTGTTATTCTTGTTGTTGAACAAGGACACCTCGTTTAATTTTGAATGAAATTTTTCATTTTTTCTTTCTATGTAGGCTCTTGAATATCAAAATTTCATATTGGGTGGCTGATGTCAGGATGATACTATGATAAAGGTATAACTAGGCTAATTACAACTTTAACTGTGTATGTGACACGGCAGAAAATGATTTAAAAAAGATTTATAAGGGTTTTATAATAAAATAAAAGGGTTCTACTATTGAGGAATAGTGGTGGTGAGCGCTATTGAGAACCCTGGGTGCAGGCTTTATCTGTTGGATTACAATAATAGAGTCTACAATAATTAAAATTATAATTATACCTGATTATTAACCAAGAGTAAAACTGTTTTTGACAGTTTACTACGTAGGTTATTCAAGAGCAGGATGATGAAAGGTTTTTGGCTGTGAAAAGCCCTCCTTTTATCCTGAAATTGAGGTGGAAAGGCTGCTAGACCTTTCCACGTAGAGGAAGTGAAGATTTTCACTCTCTAGGACAGGCTTGTGGTTTGCAAACAGCCTGTATACCCTGTATTGGGCCCAGATGTGGTTTTGAAACCACATCTGGGCAGTTTTCACCAATACAGGGTGAAAATTTTCATCTGGGGACCTCACAGCCTGATTCTGACGTATATGACGCGTAGAATGCTGTACAGAAGCTGTATGGGACCCCAGTATTGACTGACATATGAGGTATTGAAGTAAAAACATGCTTCTTCGTCTATTTGACACCTCATATTCATGGTTATGGGATATTATCCCATGGTAAGGCTGTATCTGACAGCAGGTGGGATTTTGACCTTAAAATGGTCATAACTCTGTCGGTTTTTGAGATATAAAGCTCAAAGTTGGCTCATTGAATAGCCCTGTATGAGCTCTACACAATGGTACCCAACTTGACATGGTTATCATTAAATATGACAAAGTTATCCCATGTACAAGTATTTTTGTACATTGGCGTGGTCTGGTCAAAAGCTGTATTAAGCTTGTTTGGCCAATAACTTCTGTTGTAGTTGAGTTATGAGGAAATGGATGGAACCATCAGATAGCCCTGATTGTGCTCTTTCCAAAAAGACCCCACTTTAGGTATCTCACACTAAAACTGTAAAAGTTAGATGAGAGGTGAATGTTTTGTTCACCCTTATTTGGTCTGAATTTGACCATAACTCAAGTAATACTGGTGCTGGCTCAGTTTGGCTGGTACCATTGGATAGCCCTGGCTTAGAGCTTCATTTTGAATACCCATTTGATGGGGTTAAGCCTCTCCTTCTAGATTTTAGATGAGAGGTGAAAATTAAGGTTTATGCTCAGCAATAACTTTGAGCAGGAATAACTCTGTTATTTCTTGTACTATGGTGATGGGACTTATATTTTCAGGAAGAGGTGAGTTTCCTCTTTCTTTTGATACCTTTTGAGCTAGTTTGGCTCAGTTCCATGTTTTGGTGGTATTTTGGCTATACCATTGGTTTATGGTATTTTGGCTGTCATGCTTGTGCTCTGGTTTTGAGTCACAGGCTGACAGCTGATATGATATTGAATACAACCATATTCATAAATGAGATTTTTAACGAATAATTTTAAATAGATCATGCTGTTGCCACCTGATGTTGAGATAATGAACTACTTTGATTGATGAGCTTAACTTGACTAAGACAGCCATTTAATTTTTTAAGTGAATTTTGTACTAATCTCCATTGGCTTCTGAGGCTTAAAAATGTGCATAAAGGAGCTGGAATTTGTATTTGATAGTGTTTCAGTACTTTCTCCCAAAGGTTTGATGTTTTTTAGTCACTACTAGGGAAGGGATTCAGACACATTTAGCCATTATTTTCAGACTTATCAATTTAATTTTATAATAAAAAGAAACAAATAAATAGTTTTTTGTGAATTAAAATGGGAAATATAAAATAATAATACATGTTATTTTTTCCTGCCAGTAATCTTGCTTTAGAACTATTCTTGCATATGAAAGTTTTCCTCTTTTAAAAGAAGTAATGGATCCAATGACATCTGGAAAGGTTTTTCTCAAATGAAAAGAATTTACTGTGGATTTGAAGAATAGTGGAAAATCTGAAGTCTGAAGTTTGTTTACAGAGAAAACGATTTCATTGGAGAAATATCTTTCACATATTTTGAATATATGTGAGCTTGTGATGTATGTACAGCATACCCATAAGGCCACAAAGAACTTTTTATAAAGTTTATTTAGTCTTCAACAGACCTATCAAGTTAATTTAAAACAAAAAATAGTTATAAATTTATTTTTGATAAGAAAAGTTATAATTATTATGTCATTTTTGAAGGCTCCCCCAAAACAACCTAGGGTAGAGCCATAGGGTGTTATACCCAAAAATGGCCATTTCTTATGCTATTGGAAGTCTTAAGAGCCTCACGGTACACATATACATTTTTTACAATTTTTACTGAAAATTTTTAAATTGTTAATTTTAAGCTTAAATTTAAAGTTGCATAGGGGTTATACAAACTTAAAAAAATTTAGGTAAAATCAAGGTGTGGTGTATATTTTCTGAATTAGCTAGGTATTGGCCATACAGGATGTAAGTATTGAATGAGCTCAATTTACATTGGTTTAAAGCCATTTTATGGATTTAAATAAATAAAAGGACGAAATCAATGCAGAAAGGTGGGACAAAGGAAAAACATCAAAAAGAGCCAAAGTACCCAACCTTTGGGATCTGCAAAGACACTATTAGGGCTTTCCACCTTTATTAGATCATTTTCAACCTTATTCAAACTTTAAGATTAGACATTGATTGAAAATTCAAGTTTAAACTGGTTTTATACCAATTCAGACAGGAATTTCAAGCTGCCAAAGGGTAAATCCTCATATTCAGGCTTTTAATACAGGCTTTAAGTACTGTCAAAGCTTAAAGAAGCTTAATCTTACAAGTTATAAGTACTAAAACATTATCAAAAGCTAAGTTTTGGTTTTTATTGCTATTTTACATCAAAAAATGGTAATAACTTCAAAAATTCATTAAAAATACAATTCTTAATGGATTTTCTTGAAGGTTTCACACAGTTTAAAATTTAATGTAATATATCTATAATTCAAATCTTAAGTATCTTATTTAAAAGTTTTAGTTGGTAATTAGCCTTGAAATTAACTTTTTAATTATTCTTCAAGAAAATTTAGATTTCTTCAAAAATTCAGCTTAAGAGATGTTTGATTGAAGCTTTTCTTTTAGCTTGTTCATGTGATGAGCTTGAATATAAACAAACTCATTTTATATTTAAGCTTGAAACAATTTAACCAAAAGTGGATTAGAGCTATTTGGATTTAAGAATATAACTGGTCACTTCAAATTGGAATGAAAAATAAGTTAACTTAAGTTAAAAATCTTGTTTTTAAGAATGGTGTTTCTGCTTTACCTTAGATTTCCCTTTATATATATTATGAATAATGAGTGCTGCTATGAAGGAATAAAAAGAGCCTTCAATCACTTTTTTTGTCAATAATCATCATTCAATGAATCATATTAGAAATTTAAACAGGTCAAGCTTTATTAATATAATATCTTATTATTGAAAGTATTTCTCAATTATTCTGTTATTTATAAATTATAAATTAAAGAATTTTAGTCATAAAATTCAGATTATATTGCTGTAATCACCAATAATTCAATTTATTTAATAAAATTGTTGTCTTGAATATCTTTTAAAATCCCCAAATTCCTCCAAAAAGTCTAAAAATTGTATTTTATCACATAAAAATATTGGTTTTTTGGCATGTATTTAGCTTGAAAAGATTATTTCATACTATAACTGTTGTTTTTTGACGTATTGTATTAAATAAATACTATGAGTAAGTTTTGTCCAGATTTCTATTTTTTATCTAGTATTAGTATTTTTATATGGAATTTCTCTATAACATTTATCTCTGCACAGTGTGTGTGATTTTTCCTTTACAAATATTATTTGTATTATCTGTAAGTGGATAAATATTATTGTCTTCCTCATATAATTTTCTCATTAAGAGATTCTATACTTCTTATTATTATAGCTGTAAGTCACTAATATAGTAATAGAATAATTATAATTTATAATAATTGTTAAGATTTTTTATTATCAAATTATTTCATAATAATTGATTCTTTTTTTATATAATTATTTTTTAATAATTATATTAATTTGTGGTCATAATATTTAATTATATTATATTTTCTACTGAGGAAAGTCATAGTAATCTTCATATTTGTTACAATTATCAGGAGTTTAATAGACAAACATTACATTTGGGGGTCTGGACATGATTTTAACCAATTTTTGGGACGTAAATCATATTCTAGACCTTATTTTACTTCTTTTGACATAAAATTGCCAAATTTATTTGAATTTTAGTTTTTGGGACTTATCCCTTAAAAATAATCTTTATTATATTAATGAATTTATTTTTCTTAAAAACATTTTTTGAAACAATATACTATTGAGTGATTCTGAACAACTTTCAATTGTCTATCTACTGGCTTTTTCAAATCACAGACTTGAAGCTTACTCTTTAGGTTATTCTAGTATAAATTGAATAATAATATGATTTTGATTAATAATTTATTAATCACATAACTATTATTTATTTAAAGAAAATAAAAAAATGAAAATCTTTACTTAAAAATATTTTTTTTACTCTTTAGGAAATTTCTTTGCTTTGGCATAATTTGCCATAAAATTACTTTATTGCAGCTTTATCAAATAAGTTGAGTTCAAAAGTTCTTTTTATTATTATTTATTAATAAAAACAACCTATAGTATTTTTTGATTCTAGCTTCATCAATCAGACAAAGGTCTTTTAACTCTAGCATCTCAGAGTCAAGTGTTGAAATTCAAATCAGCCCAAGACTAAAAGATTTACTTTCAAAGGAACCCTCTAAGGTTCCATCAGGTGAATGTAACCCTTTTCTTAGAAAAAGTTTCTTTGAATTGACATGAAATGACTCCTACTAGAAGTGAAAGCAACTAATACATCCAATAAAATGGATCTGGACCAGGACATTCAAGTCATGAATCCAAAAGACAAGAATGTCAGCCAAGAGGAGAGGCACAAATGGAGGATTATAGAACTTCCACCAGTCCCCATATGTTAGCAAACAACTTTAAAGCTCTTATTGAGAGTACAGAAGCTGATATAGCTTCTATTACTGCTTTCAGATCTGAAAAACTTCCAACAAGAAGCAGTAGAGATATACCAGTCTCAGTACAGGAACTGGTTTATGGCAGAAACGCAGAAGGAGTGGGAACTTCTTCCAATCCTCTGGATAGGAAAAATGAACTCATATCTCCAAGTAAAGAAGTTCTTAGGACCAGAAGGAACAGAGGACCTTCTGAAAGGCTGGAGCCCAATTTCTGTCAGAGGGCAAGTCCAACAGATAAAAGCCTGGTTGATATAGTGATGAATGTATGGATCTCATACATGTGCAAGATGCTAAAATTCAGAAAACCAAACCTGCCAGAGGTAAATTTTATACATCTGGATCATCTTGTATCACTAATATTGTGATAACCAACAGAGAAGCCAAGATAAACCTTTACTCAGGTGCTTTCTGTTCTTGTTTTTGTAAGAGCTATCTTTAAAAAGCTTATACCAATTGTAAAGAGAAATTGATTTTAATGGAAGGTATAAAATTCAGTAGTGTTAGCCAGGATATCCCCCCTTTAGGCATTCTTAAAGCGGAAAGTTTGTTCCCTTACCCTGCAAGGAGTATTGGACTGAAAGTTAAATCTTTTGTTATTAATAACTGCACTTCACAGCATTTCATACTTGGGAATAATTATCTTAATATCTATGGTATTGATATTATTAATCATGATAAAAGATATTTTACAATAGGGGAAAATAAGAGACAAAAATATTTCTTTCCCCTAGAAAAGAAAGAAATAAATGTCATAAGACAAGTAAAACATTTCAAAAAGGAGAAATTTGTGACTGATAAACTAATTGAAGCACAAATTAGTCCTGAATTAACATCAGATATGAAGGAAGAGCTTATTGAAATCCTATTCCAATATAGGGAAGACTTTGCTTCTGATAATGAACCACTAGGGTCCATTAAAGTCCATGAAGTGGAGACTATGATTAATTTGGAAAGACCTTATTCTCCACTATTAAGAAGACCAGCTTACCCAGATAGCCCTAGGGCTAGAAAAGCATTGGAAACTCATATTAATGAGCTGATGAAACTGTAATTTCTCACAAAATTTGAACATAATGAGGAAGTAGAAGTCACAACCCCTATCATCATTACTTGGCATAATGAAAAATCAAGGATGGTTGGTGATTTGGAGCATTGAATAACTATACTGTTCCAGACAGGAATCCAATTCCTAGAATACATGAGACTCTAACTCAATTATCTGAAGCAAGGTTAATCACTTCTATGGATGCACTTAAAGGTTTCCATAAGAGTTTTTTGACACCACATTCTAGGTAATTATTGAGAATAATTTCTCATTGTGGTATTTATTAATATTTGAGGATTCCTTTTGTAATTCAAAACTCACCCTTTCATTATGAAAGAATGATGAATACTATTTTCCCACATGAACTATCAGAGGGATGGTTAGTCATTTACATTGATTACATTAGCATTTGTTCAAAACCTGGCAATTTCATTTAGAGGAACTTTCATTAGTTGTTAAGAAAAGTCTTCAAGTGAACATTAAAATATCTCTTAATAAATGTAATTTTGGGTTTCATAAGCTAAAAGCTCTGGGAAATGTAATTTCAGGACTACGCCTTGGTGTTGATAAAAATAAAGTGGCAGAAGTCTTATTGAAAAAAATGCCCCAGAGCAAAAAAGAAATTATTTCTTTCTTAAGGCTTGCTAGTTATTACAGGAAAAACCTTAATGATCTTGAAATCCATGCCAGATCATTATACAGAATTTGTGATCAACAATCTGTCTTTGAAATTACACAAGAAAGGATTCAGGCATGTGAAAAGATCAAGTATACCTTGACCAATTCACCATAATTATGGATTCCATACTGGAAACTCCCTTTCAAGCTGTATATTTATTCATTTGGTGAAGGCTTAGGTGCAGCTCTTCATCAAGTACAGATTATCAATGACAAACCTTATGAAGGTCCAATTTTTTTTATCTCAAGAAGAATAAACCCGACTGGGGCTAGATATGGAGCAAGTCAAATGGAGTGCCTTTTCCTTGTATGGGCTCTGGAAAAACTTCATTCTTAAATTTATGGCAGTACTTTTGAGGTAATTACTTATATTAATGCTGTTAAATCACTTCATAACATGAAAACTCCAAACAGACACATTTCAAAATGGCAGATTGTTATACATGAGTATAGAGACAATATGACCATAGTAAATAAAGCTGGAAATATTTACAAGAATGGTGATGACTTGAGTAGAGGGGCATTACCCAATACACTTGAACCCCTGACTATGTTCCTGAAAATGCAGACACTCAAATTCCAAATGATGGAATTAACATCACAGATGTGAAAACAGAATTCTTTGAGGAAGTTAGAGAAAACTACAAGCAATATAAGAATAGTCATATTCTTACTTCTCTACTTGACAAATATTTCAAATATTCAGCCTTGGCTAATACTTTGGATGATATATGGAAAACATCATATGAAAATGGAAGATTTCATTTATTTGACAGTACCTTGTATCATAAGTCTAAAAACACATGTGTAACAGTCTTATTTATTAGGATGTTAATTTGCACAATATTACTAGAGTTCAATGACAAAATTTATCCTGTACATATGTGTTAAGACAGAATGATGGAAAGAATCAAGATGTGTGCTTGGTGGCCATCTTGGATAAAATATATCATGGAGTACTTTCATAGTTGTGAAAGATGCCAAAAGGCAAATAAATCTACTGGTAAAAGAGTTGGTTTGATTATGCATATCCAAGAAACAAGTACCCCATGGTAAGTGACTCATATTTATTGGGTGACTGCCTTACCACCTGGTGGTGAGAAAAGCTACAATGCATGTCTTGTTATTGTGGACAAGTACAGCAAAACTCCAATTTTTTACCATATCATAAATATGACACAGCTATGGATATAGCTCTTTTAATCTTTAATAGATCTATACCTCATACTGGTCTTTTTGAAAATATCATTAGTGATAGAGACCCAAAATTTACATCAGCCTTATGGACAAATTTACATAGGCTTTTGGGTACAAAACTCTCATTCTCATCAGCATACCATCCACAGACAGATTGATTAGCAGAAAGAATGATCCAGACCCTTTAGGACATGATCAGAAGAATTTTTGCTTATAGCCTGGAGTTGAAGGACTCTGATGGATTGACCCATGATTGGTGTACATTTATACCAGCATTGAAACTAGCCTACAGGACTTTCATCCATTATTCAAGAGGAAAAACTCCTGCAATGTTGGATTGAGGATGGAACCCCAAACTTCCAGGTGATACTTTGAATAAAGATTCAGTTGATATTCATCCAACTGCTTCAAGCTTCAAATTACTGCTTGATAAATTGAGGAATCATGAAAACCAAAGAATGACTGACTACTTTGAATATGCTAACCAAAAGTAGGATAAAGGTCATAAGACCCCAGAATTCAAAGTAGGGGACTTGATATTTGTTTCAACCTGGAAATTTGATAATATCAAAGGTCCAAAGAAATTTGAATACTCCTTTTCAGGACCATTCATTATTAAAGCCCTTCATGGGACAAATGAAGTACAAGTAGAACTCACAGGAGAGCTGTAAGATAAAAATCCAACTTTCCCTGTTATTCTGTTAAAGAATTACACTTCAAGTGATAAGGAATCATTTCTTTTAAGAAATGAAACATCCTTAAAAGTGCCATCACTTGACCAGAGTTAAGAGAAAAAGGTACTGAAATTTTTGAAAGAAAGAAGACCTAGGGAAAAAAATGAAAGAGAATACTTAGTCAGATACAGAAACCCACAACATGAAAATGAACGGCTTTCAGAAAGTAAAATAAATGATTCCCAAAAGTTTCTCAGAAGATTCAAACATGAGAGAAGACCAATTTTTCAACAAAAAGCTTGGATTGTGTGCTTTACACACTTGAAATTATAAGTAGAGATGTTGGACAGTGGATTATTACCCCCCAATTCAATTGGGGTTATACTATTCAGTGAAAAGTTGCAATTTTTTGGGATAAGGAGCCTGAGCCTGTGAGGTATTTATGACATACCAATAAGGCCAAAATTATATTTTTATGCATTTTATTCAGTCTTAAACAGACTTATCAAGTGAATTCAAAATAAAAAATAACTAAAAAATAAGTATAACTTTATTTTGGATAACCAAAGTTATGGATATTATGTCCTTTTTGGATTCTACACCAAAAATAGCCTATAGTAGACCCATGGGGTGTTATATTCCAAAATGGCTATTTATTATTTTATTAGAGGATTTAAGAATCTCACAGTAAGATTTAACCATTTAAAGAAAATATTAAAATTGTTGAATTTAAGCTTAAATAAGGTTCAATTTAGAGTTTTATAATGCTTATGCAAACTAACCAGAAATTTAGTTAAACATGATGTGTGGTGTATATTTACTTAATTGGGTAAGGATTTACCATACATAATGTAAATATTGCATGGGCTCAATTTAAATTGCTTTAAAGCCATAGAATTGCTTTAAATAAATAAAAGGGCCAAATCCACACAGAAAGGTGGGAAAAAGTAAAAAAGCCAAATAGAGCCAGGGTATTCAACCTTTGGGATCTGCAAGGACTAAATTGAAGTTTTACACCTGTATGGGAGAATTTGAATCTTTACTTAAGCCTTAAAATCAGACTTTGATTGAGCCAAAAAGTTCAAACTGGTTTATCCCAATTTGGAAAGTAATTACAAACTTCCAAAGGGTAAATCCCCATATGCAGGCTTGTAGGAAAGGTTTTAAGAACTTTCAAAGCATAATTAAGTTCAAAAAGTCTTAAATAAGCTTAACATTTAAATTTATAAGTTTCAAAACCTTATTGAAAATTAAGGTTTGGTGTGTATTGCAATGTTATGTGGAAAATAGAAATACCTTTGAAAAGTCATGAAGATCCCATTATTAATGGATTTTGTTGAGATTTTACACAGCTTACAACTCAATTTTATCTGCCTATAAATTAAATTGTAAGTACTTTTTTGGAACAGGATTGATTGTTAATGAGCATTTGAATTGATGTTTTTAATTATTCTTCAAGAAAATTAGGATTTCTTTAAAAATTAATTAAAAATCCAGTTTAAGACATTTTCACTTGAAGTTTTCTCTTTAAGTTGTTCATGAGATGAACTTCAATATAAATAAGCTTTTTTTATATTTAAACTGGATATAATGAACCCAAAAGAGGATTAAAGCTACTTGTATTTAAGAATAACACTGGTAACTTTAAATTGGAATGAAAAAAAGTTACCTTAAGTTAAGAACCTTATTTTTAAGAATGGTTTTCAGTTGCGACCTGAGCAGGCCCTCTATATCTATTATGAATCATGAGAGCTGCTCTGAATTCCTGAAAAGAGCCTTTACATCATGTTTTTTCCATCATCACTCAATCAATTAGACATTTTAAGCAGGTAATATTTTATTCAATATAAGATCTTATCTTATTAAAGTAATTCTTAGGTTATTTTACTCTTTCTAGATCATAAATCAAGAATTAAAATTATATAATTTATATTATATTGTTGTAATCACCAATAATATACTTTACTATATAAAATTGTCCTCTTAAAATATCTTTCAAATCCACAAATTTCCTCTAAAAAGTCTGAAATCTTATTTTATCATAAAAAAGTGGTTTTATTCCTTTAAAATATTGATTTCAAGATTTTATCAACTCATAACATTATTTAATACTATAGCTTTTACTATAGCTGTTGTTGTTTGACTTATTGTATCAGATAAATATTATGAGTAAGTTTTCTCTGAATTTCTATATCTTTTTTATCAAGTGTTAGTTTTTTATGTGGAATTTCTCTATAAGATTTATCTCTGAATAGTGTGTGTGATGATTCTTTTATAAATGATATTATTTTCCACATATAATTTTCTCATTAAGAGCTTTCTTATTTTGTATTATTATAACTGTCAGTGACCATAATCATAATTTATTATTAAACTATTTATAAATAATTACTTATTATTTTGAATAATTATATCAATAATTTGCTTTAATATTAATTTATATTATACTTTATACTGAGGAAATTCATAGTACTCTTGATATTTGTTACTATTATCAAGAGTTTCATGGACAAACCTTACAGCTACCAGCTCCAAGACTGTAGCCTCACTGGATCAAAAGATACCATGCCACTAACATGTGAGTTAATAAAGATAATTATGTTATTTTTCACCTCTCATCTAATTTCTACATCTTTGATGAGAGACCCATCATGTGCCATATTCTCTCGAAGGGCTACTTCAGGGATACACAACAGTTTAGCATTTATCCCTTTATCTACAGTGGATCAAGAGCTATTAGCACTTTTCTCTTGAAACAAAAAAATTACTATTTTTCATAAATTAAAAGATACTTTGATCATATACAGCATTGAAATACCTAATACAAAGTGTACAAAAGGTGTAACCATCTTGTAGGCAAAACTTAAAAATACAACTTGAGAAACCTTTGCACCCTTTATCTTCAAAACTTACAAATTTGTAAACTATTTAAGGCTATAATCCCACACCCAGTGGTATTGTGGGATACTATCACATTGAATTTAATTATGAGGTTTCAAAGAAATCAGGGGTATTTCAAACTATTTATCACTCATCATTTGGACCAAAAAGTTCCACTTCTGCCTGTACTTAGTGGTACTGTGGGATAATCTCTCATCTAGTTGAGCTATGATGTGTCAAAGCTATTCCAATCATTCTTAAACTTTGATTACTCATGACCTGAATTATCAAAGTCCCCCTTAAATGTACTGGATAGCTTATCACACATAAACAGAACCAAAAAAATCCTGGAGGGTCTGTGAGAAAGTTTCTTTACCTTGTGTGGGATAAAAATGGAAACTGGTGGTTCTAAAACCACATCTCATCTCAATTCCGAGAAGTATTGAGACTGTGGGACCACAAGTGAGCCACAGGAGTGAATATTTTCACTCTATGATCATGTCCAAACATTAAAAGTCTTCTGATATCCTGGAGTAAGATGAAAAGAGGTCTTGTCCTAACCATAATAAGATGTGATATTGCTTTGATTGGACTTCTTACATAGTAAAGCTGTCACAAACAGAAGTACTCTTAGAATGAACAAGATATAATTATAACTGTAATTCTTGTTTGAATTATTATTGTAATTCATATGAAAAATAGGGTAGCCAGAGATTCAAGTAAATTGATAACAGCTATATTATTGTAGTAGAGTCTTTTTAAGCTTCTTTTAACTGTTAATTTCATTTCACACTCATAATTGTAGCTCTTTTATCCCTATATCATTGAGCAATCTTGAGATACACTTTATGGAGTTAACCTAGGTTAAGTTGTGTTTTTAATTCAAATCTGACCTTGAATCTATTGATTCATCTATTACAAATAACTATTTGCTTTTTCTTCAATAAAAACGATCAATTTCAAATATGCTTGTGAATTGTGGTTTTTCCTATACAACAGATTACTTAAGCTCATTTGTGGTCAATTTGGGTATGTAAAATATAACTCAAGGTTCAAAAATATAAATGTTACTGAAGATATAATGAATTATCATATCACCATTTATGGGAAAAAGATATTTCCAAGCATCATACACTGTCTTTTCAGCTTAGATACAAGCTCCATAAGTAATTTTATATAATGACTCAAAATTTCCTTGAATTTTTAATTTACATTATTAAAAGGAAATTATTTTCTCCTAGGAAAAAGCTTAATTCTTGTCATTTTATTTTCATTTGTGGAAGTTTTTTATTTAATATCATATTTTAATTAGAAAATTAATATTTAGATTCTTATTAGTAAGCTATAAAGAATAATATAGCTCAGTGTATATATCTGAAGCAATAGCAATACCCCAATTAATCTTCCTGCTTACACAAAATTTTCCCAAAATTTATGAAAACTAGTTTTAACCTTTTCAAATGGTGAAATTCCACCTAACCCCCAGACTTATTCTTACTTTTTCCTTTTATATCTTGGAAAACATGTCTAGGTCACCAGGGTATGATGGCTTCATTAACATTTTTCAGTTGAAGTTGAGTTTCTGAACTCAAATAAAAATATTTTTTTATCTTCCTTTATTGGTATTTAAACTTAAAATTCCTCATAATTATGAGGAAAAGCTGTATTATTAATCAATAATCTTTTTTTACCTCAAATTATGCTTGAGCATGAGCACTTCATGTTGGGAATAGTTGCAGGAATTTGTTGCAATTTTGTCAACTGTTCAGCTTTATACTAATCTTTGGTACTATCCTTATTTTGATAACAAGTTACCTTAGTAGAATAGTAGCTTTATTTTTATGGCCTAGATAATCTGTACCACACTTCAATCAAAGAATTCTCCAATTAAGCATGTAGGAATGTGCCCTTTTCTGAATACTTTAAATCAATCCTGCTACAAATATGTATAGAATCTCAAGCTTAAGTATACAATTATCTCAGAAGCTTTGCTAATATCTTTGAGAACTCAAAATTTTCCTATGGGATAATATAGAAACATACTTTGTAATTGTAGTAATATTTTATTGAAGAAACACTGATTATTCCCATTGCTTCTATCTACCATGCGGGCCCTTTGAAATTCTGAATCTTTTTGTAAATCTTTCTCCTTGGCCTTATACACTTATAAAAGCTTTGTAAATTTATTCCTCAGTATATGGCAAACTCTAAGAGGCTCTTTTTATGAAGTGACACTATTTCATGAAGAAAAACTGTCTTCCTCTAAAATCTTCCTTTCAATAACTCTATAATTTTATATATTTTTCCTTATCTAGAAATAATGGATATTATCCATTATTTGATAGAAATATTCTTTAAATTGTTAATATTTTATATTCAATAATTATTCACAGAAAATCACAAATCATTTAAGATTAAATTAGCCCAGCTTATTCTTTGGCAAATAAATAATGAGGTCATTCTAAATGAAATATAATGCTTGATTAAATTATTTTTCAGCTTTAATTTGGTCATACTCATTCACGAGTGAAATCAACATTATTCCAATCAGTCTTTAAGCTGATTCAGAATAACTTGCGGGAAATTAAAATTATCTTTTCCTTGATAAGTCTCAAATAAATATCAGTTTCAGATCTGATATCCTCATAAACTTTCTAAAAGAGATTAAATAAGATTTCTCCAAAATAGCTTGCAAAAATTCAAAATTATTCTTTCCCTCTTTGCATAAATCCAGTTCATATGATCAAAATCAAAATTCTTAAATTTCTGGGCTCTAACTCTAAACCTTAAATTGAGAAATTTTTAAAACATTTCACCTGCAGAGCTTAAAACTTTTTTTTATAAATCTTTGGATTTTTGGTTGAAAGATTCACTTCCTTCATAAATTCAGGATCATGAATTATGTTATTTCAAGTCACACTAATATTTTTATTAAAAAAACTATGTTTCACTAATTTGATTTTTTATTTAATATAAATGATGATTTTTCTATTTAATATAAAGCAGTCATGACTGATTTGATATATACCATTTATGTTTTGTTTCATATAAGGCATTGATGGTTTATTTTATATAAAGAATTCATGGTTTATTTCATATAAATCCTTCATGGCTTATTTCATATGAATGATTAATTGCTTATTTCATATAAATCTTGAATTTTTTATTTCATATAAACAGCTCATGGCTTATTTCATACAAGCCATTCATGGTTTATTTCATATAATGATTTATTCAATATAAAAAAGTCATGGCTTATTTAATACAAACCAGTCATGGTTTCCTTCATATAAACCATTCATATTTTATTGCATATAGGTCATTCAGTGTTTATTCCATGTAATACATTCATGGCTTATTTCATATAAATTATTCATGGCTTATTTCATATAAAACATGAATTGTTTATTTCATATAAATGATTCATGGCTTATCTCATATAGATAATTCATGGCTTATTTCATATAAACCATGAATGGTTTATCTAATATACAACACTCATGCTTTAGTTAATATAAGCCTTTCATTATTTAGTTCTTATAACCTATAAATGGTTTCTTCAATACAAACAACTAATGCTTTAGTTCATATAAACCATTAATGGTTTATTTCATATAATGATTTATTTAATATAAACCAGTCATTTCTTATTAAATATGAACTATTAATTACTTCTTTGATATGAACCATTCATTATTTATTGAATATAAGCCATTCATGGTCTATTTCATATAAGCCCTTCATGGTCTATTTCATAGAAACCATTAATGGTCTATTTCATATAAACCATTCATGGTCTATTTCTGTGAGCCTTAGAGGTAATTTCATATACCCAAAAGACCACAAATACAAAATTAACATATTAATATAAATAAAATAAATTTATTTATATTATTAAAATAGAAATCAGAATATAAATATAAAATTATATTCAAAATAAAAAAGTTAATTACAATTTAAAAATAAAATTACATTAAATTTTGGAATTATAAAATTACATTTATACTTGAAAAAATTAAGTAAAAATGAAATTTTAACAAAATTGTAAAAAAATAAATAAATAAATTTGGAAAAAAGTTAAAGAAAGATTATTATAACTTTCTATCCAATAAATAAACATATAAAAATTATTTCACCATTGGATTCCTCATAAAAAATCAGGTGGGGTCACCTCTGAGTGAAATTCTTGTAACTCAACTCTAAATAAGCTTAAATTAATTTTTTAGTATTTTCAATACAAAAGTTGAAAATCCTCAAAACTTTAATTTAATTCACACCACAGGTGGTGTTAACCATCAATTTTTGTGTTAAAATTGAGGTGTTGTGTTTAGTTTAGAAGCTATGAGGAATTGAAGTATTTTCAGTTGAATTCAATTGAAATGTCAAAATGTGCGCATGTATTACATAAGTTAACTTTGATTTACATATGAGTTATCAATTATTACTGTATTGTACTGTACAATTCAATTGAATTACATATGTAAATTATAAGTATAATACATGATGAGGAACTAAAGGAAATATAAATTGGAAAGATTAAATTTGGGGGGGAAAAGGAACTCCAGCTCTAAGGGGGAGCTAGACCCCCAAAGTCCTTGCTGACAGGCGTGGGATGTCAAAATTCACGCAAAGGTTCATCACTTTTGGCCTGGAATTGAGTTACAGGGTCTGTGGACTCAATTGATGATGAGGTTTTGATACCAACTGGGGTAGTTTTAGCTGTTGCCAAGAGGGTAAAACTACCCTTAAGATAAAACAATAATAGTAAAAACAGTTTTAGCTGGTTTCTACGCCTCTTACACACATTCTGACGTGTTTTGAAGGCTCTAGGCAAGGTATTGCTTTAGTAATGGCTGATTTAAGGGTCTAAAATGGCTAAAAATGGCTAAAAATGGCTAAAAATGGCTTAAACCAGCCCTTTTTGGTCTAAATCAGGGTTCAATGATGCCATAATTGGCTTTTCTGTTGTCAGACTGTTTTTCACGACTTACAAGAGTAAATTTTACTTTTGGAGTAAGAGAATTGATGGCTATAAAAGAATTTCTTCTTTGCCCCACTTTTCTCTTCATGTTAGAATCTTTTCCTTTTATAATTAGTTTAAACATTGTTAAGCCAATCAATAAGATATTCCAACCACCTTTATTAAGTCATTTTAAACCTTTTAACCACATGAAAAAATCATTATAATCATTGTTTGTAACTCTTATAATCATTTTTACCCCTGAACCACCCCAAAAGTGAATTAAAGCATCTTTCATCACTGTAAACTTTGTCACTTTGTTTCCAAATTCACTCTGGTCACTTTTGGGCATGTTTTCTCTTTAATAATCTTTTTAAAGACTCTGTTCTTTAATTAATTTCTTGCAGTTCTTTGCTCAATTAATTCCAATTAAAATTGCTCTTGAAGAAATTTCTTTTGTAGCCTTAAATATCTCTTGTAGAGTATTTTTGGATAAATGTTTATTGTTGGTAAAACAATAAATCTTTATAATATTATTGTTTTATACTAATAAAGTTATAAACAATGAAATTGGCATGTTTTCTCTCAAAAATAATATTTCTTACTATTTTTAATTGATTTTTACCTTATACAAATTTTGAGGACAGGAAAAGTACTTGATTTTTAATCAAAGTTTCATATCCACACCTGACATTTGGGGGCCCAGCTGTGATATTTTACCTGTGACATATTTTTTTACTTTTTTTAAATCTTTTTTCTCATATTGAAAAATTTAAAAACCTATAAAAAATACTTATAATTCAAAAAAATCCATAAAAAATAATTTTTTTCATATTATAAGTGAGGCTTATATTTTTATTTCTTTTTGAAATATCTTTTTTTACTTAGTTTATTGGTTTTTTCATTGATTTTAGTGTCTGACAAGGTGGTAAGACAAGAAAACATTGAAACAGCCTCAACAGTCACCAGCATTATTCCTGCCAGCACTATTAATTCAGACCATAATAGTACTGTTATTGTGACTCAAAATAACCAACATGAACCAATATCTTCTGAATTGATTAACTTGGAAATAAGTAATACCCTTCAGAAAGCTAAGAATTTGGCCAATAGTAAGTTTTTTGACGTAAAAATACTATTTTAAGCCTTTTTAAACCATAATTATGCCTTCAACCAGGTCAGGAGCCAGCTATAACCCCTCAAGCAGCTCCCAAAAAGGTAATAGACATGATTATGGCAGAGGCCAATCAGGTACAGAAGGAAAAGGGTCAGTTGATGACTTCCAAACAACTAAAATGGGTCATTCTGAAGCTGATAATACCATTTTACCTTCAAAAAGAGCTGACACCTCCACAACAAGCCTCTGTGGACATATACAAAGCCAGCCACAGTGCATAAAACAATGCACTTCAATTAAAGGAGTACCAGATCCTTGCAGACCTGTGGAAGAATTGCATGAATTCTTACCTAACTGTGAGAAAATTCCTAGGCCATCCCAACACTTGCAAATTGCTCAATGGATGGCATCCATTGATGGAGAAGAAAAACATGATGCTTTTGACACTAGAATGGAGGAAAAGCAACCCTCTACCACCAAAGCAAGTGCCAAAAACAGTCCCAGTGGCCAGCAGCAGCAATTCCAACGTGAAAAAGCAGCCACAAGTTCCAAACAAGGGCAAAGGGAAGGCACCAGCCCCAAAGCCTTACAGCCAAGGATACATAATTCCAAATATTCAGCAGGATGCCATGGAAAATGTATTTCAGATGGCCAGAACCATGATGGAATTACAGAACAAGGAGGAAGCCAGATTAAGATTCCAGAAATGATTTCTGATATATTTGATTCTATCCCAGAATCGTATGATGCTATAAATGACGTGAAAAAACATCTTTCTGATAAAAATGAAACCATGTTTAGCAACATTGAAACAAACAACCTGAGTCTGTGCCAAATTAATGAAACACTTATGTGTTTTGAAAAAGTTTTAAGAAAAATTAAAATTTCCAATAATGATAATTCTTTTGGCAATAAAATAAATGAACAATCTGCCATTATTAAAGAATTGACAGATAAATATTCTAAATTCAATATTGATGACATAATTGAAACAAGAATTAAACAAGCCATAAATATTATCAAAACAGATAAAAAGAAATTCCTTGATGACATTTCAAATTCATTTACTGAAGTAAAGACATATACCATTGCCTTGAGAAATTGTTTTGATGCTTCACAAGAAGAAGTATCAAAATTATCAATGAAATTGAATCAAGTCACTGCTGATAATACAAGACAGACAGAGTTATGGCAAGAACTGACACATAAAGAAGAAATGTATAAAATTGAAGTAATAAATTTAATACAAAGCTTCCAACATGAATACAGAAATTCCCAAAGGTGTGGCAACAGTAAAATGAATGATATTGAACAAATACTGAACACCTTACCATGAATGTCTACACCTCTGAATAAAAATGAGGGCACAAGAATTCCAGATCCACAAATATTGGTTCCTGATAATTCACAGTTAAAAAATGAATTATCCACTCCTTTTCATAACTTGGAACCATCAATGGGCCAAGAACTTTTGAAAGAAGTTCCAAAGCTTAAAGAATGGCCTCACTTCAGTGGTGAAGGAGAGTATGACCATATGGAATTCATTAGAGGTATTTACATGATCAAGGAAGATTTTGAATTACCAGACAGATTGGTAACAGCAAGATTTAACACCTTGTTTACCAAATCAGCTCACAGATGGTACATCAAAATAAGACAAGCACATGGACACCAGAGTTGGACTTGGTGGAAAACCCAAATCATTAACAAAGGGGCAAATGATGCTTGGAGATTTAAAGTTGAAACAGCCTTTGAATCTGCCAAATTTAATGCTGATAAAGACAAAGCTTTACCATGGTTTTGCCAACAAAAAGACAGATTAACAGCATTATATCCAGACATGTCAGAATTTATGATCCATAGAAAGTGTGAGCCTTGAGGTATATTTTACATACCCAAATAGGCCACAATTATCTTAAAAAGAAATTTTGAATTATACATAACTCATAAATCATGCATATATTCAAAATTCATCATTTTTTATTTCAGAAAAGATGAATAACTTTTTATTGAGTAAGTAAATCCATGTATTTAAGGCCAGATTTGGATTCTACACAGAAATTCACCTAGGGTAGCTCCATAGAGTGAATAAGCTCAAATTAACTCTTTGAGGTGGTAATATGGAAAATACTTCAACACCACATCATTAATACCACATAAAAGATCCGTGAAAAGTTTTGTTTTTCTTAATTTCATGCCAAAATAATGGGAAAGTGAGAAATCCCATGTTACATATACACTAAGAATAGTGTTATGCATGTTTTGAGAACTTAATATCATAGTATTCTTACATGGACTTTTGGTACACCCATAGTGGATATCTCACTTTAAGCCTAAATTACTATTTTGACATAAAAAATAGGCAAGGGGGACAAAAGACATCAAAGAGAGCCAGGGTACCCAACTTCTGAGGACCCAGAGGCATGGATAGCTCCAAAGCTTGGTTCCATGGGTGAGCTTGACCCAATTGGTAAACTAAACCTCTTTGGGAACTTGGTTACCATGTCACAACTACTGTAAATCTTATACTTAGGCTCCTGTAACCGCGTCAATTCTTAATGACTTTCCATGGATAAACCCCAAAAGAGTAATTAAAACCCTTTTTGGACTTGTATCCATTGATTTACCTCAAAGCAACCAGTGAAACACTGATATTTGCAATTCTACATAGAAATGAGGTAAAAACTTCAAAAATTTATTAAAAATACAATTCTTAATGAATCCTTCTGAAACTTTCAGGACGAATGGAGAACTGTATTAGCTATGGTAAAACCAAAAATAATTACAGTTTTACTAGTAAAATTTCAAGCTTTACTTACAGTCCATTTTTGATCATTCTACGTGAAACACTGAATCTTCAAAAATTCACAGTAATTAAAACCTGTGATGAAATTGGCAATAACATTGATAACTTTGAGAAATCAATAATTATTTTGGAATAAAAGAATATTTACAGATGTTACTCCTTTTATTCTTAACCATATTGGGGTTGGTAGTCACGTAAAAGCATCAATTAAGTAATTATGATAATCGTACGTGACAACAGATGATGCAATCATTAATCCAAAAAGTTTTATTGTTTTCTCACTCACTGCTTTTTCAGTTTGCTCCATGGCACGCCTCTGTGAGCTGTTGTTGACTCAAAAGAAGCCTCTTCTTGCTGTTTTTTCCATATCATCATCATCTTATTAATCATTTATATCAGTATTACCAACAAGTAAGTATTAGTTAAAACTTTTCTTAAGTGTTTTATTCTTTCAGAATCAATCAGAAAGACGTGAAATCATAGAAATAAACATTATATTGTTGTAATACATTTATAAATTCATTTTGATCCTCTAAATCCACAATTCTACGTCAAATCTCTCTAGCTTATCTTTCAATAAGCTCTTTGGAATATTAGTGAGTGATTTATCTTTAATTCTTAAAGTTTTTCTCTAAAGTTAGTTTTCTTCAAGAATTATCATTATAATTATTCTTGTAAAAGATAATTATATATTAAAATAATTTATTATTTTAATAAAAGAAGTTTTTATTATTAAATTCTTCTTGTAATTGATTCTTGTAGAAAATTACTTACTCACTGTTAAAATCACTAGTAGTGCTTAACACGTGAAAGAAATAATTCTTTAATTATTTAATTGTGGTTATAATAATAATTTATTATTATATTTCATAAGAACAGACATAGTACTGTTGATTAATAGTAATATTATCATCAGTTTCATAGTCACATCTTATAGAAAGATTCTGAGATAATGTGGAGGTGACTTAGAGCATGCTGTCAAAAGCAGGACTACTGAACAATCTTCAGCAGAAGAAATTATCAATATATTAGAGGAAGTAACCACCAGAACCAAAATTGGTTCTAGTAGGGTGAATCTCAAAACAAGGTTTAATACACCTTGGAAAGATTCTGTGGACAAAAGCCCCAAAGAAAATTCTTGTAATATTAAGTATAAATCTGCAGATACAGTCAGAAAGTGCCATATTTGCCAAGGCACCACCCATTTAGCCAATACATGTCCAAAAAGGGGGGAAATCAATGAAATTTACATTGAAAAGGAACCTGATGTTGAAAAATATGACATAATTGAAGACAATTCAGATGAGAAGTCATCAATATTTTCTGAATCTTCAAAAGATATAGAAAATATCAATGCAACTTTTGACATCATGGAATCTTATTCCCACTTGCCACAATTGAGCAATGGTCAACTTGATTTATCAAAA
The DNA here is from genome assembly GCA_023105745.1 of Austropuccinia psidii. Lineage (NCBI taxonomy): Eukaryota > Fungi > Basidiomycota > Pucciniomycetes > Pucciniales > Sphaerophragmiaceae > Austropuccinia > Austropuccinia psidii. The sequence goes on along the minus strand of JALGQZ010000017.1, from coordinate 24,614,615 downwards.
GTTCAAGATGCACAACTTATGAAAACAAAACCAAACAGGGGAAGAGGTTATACAGCTGGTAACTCCTGTATAACAGAAGTTGTGATTGACAACAAGCCCACCACACTTTTACTTGACCCAGGAGCCTTCTGCTCTTGTGTTGGAAAATCTTTTCTTAAGACTTGTGTACCAAATTTTGAATACTAATTGTTACCCATTGATGGTATAAAATTCAACAGTGCAAGTAGCCCAATGAAATCATTAGGAATCTTTGAGACCAATGACATATTCCCACACATAAATGGGAATTTAAGAATCACAGTTGAATTTGTTGTTATGGAAAATTGCTCTAGTACCCATTTTATATTGGGAAATGATTATTTAATCATGTATGGGTTAGATTTACATAATAACAAAGACAGATACTTTACTATTGGAGACAATAAGGGCCAAAAATTTGCCTTTTTACCATTTAAAAGACAAATTACAGTAAACAAAGTATCACCAGTCAACTTAGAGTTAGAGAAATTCAAATCTGAACAGTTAAATGAGGCTGAAATAAGCCTTCATCTGACTGATAAACAAGAAAATGAACTTTCTTCCCTTTTATATGACCACATAGGAGCATTTGCTTCAGACAAAGAGCCTCTAGGAGAAATTATTGGTCATAAAGTTGACATCATTCTTAACATTGAGAGACCTTATCCACCACTCTTAAGAAGACCTGCATATCCAGCAAGTCCAAAATCAAGAGAAGCTCTAGAAGTTCATATCAAAGAACTTCTGGACCTTTGGGTAATAAGGAAAGTAGGCCACAATGAAGAAGTAGAAATAACTACACCAGTCATAGTGGCATGGCATAACACTGTTCCAGACAGATACCCAATACCAAAAATCCAAATTTCCCTTACTCAAATATCTCAAGCAGTGTATATAACCACTATGGATGCCCTTAAAGGATTCCATCAAAATGTGGTGACACCAAGAGCAAGAAAATACTTGAGAATTATTGTTCATTGTGGAGTGTATGAATACTTGAGGATGCCCTTTGGTATCAAAAACGCACCTTCACACTTCCAAAGAATGATGAATGAAATCTTCCCTGAAGAACTCTCAGAGGGATGGTGAATCATTTACATTGATGACATTATTGTCTGTTCCAATACTTGGGAAGAGCACATGTACAGATTGTCCAGAGGTTTGACAAAAATTCAATCAATAAACATGAAAATCTCCTTGAAGAAATGTCATTTTGGATTTAAAGAACTTAAAGCACTAGGACATGTTGTATCTGGTTTGTCCCTTGGAATTAACAAAAACAAAGTTGCAGCAGTATTGCTAAGACCCATGCCTCAGAATAAGAAGGAAATTCAGTCATTCTTAGGTTTTGCAGGATATTACAGGCAACACATTAAATATTTTGCATCCATAGCAAGACCACTTTATAAATTGTGTGACAAAGACACAGTATTTGAAATGACTGTTGACAGAGTCAAAGCTTTTGAGTCTCTAATAGAAGCCTTGACCACTGCTCCACTCTTACTGATTCCAGACTTTGAATTACCTTTCAAACTGTATATTAATATATCAGGGGATGGACTGGGTGCTGCACTTCACCAAGTTCAGATCATAAATGATAAACCTGTAGAAGGACCCATATGTTTCATATCCAGGCAAATCAAACCAACTGAAGCCAGATATGGAGAAAGCCAAATGGAATGTCTATGTCTTGTCTGGGCCTTGGAAAAATTAAACTACTCCTTGGAGGGATGCGTTTTTGAGGTGATAACAGATTTTACAGCTGTCAAATCACTTTTAAACATGAAAACACCCAAAAGACATATGCTCAGATGGCAAATAGCCATACAAGAATACAGAGGAAATATGACTATTGTTCATAAGGATGGGAACATTCATAAGAATGCAGATGGACTAAGCATATGGCCATTACCAAATAATATTGATAATCCTGCTTATGTGCCAGAAGAAGCTTCACCACAAATTCCAATAGAAGGAATAAGTGTTACAAACTTGAACACCACCTTCTTTGAGGAAGTCAGACGTAGTTACACTCAAGACAAGAATTGTAGCATCTTATGCCAATTACTTAACAAAGACTGTAAAGACAACTCTCTAATACATACCTTGGATGAAGTATGGAGAAAATCTTATGATGAAGGAAGATTTCACCTACTGGATGGTATAATTTACCACAGAACCAAGCACACATGTGTCATGACAGTTGTAGACAGGTCATTAATTAATCTTGTACTGAAAGAATTCCATGATAGCCCCTTTTCAGGACATCTGTCTGAAGACAGAACAAGAGAGAAAGTAAAGACCTGCATATGGTGGCCAATGTTGCAGAGTATTTCAAAACCTGTGACAGATGCCAAAAGGCAAATAAATCCACTGGCAAGAGACTTGGAAATATGATAAAAATCCAAGAACCAAGAAGACCTTGGGAAATTGTCCATATGGATTGGGTAACTGGCCTACCACCAGGAGGTGACAGAAGCTATAATGCTTGCCTAGTAATTGTGGACAGATTCAGTAAAACTGCAATTTTTTTACCATGTCACAAAGATGATACAGCCATGGATACAGCTCTTCTCATATGGAATAGAGTAGTGTCATGGACTGGGATATTTACAAATATCATTAGTGATAGGGATCCCAAATTCACTTCAGCACTATGGACAAATCTTCACCAATTATTTGGCACTAAAATGTCTTTCTCTACAGCCTACCACCCACAAACTGATGGCCTGGCTGAAAGGATGATCCAAACCTTAGAGGACATGGTGAGAAGATTTTGTGCATATGGCCTTGAACTCAAAGATTGTGATGGATTTACCCATGATTGGTGTACTCTGTTGCCAGCACTGGAATTAGCATATAAAACATCAATCCATGCCAGTACCAATCAGACTCCTGCTATTCTAGGAAAAGGATGGAACCCCAAGTTACCCCAAGATTCCTTGAGGAAAGACTTAATTGAAATACATCCCGCAGCTGCTAGCTTCAAAGGAATGCTAGACAAAGCTAGAAAGCATGCAGTAAGGTGCATGGAGGACTCTTTTGCATATGCTCAAGACAAATGGGATAAATCACATGCAACTCCAGATTTCAAAGTGGGGGACCTAGTTCTTGTATCCACCACTAACTTCAATAACATCAAAGGATGTAAAAAGCTGAAAGACTCCTTTGCAGGACCTTTTGTGATTAAGGCCCTCCATGGAGAAAATGCTGTTGAAGTAGAGTTATCTGAAGAACTTAGCAATAAGAATCCTACATTTCCAGTGAGCTTGATAAAGCCATATAAATCTGAAGATGCTGAGAAATTTCCCTTGAGGAATAAGATTCCCCAAGTTATACCTGCTATTGAGACATCTGGTACTAAGAAAATTACCAAAGTTCTTAAAGAAAGGAAATTAAGAACCAAAAAAGTAAGGGAATACCTTGTTAGGTACAGTGACCCAACTTGTGAAGATGAATGGTTAAAAGAAAAAGATATACCAGAATCTACCAAACTCCTCAGGAGATTCAGACACACTAGAAACACCAATATTACAAAGTAATATTCTTTTTTGGGGGGAGGGAATGTGAGCCTGAGAGCTAATTTCATATACCCAAAAGACCACAAATGCAAAATTAACATATTAATATAAATAAAATAAATTTATTTATATCATTAAAATAGAAATCAAAATATAAATACAAAATTATATTCAAAATACAAAAATTAATTACAATTTAAAAATAAAATTACATTAAATTTTGGAATTTTAAAATTACATTTATACTTGAAAAAATTAAGTAAAAATGAAATTTTAACAAAATTTTAAAAAAATAGATAAATAAATTTGGAAAAAAGTTGAATAAAAATCGTTATAGCTCTTTATCCAATAAATAAACATATAAAAATTCTTTCACCATTGGATTCCTCATAAAAAATCAGGTGGGGTCACCTCTGAGTGAAATTCTTGTAACTCAACTCTAAATAAGCTTAAATTAAGTTTTTAGTATTTTCAATACAAAAGTTGAAAATCCTAAAAACTTCAATTTAATTCACACCACATGTGGTGTTAACCATCAATTTTTGTGTTAAAATTGAGTTGTTGTGTTTAGCTTAGAAGTTATGAGGAATTGAAGTATTTTCAGTTGAATTCAATTGAAATGTCAAAATGTGCGTGTGTATTACATAAGTGAACTTTGACTTACATATGAGGTATCAATTATTACTGTATTGTACTGTACAATTCAATTTAATTACATATGTAAATTATAAGTATAATACATGATGAGGAATTAACGGAAAAATAAATTGGAAAGATTAAATTTGGGGGGAAAAAGGAACTCCAGCTCTAAGGGGGAGCTAGACCCCCAAAATCCTTGCTGACAGGCGTGGGATGTCAAAATTCACGCAAAACCTCATCACTTTTGGCCTGGAATTTAGTTACAGGGTCTGTGGACTTAATTGATGATGAGGGTTTGATACCAACTGGGGTAGTTTTAGCTGTTTCCAAGAGGGTAAAACTACCCTTAAGATAAAACAATCATAGTAAAAACAGTTTGAACTAGTTTCTACGCCTCTTACACACATTCTGACGTGTTTCGAAGGCTCTAGGCCAGGTATTGCTATAGTAATGGCTGATTTAAGGGTCTAAAATGGCTTAAACCAGCCCTTTTTGGTCTAAATCAGGGTTCAATGATGCCATAATTGGCTTTTCTGTTGTCAGACTGTTTTTCACGACTTACAAGAGTAAATTTTACCTTTGGAGTAAGAGAATTGATGGCTATAAAATAATGTCTTCTTTGCCCCACTTTTCTCTTCATGTTAAAATCTTTTCCTTTTATGACTAGTTTAAACATTGTTAAACCAATCAATAAGAGATTCCAACAACCTTTATTTCAATCATTTTAAACCTTTTAACCACATGAAAAAATCATTATAATCATTTTTTGTAACTCTTATAATCATTTTTACCCCTGAACCACCCCAAAAGTGAATTAAAGCATCTTTCATCACTGTAAACTTTGTCACTTTGCTTCCACATTCACTCTGGTCACTTTTGGGCGTGTTTTCTCTTTAATATCCTTGTTAAAGACTCTGTTTAATTTCTTGAAGTTCTTTTCTCAATTAATTCCAATTGAATTTGCTCTTGAAGAAATTTCTTTTGTAGCCTTAAATATCTGTTGTAGAGTATTTTTGGATAAATGTTTATTGTTGGTAAAACAATAAATCTTTATAATATTATTTTTTTATACTAATAAAGTTATAAACAATAAAATTGGCGTGTTTTCTCTTAAAAATAATATTTCTTACTATTTTTAATTGATTTTTACCTTATACAAATTATGAGGACAGGAAAAGTACTTGGTTTTTAATCAAAGTTTCATATCCACACCTTACAATTTCATATAAACCATTCATGGTTTATTTCTTGAAAACCACTAATTGTTTATTTTATATAAACCATGAGTGGTTTTTTTCATACAAACAATTAATGGCTTATTTCATACAAACCATTAATGGTTCATTTCATACAAACCATTCATGGTTTATTTCATACATACAAACCATTCATGGTTTATTTCATACATACAAACCATTCATGGCTTATTTCATACAAACCATTAATAGTTTATTTCATACAAACCAATCAATCAGTTCATCATGATGGGTAATCAATTTCTAATAATGAGGAGAAATCAATAGTTTATACTTAATAAGCAATGAATGGTTAATATTAAATGAACCATTAGTGGTTCATATTAAATGAACCTTGAATGTTTTATATTAAATAAACCAAGAATTTTCTATATTAAATAAACAAAGAATGTTTTTTATTCAATAAACCAATAATCAATTCTGTTAACTTAAAAAATAATTGTCACAAATTCTTTATATTCAATACACCATGAATGGTTTATATTAAATAAACTAATGATAATGTCAGCCTGTGACTCAAAACCAGAGCACAAGCATGACTGCCAAAATACCATAAACCAATGGTATAGCCAAGATACCACCAAAACATGGAACTGAGCCAAATTAGCTCAAACGGTATCAAAAAAAAGAGGAAACTCACCCCTTTCTGAAAATATAAGTCCCATCACCATAGGACAAGAAATAACAAAGTTATTCCTGCTCAAAGGTATTGCTGAGCATAAACCTTAATTTTCACCTCTCATCTAAAATCTAGAAGGAGAGGCTTAACCCCATCAAATGGGTATTCAAAATGAAGCTCTAAGCCAGGGCTATCTAATGGTGCTAGCCAAACTGAGCTAGCATCAGTATTACTTGAGTTATGGTCAAATTCAGACCAAATAAGGGTGAACAAAACATTCACCTCTCATCTAACTTTTACAGCTTTAGTGTGAGATACTTAAAGTGGGGTCTTTTTGGAAAGAGCACAATCAGGGCTATCTGATGGTGCCATCCATTTCCTAAAGCTCAACTACAACAGAAGTTATTGGCCAAACAAGCATAATACAGCTTTTGCCCAGACCACGCCAATGTACAGGATAACTTTGTCATATTTAATGATAACCATGTCAAGTTGGGTACCATTGTGTAGAGCTCATACAGAGCTATTCAATGAACCAATTTTGAGCTTGATATCTCAGAAACTGACAGAGTTATGACCATTTTAAGGTCAAAATCCCACCTGCTGTCATATACAGCCTTACCATGGGATAATATCCCATAACCATGAATATGAGGTGTCAAATAGACAAAGAAGCATGTTTTTACTTCAATACCTCATATGTCAGTCAATACTGGGGTCCCATACAGTTTTTGTACAGCATTCTACGCGTCATACATGTCAGAATCAGGCTGTGAGGTCCCCAGACGAAAATTTTCACCTTGTATTGGTGAAAACCCCCCAGATGTGGTTTCAAAACCACATCTGAGCCAAATACAGGGTATACAGGTTGTTTGCAAACCACAAGCCTGTCATAGAGAGTGAAAAATCTTCACTTCCTCTACGTGAAAAGGTCTAGCAGCCTTTCCACCTCAATTTCAGGATAAAAGGAGGGCTTTTCACAGTCAAAAGCCTTTCCTCATCCTGCTCTTGAATAACCTACGTAGTAAACTGTCAAAAATAGTTTTACTCTTGGTTAATAATCAGGTATAATTATAAGTTTTAATTATCGTAGTCTTTTATTATTGTAACCCAACAGATAAAGCTGCACCCAGGGCTTTCAACAGCGCTCACCACCACTATAACCACTATAGTAAAGCCCTTTAAAATTTATTCTTAATCATCTCAAAACCTTCTTAAAGCATTTTTACCGTGTCACAAACATAGTTTGAGTTGTAAATAGCCTACATTACCACTCTTCCATAGTTCCATCCTGACAGATAGTTTATGTTAAATAAACCAATTATAGTTTATATTAAATAAACCAATAATAGTTTATATTAAATAAACCAATGATGGTTTATTTTACATAAACCATTACTTGTTTATATAAGATTAACCATTACTGGTCTATATTAAATAAACCATCAAATTGGTAAAAAGGGTTAATTCAAGAAAAAGAGTTAGTGTGACTTGAGATCACGTAGGTCATGTTTATGCATTTCTGCAGGCAGTTAAAAAAATAAGGGGAATCAAAGTTCCCATTGAATCGCAACTCAAAATAACACATGGTTTGATTTCCAAATCCCATAAGAAAACATAATTTTCATATGCAATCTAAATGAAATTCTAACTGATTCTCCGGGTAATTTCACAAAATATCATTCCTCTGGAGCTTCATGATAAATTCTAGCCCCAAGAAGAATTCACTCTTGCTTAATGACTTTTAACTATATTATTTATCCTTTCCACAGCTCATTTTTCTATATTTTTTCCAAAACCATAAGATCACAATATATCTTCACTTAAATAATAACTTTCAAATTCAAATAAAAACAAATAAAGCTCAATGTTAGAGCATTTCACCATTGAAACGGTGCTTTCTCCTTTTTTCTTTTACAATTTATTTCTACTTTTATTATTTGTACTTTTTTATTGAACAAAAGAATACTATGTTTATTACTTGCCTTATTGTATATTTATTCTGTACCAATGCTGTACTCTTTAGTATTTAAAGAGGCAGTAGCTTGTTGTCATTTAAAATATAAAATTAACAAATAAATAAAAATAAAAATAATAAGAATTGATTTTATCATTGTCATCGTCGTCATCATCGTCGCTTCGTAATCGTATACTCAACACTCAATATAAATACCACACTCAGATTTCCTCATCCATCTTGTCATTTTATGTTTTTCGATTAATTAAAATTAATAACTTTTCTTTCAATTCAATAAAAATATGAGGCATGTTTTGGTACCAGTAGCTCAAACTCCATAGGAAGGCCCCCTCTTTAAGAGCATAATATCTTTCAGTTTATGGAAATCAAGGTAAACAATAAATCTGGTTTTGGTATACCTGCTCCAGTTTATATTAATGGCCATGCTAAGAAAGTAACTCCTTACTCTATTTAGAAATTTTTGTTTCTAATTTGAAGAATTAACTTTTTTCTTAGAGTTGTATGAAGCACTAAAGCTTTAAATATTATCTTTTCATCTCTTAGATAAGCAGTAACCTTTATATTAATGATATTACACCAATAGAACCACTCCAGATTAAAAGTATTTGTAGAAGGGTTAGTAGAAAAAATCCCATAAAACTCTCTTATTTCTTTATATTAAGTTATTTATTTTTTATTTTAATTTAAAAAGATTTATTAAATGATATGGGCAGCAAAGGATATATACTATACTTCAGGAGCTCTTAGCTACAATTAGGATGCATGAAAATATATTTCAGGGAAGAATTTTATTCTGGTGGGGGTCATATCAAATGGATTAAAGATTTATTTCTTTATTAACAAGTTATGATTGGGAATTTAAATGAAATTTAACTTTCGTCATACTTTTTTAGAGGAGGAAATTCATTATTTTATGAGTAAAAATTGAGGAAAGTTTCTTAAGTTAAGCTCTCTGATCCCTTTTGGGGAATTCTGTCTTTTGAAAATTGAGTTAAAAATAGTTAGAAATTCAAGCTCAACCTTTGAGGGCCTGGATATGGTAGCCATTGTGATTTTAGAATCAATATTTTCAATATTTAGTGTATACGGGGATGTCAAAAAGTCTGAAATTTGGATAGAATGAACTAGGAATAAGAAATCATACCATAGAAGAGTCACGGGAGTATCACAGGATATTCAATACAGAATTACAGAATATTCATAAGGGTTTACTCTAGTAATATTACAGTCATTGAAAGCCTAGTTACAGGAAATTCCCTAGTTTTACAGTATGCTCACAATAAAATTTTAATTAGGACAGTGTCAAATATGTGTAACAGGAAGCCTATAATTTTATTTATTAAAAATAACTGAGCTATTTTTTGTAACCAGAGGGAAAATAATTCCCAGGATCAAAATAGTTAATAAAAACTGAAGATTCTTATTAATCATGAAGGTCAGAGTTCCAGGGATTCCAATTAATACAATAATTCATGACATCATTTTCCCCACGTCTTTACTACTCAATTGAAACACAGGGGGATGTGACTCAATTCTAAAAGTTGAATCCCCAAATCTCAAATTTCAATTAAAACCCGTACACTCAATTTGAGAAATTTAAAAACCCAAATCTCAATTCAAAAAAGTTAAACCCCCTAATTTGAAACACCCTGAAAAAAAATTTTGACACCCCTTTATGGAGGTTCCCCCCCCCCAAATTTTCTTTATATTTCCTAGAAAGACGCTCATCACAAAAACATGACTTCTTGTTTTTTTTGTCTGAGGGAAATCCCCTCCATCCATCCATCTTATCCTATTTTTTTCAATAATTATCAGTAGCTGAGTTTGGAAGAACCTAATGAGTCTTTTCTTAGAACTAGAATTACATGACATCTGTTGTATATTGGTTCATAAACTAAACTCATTGACTGTCCCTTTGATGTTTTTATCCCTTTCCTAATTTTCTCAGTGACCAAGCTCAGTGGAATTTTCTTTGTTTTATGATGAACGGAAGTTAAAAGTTGGTCTAAATTACTTCATTAAATATTTTAATTAACAACCTTACTTATCAAGTAGCCAATCTCAGTTTTAAGTTGAACCATAATAGTGTCTATTATCCTAATTAATCATTATAAAATTATTGAATTACTCAAAAAAATGGTATTGTTTTCTATTATTAGCTATTTTATAATCAATATTTAAATTCCCTAGAGGTATTACTGCTATCTGTAAATAAATTAACAGGTTTTTCCCAAGTTTTATATACTTATCTTTTTGTGTTAATTTCTACTAAAATATTATTTCTTGATAATCCCAAGTCTGATATAGTCTGTCAAATAGGACTGTCTGAAATATTTACCATCAATAAAATGAATTTATTCTAAGCTCAAGTTAAGATAATCTAAAATTTTCAGTAAGGGAAGCTCACATTATTATTTCAGAAAAGGAGAGCAAGGTTTAAAGTCGTGAAATCAATTAGGAACTTTTTTTTCTTGTGATTTTCCCTTGCATTTAACGTCTCATTTATTCCACCCAAGAAGATTTTTAACACTTTCATATATTGCACCTTAATTCGAGAAGAATTCAAAATTGATAGAATATGTAAAAAACAAAAATATAGCTACCAAAAGATTTCAAAACTTAACTTTAGATGCAATGGATGTAGAATACAAGAGTCAATTTATTAATTCAATGGATTAAAGGCTTGAAATTGTGTGCCCTTTCTGTGTGAAAACGGATTTTCTCTTTTTTCACAAGCCCAACATCACTCCCATTTCAAGTCAAGATTCTCAAGAGAAATATTTCTATAATAATAATGATGAAAATTAAATTTTAACCATAAAGGTAATTCATCAGCTCTTGTCCTTAATTGATGAACTAATGAAAAGTAATTTACATTCATAAGAAGATTAATGGCTTTTATTAACAACCTGCTGTTTTTCCTTTGGTCAAGAATGATTATCAACTAATTCAGAATAAATAGCATAGCTATTAATCAGTATGTATTCTTGAACATGATCCTTTTTAGTTTTTATTGATATTTTTCTTTCCTCCCGCTAAGTAAACTTATTTCTAATTAAAGACAAAAGTGAAAAAAATAATTTAACCTAAACCTGAATGGATATATTGTTTTGAGAAAAAAGGCTATTGATATGTTTTTAAAGCTCAATATAAATCTTCTGGAATCCTTAAAAAAAGTTATTTATTGGATATATCTTTAATCGGTTCAATTTCACTGATGGAATATGGCTCTTAGCATAATAATCAAATGGTAATTCTTGTTTTGAGTGAGAAAAATAAAAATGGCTCAAAGAGAAAGCAAAGAATATTGAAAGTCAATGGCTCAAAGAGGTGAAGGTAAAAAACAAAATGGAGTTTGATGATAAAAGGAATGATATGAAATATTAATCAAAAAATGTAAATGGAATGGGGAATTTTACTTGAAGGAGAAACAATTCTGGATGGATCTCACTACAGCTGCTTCAAAATAAATCAGGACTATCCCTTATCTGGATTATATTCTAGAATTAATCAATTGAAACTGATTAATGAGTATTATGTTTGAGGTATAAATGGATTTATTTTGTTTTAATTAATATTTGAAACAAAATCTCAAAATGAAAGTTTCAATTTTAAATTCTAATTTGAATTTTTTTGTATTCAATTTTAAATTTTGAATTTTAATTTCAGTTTTCTATTATTTTCCAATTCATTTTTTTTATTTTTCCTAAAATGTTGCCAATATTTTATGTTGGTGGCATTTTCATTTTGGTTCTGTTTCTTTTGAGATCCAACCAAAATTTGCTTCTTTCCAAATTTTTTCAAAAAAGAAATAAATTTTGATTTGATTTTTCAAGAATTTTTCACAAAACCTTTTAATTAAAATTTCCATTTTTTTATTCAATTTTTATTTTTATAAATTCTCTTCAAGATTTTATCTTAGTGAATTCTTTTTTTTTGTTTTTTTTTTCATTCAAAATACAACTTGAAATAATTTCTCAACTTTTTCTTAAAAAAAAATTATTTTAATTTGATTTTCTCAAAATGTTTCACTGAAATTTTCAAATTCAAATTCTGAGTTATTTTTTGTTTTATTTTGATCAATCATAACAAATTTAACTTCAGCTCTTCTTCAAAAATGAAATCATCCTTTTTTCTTCATTAATAAGCTCATCATAACCAACAATTCACTCACTTATTCAGTAAAATTCTCATAAAATCCAATTATTTTTAATCAAAAATTTGATAAGAGCATTTATAACATTTTTATTTATATATTTTTTGTTGTATGGGGCTAATGCTGTTTTCAGAAAAATTAAATTTAACTTTTCTCTTGTTCAAATTCTTTCCTCATCATGATATTCTTCTTTTTGATAATCTAAATTCTTCAAATTATAATTAAAGAATGAAAAGTTCATCAACACCATTATCATTATCTATATTACCATAAGCCTTATCGTAATCCTATTCATCATTTATTTCATGATCAGAACCATTCACCACTCCACCTAACCCATTCATTACTAAACCCTCCCCGGTACCCTTAGAATAAATTACTAATTAATTAAAAAATGAATTTATAATTGAAAAAAATTCAATTTTTTACCTTTCTTATTATGTCTCCAGCCCCCTTAGCTCTACTCAGCCAAATTCAACTATCATTATTATTATTTGAATTTTTGTTTTTATTAATATTTAATTATATTATTTTTTATAAATTAATGACCTCAACTCATAATTTTGCATGTCAATTTCTACTATTTATTTCAATTTTATTTATAATTATATTATTTTTTCTGCTGATATGAACTGATAGAAATTTAATTTATTATTAATTTCTTTCTTTATAATTATTTATTAAGGGTATAGTCTCTATAAGGCTCATATTATTGCAGTTTCAACTTAAACCATCAAACTCCGACCATCTTCAAAATTTAAAACAAATTCATCCTCCCTCTCTGATTCTCAAAATAATAATAATAATTTTATCTTTAGGAATAAACTAAATATAGAACATCATGGAAATAATAACAGAAAGTTAAATATCAAAGGGAGTATTAATCAATCACAAATATATCATATTAGTGATGACCAAAAAATGACTCCATAATTTGGACTTCCAAAGAGATCTTACATGATCTTTTAAATTATCTCAGCTGGTAAGAAATACTATAATAAAGAACTTTTTAATAATTTCAGAAATGAATCCTCTGACTCACCCTTAGGTCCTCATTCATAAAACCCAGAATCTATCTTTACCAGCTGTAAGTTAGAAACAAAATTTTATAATGATCCTAATCAATATTTTCTTGTCTTGAAAGAAATTATATCTACCCAGCTTATTAAATAATATGAAATAAATAAAAAACAATGAAAAGTTACTATGTGTAATTATGACAGAAATTGGATTTTTTACAGGTTCTTATTATGTTAAATATTCATTTATGTAGTATTTGTTTGTATTTGTCTTGTTAAGTTCTAATTGGCTTACAAAATATAGGTTCATTACTCCTGGAAACCTGGTTCAAACCCAGATTAAATTTTAGAAGATAATCTTCAATGGGTAGAGCTTCGAAAATAGGATTATTTTAGGGTCCTGCTAATTTCACACTTTTACAAATATTGCATGCCCACGCCAAGGCATAAAGACAGGGTGTATCACATGCCCTCAGGTCATTTGTTGGTGTGTGGCCCTAAACTCACTACTTCTCTCCAGTAATACTTCCACAACCATGCCCCTGAAATTTGAATTCAGTAAAAAGACAAGTTTTTGATAACCAACCAAAAAAAAATGGAGTTATAACAGCTTTGCATTGTTGTTGGAACAATTCTTCATTCCTACCATATATCTCTTTATCAAATGTTCATAATTTTCTTTTCATGGAAAAAATTTGATAACTCTATACAGTTCATTTTTCTTCAAATTTTTTACCTTTTTTATTACAAGAAATTGATGGTTTCCTTTAGTAAATGAATATATATATAGCTACAACAAATATTAAATACTTCTCCAAAGTATTTTTTCTATATTGAACCTGAAATAAACAAAAACCCATAAAACATTTTTATCCCATTGATAGCCAAAAAAGAGACTTACAGAGAGCATATTCCTTCCAAAACTATTAAATGTGATGAATTGATATGCGATAACAGAATATTTTTTAAGAATTCAATTTAGCCTATCAATTTCCTGATCCTCACATTCTGGATTTCATTGGGGTTCCTTCAAGTTGAAAACATACATTTTGAATTTTGTTTTTAGCCATAATTATCAAGGTGCATTACATTATAAATACAGAATAAACACAGGTAATATTAATTCAATTCCCAGAAACCCCAGAAAATTTCAAAAGAACTTCAATATATTGATTTTTACTGAAATCATCCAGCATTTATTCTTGCTCATTTGTATTTAATTTACCACCAATACCTTTTAATGTAATATCCTTATGAACAAACACAATCCCAATCCTAGAACATATCATTTTATTTAGCTTGAAAGAATTTTCGATATTCAGAATAATATCTCAAATTAATAATTTCAAATCAAGGAGTATTGTAGATTTTCAAAGCACAACAGATCTTTTCTTATTAATTTCATTATTGTGCCTTTCTAAAAGTATCTGAGCCAGCTTTCAAATTCTGTATACTTCCAAGAATTTTCTTATATTAAAATTATTTGTGATTTAGAAACCTTTTGAGATTGATTTAGTATCATTGAGAGCTTTAAAAGTATAATAGTCCTCTGGTGGATCATCACTGAGAAAATGGTGATTACAGAAAAGACACAGTTTCTCAATGAGCTTTAAAAATTCTTTTGAGTAACTGAAGCTTGATGACACAAACTGACTGTATAGAAGGGTATAAATTGGTAAGGGGTTCATATATTGATTCATGATTAATTTGTGGAAAATGGTATTTGAAATCCTTCTTATTTTTATGGAGACTGCATTTATGAGAGAATATTGCTACCCTACCTCTATTAATTATCTTGAAAGATCCAAAGCTAACTATCTGGGTTTGTTCTTTTTCAGGGGAATTAAATGATGGGTATGTACAAATTTCTGAAATAGTTGTATTGTATATTATTTCTTTCTTGGAATTGGTATTTCTTTCTGATTTTTACTGATATTATTTCCATCTTGAGAATAAAAAAATGAATGTACTTCAAATGGGGATAGAGAAGTAAAATCCTTACGAAACTAAATTACTGTACTTCTCATAAATATTTATGATTAAAATCCTTACAAAATCAAGAAATTTCAATAATAAATATTTGAGATGATTTGGTTGGAAATGAGAAACAAACCTTTGTTATAATGGGATGAAGAGGAATTCATGTTAGTAGCAAAAGAAAAACAATTTAGTGAACTTAAAAAATAAAAGTGGGAGTTTGTTTGGGCAGGAGCTAAAAAGTTAATCAAATTCAGTTTATTACATAA
This sequence comes from Austropuccinia psidii, assembly GCA_023105745.1. Taxonomy (NCBI): domain Eukaryota; kingdom Fungi; phylum Basidiomycota; class Pucciniomycetes; order Pucciniales; family Sphaerophragmiaceae; genus Austropuccinia; species Austropuccinia psidii. The sequence goes on along the minus strand of JALGQZ010000017.1, from coordinate 24,599,163 downwards.
ACATGAGGAATTCTGACAAAATAGTCTTCTATTAGCATTTCAAACTGCAATTTAACCCGTTATATGAGATACTCTTTACACAAATTCAGCCAATGTGAAATAGATGTTTCTCTGAATACCTGGTCTGAAAAAAAGAATCATTTCATTAGAAGGATTATTTCTCATCATAAAATTTATGAAGAAAAAGATGAATAAAAATTGGTCAGACCATACAAGTATAAAGAAAAATCATAAATCAATTATCTTTCACCTCCTCTATCACCTTATCTATTCTTTTCTTTGATACTCAGGAGAATCATTCATAAAATACTAGCTCTCAAACATCCCAAAATACAAATATGAACCCTTTCACTCCAGATGATTAAATTCCCTTTATTTTGAATGTCAAAAGCTTTTATTATTCACCTGGTTGTATGTTATCCTTAAAAATGGTTAAAAATCCTTGATAAATCATGCTTCTAATATTCATTCAATTTTCAGATTGGCTTGGTCCACCACCCTTATCCAAATTTTTGAATGTTTAAACATTGGTGCAATTTTCACAAGAGTAGGCTAAATATCATGGCTATTCAATTACCAAAAAGAACCCACATAAATGAAAGAATGTATACTTGAAATTTGAAAGGTATGGTGATCATATTTCTCATGTCAAAGATACCCCAAGAGTTGTGGTTGCATGTTTTCCCTCAAAGGCTCTATTCCAGCCTCTCATCATGAAAACCGGACATGGTAAGCTTTAAAAATTGGGAACTGACTAAGATCATGAAATCCTAATATTTGAATTTCCATTTTCCAATTATCTACAGATATTGGAGCCTGGTTACTTTATAATCTGAACACAATCATACCCCTTCCATAAAACCATAAGTTCATCCTATGCATGGGAAACTCAATGAATTAGAACAAAATCAAGTGGAAAAATTATTGGAAGCAAATTTCTTTCCCAATAAGATTATAACACAGCTTCTTAAATATGAAAGCACAGGGATGACTTCTTAAAATTTTTATAGCTTTAAAGGAATCATTAACCTCATAATTCGTAATTTGCAAACTCCCCTTGAATACATATTACATCTATTTAAGGAAATTAATTGAATTTACAGTCATACTACTGAAACAAAGGGTCAAATCATGAAATTTTTTTACACCCAAATTGTATCAAGCTAGCCCATATTAACCACCATTTTATCCTAATTTATTCAACATACTCAACATGAAAGTATGAATTACCATTATCCCATATGGATTTACTAACTTCCGTGGGCAATACTTTTTAATTGGCCTTTTTTTATGTGGATCATGAAACGATGATAGCTAAATATGGGCTCTCTGTTGGTTTGAGTCTATGTTGAAGCAGTAATTAGGCTATTTACAACTAGAAATATGACTGTGAAACGTAGAAAAATGATTTAAAATGAGAGTTTTTAGTTTCAAGATGATGATTTATAATATAATAAAAGGGTTCTACTATTGAAGAATAGTGGTGGTGAGCGCTATTGAGAACCCAGGGTGCAGTCTTACCAGTTGGATTACTATGATAAGAGCTACAATAATTAAAGCTATAATTATACCTGATTATTACCCAAGAGTAAAACTGTTTTTGACAGTTTACTACGTAGGGTATTCAAAAGCAGGATGAGGAAACAATTCTGGCTGTGAAAAGCCTCCTTTTTATCCTGAAATGGGGTGTAACGGGTGCTAGACCTTCCCACATAGAGGAAGTGAAGATTTTATCACTCTCTGAGACAGGCCTGTGGTTTTGAAACCACATCTGGGCAGTGTTTACCAATACAGGGTGAAAATTTTCATCTGGGGACCTCACAGCCTGATTCTGACGTGTATGACGCATAGAATGCTGTACAGAAACTGTATGGGACCCCAGTATTGACTTAAATATGAGGTATTAAAGTAAGAACAAGCTTCTTTGTCTATTTGACACCTCAGATTCATGATTATGGGACATTATCCCATGGTAAGGCTGTATTGGTCAGAATGTGGGATTTTGACCTTAAAACAGCTGTACCTTTGTCAGTTCTTGAGATATCAACCTCAAAACTGAATCAGTGTGTAGCCCTGTACGTGTTCTAAGCAATGGTACCTTATTTGATATTGTTATCATTAAATATGGCAAAGTTATGCCATGTACAAGACTTTTGTACATATGCATGGTTTAGGCAAAAAGCTGTATTGGGCTTGTTTGCCCCATAGCTTCTGCTATAGTTGAGATATGAGAAAATGGATGACACCATCAGATAGCCCTGATTGTGCTATTTCCAAAAAAAACCCACTTTAGTTATGTCACACTAAAACTGCAAAAGTTAGATGAGAGGTGAATGTTTTGTTCAACCTTATTTGGCCTGAATTTGGCCATAACTCAAGTAATACTGGTGCTAGCTCAGTTTGGCTAGTACCATTGGATAGCCCTGGCTTAGAGGTTCATTTTGAGTACCCTCTTGATGGGGTTAGGCCTCTCCTTCTGTATTTTAGATGAGAGGTGAAAATTAAGGTTTATGCTCAGCAACAACTTTGAGCAAGAATAACTTTGTTATTTCTTTTCCTATGGTGATGGGACTTATATTTTCAGAAAGGGGTGAGTTTCCTCTTTTGTTTGATACCTTTTGAGCTGATTTGACTCAGCTCCATGTGTTGGTGGTATCTTGTCTATACCATTTGTTTATATTATTTTGGCTGTCATGCTTGTGCTCTGGTTTTGAGTCACAGGCTGACATACCCTCCCTCTAAAAAAGGCTCATCATTGATGAGACTGTTCAGTCCTCCTAGAGACTCTGAATCTCCTTAGATGAAGGTTCTCATCTGGTATGGCATCTTCTTCCAAACATTTGTCTTTATCAGCTGTTTGGTTCTTGAATCTGACTAAATATTGTCTTTGATCCTTCCCATTAAGTCTGATCTTCCTGGTCCTGATGATTTTACTCACAGGTCCTGGGGAGTCCTCCACTTCCACTATCTCTGGTGGTGTGAGGATCTTCTTCCTGGAGGAGAATTTACCCTCTTCTGTTTGGAAGTATGGCTTGACCAAACTCACTGGAAATACTGGGTGTTTCCTGGAAAACTCCTCTGTGAGCTTGACTTCCACTGCATTCCTGACTATCAACTTAATGATAGTGAAGGGACCTACAAATGAGTCTCTCATCTTCTTGGGTCCTTTAAAATTTTTGAAGTTCAGTGTAGACACTAACACCTGGTCCCCTTCCTTAAAGTCAGGTTCCATGTGTGTCTTGTCCCATCTCTGCTTATTATAATATTTTGCCTCAGCTATTCATTTAGCAGCTGACTCACAAGCCCTCTTCCACATATCATGGAAGTCTTTCGCTGTGGGGTGAATGGTTAGAAGATTCTTCTTCAAGTGATCCACAGGCAACAAGGGATTCCACCCTTTCTCTACCAGTGCAGGTGTTTTTCCTGTGGTAGAGTGCTGGCTTGTATTATAAGCCAGTTGGACAGCTGGTAGAAGGGTAACCCAGTCATGGGTATAGCCCTCATGGTCCTTGTATTCCATGCCATAGGCACAGAACCTTCTAAGGATTTCCTCCATTGTTTGGATGATCCTTCCAGCTAGGCCATCTGTTTGTGGATGGTAAGCTGTGGAAAAAGCAAGCTTGGTGCCAAGCATGTCATACAAGTTGGTCCAAAATTCAGATGTTAATTTTGGGTCCCTATCACTAATGAGGATCTTAGGGACTCCACAGGTAGATATGATGTTATTCCAAAATAACAGAGCAGTATCCATGGCTGTGTCCTCCTTGTGGCATGGTAGACACCTCATGCTCTTTCTGAACCTATCAACTATGATTAAGCAGGCATTGTAGTTTTCTTTGCCTCCTGGGACAAGTCCTGTAAACCAGTCCATGTTGATGGCTCCCCATGGGTGTTTGGGTTATTCTATATGTTGAAGTAACCCATACTTCTTCCCATGTTTCCTATTTGCCTTTTTGCATATTTCACAAGTGTTGATGTATTCACTCAACTCTTGTTCCCACTTGGGCCACCAAGCTGTGCTTGCTACCCTCTCCTTAGTCCTGTCTTCACTCATGTGTCCCATATAGGGGCAGTCATGGAATTCCTGCAGGATCAGAGCGATGTGGTCTCTGTCTACCACTGTGAGTGCACTTGTGTGTTTTCCTCTGTGGTAGAGAAGGCCATTTATAAGGAAGAACTTGTTATCCTTATAGGCCCTCAACCAGGGTTCTTCCAGCTGGGATTCCAGTTCTGGACTCCTGTACTTTTGTTTAAGGAGTTGTAGTAATATGCCACACTGTTTGTGTTTGGAATAAGACTTCAATACTGCACTAAAAAATTCATTGTGCAGTTCAGAGGAGCTTATTCCCAATATGGGAGTTTCTGTTCCCTCTGAATCAGTGTTTCCACTGTCAAGGTTACCACTTTCTGGTGCCCATTTAGAAAATCTGAAGTTCTTCCTCCTATCTATTTCCATGAAATGGATAGGGATTTTGGCTGCAACTTCAGGGTCATAAGCTGGATTTCTCTTGACATTATCCAGTGGCCATCTGCTAAGGCCATCAGCATTGGTATGAATTTTAACTTCTTTGTATATGATGGTCATTTTCCCTCTATACTCCTGGATGGCTATTTTCCATCTCAGCATGTGTCTATTTGTAGTCTTCATGTTCAGTAAAGACTTAAAGGCTGTGCAGTCTGTGTAGACTTCAAAGACTGCACCCTCCAAATGATAATGATGTTTCTCCAGAGCCCAGACTAGACATAGACATTCAGTCTAGGTGGCCCCGTACCTGGCTTCTGAATCTTTCAGTTTCCTTGAGATGTAGCAAATTACTCCTTCTCTTGGTTCACCATCCACAATTTGTCTTTGGTGAAGGGCTGCTCCTAGGCCTTGACTACATGATGCATCTATGTATGACTTGAATGGTAGTTCAAAGTCAGGTAAGATGAGCACAGGTGCATTTGTGAGTTCATATGCATCCCTCCTTTCCTTGGTGATTTCAAAAACTACATCTTTTGAACACAACTTGTATAAACTACTAGTTATGTGGGAAAAATTCTTTATGTGGTTTCTATAGTAGCTAGCAAACCCAAGGAAAGATTGCATCTCTTTGATGCTCTTTGGTACTGGCTTTTGCAGTACCGCTGCTACTTTATTCTGGTCAATTGCCAGACTAAGACCTGAGACTTTATGTCCTAGAGCCAGTAGCTCTTGTCGACCAAAATTAAACTTTTTCAGTGAAATTTTCAGATTGATGGGTGTACATTTGCTTAGCACTCTGTCTATGTAATTTACATGGTCTTCCCAGGTCTCTGAGTATATAATGATATCATCAATATATACCACCATCCAGCCTTCCAATATTTCTTCTTGAAATATTGTGTCCATCATCCTTTGGAAGTGGGCTGGTGCATTTTTGATGCCAAATGGCTTCTTGGTGTACTCATATATGCCCATATGGCATATTATTCTGAGTAATTTCATGGAGTTTGGTTTAACTCCATTCTGGTGGAAGCCTTTCATACAATCCATTTTGGTTATGTATTTGGCTTTTGCCAGTTCATCCAAGGCATGAGGTATCCTGGGTATAGGGTACCTGTCTGGTTTTGTGTAGTTATTCAGAGCTCTGAAGTCTCCACACAGTCTAGACTTGCCATCATGCCAGGTGATTAGGACAGGGGTGGTGATTTCCACTATTTCATTATGTCCAATCTTCCTGATGACATCCATGTCCAAAGGTTCATTGATATGTTTCTCAATTTCTTTCCTGGTTTCTAGGATTTCTGGATAAGGAGGTCTTCTAAGAATGGGTGGATAAGGTCTTTCCACATCCAGATATAGTTCTATATCATGGCCTTTGATCTTGCCTAATGGTTCTTCACCAATGGCAAATGCTGGTCTGTTCTTTCTCAGAATCTTCAGTAAACTTAGTTTTTGTTTCCTGGTGAGGGTAGTTCTAAGCTGTCCCTCTCTGAATTCATTCAGAAGTTCCTCTAGTGGATCTTGAGAAGATATATGGTATATATCAAGTGAAAATTCCTTTTCCTTGTTGGTACCAATGGTAATGTGCCTATTTTTACTGTTATAAATATCTATGCCATACATCCTCTGGTAGTCTGTTCCCAGTAAGAACCCTTGGATGTGGGCATCATTAAGCACTACAAACTCTGGGTTGAGTCTGATATTACCCTTCCTGTGGGGCATAATTATCTCTTTGATAATTGTACCAATGGAAGTCATCTTCCCTGAGGCACTTTTAAAGTTCTTTGCCTTGGTGGGAAAGAGCTGTTTTTCCCAATTTGGGAAGTGATTATCCAGATAATTCCTGGCCACTATGGAGCAGTGTGCCCCACTATCAATGATCAATGGATGTTGAGCATTGTCAATACAGACAGTCATTTTAGTGGCTGTTCCATGTATATATGCCATTCCTTTGGTTGGTGTAACCAGGAATGTTTGTGCATCTTGTGTGTGTTTGCACAAGTTTTTATTGGCAGTATCCTGTGGCATTCCTGCTTCCAACTGTATTTCCTGAATTTCTAGTGGGGTTTCCTCTTGGTATTCTACTAGAAATTCTTCTCTTTGGTCTTGGTCATCATCAGATGGCTCTCTGATGGCATCACCCATGGAGTCTGATTCAGAATACTCTGTTGTGGATTCCTCCTCTGGGACTTTCTCAATGGCATAGATTCTTTTCTTTGCCTTTGGACAGTTGTTGGCATAGTGGTCTTTTGAACCACAATTGTGACAAGAATTTATCTTCTTTGCCACTTCTGCCACTCTTTCTTTGGGTTTGTCTTTAAATCTACCCTGAAAGGTTGTTTCTCTTTGAAACCACTGCTCTTATATGGGGTGAATTTCCCTATATTAGTCCTTTTCCTTATGTCTTGTAAGGTGTTGGCAATGTCATCTAGAGTGCAATTTTGGTTGCATCTGCATTTTACTTCATGCTGTAGCTCTCCTGGCAGTTGTGTCAGAAGTTTGTGATTCCTCATTTGGATGTTCATCTGAGGATCAATGGCTTTAAGTCTTTTAGACTGTCTAAGACACCACTCATATTGATCTTTTTCCACAGAGTATTTGTCATTGTAAAATGACATGGTCTTTTGCCATATCCAAGTTCCATTACTGTACTTTTGGATGATTTGACTCTTCCACCATGGCCAGTTCCTTCTGCCATGGATTTCTTTCATTTCTGTGTACCATATACTAGCATGACCTTTAAATGCAGTATTCAATCTAGAATGAATCCAGTAGTCTGGTATGCTAGGTACATCAATGAAGAGTCCATCAATATAATCTACAAGTTCCATATGATCATATTCTCCTGTTCCAGAGAATTTGGGCCAGCTTGAGGCCTCAGGACGCTGTTTCAAGGCTTCCTTCTCTGAATAAGACATGCCATCTCCATCCTGGTATTTTGATGGATATTTTGCCTTATTCATCAATATGGAATCTGGTTGATATGGATTCTCCATAACTTGGCCTTGTGGTTGGGGCTTCAAGTTATGGTAGACATTAAACAATTTGTTTATGTCTTGGTCCAGACAATCCCTGTCCCTTTTTCTGTGGTGTTGTTCTTCAAAGACTGTATTCAGTCTTTTGTTAGTTTCTTTAGAGGCTTTGCTCAATTGAGCATGTCCTTCTTGAAGATTTTTAACTATTTTTTCCATGGAGGCTTGTAATTTTTTCATCCTCTCATGGCTGGCTTCAAGTTCTGCAAACTGCTTTGCAGATTGCTTAACATATTGGGACATTTGTAACCACAGTGTATCACTGTTGATGTTACTCTCAGATGTGACAATGTTATGTTCAGTCTGAGTGGGGGTGATGTTTCTATTACTAGGACTACTGATTCTAGAGTGGTTTACAACTACTTCTGGTTCTTGTGCACTTCTTTTACCAAATCCAACAGCTTCTGAATCATAGGGTCTGACTCTTTCCTCCTCTGGTTGAAGGAGGCTTTGTTCTTGCCCTTGTTCCCTTGTCTTCTCCTGGAAACTTCCTGGAATTGTGAAGAATGGTGACTCTTGGCCACTGATCTTCTGGTTTCTGAATGGTGTGAAGCCACTGGAGAGCTGATTTGGCCTGCTCCTTGTGAGCCTGAAGGAATCTGAGTAGGCCCTGTCTGGGTTAACTGTTCTTCTATAGCTTGGATAGTGGCTTGATTCTCCCTTATCCTCTGTGCCCTTGCCTCCAGGAGTCTGAACTGCCTGGTAGGATTCCAACCTTTGGTGATTACCATAAGGTCTTTGAAGTCTATCTCTTTTAGACAGATCTTCTGGCAACTTGCTCCAAGTTCTGCCCAGTGAGATGCCAGTTTGAACCTCTTGTTGTCCATGCTCCATTGGAATAGGTCCTTGAGGAGTTGGTGGAGCTGAAAAACTTGATCCATGTCTTTCGAGTCCTCTGGTTTGAGGTCTCCATTGAATTGAAGTGTGAATGGCAGGGTTGATATTATCTCCCTCATTGTTTTGCCATCCACTACTATGTCCAGGTTGTCCTCTTTCAGGTCTTCTGGTTCTGGACAAGTCTTCCCTGTCCTCTGGCTGGTTCCTTTGGAAGCCAAGATCTCTGAGGTGTACAGGTGACATGTTAGTGTTTGCAAGCAGTCAAAAACTTTATGTTCTTAGGGTATTTACCTTTGACTGTGCCTTGTACAGATTTGTTGTCTGCTGATTTGGGCAATTTACCTTTAGAGGTTCCATCTGGGTTAATTATAGTAATCTTCCCTGTGCAAGTTGTGAAGGTTGGTTTACCTTGTATTGATGCAGAGTTTTGTGGTTTTCTACTTCTCTGTGTGGCTATTGGTGTCCACTTCTTAGCTGTAATTAGGCCTTCACTGTGCCTCTTTCCTTTGCCCTTGCTGCCCTCTGGTTCTGAGGGTGTCACTGATGTGTCGGCCTGTGACTGGGTCTCAAGTGGGATGTAATTTTCTTCCACTAAATCAAGGTAGGAAAAAGAGGGCTTATGTCAGTTAAGACTTCTCAAAATTCTGGTTTTGCACGTCTAAGAATGGCCTCTGGGCTTGTATGTTACTACAATATGCCCTGTATAATGACAGTGTAATTGAATCAACACTTCCATGTCAGAATTACAGCTTTTTGTACCCTGTCATACTGTTTGTGTCCCAGTATCCCACAGATTCACTTGTGGTTTTCAAGTGTTATCTGTACAAGTGGCTTTGTATAAGTGTAATTGAGTTAACAATACACTTAACCACACCTCAACTGTTGGTTTTACAGTCAGAGGTGTCCTTATTCAATCAAGAATACAGGACCTATTGATGGCTTATGTGTTTTTATATGTAAAACATGCCAAAAATAAATGTTTTTGTGGGTATTAACCACGTGACAAGTACTCTTATAAGATGAGTAAAAAGGTGGTATATATACCAAAAAAAAGGAAAAATATATAATATATATATTAAAGAAAATTTACCCCTAAAAAGAATAAAAAAAATTGTCAGAAAGTGAGAAATAAGAGAAAAAACTCACTTATAAATGTCAAAAGAAACTCAAAACATGGCCAGGCCCCCAAAATGTCAGGTTGAGTCTATGTTGAAGCAGTAATTAGGCTATTTACAACTAGAACTATGACTGTGACACATAGAAAAATGATTTAAAATAACAGTTTTTAGTTTCAAGATGATTATTTATAATATAATAAAAGGGTTCTACTATTGAAGAATAGTGGTGGTGAGCACTATTGAGAACCCAGGGTGCAGTCTTACCAGTTGGATTACTATAATAAGAGCTACAATAATTAAACTTATAATCATACCTGATTATTACCCAAGAGTAAAACTGTTTTTGACAGTTTACTACATAGGGTATTCAAGAGCAGGATGAGGAAACATATCTGGCTGTGAAAAGCCTCCTTTTTATCCTGAAATGGGGTGGAAAGGGTGCTAGACCTTTCCACATAGAGGAAGTGAAGATTTTTTCACTCTCTGAGACAGACTTGTGGTTTGCAAAAACCTGTATAGACTGTATTGGGCTCAGATGTGGTTTTGAAACCACATCTGGGCAGTTTTTACCAATACAGGGTGAAAACGTTCATCTGGGGACCTCACAGGCTGATTCTGACGTGTATGACGCGTAGAATGCTGTACAGAAACTGTATGGGACCCCAGTATTGACTGACATATGAGGTATGGAAGTAAAAACAAGCTTCTTTGTCTATTTGACACCTCATATTCATGATTATGGGACATTATCCCATGGTAAGGCTGTATTGGTCAGAATGTGGGATTTTGACCTTAAAACAGCTGTACCTTTGTCAGTTCTTGAGATATCAACCTCAAAGCTGAATCAGTGTGTAGCCCTGTATGTGTTCTAAGAAATGGTACCTTATGTGATATGGTTATCAATAAATATGGCAAAGTTATGCCATGTACAAGATTTTTGTACATATGCATGGTTTAGGCAAAAAGCTGTATTGGGCTTGTTTGCCCCATAACTTCTGCTATAGTTGAGATATGAGGAAATGGATGACACCATCAGATATCCCTGCTTGTTCTCTTCCCAAAAAGACCTCACTTTAGGTATCTCACACTAAAACTGCAAAAGTTAGATGAGAGGTGAATGTTTTGTTCATCCTTATTTGGCCTGAATTTGGCCATAACTCAAGTAATACTGGTGCTATCTCAGTTTGGCTAGTACCATTGGATAGCCCTGGCTTAGAGATTCATTTTGAGTACCCATTTGATGGGGTTAGGCCTCTCGTTCTGGATTTTAGATTAGAGGTGGAAATTAAGGTTTATGCTCAGCAACAACTTTGAGCAGGAATAACTTTGTTATTTCTTGTCCTATGGTGATGGGACTTATATTTTCAGAAAGAAGTGAGTTTCCTCTTTCTTATGATACCTTTTGAGATTATTTGGCTCAGCTCCATGTTTTGGTGGTATCTTGGCTATACCATTGGTTTATGGTATTTTGGCTGTCATGCTTGTGCTCTGGTTTTGAGTCATAGGCTGACACTCTCAAGGAGCTCAAAAGGGTTTTTCAACCACAAATATATCAAAAGGTCATAATTACTTACTGTGAATCAGAACTTATTTTATATTTTGAAGTAGTCTTCCCTGAATCCACCCATACCTATTTCAGCTGGCACATAGCAAAGAGCTTAACTCAAAATTTACAAAAATACGTTGTTGAAAATTGAGTGGGAAGAATTATCAAAAATGTATGGAATATTGGTTGACTCACCAACACCCCATTCCTAAAATTCCAATTTCATCCGGTTTAAAGGCCAAACAGAAAACTGTTCTGGTGCATGGACATACATTAATTCAAACCTTCTTCCCAATAAAGATAAATTTGTCACTTCACAGGAAATTCAACATCCCCACCTTGAAAATAATTCCAGATCCTATGTGGAATCAGCCCACTCATACATAAACTCATTTATCAATAATTAAAATGGTGAACTGTCAATGGTGTTCCAGAATTTTCAAACTGGAATAGATAAACAATTACTAAAATTGTAACATAACTTGGGGAAATAACAAATACAAACCCTCACTAATTTCGCCACCCATTAAAGCCCCTCCTTGGTATTATTTCAATTTAAGAAATTAAATTGGCTTAAAAACAGTTTTTAAAATTGGAATAAAGTCAAATTACTATTATTTCTCAAATTCTTTCACAGATGGAATGAGGATCCCTTTCTCGCATTGAATATAAAAGTCTTCTTGTATGGAAGGATACATTGTAACAGAAGATCTTCATCCCCAGTGGAGCTTACTTTATGATTCTAATGATTTTATTTGTGACTATAATTCCTTGGTATATATGATACTATCTCTTGAAAATTCATTATTAATTTTAGACCACCAATACTCATGCGAAATGTGATTTGAGAAGAAAATTGGAAAGTATATATAATGAGACCGACTCCCATTAAATTCCTTCACAAAATAAAATAATCCAACAATTTCAAGAGGTCTTAAGCTGTCAATATACAACAATAAAGCTTTGAAACCCTCAAATATTGACCAAAAAGCATGGGGGTCCATCTTCCAATAATGCAAAAAATACCACCTTAAAAATTCCCTCAAAGTTTGAGATTGAACAACAAATTATCAATAAAAGACAAAGAATATCACAGATAAGCCATAGAAATATCAAAGCCAAATTATTTTGTGAAGAACCCTCTCAGAAAATATCATCTCAAAGGAATTCATATATTTTTATAAGATAGATAAAGCTGAAAGATAGTAGCAATGATCTGATTGAAAATTGAGTGATCTGATTCTATTCCAGCTATGAAAAGTACTATAAGTACTGAATACTTGGGGACCATCTAGACACCTTATTTAAAACATATTCAGCCTTCCTTCATGCACAAATTTATCAATAATATTGACAGCCTACCAGCAAATGTAAATTGTGGCTTTAATAAAATTGCAAAGATATTAGCAATTTTAGACTGTAAAAATGGAAAGGATTGAAAGGATGTGAGGCAAGATTTAGTAGATGATAATTATAGGAAGAGGGGTTATTTCAACAACATTTTTTGAGGGCCCAAGGAAGTTCAAAATATTCAAATAATATTTTTCAAAATGTCATTCCTATGGTTAATTATTGGCTAAGTAAATGGGATCATGGGCCAATCATATCCAACACTTATATGTGTCCCATTCTATTTTTCCATCCAGACCTGGAAACACATTTGTTCCAGACATTTCTTCCAACTAAATATGGTCTTTATTCTGTATAGGTGTCTTATATTGATCCAATTGCACTGACCTTTGAATTAGAATTACTGGATATTTATTTTATTTAATGAAAATAGGATAGGAAATTTACCCCTTCTATAATTGCCACCAAAATTTCCTGGTACCCAATCTGAGGAAGCTTCAGGAAAATGGAGTAGATTTGATTCATCCTCGATATCTCCATTCCTGAAGTTAAGAGCAAATGTTCTGTATCAAAATTGAGTAATTCATTAATTTATCCTTATTTCGACTTGATATAATTATCTTTGAAAAATTTGACACAGGATCCTTTGAAATGTTAAATTCACATTTCATGGGTGTGGGGTTGTGAGCATATAATTAGAAGGCCCTTTATTTTGATTACTCTGAAATTGCGTCAGATCAAATTCAAATATTAAAGGAAGCTTCTCAACTACCTAATTTCAGAAACGTGGATTGAACTTTTCATGACTTCAAGAAAGAAACCAAAAAAATTTAAAATTTCATTTTAGTGAAAGATTGATTTTCAATAAACAAAATTAAGATTTGATTTATCTCAACTCATGTACTTATGATATCTTTTCTTTCATTTCCAAAAAATACTTACAGAAAATCCCCACAATAATCACCTCATCTGAACATGGATTGCACTTATTCAAATTGAAAATGGAGATTTAATTTTCAAAGAAATCTGGAATAATGGATATACTCTAAAATAATTTATTAATTTTTCATCACACTGAAAAACCGCATGCAGAAATCATCAATCAATCAGTTACTCATTTTGGACTTTCATTATAAATGAACTTGAAATTATTAAATTTAGTTTGAAAGAAATTAATAATTACTCATACCCAAATGAAACAAAAATTCTATGGCTACTGAGATGAAAAATAACAGGATAAAAATGAGAATAAAAAGAGAGAATTGTTAATATCTTCCTTTTCATTTAAATCTACTTTAAATAAGAATTCTTGAATTCTTTGGCAAAAGTAAAATTCCATAAATTATAATTTTTCTATTCTAAGTTCATTTTCTTGAACTTTTAATTCCTCTTAATAAGAACTTTTGATTTTTCTATTTCATATAAATCTTTCACCTGTTCAGATTCATAGTATTCATACCTATTCAACCATTTTTCCCCTATTTGTCCCAACATATCATATAAAATCATACAATAAACCATCCAGCGAACAATATTTGAATTAGAGAATACCACTAAGCTTTACAAATACCTAGTTAATTCTTAATTATTTACTTTTATTTTTCTGGAAATTAATTAAAAGATCTGTTCTCTTCATTATGTGGCTCAACACCCTTATAAGCTGGAACAACCCAATGTAAGATTTCATATTATGAACTTCTTAGTAAGTACTAATTTTTTTCATATATTTCTTGTAGTGTTTTGTCTATTTTCATATTTTGATATAAATTTTAGTCATATAATCAGCCATTAAATTCAATATTCAGGAAAATGAGCTATTCTTTATATATCACAAACAAGATTTATGGACATAAAATACATTTTTTAAAAAAAAACCAAGAAAAGGAAAAAAATAAAAAAAAGAATCATTATCATATAATCTAAATTATTTAAAAAAAAGAATTATTATTATTATGAAATTTATCTCTATTTTTTTTAAGTTTTCTAATTAAGATTTAATGTAAAATCCTAAAAATCTTTTTTTAAATGAGGGAAAATTTTATTGGTTGATAATTTTCAAATTGGGATTCAATTCATACAGAAAAGAAATAAGCTGGTCCATTAGCTCTAAATATGATTATTGGAAAATAAGCACAAGTCAGTTTTTATGTGAGTTACAGCATTATATTTGGCTGGTTTTAAAGAATACTAGTTATTATTTTTCTTCGAATGATTAACCTTTTGTGAAATATTTCTCAAATTTTTTAATTATTAACAATAAAATTATTCAAATTATTAATATGAATGAAAAAAGGTAAAAAATATTCTATAGAAAAAATTTCTTTTTATTATTCATCTAAGTTATAGATTTAAATCTCTATACTAATCTAATAATTTCCGAAATTAATAATTGGAATAAATTTCTCTGGATTGGATCAAAATCATATTTAGAATACATTATATATCATATTTAGTAAAAAAAAGAAATATTAAACTCTAGAATTTAAATACGTTTTTTTGGATAAAATACTAAAAACTCAGTAAAATCTTCTATATTGATACTTAGTATATTTTATAAAGTCATATCTACTCAATTAACCCTCCTCATTTGAAAAAAAAAGAAACTAAATCTAAATTTCATATCAAATAAATTTTATTAAAAAAAACATACTTAAAAAATTAAATTTCATTTAATTTTATTTCCTTTTTTTGAATTATTGATAACTAATCTATAAAACAGGTTTTCTTTTTTTTTTTAAAAAAAAAACTCTATTTTTTTTCAATTTTAAATTTAAAATTTTGAGATTTCATAAAAAAAAAAAAAAAAAAAAAAACCAAAAAAACCAAGAAATTATGACTTAAATTATTTACTTATTTATTTTTTCTTTTTTTTTTTTTAGAAAAAAAAAGTTTCTCTACTATTTGAATATAAAGTTAGTTAAACTTTTAATTTATATATATTTCATTTTTAATTAAAATTTGAATTTATAAATATTTTATTTTTAGATAAAATTCTAATTTTGTTTTTTATTAATAAAAAATTTTGAAATTTACCTTTATGTTTTTTTTTTCTACTTTTTATTTTTAGTAAATTCCAATTAAAAATTAATAATTAATAGATTAACTACTTTTATAAATTATTATATCTATTAATTTATGAAAAAAAAAGTTACTTTGAAAGTCACTAATTATATTTTTAAGTGAAATAATCTCTGGAGGTCAACAAGAGTTGAGTCATGAATTAATTGGTATCTGTTTGAGGTGGAGAGTTTCATGATAATTTTTAGAATGTATAACTCAAAATTTGATTTTATAGTAGATGTTTTTGGGACCACACCTTGAAAAAGATAACACATTACTTTAAAAACCATTAAGGTTTAAAGGTCATGTTTGAGCTTCACTGTAGTTGATGGGTAATGGTTGTAGTTTTGAAGCAGTGGGCCACATATTTTCCATTGGTAATGAAACATCATATTAAGTGCTGCTAGATTTTACAAAAGAAATAATTAAATTTTTGTATAATCAAATGATCATGTGAGATTAATAATTTCAAAACAAAATTAAAGTGTATATAATTGACACAATATTATTAATAAGTTCCCACTAGTTTATGGTGATAATAGATGGAATAGGAAAGAAAGGTCATATGATAAATTTCAATATATTTCTGGGATTCTTAGGGATATTTATTTCACCCATATTTGCATTAGGCCACCATTTCAAGATAAATGGAAGTTGTATGTTAACAGGAAAGGAAAGCACTAAATTTTATTTCAGTGTGTGGCTGATGGGTATGGAAATTTTTTCAATTTTAGTTTTTTTGAATTTATTGAAACTTTTTCATATGTATAATTTGTTCATAATTATGTTTATGGGTCCTTTATGGGTCCCTAAATTATAGTCATGTTCTTTGTAAATCTCAACTTGGAAATGATTTGATCAACAAAATACCAATATTCACCATTAATTATCAATTAATTGGTGACTCTATCTATCCTGGTCATTTATTAGTCTACTACCTATCAAATAACCAAAAACACCAGATTAAGTCAACTTCATCTTTATACATTCTTTGACAAGGTAATTTTGCTCAGGCTTTTAATTCTGTAGTATATTTACCAATTAATACTACAGAAAATTGGTGTACCCTACGTTTGGACACCTCAAAAATGTATTACAAACACTTTTGGGACCACAATTTTCTAATCCTAATATTTCAAAATAATTAAATTTAAAATAAATGGTATTAAATAAAATACTTAACAGAGTAAATGAAGGTTATTTTTAAGGTAAAAAGATAACAGTGAATTGAGTGGCTGAATGAATTGATTATTCAATAGAACATTTTGGATAATTCCTTGAATCTAAATTAGTAACTTTATTTAAAAAGTGACTCTAGTGAAATGAGATTAAATTAAAATGGTCACAATGCATTCACATCCCCACTATGGTATGAGATAAAACTACAGCCACAAAATCTTGATGGATTCATAAGTTTATAAGGTAAAAATGGAAGGGAAAAAATTTCATTTTTGATCCATTTGTTAAAACAATTAGGTATCTATTAGACTATTTGAAACAATGATTGTAATTGTTTATCATAAAGCTAGATTTTGAAGAAATTCTAAGAAAATTGTATTATTTTGAAATCATTCCTTTTGATTGATAACACAGGTATAATTCATTTGTATCATATGTAATACCAAGCCTTTTCATCATCAGGAAAAGGTGATTTTATATACCTAAAGCTGCAGAATCTCAAAATAAAAATAATATTGAAATAATAATTAATTTACATGTGTGTACATATATTATTTCTTTCAATTATTCTGAGTGAATGTTTTCTATAGTTGACCTTATCAAAAGCTTTTATATGTTTTTTTTATTAATTTTTTGGTAAAACGCTACTATTTAACTTAACATTAAAGCCATGAAGATCATCTTCATAATCATCAAAACATTATCTTATGTAATTTGTCCTAGATATTCATCCATACAAGGTGTTTCATAATAATTGGTATTGAAAAATTAATTGAAATAGTCCATATTGGGTAGTAAATATGTAAACCAAAAGTAAAGATTTAAATAAGACAAACGCTTATCACTAATTTGAAGAGAAAACACCATTAATTTGAAATTTACAGTCAATTTCAAACATATGTAACTCTTCAATATATTTATCTTGTATGAATACAATATGAATATAGATTTTCCTTTAAATTAATCCACACAGGAACCTTTTGGTTCAAAAACTCACCAGTAAAAATCTTACAAGCTAGCTTATTGAAGATAATTATGATAAATATTTTTATTTTTTCAATTGTTATTATATAGTTTGAATCTCATTTTTTTTCATTTTAAATGATGTAAATTTTTCATCAGATTCACTAAAAATATATAAAACAAAATAAGTATTTATATAAAAATGAGATACTAAACTTAAAAGAATTTTCATAAGATTTATCTCATTTAATAATCAATTTCATAAAATATTTATAAATTTTTTTTTAGTTGAAAAAATAAAATCATGTATATTTGTAAGATTTGTCTTTTAAACTGATGATAATATTACTATTAATCAACAGTACTATGACTGTTCTTATGAAATATAATAACGAAATGTTATTATAACCACAATTAAATAATTAAAGAATTATTTCTTTCATGTGTTAAGCACTACTAGTGATTTTAACAGTGAGCAAGTAATTGTCTACAAGAATCAATTACAAGAAGATTTTAATAATAAAATTATTTTAATATATAATTATCTTTTGCAAGAATAATTATAATGATAATTCTTGAAGAAAACTAATTTTAGAGAAAAACTTTAAGAATTAAAAATGAATCACTCACTAATATTCCAAAGATCTTATTGAAAGATAAGATAGAGAGATTTGACGTAGAATTGTGGATTTTAAGGATCAAAATGAATTTATAACAGTATTGCAACAATATATGGTTGGATTCTATGATTTCACGTCCTTCTGATTGATTTTTAAAGATTTAAAACACTTAAGAATAGCTATAACTAATACTCACTTGTTGGTAATAATGGTTAAAATGATAATAAGATGATGATGATGTGGAAAAAACAGCAAGAAGAGGCCTCTTTTAAGTCAACAACAGCTCACAGAGGCGTGCCATGGAGCAAACTAAAAAACCAGTGAGTGAGAAAACAATAAACCTTTCTGGATTATTGATTGCATCATCCGTTGTCACGTAAGATTATCATAATTACTTAATTGATGCTTTTACGTGACTACCAACCCCAATATGGTTAAGAATAAAAGGAGTAACATCTGTAAATCTTCTTTTATTCCAAAATAATCATTTATTAATCAAAGTTATCAATGTTATTGCCAATTTCATCACAGGTTGTAATTACTGTAAATTTTTGAAGATTCAGTGTTTCATGTAGAATAGTCAAAAATGGACTGTAAGTAAATCTTTTAATTTTACTAGTAAAACTGTAATTCTTTTTGGCTGTACCATAGATAATACAGTTTTCCATTTGTCCTGAAAGTTTCAGAGAGATTCATTAAGAATTGTATTTTTAATTAATTTTTGAAGCGTTTACCTCATTTCTACGTAGAATTGCAAATATCAGTGTTTCACTGGTTGCTATGAGGTAAATCAATGGATACAAGTCCAAAAAGGGTTTTAATTACCATTTTGGGGTTTATCCATGGAAAATAATTAAGAATTGACATGGTTACAGGAGTCTAAGTAGCTCTTTACCTCCTTGGCATGTCAAAATAGCAGGTTATTTGCTATTTTCTTAAGTTTTACTGTAGTTGTAACATGGCAACCAAGTTCCCAAAAGGTTTTAGTTTACCAATTAGGCCAACATCAGCCATGGATCCAAGCTTTGGAGCTGTCCACGCTCCTGAGGCCTCAGAAGTTGGGTACCCTGGCTCTCTTTGATGTCTTTTGTCCCCCTTGCTTATTTTTTACGTCAAAATAGAAATTTAAGCTTCAAGTGAGATATCCACTATGGGTGTACCAAAAGTCCATGTAAGAGTACCATGATATTAAGTGCTCAAAACATGCATAAAACTATTCTTAGTGTATATGTAACATGGGATTTCTCACATTCCCATTATTTTGGCGTGAAATTAAGAAAAACAAAAATTTTCACGGAGCTTTTATGTGGTATTGAAGTATTTTCCATTTTACCACCTCAAAGAGTTAATTTGAGCTTATTCACTCTATGGAGCTACCCTAGGTGAATTTTTGTGTAGAGTCCAAATCTGGCCTTAAATCCATGGATTTACTTACTCAATGAAAAGTCATTCATCTTTTCTGAAATCAAAGATGATGAATTTTGGATAAATGCATGACTTATGAGTTATGCATAATTCAAAATTTCTTTTTAAGATAATTGTGGCCTATTTGGGTATGTAAAATATACCTCAAGGCTCACAATATTAATCTATTAAAAAAGAAAATAAATAAATCAGAATTAAAATCTAAAAATCACTAATGAGTACTGCCTCTGTTTTTTAAGCCTTAAAGTGTATTTTAAATACCCAAACAGGGAATAATTAAAATTAAAATAGATTATGAACTATTAATAACCCATAATTTATGTATATATTCAACATCAATCTTCTTTTTTTTTATTCTAAAAAAGATGAAGAAATTTTCTGTGAGTAAATAAATTAATGGATTTAAGGCTAGCTTCTGATTATACGTCAGAATTTACCTAAGTTAGTTCCATAGATTGAATAATCTTAAATTAACTCTATTAAGTGGTAAAATTAGAAATAATTCAAGACAAAATCCTCAAAACCAGATATGAAAATATTATTAAAATTTTTGTTTTTCTCAATTTTATTCCAGAATAATGAGAATGTGAGAAATACCAGGTTATATATATACTAAGAATAGTGTTATTATTATTATTTTCACTTAACATTACTTTATTCTTGCATAAAGATCTGATACACTCATAGTGGATATCAGTCTTTAAGCCTGAATTAATATTTTTCACATGAAAATAGCAAAGGGGAAAAAAGAGATCAAAGAGATACAGGGTACCTGGCTTCTGAGGCCTCTGAGGCATGAATATTTCTAAAGCTTGGATAAATATCTGATAATGGCCAAATTGATATATTAAAGCCTTTTGGATATCAAGTTAAAGTCTCATTAAATCATAATAAAATATCAAATTAGCTTCTATTTTGACATAACAAGGAGGTAATGAGCAAATCTGACTCCTTTAACCATTTAAATTATTAATTATTTTCCATTTATAAACCTTAAAATATTAATTGAAACCTTTTTTTTCTTACTATTATAAATTCATTTAGCTCATAGTAACCAAAAATTATTATTCTATTTGATTTTCTATATTCAAATAAGGTAAAAACTTCAAAAAAATCATTAAAAAATACAATTCTAAATTAATCTTTTTAAAACCTTAATGAAAAATGCAAAAAATTTATAAACCATATGAAAAACATAAAAAAATAAAAAAATAAAAAAATAAAAAAATAAAAAAACAAAAAAAATAAAAAAATAAAAAAATAAAAAAATAAAAAAATAAAAAAATAAAAAAATAAAAAAATAAAAAAATAAAAAAATAAAAAAATAAAAAAATAAAAAAATAAAAAAATAAAAAAATAAAAAAATAAAAAAATAAAAAAATAAAAAAATAAAAAAATAAAAAAATAAAAAAATAAAAAAATAAAAAAATAAAAAAATAAAAAAATAAAAAAATAAAAAAATAAAAAAATAAAAAAATAAAAAAATAAAAAAATAAAAAAATAAAAAAATAAAAAAATAAAAAAATAAAAAAATAAAAAAATAAAAAAATAAAAAAATAAAAAAATAAAAAAATAAAAAAATAAAAAAATAAAAAAATAAAAAAATAAAAAAATAAAAAAATAAAAAAATAAAAAAATAAAAAAATAAAAAAATAAAAAAATAAAAAAATAAAAAAATAAAAAAATAAAAAAATAAAAAAATAAAAAAATAAAAAAATAAAAAAATAAAAAAATAAAAAAATAAAAAAATAAAAAAATAAAAAAATAAAAAAAATAGAAAAATAAAAAAAATAAAAAAAATAAAAAAATAAAAAAATAAAAATGAATTAATAATTAAAATTTTTAAGTTTTTACTTAGTTTCCAATTTTTAATTATTTCATTTTGAAAAATTCATTTAATCTTTAAAAATTCACAAAAAAAAAAAAAAAAAAAAATCTTTGATTGAAAAATTTTAAATAAATTTTAAATAAATTTTATAAATTAATTTTTTTTTTTATTTTAAAATAAAATAATATTTAATTTTTTTTTAATTTTTTATTTATTAGTTATAAATGAGTTGATAGTCATTTAAAATGATTTAATTAAGTAATTATAATAATATTATGTGATAAAAATTGATTTAATCAATAATCCAAAATAGGATAACTAGTTTATAACTCATTGTGTTTTTTAGTTTTCTCTATGAAAAAAACTCTTTGAGTTTTTTTTTTGAGTTAAAATAAACTTCCTCTTGCTTTTTTTTTTAACAAAATCATCTCATTATTTAATAATATCATTAGTAACAAAAATTAATTATTAGTAAAAACTTTTTTTTCTTAAGTATTTTAAATATTTAAAATGTATCATAAAGAAATTAATTCATAAAAATAAATTATTTTTAATATTTTTTTAAATTTTAAATTTGTTTTATTAATTTTACAAATTAACTTTTATCTTTTAAATCCATAAATAATTCATAAAATCCCTTTAATAATTATTTTGAAAGTATTATTGAATTATTAGTAATAAAGTTTTTATCTAGTTATAGGTTTTATTATTAATACTTATTGTAATTGATTTTATTAGATAATTACTTCTTACTGTTATAATCACTAATAGTTTATAACAAGTAAAAAAATAATTAATGATGATCTCCACTCTCATCAGTCACATCACAAGAATCCCTAATAGACTTTTTTTTTAAAAAAAAAAATAAGTATTAAATCTTTAAAATTGGTTTTAGATTACTAACCTTATAAGAATTCATTAAGAACTGTTTTTATTGTATTTTTTATTTTATTAAAATTAAAAAAAAAAAAAAAAAAAAAATTAAAAGATTTAGATTTTCTAATTAAATTTTAAGATTTTTTTTTTTTAATTAAATTATTTATAAAAAAAATTTTTAACTTAAATTTAAATTAAATTGAATTAAATTAAATTAAATTAAATTAAATTAAATTAAATTAAATTAAATTAAATTAAATTAAATTAAATAGTAGGTTTCAAATTCATTTAATTTTTAGTTAAAACAAATTTAAAATTCAATTTAATTAGATAACCAATTTAGACAACAATTAACAAATTAGATTGTTGAATTTGGTACCATTCTTTCTCCTAATTTGATAAAAATCAATCTAATTTTGGCTTATTACTACCAAAGCTTTCAAAACCTTTTTGTTCATCAATATTACCAACTTCTTCATCATTTAACTCTGTAGTCAATTATTGATGGGGTTTTTTCAAAGGTAGCTACTTCTCAATCATAAATATTTTTCTTATCCAAGTTAATACTAACACATCAGTTAGTAACTGTTTTTTTTTTAAATTGTTGGCAAATCAAAAGTTTGGATATGAGTAGTCCCAATGACTTGACTTTGGATCCTTTGATTTTTTGTCAAAAATCAGTATCCTCACTCAATAATAGCAAAATCAAGTCACCCAATGAGAGCATGCAACCTGGAAAATTAAACAAACAAAAGAGAAAAAGACATACCAAAGCCCAACTAGCTGATGATCAGAAGAAATCCAATGATCTCAAAGAAAAAAAGAGAAGAATGCTGCAGGAAAAAATTGACATGAATCGTAATGCCCAATTTATCAAAGAGGATTATGAGAGAATCTGCTCATATATTGAAGATGAGGGAAACTACAATGGTGAGTCAGGATTTGACTATTCTCATCACTCTTACTGACCATTTTGAATATAGATCTTTTTGGAAACCCAAATAAATCTTGTTGGGGAATTAAAAAAGCTAACCCACACACAAGCATTTGATAAATTTGCAAAATTTCTTAATGATAACCATCTGAATGGTAATCTCAATTTGGATAGCCGCAAGCTACAGCAACATTGGTTCACATATAAGAAGAAGTTTTGTGATACTTTAAAGTGGGAAAATGACACCGGTTCTGGATTAAGAAATGAGGATAATATTTACCTACCAATCTTATCAGAAGGTAAGTGCCCATGCTATGACTGCATGCAATCGATATTTGGCGAAAGAGCAAATGTACGGCCCTTCGAAACATATGATAATGGTGTTCTTGAAGTCAATGGAAGATCTGAGGCCTTGGAGTGCCACCAGCTGCAAAAAAACTCACCAACGGACCTAGGAGAGGTGGATGATACTGATTCAAACCTTGATGACAATAGTTTCATCATATTAAATGAAAGCAACGATCCAAAAGATCAGGGATCTTCTGACAAGATCTTAGAAGATGAGGTGATCTCAATGGAAACTGGATCACCAATTGAGCTACATAAGAAGAAAAAAAAAGAAGGCCCATTGTAAGGTTTGTCTATGAAACTCTTGATAATAGTAGCAAAATCAAGAGTACTATGACTGTCCTCAATAGAAATATATAATATAATAAAATATTAAAACCACAAATTTAAATATAATTATTAAAAATAATTATATATAAAAAAATAAATTTAATTATTATTATAAAGATATAATAATAATTATAATAAATTATAATTCTTCTATTATTGTTATAGTCACTGACAGTTATAAAAATAAGACTTGTAAAGCTCTTAATGAGACAATTACACGTGGAAATATGAATATTAACCACTTATAAATAATATAAATATTATTTATAAAAGGATTATAACACACACTGTGTAGAAATAATTCTTATAGAATAAAATTCTATATAAAAAAACTAATACTAGATAAAAAAAATATAGAACTTTAGAGAAAACTTACTTATAATATTTATTTAATACAACAAGTTAAACAACAACAGTTATTATATTAAATAATGATTATAAGTTAAAAACACGCCTAAAATTAATAATTTTAAAGATAAAACAACTTTTTATTATAAAATTTAAGATTAAAGAGTTTTTAAGAGGAATTTGTGGATTTTAAAAGATATTTAAGATGATAATTTTATAATATAAAATATATTATTGATGATTACAACAATAATCTGAATTCTATGACTTCAATTCTTTAATTTACAATTAATAAAGAATAAAATAACTTAAGAATTACTTTAATAATAAGATTTTATAAATAATAAAACTTTGCCTGTTTAAATGTCTAATATGATTGGATTGATAATGAATGATGGACAAAAACAGTGATGAAAAGACTCTTTTTATGTCTTCAGAGCAGCTCTCATGCTTCATAATGAATATAGAGGGCGTGCTCAGGTCAAAACTGAAAAACCATACTTAAAAACAAAGTTCTTAACTTAAGGCAACTTGTTTTCAATTCCAATTTGAAGTTACCAGTGTGATTCTTAACTCCATGTAGCTTTAATCCTCATTTAAACTAATTATATTAAGTTTTTAATATAAATAATCTTATTTATATTAAATTTCATCACATGAACAGCTTAAAAATAGAGTTTCAAGCAGAAATCTCTTGAGCTCAATTTTTAATTAATTTTTAAAGAAATCATAATTTTCTTTGAGCTTAATTAAAAGAGTAAATTTCCAGGTTAATTACCCAGGAATTTTATTTATAAAAGATACTTAAAATTTGATTTATATATAGATAATATTAAATCCTAAGCTGTGTGAAATTTTCAAGCAAATCCATTAAAAATTTGGATTTTTAATGAATTTTTGAAGTTATTACTATTTTTCCACGTAAAATAGCAATACACACCAAACCTTAGCTTTTGATAAGGTTTTGATGCTTGTAACTTTAAAATTTCAAGCTTATTTAAGGTTTTTAACCCTTATTAAGCTTTGACAGTTCTTAAAACCTTGATTTCAAGCCTGCATATTGGGATTTACCCTTTGGCAGCTTGAAATTCCTGTCCAAATTGGGATAAAACCAGTTTAAAGCTTAAGGTTGGATCAAAGTCTAATCTTAAAGTTTGAATAAGGTTGAAAATCCTCCAATACAGGTGGACAACCTTAATTGAATCATTGCAGATCCAAAAAGTTGGGTACCCCAGCTCTATTTGGTCTTTTTCCTTTGTCCCACCTTTTTGCATGGATTTTGCCCTTTTATTTATTTAAAGCCATACCATGGCTTTAAACCCTTTTAAATTGAGCTCACGCAGGATTTACATTCTGTATGGCAAATCCTTAGCCAATTCAGTAAATATACACCACACCTCAATTTTAACTAAAATTTTGGTAAGTTTGCATTAACCTTATGCAACTTTAAATTTAAGCTTATTTAAGGTTAAATTTAACAATTTAAAAAAAATGTTAAAAAGTTACATTAGTACTGTGAGATTCTTAAATCTTCTAATAACACAAGAAATAAGTGTTTTTGGGTATAACACCTTATGGATGTACCCTAGGTTATTTTTGGTGTAGAATCCAAAAATGACATAATATTTATAACTTTGTTTATCCAAAATAAAGTTATACTTATTTTTTGTTATTTTTTATTTTAATTTAAACTAAAAAGTCTGTTTAAGACAAAATTAGCTGTTTATAAAATCATTTGTGGCCTTATGGGTATGTTATACATACCTCACAGGCTCACATTCCCTACCACCAAAAAAAAAATGTACTACAATTTTTCTGTTGTAGTTTACCCCCAAGTTATTTGGGGGGGTATAATCCACTGTCCAACCTCTCTACTTTTACTTTTAAGTATGTAAAGCACAAAATTCAAACTTTTTATTGAGCAATTGGTCTTCTCTCATGTCTGAATCTTCTGAGAAACTTTTGGGAATCAGGTATTTTGCTTTCTACAATCCACTCATCTTCATGTTGTGGATTTTTATACCTGACTAAGTATTCTCTTTCATTTTTTCCCCTAAGTCTTCTTTCTTTCAAGACTTTTAGTACCTTCTTCTCCTCACTTAGATCTAGTGGGGGTACTTCTAAGGGTGTTTCATTTCTTAAAGGAAATAATTCCTTGTCACTTGAAGTGTAATGCTTTACTAGACTGACAGGGAATGTTGGATGTTTATTTTCCAGTTCTCCTGACAGTTCTACTTGTACTGCATTTGTCCCATGAAGGGCTTTAATAATAAATGGTCCTGCAAAGGAATCTTTCAATTTCTTTGGGCCTTTAATATTATTAAAGTTCAAGGTTGAAACTAGTATTAAGTCCCCTACTTTGAATTCTGGGGTTTTATGACTTTTATCCCATTTCTGCTTAGCATACTCAAAGGCATCATTCATGCTTTGATTTTCATGATGTCTCACTTTATCAAGAAATAGCTTAAAGCTTGAAGCAGTTGGATGAATGTCAACCAGATCTTTCTTCAAAGTATCAATTGGAAGTTTGGGGTTCCATCCTTTTTCCAACATTGCAGGGGTCTTGCCTGTTGAAGCATGGATGGAGGTCTTATAGGATAATTCCAATGCTGGTATAAGAGTACACCAATCATGGGTAAAGCCATCATAATCTTTAAACTCCAGGCCATAAGCACAAAATCTTCTGATCATGTCCTCAAGGGTTTGAATCATTCTTTCTGCTAACCCATCTGTTTGTGGATGCTATGTTGTTGAGAATGATAATTTTGTACCCAAAAGCTTATGTAAATTAGTCCATAATGCTGATGTAAATTTTGGGTCTCTGTCACTAATGATATTTTTAAAGAGACCAGTATGGGATATTACTCTATTCCAGATCAAAAGAGCTGTATCCATAGCTGTGTCATCTTTGTGACATGGTAAAAAGATTGGTGTTTTGCTATATCTGTCTACAATAATAAGACATGCATTGTAACTTTTATCACCTCCAGGTGGTAGTGCGGTTACCCAATCCATGTGAACCACTTCCCATGGGGTACTTGGTTCTTGGATATGGATCATCAGACCAAATCTTGTACCAGTAGCTTTATTGGCTTTCTGGCATCTATCACAACTATGACAGTACTCAATGACATCTTTTCTCCAAGATGGCCACCAGGCACATGTCTTAATTCTTTCCATTGTTCTGTCTTCAGACAGATGTCCAGAATAAATGTTATCATGGCATTCCAGTAGTATTGTGTTAATCAACATTCTACTACATAGGACCATGACACATGTGTGTTTAGATCTATGATATAGTATACCATCAAACAAATGGAATCTTCCATTATCATAAGATGTTTTCCAAATATCATCCAGAGAATTAGCCAATGCTGCATCTTTGCAATCTTTTTCAAGTAGAGCAGTAAGTATATGGCAATTTTTATCTTGCTTATAGCTTTCTCTAACTTCCTCAAAGAATTCTGTTCCCACATCTGTGATGTTGATTCCTTCAATTGGAATTTGAGGTTCTGCACTTTTAGGAACATAGGCAGGATTTTCAGGTGTATTGGGTAATGCCCATCTACTTAAGCCATCAGCATTCCTGTGAATATTTCCAGCTTTATGTACTATGGTCATATTGCCTCTATACTCCTGTATAGCAATCTGCCATCTTAACATGTGTCTGTTTGGAGTTTTCATGTTAAGAAGTGACTTTACTGTGTTACAATCAGTAATTACTTCAAACACACTGCCATCAAGATAGTAATGAAGTTTTTCCAGAGCCCAAACAAGGCAAAGGCACTCCATTTGGCTAGCTCCATATCTGGCCTCAGTAGGTTTAATTTGTCTTGAAATAAAACAAATTGGACCTTCATAAGGCTTGTCATTGACAATTTGAACTTGATGAAGAGCAGCTCCTAGACCTTCACCACATGCATCAATATACAGCTTGAAAGGAAGTTTCCAGTCTGGCATCAGTAATAATGGTGCATTGGTTAAGGCATACTTGATTCTATCATATGCTTGAATTCTCTCCTGAGTCATTTCAAAAATAGTTTGTTGATCACAAATTCTGTATAATGATCTGGAATGGATTGCAAAATCTTGAAGGTGTTGCCTGTAATAACTGGAAAAACCTAAGAAAGACATCATTTCTTTTTTGTTCTGGGGCATCTGTTTCAGTAAGACTGCAGCCACTTTGTTCTTATCAACACCAAGGCTTAGTCCTGAGACCACATGTCCTAGAGCTTTCAACTCATGAAACCCAAAATTAAATTTTTTAAGAGAAATTTTCATGTTCACTTGTATAATTTTCTTAAGTACTAATGAAATTCTCTCTAAATGTAATTGCCAGGTTTCTGAACAAATGATAATGTCATCAATATAAATGATTAACCATCCCTCTGATAGTTCATGTGGTAAGATAGTATTCATCATTCTTTGGTAATGAGAGGGTGCATTTTTAATACCAAAAGGCATCCTCAAATATTCATAAATACCACAATGAGCAATTATTCTCAATAATTTCCTAGCATGAGGTGTCAAAACATTCTGGTGAAAGCCTTTTAGAGCATCCATAGAAGTGATGAATCTTGCTTTGGATAATTGAGTCAAAGTCTCATGAACTCTAGGGATTGGATACCTGTCTGGGATAGTGTAGGTATTCAGTGCTCTAAAATCACCAACCATCCTTGATTTATCATTATGCCAAGTAATTATTACTGGGGTTGTGACTTCCACTTCCTCATTGTGTCCAACTTTTCTAAGAACTCCCAGTATCATCAGTTCATTAATATGATTTTCTAATGCTTCTCTAGCCCTAGGGCTAGCTGGGTAAGCTGGTCTTCTTAATAGTGGCGGATAAGGCCTTTCCACATTAAGAATAATGTCCACCTCATGGCCTTTTATAGCCCCAAGTGGTTCATTATCTGAAGCAAAGGCTTCCCTTTATTGAAATAAAATTTCAATAAGCTCTTCCTTCATTTCCAGTGTTAACTCAGGACTAATTTGTGCTTCAATTTATTGATTCAATACAAATTTTTCCTTATCAACATTTTTCACTTGTTTAATGACAGTAATTTCTCTTTTTTCTAGAGGAAAAGCAAATTCTTGTCTTTTGTTTTCCCCTATAGTTAAATACCTGTCTTTATGATTATTAATATCAATACCATAAATATTGAGATAATCATTCCCAGGTATAAAGTGTTGTGAAGTACAATTCTTCATAACAACAATTTCAACTTTCAGTCTTATACTTCCTGCAGGATGAGGAAATATGATTGCTGCTTCAAATATACCCAATGGGTGCATATTTTGGCTAGCACTGCTGAATGTTATACCTTCAATTGGCATTGATTTGTCTTGCCAATTGGTATAAATTTTGTCAATATAATCTTTTCCAACACAAGTGAAAAAAGCACCTGAGTCAAGATGTATCTTGGCTTCTATGTTATTTATCACAATATTAGTGATACAAGATGACCCAGCTGTAGAACCTTTACCTTTTTCAGGTTTGGTTTTTTGCATCCTGGCATCTTGCACATGTATGAGATCCATACATTCATCACTATACTGTGGTAAGTGAGTATGTACCTCAGTGACCTCAAAAGAGACATTAATGTTCTCTATACCCAGTTCTTCTGATATTTCTTCTTCTTCTGAAGGCTCAGAATCACTTTCATGTAAAGATAAATCAGTTTCTTTTGTTTCTTCCACTTTTTTAACATTTATCTCATTAACTCTTGTCTTTTTTGGACAAGTGTTTGCTAAATGAGATGTACTTCCACATTTATGACATTTCAAAGGAGGTCTGTCATGTGGTTTGTTTGGTCTTGAAATTGGTTTCCCACTAGTCTTATTGTCTATTGAGGTTTTGGACCAATTTCTTCTAATTTTTGTTCTAGTAGTGATGTCCTCCATAGCATTGACATAATCTTCTGTAGAGCAAGGCTCAATACATCTGCTTCTTATAGCATGCTCAAGCTGACCACCACATTTTCTTAATATCCTTTTATGTACCATTGTTTCAGACATATCAGGATGAAGGGCAGTTAACCTGTCCTTCTGCTTAAGAAACCAATTCATGGGCCTGTCCTTCTCAATATTAAAAATGGCTTCTTCAAAAGAATTTTCAATTTTAAATCTCCAGGAATCATTTGCCCATTTAGAAAGAACTTGTTCTTTCCACCAAGGCCAAGAATGTTTACCATGGTCTTGTCTCATTTTATAATACCATTTCTTTGCTGATTTGGTAAATAATGAGTGTAATCTGGAACTTATGTATTCATCTGGTATGTTAAAGTCTTCTTTAAGCATATCAACTGTTTTCATAAATTCCATATGATTATATTCCCCTTCACCACTGAAGGTTGGCCATTCCTCTAATCTCGGAATGTCCTTATAATTGCAAGCAGTTTCCACGTCATGACTTGAAATTGTATGGTGTAATTCATTATTCAAGTTAAGTACATTTCTGTCAAGAATTGGTGTGGATTGCCTTGGCAATTCATGTTTTAGTGATATATTGTTAATACTTGATTGAATATCTTCTTTCAATTCAAGTCTTGCTTTATCACTTTTTTCCAATTGTTCTTGAAAAAGAGCTGCATTGTGACCAGTTGAGTTTTCCAAGTTTTGCACTTGTATTTTCAATTCTTTTAACTGTCCAGTTATAAAAGAAATTGAATGTTCATCTGGTTGATTGAGTAAGGTAACTTTAAACTCAATTCTTTCACAAATTTGCGTCAAAGACAAAATATTTGCCTTGTTAACATTTTCAAGGCCAATTATGGTCTTTTGTTGGTCTTTGACTTGTAATATTTCATTACTCAACTTCTGTTGGACATGATCAAATGCTTTAAATTTTGCCATAATTTCTTTATTACAAGATTCAAAGTAAGCTACAAGCTTTACAAGATCTACTTCTTTGGAAAGGATTGATTCAATCTTTCCTCCTCCTTGTTTTTGAATTCCATCAAAGTTCTTGCCATATTGAACACATTGTCCATGGCTGTTTTTTACTTCTTTGGAATTCTGTAATTCTGCAGGTAAGGCTTGTTCCACTTGGGCTTTGCCTTTCCCTTTGCCTTCTGCTTGCCCTTATGGTTGGTTTTTGGGGCTTGCTTGGGCTTGTTTGGCACTGATTGAGGCGGATTTTTGCTGGTGGATGCTTGATGAGCTTCCACTGGGCTGTTGTCCTTTCCTTGAGCCAATTTCTTCTTCTGGTCCTCTGATAACATGCTTTGGTTTTTCAACCAAGCTTTTATCTGTTGGACTTGTCCTTTGACAGACATGGGTGTCCAACCCAACAGAAGATCTTCTGTCTTTCCTGGCCCCATGAACTTTTTCACTTGAAGATAAGAGTTCATGGTGCCTATCCAAAGACTTGGAAGGAGTTCCCACTCTTGTTGTTTTGATGCCAGGAACCAGTTTTTCCATTGGGATTGATAAATTTCCACAGCTGCCTGTTGGAAATGGTTCAGGTCTAACAGCAATAGCAGTTATGTCAGCTTCTGGACTCTCAAGAAGAGGTTCAAAGGTGCTGGCTAACCTTTGGGAACTGGTGGAAGTTCTGGCATCCTCCATTTGTGCCTCTCCTCTGGGAGGACATTCTTGCCTTTTGGATTTGTGGCTGGAATGTCCTGGTCCAGATCCATTTGATTGGATTGAGTAGTTACTTCCACTTCTATTAGGAGTCATTTCACGTCAATTTTAATAAAAAATAGAGTAAAATTGAATTGAATTCACCTTCAGGACCTTTAAAGGGCTCTTTGGTTATTAAACCCCTTGGTGCTGGACTGGTTTGAATTTCAATACTGGACTCTGAGGTTTCAGAGTCTGAAGAATTTTCTCTGATGGCAGACACTAGAGAGAATTAAAAATATAAGTTATTTTATCAAATAATGAAAATAACTTATAAGATCAACTTATTAAATAAAGTTGTTTTAATGTAATTTTATGGCAAATTACGTCAAAAATAAAGAAAAATGTCTAAGATAAAAGAAAAAAATGTTTTTAGTAAAGATTTTTTATTTGGTTTATTATTTTCTTTAAAGAAATAATAATTATGCAATTAACAAGTTAATTAATCAAAATTGTATTATTATTCACTTCATACTAGAATAACTCAAAGAATCAATTTCAAGTCTGTGATGTGAAAAAGCCACTAGTTAGACAAAAGAAATTTATTCCAAATCACTCAATAGTATATTGTTTCAAACAATATTCCTAAGAATAAATTAACTTTATTAATATTATAAAGATTATTTATAAGGGACAAGTCCCAAAAAAGCCAATATTAAGACAAATATGGCAATTTTACGTCAAAAAATGGTAAAATAAGGTCTAGAATATGATTTATGTCCCAAAAATCGGTTTAAAATCACGGCCAGCTTAAGGTTGGATCAAAGTCTAATCTTAAAGTTTAAATAAGGTTGAAAATCCTCCAATACAGGTGGACAACCTTAAATGAATCATTGCAGATCCAAAAAGTTGGGTACCCCAGCTCTATTTGGTCTTTTTCCTTTGTCCCACCTTTTTGCGTGGATTTTGCCCTTTTATTTATTTAAAGCCATACCATGGCTTTAAACCCTTTTAAATTGAGCTCATGCAGGATTTACATTCTGTATGGCAAATCCTTAGCCAATTCAGTAAATATACACCACACCTCAATTTTAACTAAAATTTTGGTAAGTTTGCATAAACCTTATGCAACTTTAAATTTAAGCTTAATTAAGCTTAAATTTAACAATTTTAAAAAAATGTTAAAAAGTTACATTAGTACTGTGAGATTCTTAAATCTTCTAATAACACAAGAAATAAGTGTTTTTGGGTATAACACCTTATGGATGTACCCTACGTTATTTTTGGTGTAGAATCCAAAAATGACATAATATTTATAACTTTGTTTATCCAAAATAAAGTTATACTTATTTTTTGTTATTTTTTATTTTAATTTCAACTAAAAAGTCTGTTTAAGACAAAATTAGCTGTTTATAAAATCATTTGTGGCCTTATGGGTATGTTATACATACCTCACAGGCTCACACCCATTGTCAGGACCAAACAAAGGAATTACTCAAAAATCAAAGAAAGCCAAAGGCTCCTCAAAAATAACCTTAATTGATACTTCACTGGCATTTCAAGATCAAGCCATCATAAAGCATCTTGACTATCAACAAGAGAAAGATGAAGACGAAAAAAGTTACCAATGCAACAGGGAAATGAAGAATATGGCACATGAAGTGGAGGAGGCCACTTTCAAAAAGGTACGGGCAGAGAAGGATGATGAATTCCGGATGTTGGAAATAGAACATCAACATCAAGAGCTTCAATTCCAAATGGAATCTACCATATGTTTGGATTGTATTTCAGCTGTGAACAAGTGGCTTGAGAATAGATCAAGCCCTGATGATATTGAGAAGTTACTCAAGATAACCTTTTGTTAATTAGAACAAACAAGGTACCTAACGTGTTTCATACTTATGTTTTATTTGACACATTTATTATTAAAATTATGCTTTTGAAAAAATCAAGTACAGTGGGGTGACAAAACTGTCCGTCCACTTACTTCAACCCGCGCTCACCCCCAATCCCCAACCAAACTCCCAATTTCTTTTTTTTTTCTCTTTTCTACTCTCAATTATCAATTACTCATCTTCTTTCGACTCTTACTTACTTTTTTGTTTTATTTCGGTGAGTCTTTTGTTGTTGTTTTTTGGTTTTCTTGTGATTTTTTTTAACATTGTTGATTTTAAATATAGATAGGTTTTCAATTTCAACCTACGTTGTCGTTGCTGCATCCATGCCTCATCAATACAACAACAAAACAAAAGCAAGGATTGTTGGGATGCGTGACGCTGGATTATCACTGCGAAAAATAAGTGAACTCACCGGAATTCTCAAGACTTCAATTCAGGATATTGTCACACGATTCAATGATTGTGGAACGGTTCAAAACTTACCTAGGCCTGGAAGGAAGCCTATATTGAATGAACGCAATATTCGACAACTCAAGCGGGTCACCCAAATCCAAAGACGGGAAAGTGTGAATGAAATAACCAATTTCATTACAAAGGAGGTTTCATCACAAACGGTTCAAAGAGTCCTTCATAAAGAAGGAATCTTCTCAAGAATTGCGGTCGTCAAGCCTCATTTGCGACCTCAGCATTTCAACGAACAATTAGCCTTTGCACGAGCTCACATCAATTGGTCGGTTGAAGATTGGAAGAAAGTCATATGGGCGGACAAAAGCAGCTTTGAGCTTTTAAAAAAGCCAACCCCCACTCGCATTTGGAGAACTCAGGGTGAGCGATACTCTTTTGATTGCCAAGTAGCTCAGCACCATAGTGGACGTCAGTCCATTATGGTTTGGGCAGGCTTTTGTGATACTGAACAATCAGCAATTGTCATTATGGGCCCGAACGCACTCCGAAGCCAAGGTTTCATTGACAATGTCTATTTGATAGGGTTATTACCCTTTTACGATCACTTGCAACAACAGCAACAGGCGCCACAACGTCAAGTGTTGACGCTTTGTGAAGATAACGCACTGGTTCATACTTCTCTCTTATCTCACCAATGGAAAGAATCTCAAGGCATGGTCAAATTTCAGTGGCCATCAAATTCCCCCGATTTAAATCCCATCAAGAATGCATGGAAAAAGATGAAAGTGATGGTTCACAAATGATTCCACCCAAACTACGAATTGCTGTGCAAGCTGCCTGGAATGACATGCTCAAAGATTATTTCAGGGCATTGATTTGGTCAATTCCCAACAGAATGAGGGCTGTCATTTTGCAGAATGGGGCACCCACCAGATGATAGTTCAATTGGGCATGTTATTTGATTAATTACCAAATTAAAAAAAAAATTATTTACATTTTATTTTTATTTTTTTTCAAATATTTTGATACAAATATAAGTTTATTTTAAAATGGATTGAAATGCAAATATCATTAACTTATTTAAGTGAGAGAGCCTATGACACATAAGAAATTGTGAGCTTTAGTCTTTCTATTATTAAAAAAAAGGACAGACAGACTTTTTTTTTAAGTAGATGGACAGTTTTGTCACCCCACTAATTGTTGAATGATTCAAATCTGATACTAAAATCACTCATCTATATAATACTATAATGGCAAGACCCCAATCTGATGATTTTTCAGCACACATTGTCATTGAATCCGTGACTGAAGAACATTTGCAATGAAATCTGGTTGGTTTTTTTTCATTTGAATGTTCATTTTCCACTTCATCAATTTCTAGTTTGTCCCATTGATTGTTATTATTAGATAGGATGTTGTGCAAGATACAACATCCTTTAATCCACATTAAAATATGTTTCATGTGATCCTTCTTATACATGATCAATTGCAACTCCCTCAAAGAGGCCCACCTACCCTTGAGCATGCCTATGCAGTGTTCATTGCGTACTCTTGAACGTGCCAAACAATAATTAAATTCTCTATTAAAAAAGTACGTTAGCTGTTGGGGTCTTGTATGATGGAATCAAATGATCATTCAGGCTATAGGCTGAGTCAGACAAAAAATTTTGTCCTTTCAAGGTATTAGCTTGAAGTATTGGCCTTATGGATATGATAATGAGAAAACGTTTACCGTTTTCAAAGAAAAATTACTTGTGCTGATATATTGTCATTTCTTGATACACCTTGGAGTCCCCACATGATCCTGGCCACCTTAAGCATTCTTGATTCAAAGAATTTATGGCACAAAGAACCTTCCTTGATATCATAACCACTGTCCCTCTACCAATTTTGAAGTTTTGTGCTATTCTCCCAACAGAAGTGCCATTACCATTAGAGCCTATTCTTTCAAGAGTAATGACCAATTGATGTGATACAGGAAGCTGTTTGTTGAAGCAATTGTTTTGAAATATCAAATTATCTTTGAATTTTGAATGTAAATGAATAAATCCTTCTTTGTTTGTTCTGACTGATTGTTTAAAATCCTCATGCCTCATGGAAAATAAAAAATTCCATATCATAAGGCTCATTGCATTTCATTACTGGGTTTCTTTCTAAGTATCTTGATTGAAGAAATTCACCTAATGCAAATCTGAACACATTTACCTTATTATAGATTAAATTCCAGATGATTTGTTCTGTTATATTACTTGATGAAAGAATGGAGCCAATAGTAGGTATGACATGTAAACCTAAAAGTTTCTATATTAATTTTTTTTGTTTCTCCTTCTCTACTGAATCCCATTTCTCAATGATATACTTAATTGCCTCTTTCTTCTTGCTAATCTTGGGCATGATTGAAAGAATGGAACCCTTTTTGATAATTATAAATCTAGAATTCTACCAGTCAACCTAAAAGCTTTGAATTAAAATATTAAAAACATCTAAAATTCAATATTAATTCATATGTAAACAAAAACATTTACATACTATTATCTTCAGATTCTTACTCATGAGTTTGAATTGAGTTTGATATAAGAATAATTTAAAGTTTAAATGTGATGATTATTTTTATTTTTGTTGAGAATTGGTTAATATTAGTTTAAGATGTTTAACTTTTGATTTAATGAATTTGATTAGGTCATTCTACTTCATCTATCATTTTTGATCACATTTTAATTTTCAAAATTTTATATATTTTAAATTAAAAATTTAATTTTTAAATTAATTTTTATTTTTTAAATTTAAAATTCATTTAAAAATTCATTTAATTAGGTTCAAAATTAATTTTATTTGAATCACACTAATCTTTTTACAAAATTTAATCCAATTTAATCCAATTAAGATGAGTAACTCACGTCAATCGAAGCATTTACAAGAATTAATCAGACGATTAGTTTTTAATCATCAATCTCAATCTCAAAAATCTCAATCTCAATCTCAATCTCAATCTCAATCTCAATTCAATTTTATTAATGATTCAAATTTTCAATCAAATTTAATTCAAAAATCTAATAAAATCTTAAAAAATTTTAATCATCAAATTAATTTAATTGATAATTTATTATTAATATCTAATCAAATAATTAATTATCGTTAGTATGTCCCAAAATTTCAATTTAATTTAAATTTTAAAAATTAAAATTATTTTTTGATTTTTTCGATTTTTTCGATTTTTTGATTTTTTGATTTTTTGATTTTTTGATTTTTTGATTTTTCGATTTTTTCTAGTCGAAAATAATTCATCTTTTGATCCATCTGCTTCTCAACAATTTACCTCGTTATTAACTAGATTGAGCCCTTTATCACATCCAAAGAACAAACCTCAAACTTTACAATTCTTATTGGCTTTATCATCTCATCTTCAATCAATTCAAACTTATCAAAATTCAAATCATTATCATGCTTCAATCGAAAACTTTCATCAAAATTCATCTCATCATCAATCTATTTCATCTCATTCATCTCAATCTTCTTCATCCTCTTCTCATAAATCTAAATCATCTCATCATCTTCCTTTTAAATCAAAAAATACCTCAAATATGCCTAATCAAGAACATTCATCAAATCATCCTCATCCTCATCCAAATTCTTTAGCTACTAAATTGCAAACTTATCGTCGTCAACATCATTTACAACAACATCTTCCTGAATATCTCTTATTAAAAGATATGATTTATTTATTACAAGGC
This sequence comes from Austropuccinia psidii, assembly GCA_023105745.1. NCBI lineage: Eukaryota > Fungi > Basidiomycota > Pucciniomycetes > Pucciniales > Sphaerophragmiaceae > Austropuccinia > Austropuccinia psidii. The sequence goes on along the minus strand of JALGQZ010000017.1, from coordinate 24,561,304 downwards.
ATAGACGGTAAATATGCTTACTTTAAATTATCTAATAGTCAAGAAGAAAGTTGGGAAGAAGGTGGAATAGGATTTAATGAACCTTTAAACGGTCAATTAATCACCCCCCCTCAACGTGATCTAATCTTAAAATTAACAGAATTAGGTTGGTTATACAAAAAAATTCAAAATTCAATCTCTTGTCCCGATTCAATCTTAGGTATGGTCCAACAAGCTTTCGCTTTTGCTTTAAAGGAAGAATTAGGCCTTTATTATCGTGCTATTGCTATAATAGAATCTCATCTATCATCTTGTATAGAAACTGCTTTAACTTTAAAATCTTTATTACTTCATCTAACTCCTACCGTACTTAGATTAAGAATGTCAACAGCTTTAATCTCAGCTACAAAAGATTTAAAAGGTGGTCAAATGATATCTGTATTACATTCTTATACAGATCATGGTGATCCTCTTGTTCATTTATTCACTTCAAACTTATTAGAAAAAGTTAGCGTTCCTTGGTTTAAAATCTTAATCAATTGGATGTGGGATGGTGAATTAGTCGATCCAATAGAAGAATTCTTCATCAAACTTAATGTTAACTATCATCAAGATGATAATCATCATCATCATCTTCATCATGATTTCATTAATACTGATGGTTGGAAAGTTTGGCAAAACAAATTTGGTTTTCGTAAAGAAATGGTACCTAGTTTTATTGGAGAAGTATTTGCTCGAAAGGTAAAAATTTCTTTGTTTTAAATTTAAACTTATTGATCTCTTATTTACTCATTAAATTTCTTTTTCTTTTTTTTTTTTTTTTTTTTTAGATTTTTTCTACTGGAAAATCATTAAATTTCATCAAACATTCTTGCGGTGATGACGAATGGCAAAAAACTAAATTAGAATTATCTCAAACTTCTTCAAAATCAACATTACACTATAAAGATATCACAGGCTTACAAAAAACTATAGACTCAACTTATTCAATCGCAAATCAAATATTATTTCACATCTTCTTTGTTAAACTTAAATTATTAAATCATTTAAACGCTTTAAAAGATTATTTGTTAATGGGTCGTGGTGATTTTATTAGCTTATTAATCGAATCTTTAGGTCCAAGTCTTAATAAACCTGCAAATACTTTATACAGGCACAACTTAACTGCAACACTTGAATCAGCCATTCGCGCCACTTCTAATGAAACACAATTAATTAATCGTTTAGACGTCAGAATGTTAGAATTCACTTCTATGGAATTAGGTTGGGAAGTTTTCATGTTGGAATACAAAATCGAAAGACCTTTAGACGTCATCATGAGTTCAGGTTCAATGGAAAAATACATGAAAATGTTTAAAATGTTATGGAAGATTAGGAGAGTCGAATACGCACTAGATCTGGCTTGGAAAGTTATCATGGTTGATGTTAATAAATCATTAAAACATTGTCATGGTCAATTTCTTCTTTTTTCTTTACCTTTCACTTGTTTTTTGTTTTTGTTTTTGACATTTCTTTCTTAAATATATTAGGTTTAATAAATGATTTTAGGCGCATCAGATTAGTCTTATCTGAAATGATTCATTTCATTCGTCAATTAAAATCATATTGTCAATTAGAAGTAATTGATTGTGGTTGGCAAGAATTCAAAAAAAAATTAATCATGAATCATGGTTTAATTAATTTTGATGATAATGTTAATAATAATGATGAGATGGATTCTGACGGAAATAATGGATTAGGAAACATTTGCGATTTGGATTCTTTAATTGAATCACATTCCAATTACTTGGAAAGGTTAATTACTAAAGGGATGTTGTTAAGCACAAAATCAGGAAAAGAGGTAAATCACTTGATTATTTATATTGCTCGCTTTTTCATCCAAAGATTTATTAATCACTGAATTGACAAAAATTGATCATTTTCTTTAGAATACTTGTCTTTTATTAGTTGAGGAATGTTTTAAAATAATTTTAGAATTCAAAGCTTTGATCGTAAGTTTGAAAATTACCTTGTTAACTAACCAGAGCTTATAAATAGATTTAACGTTGTTGTTTTTGCGGAATTTTTTAGGATAATTTATATAATTATGGATTGACCAAAACTTTACATCACAATGCAACTCGATCAAAATCTAATAAGGTAAAGAGAAGATTTTCTATCTTAAATTACCCTTTTTTTTTTAAAAAAAAAAAAACAACCAACAATCTCAACTCGTTTTTCTTATAGGGCTTAAAAGCAAGAAATCAAGATAAAGTAGATAATGATGATTATGATGAAGAATGTAATCAAATTGAACAGGACGAAGATCAAGAAGTTGATTATGACCAAATGAAGAAAAAAAGAGGAATGATAAAATTAGATGAGGAATTAAAATTGATAAGAGAAAAAATTAAAAAACATTCCAAATTATTCACTGAAATAGTTTTAGAGTTAATTTCAAATTTATCTACGCAACATGATTGTGAGTGATTCATAATCTATTTTTTGTTTTTGGAAATCAGAATCAACTAATGAATTTTTTTTTAGCTGATATGAAATTTTTAGCGGTTCGATTGAATTTTTCATTATATTATATGAGAGTCAAGAATTCAAGTTTAATTGGAAGTAGCAACATCAAAACAAAGTAATCCAATCAACTGTCTAAAAAACCTAATGTGATTTGTCATTAAGATTTACTAAAATTTCAGACGTTTTCTTTTTTTTATAAAAATTAACTTGTTTGATAGTTATCCATAAGATTTTTTTTTTTTTTAACTTACAATCTTTTATCTTCTGGACCTTTCTTGAGGATTATCAAATGAATCACGATTTGTTTTAGAGATCTCAATAGTAGAAAGAAGATATATATCTAGTCTCTGTAATCTAGTTTGAAGCTACGCCCAAAGTTTTAATCCAAAAGAATAAATTTACCCAACATATTACCACAAACCACAGTAACTGGTGTCACTGATAATAAAAGTGAAATTATGATGCACTCTTCTGATTAACAAATCGAGATTGTGATTTTACCCATTGAATTAGAAAAGCCATGAGTGAGTTGAGCTCATTTAGGGCCAAAGATTAAATTCCAATCTAATCTTGACTCTTGAGTGAAGGTCAGGCTAGCCAAGTAAATTGAAGAGCTAGATTGAGTTAAAGAATCAAAGATTATTAACTTTTACCAAAAAATATTACTTTTATCTTGGTTAGCTTTTGAATTTTGTGAAATTTTAGAATTTTAGAAATCTAGAATTTAGAATCCAGAATTTTTAATTTAGGTGATGCTTTTGTTGATCATAAAAAAGTCACAAGTTGTGAAATTAAATTCTTGAATTTTTAAAATTTAATTCCAATTTAATATTTTTCGTTCTTCCGCCCTTTTTCATCAAAATTCTTGTTCGATTTTATTCTTCGATTTTATTCTTCGATTTCCTCATCGATTTCCTCATCGATTTCCTAAAATTTCCTCAAGAAATTATGTCAAATTCAAAATCGAATTCGATACGAAGATCTTTAACACCAAGTGATAATTTACTCGATCATCATCCTAACAATCATCTTCTTCATCATCATTCAAATCAACAACAACGTCAAACTATCCCATTATCAAATCATCAAGACAATCATCATCATCATCATCATCATCAAGAAGTCGATTTAGAATCAATCTTCAAAAGAGCTCTAACAAAACATAATCCTTCACCTTTACCTTCTTCTTCTTCTTCAAATAAAAGACCTAATTCAATCAATCAATCGGAAATCTTTCCTAATACTTATCCTTCTTCAAATTCTTCAAATCCTTCTTCCAATTCCAACATTTTAAATAATAATAATCAAATTAAATCAAATTCATCTAATAATCTTAATCATCCTTATAGGCCTTATTCATTCTCGAATTCATCTCAAAATTATCATCGTCAAGCTGTTAAAATAACTAATCATCATTCAAATTTATCTAATCAATTCAGCTTTTCTTCAACTAATCATCAATCTTCTTCCTCTTCAAACTCTCATTATAATATTTTAAATCAAAACGAACCCTTAGATAGGCCTTCAAGTCGAGCTTCTACTCCATTCAAAACTAATCATCATCAAATTCAATCTAATCATAATAATAATAATCTTTCATCTAACTCAAATCTAAATTTAAATCTTGGCGCAGAAAAATATCCAAGACAATGGAGTTGGACTGGTGTAGATTTCTTAGTTCAAAATCTAAATTCTTTAAGAAATCAAATCGAAAACTCTCATCCTCAATCTGATAATGAATTCGATAGCTTTGGAAATTGGTCTATACAAAATCTTGATCATTTAAAAGAAATTTCAAACGCTAGCTCAGGTGAAGTTGCTAGCTTTAGATTTTCAAATGAACGTTGGAAAGTGGAAATCGGTAAATTTAATTTAATAATTCATTCTTTCGTTTGAAAAAAAAAAACAAAAACAAAAAAAAAACATCATTAATGATCTCTTAAATTTTGATTTTTTCCAGTAAAAACTCATCATCATCATCGTCGCCCTTCTGCTCCTACCACTCCAACAAAATCAGTCAATCCTTCTACTATTTATGATTCAATCGATCAATCAAAATCTTTATCATCTTCACCCTCACCTTCCTCTCAACAAAATTTCCTATCAATCTATTTAACCTGTCATGAATCAGAAAATCATTGGCCAACTCCTAGATCAATCTCAACTTCAATCATGATCTCAGTCAAAGAACCTAAACTTTTATTTCATTCAAACTCTATCACTACTAATCTGGCTTCAACTTCAGAAGGTTGGATTTGGAGAGTATGTTGTCCTGAACGTTGTTTTGAGAGAGAAGATGAAGTTTGGGGTTAATTCATCTCAATTTTGATTTCTTATTCATATTCTCTAACGTTTATTTACTTGATCTAATCTCAATCTTTTCTGCAATTTCAATTCATCACCTTAATCAGAATGTCATAGCTTTCCTTCTTTATCAAGCTTATTAGAAAACCCTCGAGTGGCCATGTTTGATTCATTCGTCTTAAGCGTTCAAATAGGAACTCCACCTACTATCTCACTACCTCAAATCCCATTCGTTAGTTATGTACCTCAGTTAAGCCATTTTTTTCAGCTTCAATTAAATGAAAATAAATAAATAAATAATGTTTGAACTAAATTTTGATCAAATCCTCTTTATTGTAGCTCAATCTTGCAAGGCTTAGAATCTCTTTTGGATGATAAGAATACGGCAGACCTCCAAGTTTTAGTAAATGAATTCGAAGAAAAAGATTTAATCGTTCAATCTCGTCAGAGGGTCTTATACGCTCATTCTAATATCTTAAAACATCGTTCGGATTATTTCAAAATGATGTTAGCTGATGAAAACAGTGGTGGTGGATGGGCTGAAAGTGGTGGATCTATTGATGAACGGGCAAAATCCAATCATCATAGAAAATTGGGATTAATAAAAATTGAAGACTTTGATTTTGTATCAGTTTATTGGGTAAGTCAAATCATCAACTTTATTTTTCATAACCAAAAATTGACTTGTTTTTGGTTTGAGAAAAGTTATTACATTGGCTATACTCAAATCGAATATTTTTTACTGAGCATGAGGATGTTCGGGCTCAATGTCATCTTGGTTCAGCTTTATCTCTATATGGGTCAGGAAATATCTTTGATTTAAATTTATCTGTTGAGGAAAATCCTTGGGAATGGAAGTCTCATGGTGGTAATAGTGGCCCAAATGCGTCGAATGATGACATAGAAGTTAATAATAAAAGCGTTCATTTGGATAAGGTCATTGACGATTCAGATAGAGTTTGTGAAAGTGAAGCTCATGAGAGCAGTTTGAATAGTCCAAAGTCTAAAATAACCTTTCTCTCTCAAGGCACAACCACTCTTTCTAAACCTTGCCAACCACAATCAAGCCCAACGCTTAGTCATAAAAGAACCTCGATCAATCAAGTATCCCCAGTCGTTTCCCCTGGTAAAGGCAAACAAATCGATAGTAATACAACTTTTAGCAATCACAAAAATAAGAGTCGTCAAAATAGCTTGACTCATCCCACTCAATCTATTAATGCTACCACCAGTTCAAGTACCTCCCAAGAAAATTCAAATTTATCACCTTTGGCTGATTTGCCTAATAATTTGCAATCTCATGATGATTTCAAGGCTTCAAATACTTGGGTCTTGGGTGATCCTCACTCACATCCAATCGAAATCAAAGCCAAAGGTATGTTATTTAATAAGATTTTCTTCTATAAAGAAAAAAGTGATCCTTTTGTTGATTGAACAATTCAAATTAGCTTCAGCATTGTCAATTTATAGAATTTCACACAGATATGAATTAAAAGATTTAAAAGATTTAGCTTTAAATCATTTAATTGCAAATTTAAATCCTTCAAATGCGTTTTCGATGTTATTATCGAGTTATGTATTTCCCGAATTACATTCTAAAATTAAGGTAATGTTCAAACACAAACTTGGTTTTTTGATAAGAAATCATCTAAACTGGATTTTTGTTTGTTTTTGCAGGCTTACTGTTTGACTAATTATGTAAGTGAAAAAGCTAATGAAATTGATTTATCAAACAAACTAATTGAGTCCTTTTCTTAGTATGACATTATTAAAGAACCAGAATTCAAAAAATGTTATAATGAAGTGGGTGAAGGCTTATGGGAAAATGGTGGTGAAGTTTTGTTATCATTTACTATGAATGTATGTTGATATTTCAAGTGATAATCGTACCGATCGCTCGAACTAATAAAAATTTCGTTATCTTTTTAGTTGATTCCTGCTAGTTTCAATTGGACTTGATTCCAGAAAGTGTTGTTAATGTGTTAAAGTTTTCTATTAATTTAATACCGTGTATAAACTGACTTTTTTTTTATATAACATACATGTTTTTTGCTTTTTTGTCAAACAATATTTCAAAAGGTTGTGTATTATTTTATTGTTGAATCATATTTAATTTTTATTTGGGCTTGGGAAGAACTTATGTTTTCAATGTATCTATAAAATTTCTTGTGACAACACCCAGTCCTACACACATTGGATTTTTTGGTGATGATACGTGAAAGAAAAGTTT